>BPTQ01000006.1:300033769-300204861 GCA_019973895.1 Chrysanthemum seticuspe
ATGACCAACTAACCTTCTAATTTTGTGCATTCAGTTGTCACTTTTTCAACCATGACAAACAATGCTTATTGGAGCCGACCCTTCCCACCATGGTGACAGATGTATGCGTGTCACCATTCACCATTGTTTCTTTGATGGAACCCTACAACTTCATCCTCGTGTTAGGTTTGCCGAAGTACGCCTGTATAATAATTACACCCGAAACTGGGGTACTTATGCTGTTTGCGGTAGTGTCGAATCTCAGGTTGAATGGCTAAATAAAACTCTTTAATTTACTTTTTGACATTTACACATAAATATCGTTGATGATATAACTTATTGATATATCATTCAGATATACTCGCAATGCAATATATATGAAGCGGGGCAAAAGAAGGTGGCATTTAAATATCTCACTGAGAAGGTAAAAGACATTCATTTCTTTGTACAGTTGAGGAAGATAGTGTACTAATGGGTCAAAACGAGTTTGGTTCAAAAGGGGTCACAAGCTGACCAGTTTGTTTCAAAAATTAGTCAGACATGTCAAACGGGTAGGTTAGGTAAACGGGTCAAAAGGGTTGGCGTACCGACTAATTCTTCTTTAAAAACGGGTCGGGTTGACCTACTCTTTTCCCGATTCAGTTTTGTAGGAGGAATTCTAAAAAAATTACACTTCCCATACATGTCATACATCGTTACTACTTGTAATATCGGTTGTTTACCATAAGATTGTTGTATGTGGTGCAGGCAGGTGGCAAATAAGAGGCATGCAGTGGCTGCATAATATCTGAGGGTGACTTATTTATGATGGGTACTCAACCAGGCTTATTGGAACCAACAGCAGCAAGTAGTTTGTTTTACTCGCGCCAACACTATGAGAGATGGACTGTTGAACCTGCATCGAAGGAGCTTAAAGATATTATCTAGCATTGTACAGGATGGCAAAATGTTCGACTTCCACCTGGTCAGTAACCAATATACATAGTTAAGTATTCTTATGGCTCATTCTGTAAAAAAACTAAAAAACCTTTCATTCGGATAAGCATAGTTAATTTACATTCACAATAAGCATATGTTTTCTGACTTTCAACATGTAGGAATAGCAGTGACACCAGTGGTTCCGTACTCTAATGTAGATAGCAGCTTGCGAGCACTTGCTGGTCAAGCTGAGGGGTTTGGTCGACATGCTGTTGGTGGACTTCATGGAGAGCTATTTCATGTTACCTCGCTATTAGGTCAGTTGTTATATCACTAAAGGTTCAAGCAAAAGACTAGGAGCAATTATTGAACTTAGTTTACCAGCTTACTTATAATAATTTATATGTTCCTGTAGTTTAAAGCAGTTATGTTATGTATACCTTTTAGGCATTTATATACCAGTGGCAGTTGGTTTATCAGTTGTAACCTTAATTATCTTTTTATATGAAATAAATCAAAGAAAGGAGGACAAGTTGTCTTTTCCAGAAATCAAAGAAACACTCTAACCCCTCATCTGATTTCACCCTACAAAGACCTATAACGAGATCCATAAGTCGGGACCATAACATCAACTTGTTAATAGTACTCGACTCTGGTTGTTAGGATTTTCTGATATTGGTTCTTTTACAATTGTGTATTCAAAGTTTTGATTGTTAGGATGGACTTGATCTGATTCTGATTATATGCTAAATTAGGATCTACTGGGAATTGGCCTAATCAAAACTGCTTGTGTGAATGTCTAGATAATAACAAATAGCTTAGAAATATCTGTTTATTTGAGGATGAATTAAGAAGGTGTCGGATTATTAAGATATAAGCAGTTAAATAAGTAATCCGAAACACCCTGAAGCAGTTTTGATTAAGCAGTTTGAGACTGCTTATTCGATCTGCTGATATCGTTAGGATTATTTTACTTATTAAACAAGCTGTATCGTCTCATTATAGCATTTTATTATAGCAGCTTATATCAGTTGAGTATATTAAATGTGCTTATTTCAAAAAGCAGACGCAGTTTTTATAACCAATATCAAGAACCCCTTAGTGGAAACTATCGGTTTTCAATAATTAGTCGCTGGATTCAATGCCGCATAAACTATTTCAAAATGCATTACCAAACATGCCTATATAACAGATACTTAGTGAAACGGATTAGTGTGATAGGTGTTGAGACCATAATCCATGCCAGAAATGTAACTAAGTCCAGAGCACAAACAAGGTAAGGTCTCAAGTTTTAAATACGATGTCATTTCTTTTTATTTACGGGATGCACTTGGCGCATCTTTGGAAGAAATATGCAAAGTTGTTACACGGCCACTTTCTGATCAAGATTTTATTAAGGTATTGTTTATAATCATGTTCAAGTATTAAATAAATCTATAAAAAATAGATAGATAACTGTTGAGTACTTTCCCTTAAAACAAAGTTCAAACAAAGAGTTGTTTATCAAATCATGCAAGTTTATGTTTAGCTATTACAAAGTAATGAAGCGTTGTAATGTTTTAAAAACCGGGTCTTGAATTGACCCGGTCAAGTCACCGGGTAACTAGGTCATTTTGGCCCTTTTTCAGCCAAAACCGGTGTAATTGACCGGGTTGAACCGGGTTTCAAATCACCGGTTACAACCGACACTCGTGGCTAGAGACTATTTCTTGGAATTTACTTGCAAGTTGCAACATCGGTAAAACATATTTCAGCTAGAATTATAATAAGATAAAGTAATAAACTAATAATCATCACTTGGGTTTATAAGACTAAACGTAATGGGGACCAAACCATTCCGTTGGTCTACCATTGTGTTTGGTCTCTCTTGCTAGACAAACCAAATGGCACGCGTCTCCCTTTATATTTATGCAATTGTTTGATTCGCCAGTGAACCAAATCAACTGTTTGGTTTGTGTGTGTGTGTGTTTTTAATATATTTTAGTTAACAAAAAACAACAAACAATTAATTATAAGTCATGCCCGCCCATTGGGCGGGCTTCGAAAACTAGTATATATATATATATATATATATATATATATATATATATATATATATATATATATATATATATATATATATATATATATATATAGAATCTAGATCAAATAAGATCAAACTTAAAGTTGTTAAAATGAGATCCAACAAAAATTTGACAAGCGACACTCTCCTTACAACAAAAATAAAATTTTTATTAACTACAACTAAAATTGTTAAAGTTTCGATAGATTTCTTTTTAAAATTTACGAAACCTAGGTGATACACTTTGATTAGAAGTGTAATGTGTATCAGGTTTTTGTATGTGTATCAGATTTTGGAATATTTATTAGTATAATATGTATCAGGTGTATCACTAATCTAAACTCATGTATCATTTGGTTATTAGTTGCTAAAATGTTAATTTGTATTAAAATATTATTTTATGTGTATTATTGCTAAAATTGTTATTTATAACTGTTTTAGTGGTTTTTTACACTTAATCTTATTTTTACAACTTTAAGTTTGATCTCACGTTAACTCTCAATATATATATATATATATATATATATATATATATATATATATATATATATATATATATATATATATTATTTTGTTGATTAGTTTATGTTGTTAAAGTGCAAAGTTATAGCACTATATTATGAGATTACGAGATATTAGCATCGAGGAGGCCACCTCGATCAAATTTGAAGATTTGAGTTGGTAGAGTTATTATACCAACATTTCGAAGAACAGGTGATGTGCTCATCATGACGTCCGCTAATGGCACATTCACTTGACACATTATGATCCGGTTTTGGGTTCTTAAAACTTGAATTTTGGATGAACGATGGGCGGTGACAACTTGGTTGTGAGCTAAGACTATTTGTTTTGTTTATTTTTTTCACCCTTTGAAATATCCCATGTCTTACCTTACCCTTTAGACATGAAGCGTGTCTAGGTGATGAAACCAGCAATCATTGGTGTCTTGGCCATGAATTTGGTAATATATCATTGATTTTGTCCACATTGTCGTGGCACGTTAGTAATGACGCATCACCCTAAACCTATGCAACATTATAACCCAACATTGCCTTCTAAAGATTGTCTTGACCTTAGCTCTAGTGGTGGAGATTTGTGTGATCGCCAAGCCTATGATAGAATACTTAATATATTTGTGCAATTGAGTGATCACCCAGAAATTAAACACTTAGATTAAGATGAGTGTGAGAATGTTTCGTTCCCCGTTTCGTGAGGTGTACGGCTCTATATTATTCTAGAATGAGAACTCTGAACTGCGTGTTCTTTAATTTACTCGAGGAATGTATTATTTTATAAAGGTCTACTTTAAGGCAAGTAGAGTTTAAGTGGAGGATATTTGATAACATCAAATAATCCTAATATTTTAAGTGTTAATTTTCCCCCTTTATTGACATATTATGTTTAAAATGTTATTAGAATCGTCCTTATTTCTTATCATTTTGTTTCAGGTGTTATTATCTATGAAGAAGCAGTATTTGGACGATATTGGGCTCAGGATGGATCATTCTTACATTCACGAAGACTACGGCGTAACTAAGTGTTGCAGTTACGCCGTAATTAAATTTACAAAGACTACGGCGTAACAATGTAATGAAGTTACAACGTAATGAAGACTACGCCGTAACCATCGGATTTTGCTACGGCGTAATTACCACTCCAAAACTATGTTACAAAGACTACGCCATAACTATCAGCTAAGGTTACGGCGTAAATGACATATTATGAAGACTACGGCGTAACCACTCCTGGTTACACCCGTAATCCTGGATAAGCATCGAAGTAATATACATTTATGATGAATTACGGCATAACTATTTCATAGAGTTACGCCGTAACTTGAATTAAGGTTTCACGCCTATAAATACTTCAAGAATTCTGCATTTGAAGGTATCTCCCCTTTCCCAAACCTTTATAGGTTTTGGGGAGGGCAACCACAGAAGAAGAATTATGGCTTAGGAGTATGAAGAACGAAGTTCTCGTATACGATTTCCTTTGTATTCGAGTTTAAATTCTTTTATGTTTTTCTAGAGATCATACTTGAATTCATGTTATTAATTCAAGTTTTTGTTTATGTTATTTATTCTTTTTATTACTCTTTATAGACATCTACTTAGTTTTTCATAGATCTCTAGTTTTGGTAATGTTATAAGCTTGTTAGTATCTAGGGAGTTGGGATAATTGACCAAAGGACTCCAACTCACTAGATTGCGAAGTATGGAAGGAATTAACGATATTACAACCATTCTCTGTGTGCGAATTGACCAAATGATCACCTATCAAGTGGAGGTATTTAAAAAGCTAGGGAAAACCTAAGATCCTAGCGGTCGGCTTTCCAACGAATTAGGTCTAGTAGATTTGGTACTTAATGACTGCTATTAGATTGCTGAATGATCTTGGGTGATCCAATCATCTTGGTGAGTGGTCTAAGAATCATAGGTTAGACGAATTGACCAAAGGAGTCTAGTGATATTTACCCACTATATTGAACTTAAAAATTAAGAATTAGAACATATCTAAAACCTTGGTTAAGCTTCATTCTCTTATTACTTTGTCCTAATTTCTACTCCTGTTTACTTAGGATAATTCTATATATTTTATCATATCACTATCATTTTATCTTATTTATCTCGTAGTATCTTAGTTCTTTCAGATCACAACTCTCTTGGGACGACACTCGGATTTACTTAGGCTTTACTACATCTGATCGGGTTCTCTGCCAGTTAGTATGTGTTGTTCCTTGTATATCTCAGTTTTATAAATTTAAAGACAGGATGAAATAGCACATCAAGTTCTAAGCACTATGTCAACAAACTCCCTTCATGCGTAGAAAACCGTACAAAGTCGCTTATCACAATTTCCGACACTAAGCTAAATGTCGAGTACTAATCTAGCTGGTACCAATCTCACTCACGATCTACTTGATCTTCTCACACATCACGAAAACTAAAAGATCTACCCAATGTTAACACGATCTACCTGATCTACACACGATCAACCTAATCTACACATTTTCAACAAAAACAACACAGGATCTACCCAATCTCTACACGATCATAATGATCCACACAATCTAACAATATATGATGACTAATAACTTGGTGTATAACAATATACAACAAGTACGTACTAATGTTACGAGTGTATTAAACTAATACTATAACACTTTGTATCTTCTCGATAGGATATGTTCTTCTCTTGCACTTGTAGAGGAATGAAGATGATCACTTGGTTGGATGATTGGATCACTCTTAAACAAAAATAAACAAAGTAAATGATCAAAGAATAAAGATTTGAAGGGATGGACTTAACTCAGAAAGTTCTATATGAAAATTTGTGAGTTGGGAGTTGATAACATCAAATAGTCCTGAATATTAAGTGTCAATTTTCCCTGATAAAACTCGTATTTTATATCATTTATATGAATTTACTCTTGTTTTCCTTTATATTTCACTTTCAGTTAAATTAAGAGCATTTGAGCTAAAGAGACGCGGATTTGGAGATTTTATAAGAGATTAATGATAGTATGCCCACTGTGATGAAGTTACGGCGTAACTCCACTCTCACATTACGCCGTAGCTAATGCGTGACTCAGAAGGCCATCTCAGCAACATATTACAGCGTAACTCCCACTTAGGATTACGCCGTAACCCATTAAGTCAAAAGATGTTCCACGCCGCTATAAGCTACGCCGTAACTCCTTCCAACGATTACGGCGTAATCATGTCACTTGTAACCTGTATTGAAGATACGGCGTAACTCATCCTATGTGTTATGCTGTAACCAGCTATTACGAGAGCTTTATTTTGGAAATATTAAGGTTACGGCGTAACTCTCAACTTAAGTTACGCCGTAACTAGATCTCGCCTATAAATACAAGCCCTAAATTTTGCATTTCACATTATTCACTCCACACCAAAAGGCAGAGAACGTGAGTAGGGGTCCAAGGGCAGATCTTGAAGAGCATACGGAGCCATCTCCAAGGGATAAATCACTCCCTAACAATAAGCATTAGCGATTATCTTTTCTTTTACTTTCAATTCATGTATTTCAATATGTTAAACATTGAATTGATTGTTTCTCTTAATATGATCGTCTAAGTACCTTTGGTGCTAGCCTAGTTATGATTCCTTATTTGTTGTTTTTATGTTTACATAGCTTCCGTATAACTGTTTCTAGTATATGCATGCAAAGTTCGTTGGTAGCTACCCTTGTTTCGGTAGTTTTGAATGGCGGTATTGTCTAGTTGCTTAGGAGAATTGACAACCTGGCCCTAAGTAGGTAGACTGAGTGGGAAGGGTAAGAATTGACCAACTGACAACCCTTCTTCGCTTGTGCGAACTGACCAAATGATCACCTGTCGTTTGGATGAACTTAAGAAGTTAGGGATGAGTGTCTAAGATGCTAGCACCCGGGCACTCATTGTTGCTAATCTTGCATGTAGCGGAACTTAATGACTTAGATTAGGGGACTAAAAACAACTGGACTTTCAAGGGTGGTAGCTTGATCTCCGATGGAAACCTTTACTAATAGGTTACGACGAACTGACCAAATGCTGTCCTAGCGACCTAAACCCCCACTTGAATCAATTGTAAGTATTTATACATGAACATAACATGATTAGATGAGTAACTAGGTTAACACACTTTACCTCTATTGATCACAACCTCTACCTTTATTTGCTTTCATTTCTAGTTTTATTAGTTAATTAATCATTTCGATAATTAAAACGAGTGACAATTAGACTTAATTAGAATCCGCTCACATAGCTCTTGGGACGACCTCGGTTTTACCAATTACTACACTACACACGACTGAGTACACTGCCCGTTAGTGCATAGGGTGGACCATAGGTAAACGAGACACTTATAAATATTAAAACCTGGTTAGTAAAACATGCATCAAGTTTTTGGCGCCGTTGCCGAGGAATTATAATACGATTTTCCTTAAGTCTTTTATTTTGTTTTGAATTTTCTTGCATTCTCACGATTTCTTTTCAAGTTGCATGTACCATGGAAGTCGTAAACATTGATGTTCTTACTCTTGAAGAATACTTGGTAGTTGGCATTGACAAGGGAAGCACAAGGGCCGGGGCTCGTAAGACCGGCCATTGGAGCTAATGTCCGTTTCGAGATTAAAGAACAGTTTATGATGGAGCTACGTGCTAACCCTTTCTCAGAAAACAGGGACGAAGATGCTTATGAACACGTTGAGAATGTTTTGTACATTGCAAGCCTTTTCAACATACCTGGTGTTTCTCATGACGTTGTTATGTTCCGAGTGTTCCCCATGACTCTTACTGGGGGAGCAAGAAGATGGATTGAAAGATTGCCCGCCGGGGCAGTTGATACATGGTCTCTCCTAAAGAAGCATTTCATTCAAAGGTATTGTCCTCCTTCGAATATATCTAATCATCTCATGGAGATCTATAATTTTAAACAAGATGACGATGAAACTTTGTATCAAGCTTGGGATAGATACAATGATCTCCTCTACAAGTGTCCTACTCATGACCTAAACAGCCAGGAAAAGGTTAACATTTTTTACAAAGGTATCAACGTGACAACAAGACAGATGCTGGACTACCAAGGACCAATTTCGAGCATGACTCCTACTCTCGCCATTGAAGCCATCCAAAAAATGGCCGATCATTCTCAGAAATGGCATGATGGAGGAAGCAAAAGAAAAGCTCAGGGAATGTCTTCATGCTATCCAAGTAGGATGTGAAAGCTGTGGAGGATGGCATCTCACAAAAAATTGTCCTCTTATAGACGAAGATAGCAAGGATGAAGAAGTTAAATATAGTGAAAATCGACCGTTTCAAGGGGATAATCGAAACGGTAATGGCTATCGTGGAGGACCTCCCCCATATTATAACTGTGGGACTTTCGGGGAAAGAAGAGCTAATTTGGAAGAAACAATCAGCAAATACCTCGAAGACTCGACTAAAGGCAAAAGGAGCAAGAAGAATAGCTTAAGAACTTCCAATACAATACAAACAAAAGCCTTTTTAGTCATGACGAATCGCTAAAGAACTTGGAAACCATGATTGAAAAGCTTAGCGAAGAGGTACAAAGAAGAAATGATGAACAAAAGAACAAATCATTAGTATGTAAAGCCGTGTTTTTTGAAAAAGACAGATCCGACGATGGTTCTAGCATGATAGAAGAAAAAGATGCTGATGGTACTGACAGAAGTCAGTTACGCCGTAACCCAACATCAGAGTTACGGCATAACTGGGATATGTGGTCTGTCAAATTTCTCGAATTGGATGAATCAAGAACGCATGTTATTAACGGGTGGTCCAGTGATACAAACATGTGCCCACAATCCACATCCAAGAGGAAGAATCACTGGTGCAAAGCAATACTAGTGGATAATGGTGAGTGGTACGATCTATGGGCCTCGTGCAACCCTCATAACGAAATTTGCGACAGATGAGATGATAAAGAGAGGGTTAAGTATAACAAATACATATGGTCTGCATTTAATGATGATGAAAGGTTGGCAAAGTTCTCAATCGAAGAATAGGAGGAACCACCTAGTAAGGACTGCTGCAATCTCATAATGATCACGGGAGACGAGTCCACACGAGCATGGCCCACATGCAATCCTTTCCGTGAATATTGCAACGGGGATGGTAATATGGAGGGCGAAGAATGGACATGCCCTCATGAGCTAGAGAGACATAACATTAAGTTTCGAGATCTATCCTTTGACGATTGGTATTTGGTACGACTCGGGGATGCTATAATTAATCCAAATCTTCTAGAAAAGCTCAAAGCTCGACTATGAAGAACATTGTCTAAAAAAAGAGTCCATGAATGAAGAACCAATCAAATATGATACTTACGGCATGGAGGTTTCCTCAAGCAACACCAATGATAAAATAGCTCAGAAGCATTGGTGTGAGAAGATAAAGACCGTTGGCTAAGTTGTTTGGGCGTCTTGTAACCCGTTTGATGATGAATGTAACGGGGGAAGTAGCATTGCGAGATTTGGGGATGGTGGGTTCTTGTGGACCTCAACCAATGATGAGGAGAGGACATAATCACCTTGGCTAGACAAATTGGGATTTGATGATTGGGTTAATATCAAATATGGAAGGGTTGATGCTTCCACCAAGGAGAAGATTTGGAAAGGATGTATGAGTGAAGAAGACCCGAGCGAAGAAATTTCGAATGATATAAGTGAAGTGATGGATGAAGATATCAAAGATACGATGGGTAATGAGAATGAAGAATGCAAGTGTGTGCTTGTGGAAGACTTACTTGACGATAAGTGGTTCGAGGAAGCTAAGTCCGATAATAATGACATCGAGGGAATATTGGACTACCTTGAACTACAAGGTGAAGATGGGTTAAAAGAAGGTGCAAAATTCTTGGTATTCCGTATAAGAGGCCGCCACCAATTGTAGCTGAAAAATATGAATTTACAAGATACCACTTGGGGCCGGACGAAAAGTTTTGCAAAATTCGGAAGATTGAGACGAAGGAGTATCTCCGCACCGCGACAAATGTTGCTTGGGTCAAGCATAACTTGATGAAGGATATGGAGGAAGTTGGCGAAGTCCGAAGGCCACCGTAAAACCCCATGGCTTTGAGTCTAACTTAAAGACTCGTTAATAAATAAAAGTGCTCTTTCAGGAGATAACCCGAATTATCCTTTTTATTTCTTTTATTTCTATGATCCGAATAAATAAAAGTACTCATCCCAATGATTACGCCGTAACACACCTCCAGTAGCGATCCTCTCCAGAGCATTACCGATTACGGCGTAATTCTATGCAATGGTTACGCTATAGCTACCCTCCAGTAGCGTCTTCCAGGTTTTGCCATAATTATGGCGTAACTCCTTCTAGGAGTTATGACGTAACTAAACATACAACGTAACTATTCTCCAATTTCAATTCTTTCTTTAATAACATAATAACCTTGTATTAGTTTTTAAATGAACTTTGTCGGTATAATCCCTGTAAGCTCTCACGAGACTACACTCGTCCACTTGGGATACCGAGTGGTTTAAAAGGCTTGTTGCATACGCTAAATGCAACCGTGATTCCTACGAAAGTAAGTTAGATTTCTTTTCATTTTTCTTTTTCTTTTTTTAGAATTATGCTTGTTGGTAGTATGATTTATGGGAATGAAGTTTTCTCATGGATGCTTAAGCGAAGGCACGATTCTCTATCGTGGGCCTTCTTTCTTTTAGGAGTGAATTTCAGGGAAGTTCTCGCTCTAATTCTACTTTCTCTTCACCTTTATTTAACGTTTAGTACAAAAGGGACTTTGTACATTTCATGTGAGGGGATGGGAGTAGAATAATCTCTTGAACTTTATTTTGCCCTCGCTTTTCTAGTTTATTTTGAAAAATTATACCATTTTTAAAAAATTTGACATGTTTTTCTTAACCTAACTAGATTAGAACTTAGCCGAGCACATTATAACCCTTGATATTATATAGTGAAACTAGCCTTATCCGTTTCCAAATATTTACCCAAATCCACCAAATTATGAGTGTGCTGGTAGCTTGTAAACTTTAAAACTTGGCCTTTGCATTATTTCAAGACCATAGACGAGGTATGTTGAGTTAGCTTAATGTATTTGGAATATTCAGTTTAAGAAGGCAATATTATAGGATTATCACCCAAATAGCCTATCATTGTGTGTCTATCGATTAGTCACCTCGACTTGTCGACCCCCATGTTAAACCTTTTTGTTGCACTTACCTTTAGTGCAAGATACCCTTAGATACACCCGTCTGAGCCATTCCTTTCATTTTTTTCACCCAATATATTGTTTCGATACACCCTTTCACCTTAGCCTACCGTGTAGTCTTAATTTGTGATCGGGAAGTCATTGTTTGCCTAAGTTTAAGGTTCAAGTAGAAAGGTTCGGGAATCACGCTTTCGTCTAAGACATATATTTAAAGATCATTGAAGACCCCCCAGATTCTCATGTTATGTTCATCTCAAATGGGGGGATGTTATGTTTAGTTATGATTCAAAAAAAAGTTATAGTTATTTGTTTATTGTAAAGTGCAAAATTATAAGCACTATGTTCAAGAGCTCATCAAAGACTTAGTATCGACGAGGCCATGTCGGTCATATTTGAAGAATGAAGTTGGTAATTATTGAGTCAACAGTTGAAAAACGGGTAATGTGCCCATCATGACGTCCGCTAATGCCACATCTACTTGATATATCATGATCCGGTTTCTTAGCCTTGAAACTTGAACTTTGGATGAACGGTAAGCGGTGATGACTTGGTTGTATGTTTAGACTATTTGCTTGTTATTTTCTACTTTACACCAATTATATCACATGTCTTATCCTACCATTTAGTCATGAAGCGTGTCTAGGTGATGAAGCAAGCAATCTTTGGTGTCTAGGCCATGGATTTGGTCATGTATCATTGATTTTGTCCACATCGCCGTGACATGTTAGTAATGACAATTCACCCTTAACCCATGTCGTGTCTACCCATATTGCCTTCGAGAATTGTTTAGTCCTTAACTCTAGTGGTGGAGATTTGTTTAACCACCAAGCCTATGATATAATACATGCTATGACTGTGCTTTGAGTGATCACCCCGAAATTAATACTTAGACTAGTTGAGAGATTTTGAGTGTTTTGTTCCCATTTCGTGAGGTGTTCGGCTTTGTTTTATTCTAGCATAAGGGATTTTTAAACTTATATTTTCCAGGTAATGGGAGATATCTTTTTAGAAATGTATCTAATAAGGTCTAGTTGAGGGCAAGTAGAGTTCAAGTGAGGAAATATTTGATAACATAAAATAGTCCTGAATATTAAGTGTCAATTTCCCCCGATAATGCTCGTATTTTATATTGTTTATATGGATTTACGCTTGTTTTCCTCTATATTTCACTTTCAAGTAATTTACGAGTATTGGAGCTAAAGAGACACAGATTTGGAGATTTTATAAGAGATTAATGATAGTATGCCGACTGTGATGAAGTTACGACGTAACTCCATGTTGGATCGATGTACTCTAACCAAACTAACTTAAATAGCTTGTTAAGGTTTAATAACCTCGGATAAATCCTAAGTTATTAGCAGAGAAACACTGAGCAAACTCTATTAAGTATGCGGAATTTACTTAACAAAGCTAAGAAGAATAACTTTAACAATAAACGATTTTATTAATAACTCTAACTCTGCTTATTATGCAGATCTTTAACAACTCTAATAATATCGAACTTTTCTCTAAAACTTTAATAAAATCACGTACATCTTATGCCAATCTAGGGGTCCTTTTATAGGCTCAAGGATACCCTAGTCGGTTTACAATTTGTATCCTTGTACGTCAAGTAATCTAACATAGAATATTCTAGAATTACAAGACTTTCTATAAACGAATAATACAGTTCTTTGATCTTGCAGTACTTTGACTTCGTATGCAGTACTTTGACTTTATCATTAAGCAGTACTTTGACTCTTTGACATTTCCAGTACTTTATAGTTTACAGTACTTTATCTTTCTGTAATACTCTGTCAATCTTCAGCACTTTCATATCTCAACAATCCTCCCCTAACTTGATTTCTACTTGTTTGACTTCAAGTTCCTTTGTAAATTTATCTTTATCAGCTTCATCTTTGAGAACAGATTGTGTCTTTGTCTTTGGATTGTATCTTTGTAGTTTCTGTGCATAGTCAAAGTATCTTTTAGAAATATTCTTTTACAGCATCATCCAGCAAGCTCCATCTTTTCAGCAACACAGCAACATATGACAATTTGTACATTAATTCAGTTTAAGTTGCAAACTATTCTCATCACTTCCAGGTGTGTTAACTCCTGTGAGAGGTGAATCATTGAAAATTTAATGGATTTAGATCTCTTTACCAAAGCCATTAACTCTGGAGTAGCCAAATATTTTGGTGTGTAAGACCATGGTACACTGATAACCATATGATTTTTAGCAAATCATCAGCTATCAACAGATTTGATTTGTCTTTACCAAAAGTTGTACCCTTCTGGACTAGTTAGTTCTTTCATCATGGTGAACTAATTACCATATAATGGTTTTTCCACAGCCTTTACCACAATCCATTTTCTTGTGGGCTAGCCAACTCTTCACATTAATGATATGGTGAGTTGATTACCATCCAACTTATTAGCAAGTTGTCAACTAAAAACGGATTTGATATATCTTTGCCAGAGTCATTTGCTCATGGATTAGTCAATCCTTTTGTAACCATGGTGAATTGATAACCTATTGATATTAGCATCTCAAAAACCATTTATTCAACCTTTGTTTCAAAATTATTTGTTACTTAACAAAAGTTTTCTTCAAAAATCACTTAACTGGTTAAAAGCTGCAAGCAGTACTTTGATTAAAGTACTGTTTGATCAGCAGTACTTTGAATAAAGTACTGATTTATCAAAAACTAATTTATTCAAGTAAGTCTCATACCAGTTATTCATTATCTTCTGCAATAGTAGTCCAGTTGATAAACAAATTGATGACAATACAAGCAATTTCATTGTCCTCTTCAACCTCCATTCCATGCTCTAGCATCCTCCTCATAAGATCGACTGTAAGAGGATATCTTCTATCAGCAAACATGTGAATCATTGTACCATTTTCCAGCTCTAGAACATGAACTCCAGATTCTTCAAAAAATCTCCAGCAAACAATTTCCAGCTCTCTTGATTCTTCCAACTTTCATCACTACTCTGTTCATCAGTTTCCCATGCAGTTGTGAGATCTCCAAGTAAAACCAAACCAATTCCTTCTGATGGATGATGTTCAAAATATTCTTTCACCACATGATACAAATAGAATAGATCCACTCTATCTATGATATGCAATAAATCCCATAGTCTGTTGAACACTCTGAAGCTTTCATCTTCTCTATGAAACATCAGATAGCTTCCATCTTTAGAATCCACAACTTCAAAAGTAGTAATCTGATATCTGTTCATCTTCATGTCAGCATCTTCTCTGGAATATTCAAAATCTACTATTCTGAGATAATTTCTTAATTCATCCTTAGTTTCAGATCTTAACTCAACTTTTTCTTTCTTTGAAAACTGTTTATCTTCAACTTCAGTTTTCCTTTTTTTTCAAACTTTTCTTTCTTTCTGCGTCAGTCCAAGTAGCTTCATCTTTATAATCTTTGATACTTGCAACATCCTTTTTATAAGCTTCTGTCTCAGCATCATATAATCTTTTCATATCAACATGCTTCAGCTTCTACAATCCTTTATATCCTCGACTTTTCAAATAATCCATCATTGCATTCCTTTCTTTAGCAAGATTTGGTTTTCTAGGCATAAAAGAAACAGGAACAGGTGACTCTAATGATTCACTAGCTTCAGCATTCAATTCCTCATGCAACTTCTTAGCTGCTTCTCTATTCTGAGCTTCTTCAGCTTCCTTATCTTCTCTATCTTTAGCATTTAATTCTTCTTGAATCTTTCTAGCTTCTTGTTCATTCAAAGCATCTTGAGCAGCTCTTAACTGTGCTAAAGTTGGTTTCTTCTTCTTTACTTCTACCAAAACACCTTTTCCTTTATCCTTAGGATCAATAGCAGGTTGAGAAACTCTTGATTGTTCCTCTTCTTGCACTCCTGGAATAGTAACAGCCCTTGGCTTTGATAAATCATGCAAAATAGTTGCAATAAATTCATCATCACTAGCAGTATGTATTCTTTGAGGTGTATCAGCTTCCTCTGGTATAGCAGTTTTTAAGGAACCAGCTTGTTCTTCATGTGGAATAGTTGAAGGACCAGCTTCCTCTTCAAAGTCTAATACACTTGGTGTAACCACTTCTTGTCTGTGAGTTCCAGTGAAAGCAGTACTTTGTTGTTCAGTACCTTGATCTTCAGACCTTTCTTCTTCAGTACTTTCAATGACAACATGCTCTTTAGTACCTTGAGGTTCTTTCTCCTTAACATCTTCTTTCAAATTCTTTTCTTCTAGATTCCTCCCCAATTGGATAGAAGATGGTTTAGGAACCTTTTTGCCTTTGTTTTTCTTCTTAAATTGCCTTCGGCGCTTGTGTTCTTCCTTAAACCATAAGCGATAACGTTTGATAAAAGGCGTAACAAAATTCTTTAACCTTTTACACTTGAGCATCACAGCCCATAAGCGATAACGTTTGAGAGGGAAAATCAGAGAGTAGTTATTTATAGGTGAGATTTGAAAAATCACAGCCCATAATAACAAAGTTACCGTTAGTAGAATTACCCCTCAATATTACCGTTGGAACAGTACTTCAATAAGACAAACAGTACTTTCCACGTGTGCAGTACTTTCCCAAGCAGTACTTTCATAAAAAATAGTACTTTTCCAAATGCCTCTGTATAATCTAAGTATACATAAATATCCTCCCCTCAAACAATGCACAGGACTATACTAATACTAATAGTCCTCCCCTTAAATGTAGCTCAGTAGTTAATCATGCCAATGCTTATCACCAAGTGATTAAATCTTGAAACATCAAAGCCTTTTTTGAGTAAGTCAGCTACATTATCATCCGTGTGAACCTTGACCACATTAATGAGCCTGTGCTCATAGCAATCTCTGATAAAGTGATGCCTAATCTGAATGTGCTTGGTATTGGAATGGTAGACTGGATTCTTCACAATACAGATAGTACTCTCATTATCAATATTGATAGGAGTATTCTTAAAGTTGAACCCATAATCCAAGAGTTAATTCTGCATCCACAGAACTTGTCCACAACAACTTGCAGCAGCTACATATTCAGCTTCAGTAGATGATGTTGCTGCAATTGTTTGCTTTTTACACTGCCATGAAACTAATCTTCTTCCAAGATATTGGCATCCACCTGTTGTTGATCTTCTGTCATAATTATCACCTGCATAATCACTATCTGAAAAAACCTCTAAGTGAAAAGGTGAATCCCTGGGATACCACAACCCTAACTTAGGTTGTTGTTTCAAATAACAGAAAATTCTCTTCACTGCATTCATATGAGAAATCTTTGGTGAGACTTGATATCTTGCACATAAACAAACTGCAAACATGATATCAGGCCTAGATGCAGTGAGATACATAAGACAGCCAATCATTGATCGATATAACTTGACTTCAACTGGGTGTCCATCTTCATCCTTGCCCAATGAGTTAATTGATTTAATAGGTGTAGTGACAGATTTCATGTCATCAAAATTGAATTTCTTAAGTATGTCAGATACATACTTATCTTGACTTATGAAAATCCCTTCCTTTGACTGCTTAACTTGAAGTCCCAAAAAGAAATTTAACTCACCCATTGAACTCATTTGAAATTCTTTCTGCATCAGCTGCTCAAACTCCTTAACCATAGACTGTTTGGTAGCTCCAAAGATGATATCATCAACATATACTTGAACTAACATGATATCCTTCTTGTCTCTCTTGATAAACAAAGTCTTGTCTATAGCTCCCCTTCTGTAACCATGTTGTAATAAGAATGTGGAGAGCCTCTCATACCAAGCTCTAGGTGCCTGATGAAGGCCATAAAGAGCCTTAACTACCTTGTAGACTTTGTTAGGATGTTTAGGATCTTCAAAACCAGGAGGTTGTTTTACATAAACCTCTTCTGTTATAGTGCCATAGAGAAAAGCACTCTTGACATCCATCTGATAAACTTGAAATCCCATATAAGAAGCAAATGCAAGAAATATTCGAATAGCTTCAATCCTTACTACAGGAGCAAATACTTCATCATAATCTACTCCTTCTTGTTGTCTGTAGCCTTGAGCTACTAACCTTGCCTTGTTCTTGATGACATTACCTCTTTCATCTCTCTTGACTCTGAAAACCCATCTGGTTCCAATAACTTTCTTCCCATCTGGAAGATCACATAATACCCAAACTTCTTGAAGTTTGAATTGTAGCAGTTCTTCTTGCATAGCTTCAACCCAGCTTTCTTTTGTCAATGCTTGAGCAATATTCTTGGGTTCCTCTTGAGAAATAAAGCAAGTAAACAGACATGTTTGATGGTCCTTATGATTCAGCCTGTTCTGTTTGTAGACAAAGCTAAGTAAAGCATTATGAGGTTTAGTAAAACTCTTAGCTTTGTGTCTTGTCATCACTCCAGAAGTAGAAGGACCAATGATTTGATCAGTAGGATGATTCTTATGAATCCTTAAGATTGGAGACTGTGGAACTCCATACACATCATTCAAGTTAGTTAAATCAGCATCTTCATTGGAATCTGAGAAAATACCTTCATCTGCAAACTCATCATCAGTTCCTCTAATCCAGGCATGGTAGGATCATCCAAATCATCTAAAGTACTGTCAACTGGTGCAGCAGTACTTTGGTCGAAAGTACTGTCCAAAGTACTGTAAGAGTATTCTTCAGTATTAGTCTTTTTCTTTGCTGCTTCATAAGCTCTTCTTTGTTCACCAGAATAAGAATGTGCCATTACATCTTGTAAAAGCATCTGATTAAGTGTCTCTTGAATATCTTGATCTTCAGCAGATAGTGAAGTTTTTGGTATATCAGTACTTTGCGCTGGGGCATCAGTACTTTGCTTTGGAACTTCAGTACTTTGCTTTGTAGCATTAGGAACAGCATCAGGTCTAATATGAACTCCATGTACAACATACTGTGAGTCTTCTACATCATGTACAGGTTGATTTTCTTCTCTAACAGGTACATAGTTCATAGAAGGAGTTAAAACCTCAAGATCAAACATCCAATCAGGACCTTTACCCTTCTGATTGTCTTGATCTTCTAAAAACTCAACATGAAGACAATCTTGAATCTTCTTAGTGACTCTGTTATACACTCTAAATCCCTTACTGTTGGTACAATAACCCAATAAATATCCTTCTTCTGACTTGCCATCAAACTTTCCCAAATTATCAATTGTGTTTAAAATAGTAAGAGGGCATCCAAAAGGCTTCATAAAACGAATGTTGGGTTTGTTACCCATCAACAACTCATAAGGTGTCTTCATCTGTAGTTTTGTGACTGATACTCTGTTGAGTACATAGCAAGCAGTACTTTCAGCTTCAGCCCAGAATTGAATAGGTAGTTGTGAATTAGCAAGCATAGTTCTAGCTGCTTCAATCAAAGTCCTATTCTTCCTCTCTGCAACACCATTCTGCTGTGGTGTTCTTGCAATACTGAACTCCCTCTTGATTCCTTTGTTAGCACAAAATTCATCCATAAGCTTGTTCTTGAATTCAGTTCCATTGTCACATCTAATACCTCTGACCTTGAGTCTCAATTGGTTTTCCTGTGCTATTATTAATGTCTGAATAGCATCAAAAGTATCATCTTTAAATCCCAAGAAAAATACCCAACTGAATCTACTGCAATCATCTGTAACAACTAAGCAGTACTTTTTCTTGTTTAAACTTGCCACAGAGACAGGTCCAAACAAATCCATATGTAACAGCTCCAAAGGTTCTCTAATAGTCCTCTCCTCAAGCTTCTTGCATGAAACTTTGTGTTGTTTACCCTTCTTACACGCCAAACAGGAGTGTTCATTATTGTAAGTCTTTGAAGGTAAACCTCTAACTAAATTGCCTATGACCAGTTTGTTGATATTCTTGAAATTTACATGGCCCAATCTTCTATGCCACTGATGTGCTTCTTCAGTTGTTGCTTTTGCCACTAAACAGGTGGCTCTTCCATAAGAGTTAAGACTCTTCATGTCCAGACTATACACATCATTGGTTCTTGGTACTCTGAGTCCTACCAAGTTATCATCAACAGGCTCGAATTCAGAAGAAAGGATGAGACATTCTGTGTCAGTGAATAACACAGGATGCTTTTTATCACAGATTTGAGAAACTGACAATAAGTTGAGCTTCAGCTCTGTCACATATCTAACATTCTCAAAATCTATATGCCCTGCTTTGATAGTTCCTTTCCCAGTAATCCTTCCTCCAATGGGATCATTCCCAAATGCAACTCTTCCTCCACTAATAGATCTAAAAACTGACAGAATATCTTTGTCTCCTGTCATAGTTCCAGAGCAACCACTATCTACAATCAAATGATCTTTAAGCTCCTCTTCTGGGTTGCCCTGCACAAAGATTTAGAGAGTTAGTCTCTTTTAGGAACCCAAGCCATTACTGACTTGTGTTCCCCTTGTGGAGTTACAAACTCAAATTATTTGAGTATGTAATTTCCACTGTTTTTCAAAACATGATCCAGGATTATCTTTTGATTTTTAGCATGTGGATTTTCAAAACTTTCTGGATTTTCAACAGAACTCTCTTTTGCAAATTCATTCTCTTTTTCTTGTATTATGAAAACATCTGATTCACTTTTTGTTGAAAGTACAGTTTGTCCCTCATCAGTACTTTCTCTCTTAACCCATTCAGTTTTAACACTTGGTTCATGTGATCTAGATCCCTTATGTGAATTGTAGTACCTTCTAGGTTGATAGTAATGAGATCTCCTAGGATTCCTATTCCAAGTGATATTCACAGTACCTTGGTTTGACTGAGCAGTACTTTGAGAAGGTACTGCTTGTGAAGGTACTGGTGGTTTAGAAAAAGGTCTTCTCTGGTGGGGGTACCTATGATCTGGTGAGAAATTACTGTGATTGACCCTATTAGAATTATTCCAAACTGGTTTGTTCTCTCTAGGTTTCTGGTTGGCAGACCTATTCTTCGAAAATTTCCTAAGGTATTCTGAATGATGTTCACAATCCTTGATTAAATGATTAGGACTAAAACACACAAAACACAGTTTTTCACCCATACTCCCAATATGACTTCTTCTATGTCTATGACCAAAATTATTGTGCCTTCTAGGTGAATGATTAAATCTGTTTTGACCAAAATTATCCCAAAAAGGTTTAGCAGTACTGTTTTGAAAAGGTTTTCCTAAAGGTACTGCTTATGGAGCAGTACTTTGAGTAGAAGGTACTGCTTGACTTTGAAAATTTGTTTCAACAGTTTCTTTTGGGGTTTCAGACCTAGATTGACCAATAAGCTTCTTCCTAAACTCTAGACTGTCTACACCAAAACGTGAAACATCAGGTCTTATGGGTAGATGACTACCAACTGGATGTGGAACATCATGATAACCTCTGTCTTTCTTATACTCAGGAGGTGATTCACTAATTGAACCCTCATTACTATCTGTGTCTACATAATTAATGAGTTCATCATCACTAGTGGTAATATCCTCAAAATCACTTTCATCCTTATCACTAGATGTGTTTTCTTCTATGTTATCAAAGTCCATACCAAAACCTAAGCCAGTTCTAATGTATGCTCTTCTCTGTTTTTGAACATAAGTAACATGTGACAGACCAGATTCTTTCCAGGCATCAAACTTTTCTAACAAATCATCTCTCTCCTTAGTGAGTTTCTCAATTTCAGCAATTTTACAGTTTAGTTTCCATTCACTAAGTTTTAACTGGTAATCCCGTTGTTCATATTTTTCAGCCCAAGCCATTTCATTATTTTCATGTGTTATAATTTTGGCTTCCATTGATTCTAAGGTTATTTGATAACCTGCTACCTCAGATCTAGCCTTAACACAATTATCTCTTTCAAACACATAATTATTTAGCAGTTTTTGATAGAAATCATGACAATTTGAGCATACCTCAGAGATAGGGGTTGAACTTGGTGAAGTAGCTACCATTGCAAGTAGGACAGGATCATCTTCACACTCCAAGCTCCAGTCAAATCCTCCATACCCATCTCCAGATTCCAAAGTAGCATGATCAACTTCCTCATCAAAAACAGTGCTCCAGTCCAATTCTTCTACCGAATCTTCAACTGCTTCTTCCACTGCTACCATACAATAAGTCACTGGTTCATCATCAAACTCTTCACTCCAGTCAACTTCTGACAAATTTTCTTGAGCAACCAAAGCCTTTGTTTCAGTAATGGGGATTTCTTTTAGCTCCAGCTTTGGTTTCTCAGTTATCATGTTTGCTTGACACTTAGCAAACCTACACTCCCTTGCAAAGTGTCCAGTCTTTTGACAATTGAAGCATTCAATTTTGGATTTGTCAAAAAAGATTCCCTGTTTAGGTTTGAAGTCAATGCTTTTTCCTGTTTTCTTCATATACTTCTTGATCTTTGAAGTGATCAAAGCAACTTGCCACCTGATATCAATCTCTTCTAATGCATCCTCATCAATCTAGGAGAGATCTTCTTCATAAACGACAGGTAAAGAAGCTTGTTGTGCAAAGAAAGAACACACAACTTCATCTGAATGCATAGTAGTAGGTGGTGGGGTTTGCTGAGCATAGGTGGGAGCAGTATACGAGACAGTACTTTGAGGCACAGTACTTTGAGTTGGAGAAGCAATACTTTTAGTGGAAATACTGCCCCTCTTTTTAGATGATAGAAAAGCAATACTGTGAGACTTAGAACTTGTTTGACCATTCATCTCATCCTCATATACCTTCAGATGATTGTAGAGATCATCAAAGTCCATAACATCCAAGTCTGGTTGTCCTCTGATCATAGTAGCAATCACATGCCATGTGGATGACAAACTCCTTAGAAACTTCAGATTAGCATCTTCAACTGAAACTTCTGCCTGGTATAACTCCAACATATTTAGGAGATTTGGAAACCTATCATATGCTGCATCAAGACTCTCTCTTTCACCTACAGTGAAAGTTTCAAACTGTTGCTTCAGCAGATTTCTGTGCATCTTCTTAGAAGCTTCATTCCCTCCAAATCTGGTCTTGAGAGCAGCCCAGAGCTGCTTAGCATCTTTAGCATCATGAAACTTGAGAAGATGACCATCTGGAATGGCAGACAAGAGAATATTGAGTGCCTTCTCTTGATTCCTTAAGGTTGCTGCTGGTAAGACTGCCTTAGGTGCTTTAGGTTGTCCAGGAATGTCTACAGGTTCTGGAACAACTTCATTACCATTGACAATTACATTCCATAGAGCATGGTCTGTAATGGCAATATACTGCATCATCTTCATACACCATAAGTCATATTCGCCCTTCTTGATTACAGGAATCCTCATTGAGGTGATGGAACAGAATCAGTCTACATCTTTAGGTTCTGTTGTAGGTTTTAGGGTTTCTTCTTAGTAAGAGTTTCCACACAAGCTCTGATACCACTTGTTAGATGTAGTCGACTTAAATAATAAAGATCAAAGACTTACATACATGTCTATGTGTTCCTAGATATAATATTAGACATAGTCTAAGAGCTTACAATGATCTTCACACTCCACTCTCACATTACGCAGTAGCTAATCTGTGACTCAGAAGGCCAGCTCAACAACATATTATGCGTAACTCCCAACAAGGATTACGCTGTAACCCATTAGGTCAAAAGATGTTCCACACCGCTATAAGCTACGCCGTAACTCCTTCCAACGATTACGGCGTAATCATGTCACTTGTAACCTGTATTGAAGATACGACGTAACTCATCCCATGTGTTACGCCGTAACCAGCTATTACGAGAGCTTTATTATTGAAATATTAAGGTTACGGCGTAACTCTCAGCTTAAGTTACGTCATAACTAGATCTCGTCTATAAATACAAGCCCTAAATTCTGCATTTCACATCATTCACTCCACACCAAAAGGCAGAGAACGTGAGTAGGGTTCCAAAGGCAGATATTGAAGAGCATACGGGGCCATCTCTAAGGGAGAAATCACTCCCTAACGATAAGCATTAGCGATTATCTTTTCTTTTACTTTCGATTCATGTATTTCAATATGTTAAACATTGAATTGATTGTTTCTCTTAATATGATCGGCTAAGCACCTTTGGTGCTAGCCTAGTTATGATTCCTTAATTGTTGTGTTTATGTTTACATTGCTTCCGTATAATTGTTTCTAGTGTATGCATGCATAGTTCATTGGTAGCTACCTTTTTTCGGTAATTTTGAATGGCGGTAGTGTCTAGTTACTTAGGAGAATTGACCAACTGACGCTAAGTAGGTAGACTGATTGGGAAAGGTAAGAATTGACCAACTGACGACCCTTCTTCGCTTGTGCGAACTGACCAAATGATCACCTGCCGTTTGGATGAACTTAAGAAGTTAGGGATGAGTGTCTAAGATGCTAGTGCCCGGGCACTCATTGTTGCGAATCTTGCATGTAGCGGAACTTAATGACTTGGCTTAGGGGACTAAAAACAACTGGACTTTCAAGGCTAGTAGCTTGATCTCCGGTGGAAACCTTTGCTGGTAGGTTAGGACGAACTGACCAAATATTGTCCTAGCGATCTAAACCCCCACTTGAATCAATTGGAAGTAGTTAGACGTGAACATAACATGATAGGATGAGTAACTAGGTTAGCACACTTTACCTCTATTGATTACAACCTCTACCTTTATTTGCTTTCATTTCTAGTTTTATTACTTAATTAATCATTTTGACAATTAAAACCAGTGACAATTAGACTTAATTAGAATCCGCTCATATAGCTCTTAGGATGACCTCGGTTTTACCGATTACTACACTACACACGACCGGGTACACTGCCCGTTAGTACATAGGGTGGACCATAGGTAAACGAGACACTTATAAATATTAAAACCTGGTCAGTAAAACCTGCATCATGAGTGATATCTGATCCAACTATTTATAGGCAAGAAATAACGAGCCGTTACAGCAGACGGTACCATTAAAGTTTAGATGGTACCGTTAAATTTAACAGTACTGCCCTATTCAGTGGTATCGTTCCAAACAAAAACGGTCCATTTTTTATTTTTAGTGGTGAAAGTTTATTTGGGAATGTCTGGAGCTGTGTTGGAGGAAAATTAGTTGTTGGGATTTTTAAACTTATTTTTTCAAATTAAACATTTCTTTTAATTCAAAATGTGATGTCTTTGAACAAAAATATTTAATCATTTGATCATTTGTCAAATTTTAAATTAGTTTGGTCTTACCTCGTGTGATTTAAGTCAAAATGGAATATTACGACTAAAAACTTGTTTATGTTAATTTTGACATAAGACGATTTTGTATTTTGTTATTGTCAAAAAGTAGAGGTGTCGAAAAATAAAAATAACGTTTTTAGACATCATTTGTATTAATAACAATGTCACGTGAAACTTAAGAACAATTGGATCAAAACCAAATAATGGAAATTAAGCAATCCTCATGCAACAAACATCATCCAAACAAGTGTAGAATAGACTACTGCATATTTGTATTAATAACAATGTCACGTGAATCTTAGGCACAATTGGATCAAAACCAAATAATAAAAATTAAGCAATCCTCATACAACAAACATCATCCAAACAAGTGTAGAATAGACTACTCCATATTGTATTCAACAAAATCAAATGTCTCAACAACATGGTAGTAATATTCATTTTGAAATATAAAAATAAATTACCAATAGTATAATTACAAAAGGGAATGGTAAGGATTAAGAGCAATCCTTGAACCTCTAATCAACTACAAGCGTCTAACAAACCTAGAAAATTATACCTAACACCTTCTTCGATGTACTTGAGTATTCATCTGTAAATGACAGTGATTTTGTGGCTTTTGGCAGTGATAAGGATGAGAGAATTTTGTCCTTGGGTGAAAAAGAAGTTTTCTTTATGTGTTGTGTAGATATCTAGTTCAAATGCCAATCCAATGGTGTATATTTATGCACTGAGAATCTTTTGTCCCCAATGAATGCTCTAAATAAAAGATAATACAACTAAGAGGTGGCAAATGATCGGACTTGGGGGTTTAAGGCAATTAAAACCCGAATTAAATTTTTCGTTTCAGCTTAGTCTTCTCCAGCCGCGCGGTTGGGTACTCAACCTGCAGTTGGGGAATGGTTTTTTGGGAAAATAATGTTTCAATCGCGCGATTAGGGGTCCCAACCGGCAGTTGGATGATATTTTGACCAAAAGTGGTAAAAAAAAGTTGTAGATTTTCTATTCCCTTCGTGTGTCCGCTTGAATCAAGTTAATCGAAGTTCGTATGCTCAAGTAATAGCTAATAAAGTGGAGGTGTGTCGGGAATAACGAGACTTCAAACAATTCTTCGTTTTAGCTTCTTTTCTTCACCTTTTCCTCGTTTTCCGTCACGTGAGCTTCCGTGAACCTAAAATAGTAAATTCACTTCATTAAGTATCTTAAATTCATAAAAATCACCAAAATACATGCATAAAATCAATGATAACGCACCTAAAAACGAACTCAATTTGAGCGTTATCAGAGTGTGATGATATTTGATTGGTTGTAAAGTGTAGTGGTCTCACTTTTTATAAAGTATGTTGTTGTTTCCTTTAGAGTGATTACAACTTAAGATAACTAAATTAAACACTCTCCATGTAATCTAATGTGTTGTTTAAACAGTTTATAAAAATAGTACGTAAAACAGTTTAAGCACCAAATACACAACAAGGTTTTTCAACATTAAAAATTCTTATTAGAAAATAATTAACCAATTTGGCAATGATTGTTTATGGAATAGTAATCCTGGTTGAGTGACATGTGTAGTGATCTCTAATCCTATTTATTCACAAACCTAAGTTATGGTTTAATTAAGAACTTATACTTACTCGTTGAATTGTTCATTGGCTTAAGTTATATTCGAGAAGTAAATGCTCTTAAATGTGTTTCACATTAATTTCAGGAGATACATTTACTTATTTACAAATATTCTCTTTTATATTAGATAATTAGGGTACACGTGTTGAGCATTTAATGAGTTGGTAACATACAAATATTCTCATTAAATGCTCAACACGTTTGGGCTCGAGCCTAAGTTTGGGCTCGAGGTCGATTATTAAACGAGCCCAAACTTAGGCTCGAGCTCATTTAAGCTCGGCTCGTTCGAGCTTTTTACCTATTCGATCCTGAGCTTTTCACGAGCGGCTAGGCTCATTTAAATCCCTAGGTTTAGCTAAATTATTTCAATTTAACTTTCTATTTTGCAATTGAATGACTTCATTTTCTTTATGTGGCAAAACTGAGTTGTCTTGTTGCGTTTTAAACGAAACCTTTTGATAGATTTGATTTAACATTTTGTATATTCTCATATTATATAAGAGAATTGGTACCAAAATTAGTATAAATACTAATGGGAAGGACGTCCCCCAAACTATTGTTTTTTATTCCAAACGTTGTGGGCTTATCGTGTCTTTTGTTTGGGCCGCGCGTACTTTTGGGCCGTTTTTTCGTCCGTGCTTTGACCCGTATCTACTTCTAATATGTTTCAGTTATAGTGGTGTTGTGTGCTTTCTTCGCTAAGAAGAAACGTTACCATTCCAGTGTTTGGTCACTCATGCAGATCTTGAGTCGTTCCTTTGTGCCTGCTGCAAGTTGTTTGTGCTTCGGGTTTCTTTGATGTTATATGTTGATGTAGTTTGAAGCCGTTGAGGTTATCACTTTTGTTTCTTAGATGTAGTTTGGAGACGTTCCCTCCCATTATATTTTATATCAATGGATCCAGGATGATATTTGAGGTTAGGTTTCGTTTATGAGATGGTGGTTTTTTAACCTTTATAGTCTGATCGTTATTGATTTTAATTTTTTTTTTGGAAGAATTAAGGTTTCGATTAAATTGGGGCTTTATGTTAATTTGATTATTTTAAAACTTCGGGTTTCGATTAGATTATGGCTAATGGTGGTTTCATGGTTATTTGTTGCTGTAAAAATTAGGGTTTCATACTTTTGAGAAGGTGGCTCCTATAACATCTTATATCAATTGGGCCTTTTGTTACGGACTTGGGTTCGTTTGGTTCCAGGTTAAATAAATGATCTATTGAGGCATAACTTGGTTTTAGAGTTGATGAGCCCGTTTGGTTCCTGGTTATGTGTTATCTGTTTTGTGACATCAGTTGTTGATGTATTATCGTGATTTCGTAACAGAAGCACTTTTATGCTCAAAAAAGTTTGAGAGCGGTCATATCTTGGAGAGGCGTTTATAGTAACGCAGCCATGGCGGCTGTTCTGGCTTTGTGAAATTGGTTATTGATATTGACTTTGTTATATCGTAACTTGATTTTAGAGTTGGTGACTTCGTTTAGTTCCATGTTATCTGTTATGTGTTTTATGACATCTGTTGTTGATGTATTACTGTGATTTTGGAGCAGAATCACAGGGCATAATTGTAACGTGTTTGCGGCCATGGGGATGGACTGATATGTGTAGCCCGTATTTTGGCACGGCATCCTGTTAGGGTTGCAGCCATCACGGGCAACCCCGCATTTTTCGATTGATGCAGCTTCGGCAACATTGTTTGCCTAGCTGTTTCGCTTTCGGTATTCAAATGCTCATTTGCAAGAGTTGCTTTTAACAGTACAGAGGCTATGTTGAGTTTTAACAGGTCAGATAAAAAGCGAAACGGCTCATGTCTTGGCATGGTAGCCTGTTGTGGCTGCAACAATGCTGGGCGCATCTGCTTTTTCCAAATGTTGTCCTATCTGAGCCTTAAACACATTAACGAACTCAGCCATGTATATAAATACTAATGGGAGGGATGTCCCCCAAACTATTCTTTTTTATTCCAACCATTTTGGGCTTGCCGTGTGTTTTATGGGCTGCGCGTACTTTTGGGCCATTTCTTGGTCCGTGCTTTGACCCGTATCTACCTCTAATATCTTTCAGTTATAGTGGTGTTGGTGACGTTTTATGTGCTTTCTTCCCACATAAGAAACGTTACATTCCAGTGTTAGGTGACTCATGGAGATCTTGAATGTTCCTGTTCATTGTTGTTGTTTTATGCCTGCTGCATGTTGTCTGTGCTTCGAGTTTCTTTGATGTTATATGGTGCGGAAAAACTGAGGTTGTCCGGAACTTGGCATGGCAACCTATTTGGTTTGTAGCCATGCCGGATGTACCCTATTTTCCCGGGTTACTCCTGTATCTGAGCCTGATATTTTTGGCCTTAAGTCGGTAGGTAAGATGTTATACATGGTAGCATGTTGAAACCATTATATTTTATTGAATGTCATTAAAAAAACTATTGTCTTATGGCTTCCCATTGGGTGGTACTTATTTTCTTATGTTGTCTTTATTATTTGGTTTGTATTTATTGCTTCTTGCTAATAGGGTTTTTTTTATCAATAAAATGTTGTTTCAAAAGAATTTCATATAACTGTAATAAATTTTAGTTTTCTTAAGAGTAAACAAAGATAATCACTGAAATACATACTAAAGTGCAATAAACGATTTTTTTTTCTTTTTCATTATGTTAGAGACTTGGATGTTTTTATACGATCGACATGGTTTCTGTCAAGATTCCATTTGTCAAATTCACACTTAAAAAATAATATTTTACTGACTTAAATTTTTAATGATCAACCAAATAATACTTTACTGACTTAAATTTGTTAATGATCAACTAACAACTAGCAACCAAATAATGCATGATTGACTTAAAGAATACCACGAGTCGACAGTTCTAACTCGCTATAGTTGTTGATGCTATATTATAACTGTTTTTCAAACAATATTAAATTTATTTTGGATAAAAGGTCACAACGACCCGGTAAAATTCATTACTCCAAAAAACCGTTTAAGTACAACGGATATGGGTGATATCCAATATCACAGCCCGTTACATAGGTAATCTTGCATATCAATGCACTTCCTATCTTCTAGAAAAGAAACAAACCACAAATCACAAGATAATAAGTAAAGACATTAGACACCAAAAGAATTATACTTCCTACAACGCCTTTGGATCTTGAAATTAACATTATACTACTCATCCATAGCTTGAGAGAGATCGTAGATTCGATTCATGTAGTCATCTTCAAGGTCATAACCGTCACATGCAGATGAAATATATTGCGTCATGGGGTTATCATCTGGAAGTACCTCGTCGTCACTATCAGAAACATCAATTTCACCCACTTCAAAGAAAGGATTAACCCTCTTGGTGGGTAAAGTGTCAGGAGAAGAAGAAGAAGCCTTAGAGGCAGCACACACAACCATCTTAGGCTCCTTCCTTTGATCATCTACCACACTTGGATCTTGTGGTACACTACCCGTTGGTTGGAATCCCTCCTTATTAGCAACCATTGTAGAACTAGACTCAGGCGGAGTCCCTCCCCTAGTATCAACCTTAGCAGGCACGGAACAATCAGCATCAACCGTATTAAGAGCTTCAAAAGCATTTGCTGTAAGAACCTTAGTTCTGCTAGTACTAGGCATATCCGATGCCTTCTTTTTTCCATCCACCTTAGTGGTCCCAGAAGATGCTTTAGGTTGATAACGAACCTTAGTACCCACATTCAATTTAGAGAATTCACCCTTAGCCGGTATACTCTGTTTACCACTTTTACCCGTCTTCATCCCTTTCACAGCCTGGAATCCATCATCATCCATATGCAAAGTGTGAGCAGTGGGAGGATCATATTTAGGACAAGTACCCAAAGTATGGCCAAAAATCTTACAAGAATCACACCGGGGTGGTTTCCTGTCATATTCCACCCGAATAATATTAAATTTTTCTGACATAAATTTAATACTTTTGCTAGGTTGTCTTTTCTTAGAAAATTATTACCAACTAGTCGAACTAGGTGGCAAAGGTGTTTGGTTTGCCGTGCATGTTCACACATACGTATATAGAAGTATAGTAAAAAAAAATCACCAAAATATACTTAGAAGAAAAAAAATTAAAATGAAAAGAATTAGAACAAACAACAACCACAATTTTATATACACCTAAAAAAATGATGCATCTTTATTCAAATTTTCCTTTTCAAATTAAAATATGTGGCTAGAATTACTTGTTACCTTTCTTATTTTAATTATTATTCTTATTAAATCATTTCCTTAGAAAATAATACTTTGGTGACTTTAATTTAAAATGATCAACTAGCAACTAGCTAACAAGTACCAAAATATGCATGCTTGACATAAAGAATATATCCACTAGTCAACATTTCTAACTCGCTGTAGTTGTTGGTGTAATATACGTATTTGTTTTCTTCAAAAATAATACAAAATATTTTAACGGTTTTTCCGAACATTATCTAACTCTTATTTAAATGTTTTATATCATATATATATTCCCCCTTATAGTATATTTATGAATGCTAACATTTGCTATGTTGTCTGACTTACAAAATATCACCAACTGGTAAACTAGGTGACAAGGGTGGGTGGGTTTGCCATGTTCACACATACGTACATATATAGAAGTATGGTAAAAAAAAATCACCAAAATGTACATAGATCACCATGATGTAAGATTCGAAGCTACAAACGAGATACTACACATGCATGTCCGAGTCCGAGAATGCAATTAATCTAAGTTTCACGTTACTAAAATTTGAGATTCGGGAATTATACAAATACGTACTCTTGGTGTACATTTTTGGTATACGTTGTTTAAGCTGAAATAGTTTTATGTACTAAGCTTACATGCATGTTGTCATCGTACCGAAACGTTATATATTAATTATTAGATACTTTTTAATAGTGTAAGAAAGGGTTGTAAAATTGATGCATGCACAATATTGTTGAAACACTTTTTAAGTTTTCAAGAGCTCATGTACATATAGTCGTTACATACACATAAGTATGTTTCACTACACCGAACGGGTTTGCTGGGACGACAAAATTCTGCTTCTTCGTCATTAAAAGTCTTTAGCGATGACATGTCGCCAGTAGACCGTCGCTAAAAAGTAAGGGTTTCACTTGGTTTGAGTCTGTGTGACGGTGGACTTAAAATCTCGTAGATTAGTCGGGAAAACTATCGAAAACAATGGTTATCAAACAAAAAAAGTTTATATGTATAGCCTTTACATTAACAAAAGGGAATTAATTTGCACAATAATTCTCTTTACCGGGAATTACTTTGCACAGTGTGTGAATAAAAAAAATAGAAGCGTCCACAGTAAACAAAGAAAACCTAGATTTAGTTGGTCAAAACACGCGTGAGGTAATAAAGAAGTAGTTATTGATTTAGTCCACATATTACACATAAGTTGCTATCAGTTGACTGTAGTTTCATTGGATGATTGCATGTATAAATAGTTATACATCATTCAACACTCTCTACTTAGGCCGACCTAATCCAAACCAAACATAACAATATATCAACTACTACTATGAAGTTTGCTTTCTTCATCTTAGCTGTCTTTCTTCTTCTACAAACTTATCATGCTCGACATCTACATGGTAAGTCTTTTGGTAGTGTTATCGAGTCAGTTTTGCTCAAAATTTTACTTGATTTTTATAAAGTCTTCGGTTTCAAGCTCGAGTTTGATGATTTAATCTATGAATTAGAGCTTGGCTTAGCTTCATTTATAGCATTAAGAAAAAGTATATTTCATTGATTAAGTGTTCGCGGCAAGTTGGCTTACTATAGTTTTAGCTTCTATATATTGTTCAAAAAAGAATCTCAAACAACTGTAATTAATTAACTCGTTATCTTGTTTGCAGACGTGTTTGTGAACCTAAGATTTTATCGAGCAGCACCTTTACATGCAGCGGAGATAATTCAAATGGTAACACGCGGAGAAGAACTCTTATCTCCGCCATTGTTGCAAGACAAAACGACATATGGTAGAGAAAACAGTCCACCACCACCACCACAAGGAGGATCGACACGAATCCAAACAACTTACGGCCGTATTGACCCAAAAGCACCACCATCACCATCAGTAGCACCCGCACGGGGTCAAATGAATTTTGGTGTAGCCAACCCAACTTTTACAAGTCAAATCACACAAACGAGCTCGAACCCAAGTGACTTAGACTTACATGGTATTTATGGTCGAGATGACCCTCGAACACCACCAGCACCACAAAGAGCAACACCACGAGGCCAAACAACTTACGGCCGGGTTAACCCAAAAGCACCACCATCACCATCAGTAGCACCCTCACGGGGTCAAACGACTTTTGGTATAGAAAACCCAACTTTTACAGCTCAAACCACACAAACGAACTCAAACCCAAGTCACTTAGACTTACATGGTATTTATGGTCGAGATAACCCGAGTGCGCCAACCCCTCCAAAACCAGCCGACCCAATTCGTCCAATGCTAGGCGAATATGCTTGCATTGACAGTAGAAGTGAATCAACCAATTTATCAACATCAGTCGTGAATTTACTAGCATCTTACGCCTTTAGAGTTGTTAACATATGGGGCTAATTCATGTGTAATTTTCATTTTTCTAGCTTGCAAAAATGTATGTCTTTAGCTCAAATGCCGTTTTGGAAAAAATCTTACATATGTTGTCACATTAAAAATGAAAGATGATTAAGATATTTAAAGATGCTTTTAATTAATAGATTAAGATATTTAAAAACATTTTACCAGGGTAAAAACCCTTTACCCAAAAAAAAAAAAAAAAAGATATTTAAAGATGCTTTTAATTAATATTCGGACTAAATATGCATGAGTAGTATTTTACAGTTACAATTCCATCTCAAAATTATTATACATCTTCATTTTGAGATGTCGTAAAATAATTTTTTTTAAACATTAATATGTTCTTTGGATTTATATAGAGATACAAGTCAAACGAGCAACATGCAACGTCGCTAGCTCATTTTGAATTGCAAAGCCAATTCTTTTAAAAACTATTTTTTTAGATCTAGGTGTCATAACATTGCTATGTATAACTCGTTGGACTCTGTTGAGGAGCTCCACAGCCTCAGGTGCAAGGAAACCTAAGGTATAAAATACGAAAGGAATAAAAACATGTTGATTTTTAATACACGTTTTCTCGTGTTTAGCCACTTTGTACGATGCGGCTTTCCAAGTAGCTTGTCCTACTGTAAAACCCCGGCTACTAAAACTCACGAGAGGAGAAACCCCTATTAGATCCACATATGCATGTTTCCCTCCAACCCATTCAAACACCAAAATGTCTGCCGGTCTAAGTCTGGATCTTCTATCTAACGGGCCAGTCAAAAGGTTCACAGGTGCTTCTTTCTTTACAGAGATCTCAACACGCCTACAGACGTCAAAAAGGACATCCCTAACCATATCGTGTCTATTCTTGAAGCTCGGGAGCTCTTTGCAATGAACTGCGTGTTTCCCAAAGGAATCCAAACACGCCTTGCGACAAAGTAGGCATATCTCATCAATGGAAAATAAAAGAATCATAAGGTGATACTTAAGGATAGTACGATATTTCACCGATGACATATGTTGACCTAGCCCATCTATGGGGATAGCTAACCGAAAATATTGGGCATGTGGGACCTATAGACACTCAAAAACTGCTTTCTATCTCACAGTCATGTCAAAGTGAACTTCCATATCCTTGACCATTTCAATAAAAAGTGAATTCGCCAATGTTTGTTGGGGTTTAGAGAGGGCGGTGTCCTTATTAGTAAAACCACTAAAATCAAAGTTTGGAATCGTATCACTAAGACAATCCAGAGCACAAATATAATCATCATTCATACCACATATGCCACTCTCCCGTAATATATGATCTTGTAGCACCCAAGATTGGGCCCTCGAGGCCATAAAAGCATGTGAGGAAACCATTTTGCCGAGTACAAACCCAAACCACCAAATCGAATGGGTAAAGAAGCGAGTCGCCACTGTAAGTCTCCAAAGAAAGGCCCTCCACAAAACACTATGTTTTCAATCGACACAGACAACCCTTTATCAAAGAGCAAATCCGCTTCCTCCATGTTTATAGGTTGACAAGTCCTTAACCCAAAAAGGAGTTTCGCAACACCCATACATGATCAAAGCAAAAGGAGCTCACTTTGCGGGTTACGTAATTGTTAAAGGAAACTCATCAAATCAACAGCATTCACAGCTCTCCTCATAGCCAACCCACTAATAAAACTCCGCATCTTTACTAACAGCTCCCCCAAGAAGCTTCTAACCAAATGACGGCCTTCTAATTTAAAGTAACTAAAACAAAATTTAGTGAGTGAGGATGATATATGATGTGAATCGTGAAGTGCAGTGGTCTCACTTTTTATAAAGTATGTTATTGTTCCTGTTAGAGTGATTACAACTCAAAATTACTAAATTAAACCACTCTCCATGTAATCTCATGTGTTGTTTAAAGAGTTTATACCAATAATAATTAAAGCATTTAAGTATTATTAAAGAGTTTAAAGTTGTTCTCCGGTAAAATATTATTACTCAAAAAAAGCAATTAAATACAACGAGTGTGGGTGAATCTCAGACCTTAGCCCAAAAAGGCAAACCGAACACACCTACAGTGCATAATACCTAAACTAGCATAAGAAAGACAAACCAATCTTATGAACAACCACTATAAAGATAAGAAATAAAATTAACGTCTAAACTGACCACAGAGATTTATATCCATAGAATCACAAAATGCGCGCTGTTCCGGAGTTAAACCTTGAATTTCATAAGTGTCATATAGATCATAATCTTCATCCTCAAGTAAACTAGCATCATATGCACCTCCACTCGTCATGAAAATCTTCGACTTCATCATCATTATCACTATCCTCCAGTCGTCATAAGTGTCATATATATACCATAATCTTCATTGTTACCCATGTGTCTCACATTAGCCTCCTTTTGCAGAGAAATCGGCTTCTCATCGTCACCCAGAAGCACAAGATTCCCCTCAATTATTTGACTTTCAAGCTTATTAATCTTTTCAACAAGAGGTGTAGTACTTGGACTATCAAATTAATCAATGGTAACACTTTCCTGCTTAGCCATGTTCCCAAATCCATTATCAAAACCCGAATATTTACTAACAACAAGATCCTCATCCAAATCACTAAGGGCGTCAAAAGCATTAGACGTGTTAACCACTTCAGCATCCTTACTTGGTTGTTTAGACGTAGACACCTCCTTAGTAGAGTTTTTAGGAAGAGAAGAATTTTTACTCTTAGGAGCAACTGACCGATACTTCATATTCTAGGCCTTAGAAACCCCAAACACCCACTTATACATGGGACTATTTCTCTTGACAGTAGTGAACCCATCATTCGACAACCCCTTAGTAGCTCCCGAAGACCAAGGAACATATTTAGGAGGAGCTTTCGAACACTCCTCAAGAATATGACCATATACCAAGCATTTATTACATCGAGGAGGATCTCATTCACATTCAATACGAATAGTGTGTTTTGATTATCCAATTCCTTTGAGATTAGGGACAACAAAAACAAAAATATCACGAAATTCATTAGTCGCATTGATTTCAATCAAGGCTCTAGTATAACTACTTCTACCCCATGATTACAAGCACATCTCATTTGTATACGAATCAAGGATCATAGGATTACCAATTTTTGAGGCAATAGAGCTCAAACCATCTGAAGAATATGCAAAAATTGGGACATCATGGAACTTTACCCAAAATGAAACACAAGACAAATCTTCCTTTACGAGACTATTCTCAAGAGACCACTTATTGAGAATTATTGGAATTTCACAAATCATCCATGAACCATCACGAAGAACAGATTCTGCACCCTAAGTAGTCGAGAATATGTAAAGTTGTCGAAAAACCAAATACACAACAAGATTTTTCAATTTCAAACATTATTATTAGAAATTAACCAAAGAAATTGACAATGATTGTTTTTGGAATAACGATCCTAGTTGAATGACAATTGTGATGGTCTCTTCTCTAACTTATACACAAAATAAGTTATGGTTTAAGTAAAAACTTATGCTTACTCACTGAATTGTTCAATGACCTAAGTTTTATTAGAGGAGTAAATGCTCTTAAATGTGTTCACACTAATTGCAAGAGATACATTTATTCATTTACAAATATTCTCTTTTATAACAGAGAATTAGGTTTTTAAGGAAATCTACTTTACATGTGTTTAGCAAGGTTGGTAAGATATACAATAAATGCTTCTACATTAGGTAAGGGAAACACTCTTCATTAAGACTGTGTTGATAACTGTTACACCATTATACCAACTCTGAAAAGGTGTTGATTCCAAAGAAGATTTTATTTTATCACTTTTGCTTTAGTAAATTTTCGTGCCTTTGACCTTCTAAATACTTGAGATTCTTTGCTAAGTAACTGCGTGAACGAGAAGATCAAACATCCTTCAGTGAGTCATTGTTAATCTCACTAAATTAAACTTCTCTTTTGGATCTTCTACTTCAATACCCGAACCGCATTGGCACTAAGGTAAAGACTTGTCTTCAAGAATTCAAAAGGATTTCTGATGCACTATTTTCAACAGATTAGTTAAATTTATATTCATGTTAATAATAATTTAAGATGTATTTAATTTTAAATCAGTGTACGTGCGGGTTTAACTTATAAAGAAAAATCAAATGCTTTGTTATTGAAAGTAAATAGTAAAAAATAAATATACCGACATCCTTATCTAATCATAAAGATGAATAGTATGAGTCGTTGGTAACAATATCATATATTCAAATTACATCATACTAACTCATTTTTTTATTTTTTATTTATAAATAACAGCAACATATAAAAAAATATATATATATAAAGAGTATGGCTATAAACTTTAGTGTATGGTTATGCATTTTCATTTATTTTATACATTTTAATTTGTTTTTATACTTTTTAGTCCATTCGTATATGTTTTTATCCGTTTTTGTCTGTTTTTATATGTTTTCGTACGTTTTCATATGTGCACATACATTTGTATCCATTATTTTCCGTTTTTATATGTTTTCATCCGTTTTTATACGTATTCATCTATTATTCTTATGTTTTCATACGTTTTTGTACGTTTTAGTACATTTCTATACCTTTTTGTACGTTTTTATGTGTTTTTATACTTTTTGTGTGTTTTCTTACGTTCTCATACGTTTTTTTTTTTTTTTGGTAAAGGGGAGTAATCCTGCACCTTGGTAAATATATTAACCAAAGAAACGTTTAAGTACAATGGATATGAGTGAAATCCCATATCTCAGCCCGTTACATAGGCATAAAGCTTACATAACAAGATACTTCATATTTTCTAAATAAGAAAACAAACCACTACTCAAATGATAACATAGGACATAACGAAAGAAAATTACTTCCTAGGACCTTGAAGCTTGGTGCCATACATGGCAAAAAAAGGCATCCAAATTCCCAGGAAGATCATAAACCTGCTTCGCATAGTCATCGTAATCATAGTCATCATACTCACCTTCAAACTCTTGGCCACCACCACCGAATAGATTAGCAGACTCATCAAATGGGTTAGCAACCACCTCATCATCAGAATCAGAAACCACGATGTCTGCCACTTTAGAAAAAGGATTAACTCTCTTAGTAGAAGAGGCAGGCGGATTACAAGAATCACTAGTATTAGGAGCCACACCCGACTCCATCTCTTTCAAATCACTCACAAGGGGTTCTTGTGATGCAGTACTTGTCTTAGTAGACTTATCTTCATTAACTTCCATTATACGACCAGAATCCACATCCTCGTTTGTGTCATTAGAAGGAATACCAAACGCATCCGTATATTCCATATTAAGAGCATCAAACTTGTTAGATGTAGAGATCTTTGTTCCACTCGAATTAGCCACATCAGAAGCATTCTTCTTAGTGACTTCCACTTTCTTAGGATCAGTAGGAGTCTTTTTGGGTTGATACTGAAACTGCTTACCCACAACAGGTTTATTAAACCCACTTTGACCCAGAATAGTAGACCCACCTTGCTTTCCTTTCTTCTTGTAATTAACCGTCTTGAAACCATCATTAACGCGCTTAGTAGGCTAAGTAGGAGGAGGTTCAACAACTTTAGGACATTCAATAAGAGTATGACCAAAAATCTTACATTTATCACAATGAGGTGGTTTCCACTCATATTCAACCAGTATCTTCCCAATAGTCGAACCCGACCCATCAAGTAACGGTATCTCAACATTAAGGCTGTCCTTAAGCACCTCATCCGACTTCACTTCAATCATGCATCTAGCAAAACTACTACGGCCCCACGAGTCCTTGCACATTTGGCTAGTGAAAGCATCTAACCTTTTGGGCGTGCCTATCAATGTGGCGAGGAGACTAAGGCCATCATCAGAAAATATAGCAAGAGGAACATCATGGAATTTAACTCACACCGGGATGTTGGTCAAATCCTCTTTAAGTAAGTTGGTGTTCAATGTCCATGGTTTAAGAATAATAGGTACATTTCTAATCAACCAAGGACCGTTTTCAAGAACATCATCAACACCTTTCTTCGAATTGAACTTAAAAAAGAAGAACCCCTTTGCATTCATCTTAGCCCACGCATTGCGTACAAAGTAATCAACAACAGGAAAAGCAAGTCGTTGACCAAGGAAATACCCATACAAAGTATTCTCAAACCTAGAGTTCACCTCTTCAACCACTTTCATCGGGACAGAAAGATCCACACCATTAGCTTTCTTATTACACTCCAACCTACGAAAGTTTGACGTGTGTTTCTTAGGTTCAGTAGAAGTAACACCAGCAAATGATGTAGAAGGTTGTTTCAAAGCATACACACCAACCTTCTCAATACCAACAACCCCATGTGCATTCGTATCAACCTTATCATTAACATTATTAGATTAACATTAGAAGCCATAGGAACACTTTTATATATTTTCGCCTGTTTTTATACGTTTTGCGTCCGTCTTGGTACGTTTTCTTACATTTTTGTACATATAAAAACGGATAAAACTGGTTAATAACGGATACAAACGTTCTCATACGTTTGTATCCGTTATTAGCCAGTTTTATCTGTTTTTATATGTACCAAAATGTAAGAAAACGTACCAAGACGGACGCAAAACGTATAAAAACAGGCGAAAATATATAAAAATGAACGAGAACGTATGAAATGTAAGAAAACGTATAAAAATAGACGAAAAAGTATAACAACGGATGCAACCGTATAAAAACAGATAAAAACGTATAAAAATAGATGAAAACAGGAAAAAAATGGATAAGAATGTATAAAAACGGATAAAACGTATAAACATGTATGAAAACGTAAAAAAACATGAAAAAACGAGCGAAAGCATATGTTCTCATATAATATTATATAAGAAATTTGGTACCAAAATTGAGTTCTCTTGTTGCGTGCTCTAATCTCTTGATAGATCTGTTTTATTGTATTGTATGTTCTCAATTCTCATATTATATAAGAAATTTGGTACCAAAATTTAAAACCATTAAGGGATAACTCATAAGTTAAACTATGACTCCATTATAGGTTTTAATAATACGAAGAAATATTTGATTATAATGAGTGACCTTGGTACATTTTGCTCATATCTTAAGGTTCGTTCTTGCTCAATCTAGAAACGACATCTTAAGCATTTTTCGGGGACGATGGTTATTGTTTTTCTTTTGTGAGATTTTTGTGAAAACTTAAAGCAAATACAGGTGACGCGCGTGTGCAGGAGTCAAATCTATGTAGGAGAAAATATTTTCATGATGGGATTTTCATATGCCGATCAAGATGAATATTCGTGTTCTTCAGTTCTAGTATTCATTAGTGGTGGTACAAGTGATGACAAAATAAAGATGTCTCATTTATTTGAGTTGAATTGCTTGACTTATTTGAAGTGCATGGAACCGCGAAAAATTTTCTAACATCAAACCTACTGGTGAGTGGTGATTGAGTGATGATTTGTGAGGTCCAAAACGCTATTTATGTTGAATATTGAATTAAAATTGAGAATATTGTGTGCGAATTTATTCATCTCTATTATCTTGTGTCCTTAACCGAGTTCTTCATTGGCTGATACTTATTTTCTTATGTTGTTTTATTATTTGATTTGTATTTATGTAGCTTCTTACTAACAGTTTTTTTTTTTTTTTTTTTTTTTTTTTTTTTTTTTTTTTTTTTTTTTTTTTAATTTGAATAAAATGTTGTTTCAAAAGAATTTCACTTAACTGTAATAAATTTTAGTTTTCTTAAGAGTAAACAAAGATAATCACTGAAATACATACTAAAAGTCCGATAATCGTAATTTTTTTACTTTTTCACATAACTATATCAACATTTAGGTATAACTTACGTTATGTTAGATACTTTTATGTTTTTATACGATCGAGTGGTTTCTGGCAAGATTTCATTTGTCGAATTCGCACTTAGAAAAATAATACTTACTTGACTTAAATTTATTAATGATCAACTAGCAACTAGCAACCAAATCATGCATGCCTGACTTAAAGAATACCACGAGTCAACAGTTTAACTCGCTATAGTCGTTGATGCAATATATTTGTTTTCTTTCAATAATAATACAAAATATTTTATATTTTTGCTAGGTAGTCTTTTTATAAAAAATATTACCAACTAGTCGAGCTATGTGACAAAGGTGTATGGTTTGCCATGTTCACACGTACGTATATAGAAGTATAGTAAACAAATCACCAAAATATACTTACAAAATAATACTTTGCTGACTTAGAGTTTAAAATGATCAACTAGAAACTAGCTAACAAGTAGTACCAAACTATGGCTGCTTGACTTAAAGAATATTTTAACGGTCGTTGGTGTAATATATTTGTTTTGTTAAAAACTAATACAAAATATTTTAACGGTTTTTCCAAACACTAACTCTATTTAAATGTTTTATATCATATATTCCCCTTAAAATATATTTATGGACGCTATCATTTGCTAGCTTGTCTGTCTTACAAAATATCACCAGGGTTTGCCATGTTCACAGATACGTACAGATATTTCTATATATGTATGGTACCAAAAAATCACCAAAATATACATAGATCACCATGATGTAAGATTCGAAACTATAAACGAGAATACGAGATACATGCATGTCTGAGTCCTAGAACGCAGTAACCTAAGTTTCACGTTACTATAATTTGATATTCGCGATTTATACAAATGCATACTTTGATGTAAATGTTTGGTATACGTTGTTTAAGCTGAAATAGTTTTATGTACTAAGCGGAACATGCATAATGCTCATCGTACCCAGAAACATATATAGTGTAAGTCTGTAAGAAAGAGTTGTAAAAGTGAAGCATGCACAATACTGTTGAAACACTTTTTAAGTTTATAAGAGCTTATTTCTAAATAGTCGTTACATCAACAAAAGTATGTTTAACTTCATCGACCGGGTCAGCTGGCGACTATTAGATGTATATGGCCCGAGCCCACTTGTGGGCTTTGGGTCCGTTAGAACTTTTAGGGTTTTTAGTAGGTTTTGTGTAATTACATTATAAATACCGTATCAATAATACAATATCTCGTATGGGGTTTTTATCATCTAATATGGCATCAAAGCGGGCATGATCCTCATACTTAGCTGACTAAGTTGAGCCGTCTCCTTTATGTCACCCCGTCAAACTATAGCCGCCATTAATTATCCATTTTTCCAACAAAATAATAATAATAATAATAAAAATAATTATAAATAAATAAAAAATGAGTCTATGCTATGCTTTGCTTTTATTTTTGTTTATTTGCTTTGATGTTGTTGTATTATGAAGATTAATCTTCGTTTGATGCCAGATACCGTCATCAAATTAATTATTTGTTTTAGTGCTTTTGCTTTGCTATCGCTTTATTTTGCTTTTAGTGCTACAGATGAAGATTTTTCTCCGCTTGCTATTGAACGTCTTCATCAACGAAACTTTTACATCTTTAGTGCGTATTTAATTTTCGCATCAAATCTGAGCTTTTGCGATTTCGCCGCTCGGATTACGGAGGATTATTAGTGGATAAATATGGCCCAAGCCCGATTGAGGGTTTGGGTCCATTTGTGTTTCATCATGTATTTGACTCTATATATATCGTATCAATAAAATGTGTTATCTACGGGGTTTTCATTGTCAAACATGGTATCAAAAAATATATTATTTGCTTTTGCTACTGCTTTTATTTGTTTTTAATGCTGCTTGAAAAATTGCTTCCACTTACTACGGATTTCTTCATCAAAAAATTATGTTTTTATTGCCTTAAAGTCTATTTAGTTTTCTAATACAATTCAAGCTTTCGTGATTTTGCCACTCGGATGCGGGAGATATTAGATGTATATGGCCCGAGCCCAGTTGTGGGCTTTGGGTCCGTTAAGGTTTTTAGGGTTTCTAGTAGGTTTTATGTAATTACATTATAAACACCGTATCAATAATACAATATCTTGGACGGGGTTTTCATCATCTAATAGCGACGCCAAATTTGTCCTCCAGCGTAAAAGAGTCGTCGTTGTTCAATGAGAGTTTTACTTGATTTGAATTTGTGTGACGATGAATTTAAACCTAGTGGATTAATCGGTTGACAGGTCGAAAACAATAGTTATCAAAAAAAGTTTATGTATACAGCTTTTAAATAAATAAAAAAATTGATTTACGCACTATTTCTTTTAAACAGGGCACATCAATTCATGTTTTATATACTTGTATCCAGGGGCGGAACTACATGGAAGAGGGGGGGGGGGGGGGGGGGGTGGCATCCATGGTTCGCCAAAAAGTATCAATTTTTAGTGTAAAATTTTTTTTTTAGGATCATTTTATTAAAGTGCACCCCATTACAAAATCAAATTGCCCCCCACCTTAAGATCAAACAATGTAAAAACCTTATATCTCTATTTTAATATCAAACAATGGGGGGCATCCATGGTTCGCCAAAAAGTATCAATTTTTAGTGTAAAATTTTTTTTTAGGATCATTTTATTAAAGTGCACCCCATTACAAAATCAAATTGCCCCCCACCTTAAGATCAAACAATGTAAAAACCTTATATCTCTATTTTAATATAAAAAAATACCAGTTTTTAGTGTAAAAAAAAATTTATGACCTTTTTATTAAAGTTCATCACAAATTTTATAATTTTTTTTTTGCCCCCCGCCCTATAAAATCCTGGGTCCGCCATGTTTTATATAGTTGTATCATACTTATATTTTTATCTATTTGTTTGTAATGTGTGTGAATAAAAAAATTGAAGTGTGTACAGGGAAAAAGGAAAACCGTTGATTTAGTTTGTCAAAACACGCGGGAGGTTAATTAGTCCACATATAACACATAAGTTGCTATCAGTTGACTGTACTTTCATTGGATGATTGCATGTATAAATAGTTACATACACTCTTCAATAATCATTCAACACTCGATCTCTACTTTGCACGAGCTAATCCAAACCAAACACAACAATATATCAACTACTACTACGAAGTTTACTTTCTTCATCTTAGCTTTCTTTCTTCTTCTTCTTCAAACTTATCATGCTCGATATCTACATGGTAAGTAATCTAGTTGTGTAATGCCGTAATCGAGTCAGTTTTGCTCAAAACTTTACTTGATTTAATGATTTATAGCTTGGCTTAGCTTCATTTATAGCATTAAGAAAAAGTATATTTCATTGATTAAGTGTTCGTGTCAAGTTGGCTTACTACTGTAGTTTTAGCTTCTATATATTGTCCAAAAGAAATCTCAAAGAATTGTAATTAACTCACTATCTTGTTTGCAGACGTGTTTGTTAACCGAAGACTTAATCGATCAGCACCTTTACATGCAGCGGAGACAATTCAAATGGTAACACGCGGAGAAGAACTCTTATCTCCGCCATTGTTGCAAGACAAAACGACATATGGTAGAGAAAACAGCCCACCACCACCACCAGAAGGAGGATCGACACGAATCCAAACAACTTACGGTCGTATTAACCCAAAAGCACCACCATCACCATCAGTAGCACCCTCACGGGGTCAAACGACTTTTGGCGCAGACAACCCAAATTTTACAAGTCAAATCACACAAACGAGCTTGAACCCAAGTGACTTAGACTTACATGGTATTTATGGTCGAGATGACTCTCGGAGACCACCTAGTCCCGAAGAAAATGGCTCACAAGGACATGGTATGTATGGTCGAGATAACCCGAGTGTTCCAACCCCTCCAAAACCAGCCGACCCAATCCGTCCAGTGCTAAGCGAATATGCTTGCATTGACAGTAGAAGTGAACCAATCGATTTATCGACATCACTTGTGAATTTGCTAGCATCTTACGCCTTTAGAGTAGTAAACTTATGGTGCAAAAGTGTAAATTAACTTTTTGGCTTACGAAAATGTAATTCTTGGTCATAATAATAATTGGCTAATATTCTATTCTCATATCTAGCTCAAATACGGTTTTGAAAACAACATTCTAAACATGTATAACAACATTTTGTTTGTTGGTTGCAGCTAATATACCAACTTTTTCACAAACAAGAAAACACCGATTCAAATTTAGATATATAATTAGACAAAACCAATAAAATGCTGATACAAATTTAAATGCATATTTAGACACATTTTTTACTTTTTGAGTTTCAAAGTTGGTTCTATAAAAACTAACAGCAGTTTTCATTGTAATATCAAAAGTTATATCGTTGAATTTGATAGCATAGTTAAGTATAATTAATAGATTTGTTTTGATTTTATGTTTAGACTATTGTAAAAACTCCAATGTTCTTCGTTAATTTAAATAGCGTGAGACGACAAGACTAATAGAGACTATCACCATAATGTGTGCAGTTCAATCTTTTTCGTTGAATATGGTTTAAGAAAGGGTTAAGTTCATTAAATGAACACGTATTAATAAAATTTTCTCATTTTAATAAACGAACTTTTTAACTACACATTTTAGCATACAAAAATTAACAATATATGTTCTAATGTCAAAAATTTGGTATCCAATTACCGGCTAAACCTGTAAGTTTTTTGTTGGCATTTTTATTTTATTTTTATGCTTACGTGTAATAGTTATGTGGAATGTTATTTCATTTTTATTTTATTTGTTTAACGTTCATATTACTTGTCTATGTCTATGAATTGTTGATTGTTCATCCATTGAATTTGTGAAATCTAAATGTTATAGCTTTGTTGAGGTCCAGTCCATTTATATCCACATGAAGCAATGCCAAACGATATTACACACCACACAAACTCCAGTTTTATTCAAACTCCACATAAGCATTTTGATTTATCAGTAATCTCAACCCTTACCAAAATCAAGATTCCCATATGATACCAAAACATTCAAAAATATGGGATTCATTTGAGAACTCAGAACTATGAGCTTATCATGTCCTTTGAGATAAAGTTCAAGAATGTTGCATTGTTGATTTAAGCTTTATGGGTTTGGCGCTCGAATTATTTAGAACTGAATGTAGATTCTTTTTATTATTATTACTACTTTTTCTTTTTTTTTTTCTTTTTTTTTTTTGGATTCGTTGTTTAAGAAGATTGAGTAATGAAGAAAATGGAAGAGGAAAGATAATAAGAAGACATGGTTATGGTGGGTTTTTCTAATTTAGTTTAATTAGGGTTTGATTTAGGGAAGGTAAGCGATATAAGAAGTGAGTACAAACCAGGTCATGAAAATGGGCCAAGTTAATAAATCAGGTAAAATAGTTGGTATAAATAATCTATGTGGAAATTAAGGTGAAATCTACGTGGAAATAAGAAAATCATGTAAATAAAATTTAGAGTAAACTACACCGTTCGTCCTTGTCGTTTGCGTTGATCGATGAGTTTCGTCATTTGACCCAAAACATGCAACATCCATCCCTAAATGTGAAACGTTATGTATCGTTTATCCCTCCTCTAACGGGCCCTCACTAACACTCGTTAAGTCTACACAAATAAGGGTATTTTGGTCCTTTTATTATTTCTCTCCCTACTTTATCTTCTCCACTTATCCTCACCAACACCACCTCGACACTCATACCAATATTCCAACCACTTATCATCAAAACAACAAAATATTTTCATCAAAACAAAATTTCTCAATTTTCTTTTATTGAAACAAGATTGAAAAAAAAAAAAAAAAAAAAAAAAAGTCTTCCTTACTTCTTTGTTCTCGAAACCATCACTGGTAAAAGCAAAGGAACTTGATATTTTCATCAAACTTTTCTAACAGATAACTAGATAAAAGGAACTTAATGCATCAAACTTTTTTTACTATGTGATAAAAATATTAAGTTCCTTCTTCATACCGTTTCAATACCTATCAAACTTTTGTAATAGATATCAGGCCGAGTCAATGTATATCATATCCTTTTTACCCAAAATCTAAGGGCTTAACTCCCAACATCATCATCACAATCACCGTTCACCACTTTTAACCAATTTACACACCCTAATTATCGGTATAATCACCTTACACCTTTTTATACCTTATGACACACTAACAACCACCACAAATCCGATCAAACCACCAATCCATCAACCACCGCTACAAATCTAATCAAACTACCAACCACCACCACTGCATGCTGTCGTCAAACCACCCGCCAATAAGAACCACCCACCACCAGTGTTTGTTGTCGTCAAACCACCCACTCCATCCTTTATGTGGACTAACTTAACGAGCGTTATTTACAATCTTTAAAGTGAAATACCAACGATACATAACGTTTCACATTTAGGGACGGATGGTGCATTTTTTCGGTCAAAGGACGAAATTCGTCGATCAACGCAAACCACAAGGACGAACGATGTAGTTTACTCTAAAATTTAATACGTGAAATATCAACCTCTCAAATATACTTTACTAGCTTGAAGACTCATTTGATGGGCGAGCTAGTTCCATGAACTTTTTTATTTATAATAAAAAGATGAATATACATGATTGGTTATTCATAATGTTAAACTTACTAAAAATAACAAATAAAGTGTGCTTTCATGTCATATCATCATTCATATTTAGTCAAGTATAGTGTTCTTGAGTTTGCAAAACATTTCTCAGTTTCTTTCAATTCTCCCTTGTCCACGGTTACCGCCTATATATTTGTTTTTTTTCTTTAAAATATTCATTTCACACACATAGTATATATATATATATATATATATATATATATATATATATATATATATATATATATATATATATATATATATATATATATATATATATATATATATATATATATATATATATGGGAATATATTAGCTACAATTAATTGTAGCCAATTGGCTATAATTTTGTACTAAAACTAGTGGGTCCCTGATTATTTTTGTGGGTCCTGATTCTTTTCTGTGGGTCCCGGAATCATTGCTAGTGTATTTTTAATGAAGTATTGTAGCCAATTGGCTACAAAAATTGTAGCCAAGCTATCCCCTATATATATATATATATATATATATATATATATATATATATATATATATATATATATATATATATATATATATATATATATATATATATGTATATATATATATATATACATATATATATACATATATATATATATCTCTATATTATATATAACAGGAGGCATTTGACATTAATGCCACTTCAATGCCACCTCAATGCCACCTCAATGCCACATAATCATTTTTCATGCCACATAAGCATTATTGGTCCAACTAAGCAATTTATTAATCCACCTATAATTTTCGGTTTTAATGTATAATTTATATAAATTTTTAATATTTTTTTTGTAAAATTCGTTTTTTATAAAAAAATGTGAATAGTGAGATTTGAACTTGGGTTGTTTCTAAGAGTAACAAACATGATTACCACTAGACCAACACATTTTTTTGATTATAACTTGGAAAACCAAATTTATAAATCTATACAACCAATCATTGACCATTTTGATTAGTTTGAAAAGGAATTATAATCTAAAACCATTATTAAAAAAAACACACGGTATATTTTTTTTTTCACAAACAAAAACCCTAATTATCAATTTCTCTCCAAGAAGAAAACTCCATCACTAGGGTTTTAACGATTTTTAATGTGTTTTTGTGCAGGTTTTACTGTTCTTGGAGCTTTGATGTATCTAAACCCTAATTTCATCTTTACCTCAATCATCTTCTCTAATGAACGTGACTTTTAATTCTGTAGTTGATTTGGAATTTTTTTTAAGCTATGGTTTGTGTTTTTCTTCATCACAGGTTTGTAACCATGAACACTTGACATGCCTGTTTTGATACAAGTATTCGCTAATTTCATCTTTACTTAAATTGATGAAACAATTGCATCTAATATGAAGGATAATTAGGTTTTTTTTTTTTTTTTTTTTTTTTTTTTTTTTTTTTTCAGCACCTGTTTTGATATTTGTTATTCATATTATGTTTGCATATGACTATTTTTCCTATTTTCTTTCAGTTAGGATATCAAAGGCAACAACTTATAACTCATGTACGATTTGGAATTTTTTTTAAGCTATGGTTTGTGTTAGGTTAGTTATTGCTTTTATTTTTTTTTGGTCACCTGTTTTGATATTTGTTATTCATATTATGTTTGCATATAACTATATTTCCTATTTTCTTTCAGTTAGGATATCAAAGGCAACAACTTATAACTCATGTACGATTTGGAATTTTTTTAAGCTATGGTTTGTGTGTCTCTTTTTTCAGACTTCATATAAATAGTTATTTTTTGTTTGAGCTTCGGGGATATCAAGTAGAGATGGTAATAATTGGTAGGCTAGGTTATGGTTAAACATGAGCACATTAGCACCGACAATGTTTTTGCCCTATTTGCATATTTTTTCTGCTATCTAACTGATTTAGCAGGTTTTTGCAATTTAGTGCAGACCAAGAGTGTCATATGGTGCTTTACACCGTAGATAGAAACTGATAGTGAATCCCAAAAGGTCAAAAGTTTTGGGCTCAGAGAAGATGGAAGTTGTTTTTAACAACTCTATCACGAACATCGAAAGTTATCCTTCAACTCACAAGGTAACAGCTTTTCACACTCAATCTTAGCATGTTACGGCATGTTATTTGTACTGGATAATGAGCCAAGATCGGTGTATGGCTTTGTTTCTATATTTACCAACCAGAACCTCATATATATTGATGAAATAATGCTAATGGATAACGTGTGAGCATCCATGATTTCAGAAATATTCGATTGTGTCAGTTGTATTGGGACTTTGTGAAGGATTGGGGTTTGCTACAAATTAACTCCAAGAACCCTTGGCTAAGAAACGAATTGGTTCTTCGTAACAAGTTCAGTTACTTCTTATCCATGGTATATATGCTTACGCTTGCTGTAAAGAAATGCTCCTCTAAAATCATCAACTTTAACTAAAGAAGAAAATGAATTACTCTTTAATAATTTGAAATTTTCTTTGCACATACTAATTTGAAACAGCAAGGACAGTTGCACATGCAAGAAGAGGGCCACAGCTGGAGCCTCGACAAACAAGCGCTGCACGAAACACAGAACAGGGTCCTCACGTGCTTTGTTGGGACGCAAAGGCATGTGATACATTTTTATGTCATTAAAATTTTTGAACTTGTGCCTAACGTAAATGTCATTATTATGAATCGTAAAGTAGAGATGAGTAATAGTCGTTATATCCTCAACGTTTCAGGTTGTTGGGTTGCTGAACAAGATGTAATTACATGTGGAGGTAGCCGTTTCAGAGGATAAAGGCAAACTAATTACTGTGCATTTTGAATTGATTAATGGTTTGGTTACAGGTTAGAATACCATATTTTTAAGCCATTTGCTCATAGAATTAGATGTTTTGTTAGGAGATACAGTTGTGACTTTTCTTTTTGCAGGTGTCGCGAAGATTAACTTTTGATGAAGTAATGGCACATACAAAAGCAGTAGTAAGCTTTGAAGTTCCAAATCCTAAATCTGGATAGGTTAGTAGTCTTTTTTGTGTTGCAAGTATGGACCTCTCAAATCACTTTCACCCATGCATAATATATATTTTTTCTCTAACCCTCACGTACTTTTTTTTTTTTTTTTTTGCCATGATTGGTTCTTCATCTTCTTGACAAGGTTAACTTGATTCGTGTGTTTTTGATATAGTGTAGTCCACACTTTTTCTTTATTCTTATTGGATATTATTTTAATGTATTGTTACTTATTATTGTTACAGTTGCCAGAAGACAAATGGGTCAAGTACAAGGTTCAGTCCCTACTCTTTAATCTCAATGTTTAATGTTTATTCTAACTGGATCTTATTTTAGCATTTTGCGGTTTTGAAATCTCTTTAAACCAATAAGCTGTATAGTAATATCCTTTGTATTTGATGTTTGGACCACTTTAAATTAGATAAGAAGATTTTACTGTTTAAAATATGTAATTTAGTCATAAGCTTTCATATTGAAGCAATGTTTGTTAAGAATGTTTTAATTTATTATCCTAACATGAATATCTAGAAGTGTAATTACAATTAAGCCCATAATGTTACAAATATATAAATATTTTCAAAATAGAAATTTAATATAATTTAATTTGATATTGATAAATATCTAGAAGTGTAATTAATTTGATATTGATGGTGCAGATGACCGTTAAGAATGAAGACCCGTAGAGATCTCGGATTCATAATGTCAAGGCTCCCATTGGCTCATGTTTTGTCTTTATTGGTATGTATTTTCAAGATGCGACCCTATTATATAGGTTTTTTCATTGTTTGTTGTATATTTGACGTGTCGATTGATAAAACTGTTTTTGTTTCATTTGTATGCTAGGAGACTTTGTTGTTGAGGAGCTTGATGCTTCACTGAAAAAGTTTTTGGAATAATCGTACTACCAAAAAGCTTTTGCTGTAAGTTTAGTGTTTCACCTATCCAAAATTTTTGGTCTTACACTCGGTCTCACCTTCCAACTAAGTTGCTCTCTGATGTGCTAAGAAATGGGGCTATTATTAATTAACAATTTATTGATCTCAAAGTGGTGTTATTGATTCAGATCACGAGTTGATGGAACTTGCGGCTTCTTTCAAGTCCACTTCAGGTAAACCAATAACCAAATACTTTAGCATAGCAAGACGGGCTAGGAGTTTTGTTTAAAATAACTTTTTGTTGAAGCTTATAACCAACTGCAACACACCATTAATTCAAGGTCAAATTTACTACATCAAGCAGTTGTTTAAATTTGGTGGTAAATATAGTTTTATGACTTTCTATAAACAAAATGTTACTTAACTATTATTATTTGAACTATGAATGTTCTGGCAAACAATATTTCACCTTGGTTTGTAACAGTTGATTGAGTAGTCGAAACACTAGGCGATTCATCCTGCCATTTATACCAAATACAAAACCAAACTATTATAGGCATATTGTAAATTAACTACCACGATATGCTCAAGTATACTTAGTTGACAAAAAGTGACATTATTAGGCATATTGATCTTTCTGCTGTTGCGGTCTGTTTGTTTGTTCTGATATTGTGTGAAGTTTTGTTATGTTTTGCCGTTGTGTAGGGGTGGTTGGTTATGGTGTGGTCCCTTTGCCTTTTGTATGTCCTTTTATTTTGGTCCAGTTTTTCTTGCATATCTCATGGGAGATTATTACGTTTTGTCTTGGCATACTTTGGCTGGGTCCATTTTTATATTAGTTAAGTTTGGATAGTCGTTTGGTGGCTAAGTCAGTAAGGGTATGTCCTTTTTTTTTTTAACTGTATTTGGACTTGGATTGTAATTTCTCATTTATATATATTAACATGTTTTGCTTTTCAAAAAAAATAAAAATAAATTTGACATTGAATCAAAGGGGAAAAGAAAGATTTAAATTGAAGCATGACCAGGGATATATATTATTCTTACAGGAACTCGACAAAATCATTTATCTATCTCCTCCTCTGTAAGGCCTTTCCTCTTAAGAAAAGATTGTCTATACGTAACAGGAGACCCTTTAACCTTTGTTGCTCTCATTGCAGTCATGCAGTGTTTATGCATGACACTTGGAGGTGACAAAGTGGGGATGTGAGTCAGGTCGGGTAATGGGTCAATATGGGTTATATCAAATAAAGTTTTTTTTGGGTGTTAGAACAAAATGGATTTGGTTGACCTGTTTAAATGTATGTTTAACTCCATAATTCTTTTTGCTGTGTCAAATACAATTGAGAAAGCTATATTCTAGCGAAACAATCTATATTCTGAATAATGATCTAGGTGGTTTTAGTGTTTTACCATTAAAATACACTTCTTTCAATGTTCAAACTTTTTGACCCATTTTCCTTTGAGCCTTTTATTTTATTACACCAATTTGACCCATTAGATATAGATAATAACCTGAATTAACCCATCTTAAGTAACAGGAACTTTGAAAAATTGAAGCTGCTTAGTTTATCCGAGATATGAATAAAAAACCATACCTATAGTTTCAAGCTCGAACTACTATCTAATATAATCTAAAAGGTGTTTGGGATTGTGTTTTGTGGCAAGTGAAAGTTTAGTTAATTTATACGGGGAGGTTAATAGTTTGATACAGCAGGTGCCGGGTGATTATGGTTTGGAAGTGTCAATATCTTATTTCATAAGATGGAGTGATCTAAATTTGCTAACAAATGATATCTTGCAACATCAGGATGATCAAAACATAGCTGCACGATTGGCCGCAACATTGTTCAACTCATTGAAAGGAAGACCAATTCAGGTAGTGTATCTGTAATATTTTTTTATTCATCACAATTACTTGTGACCCGCGGGGATGTATGGTGAAGAAAATTTCTTTTAGCAGTGATGGTTCTCGGTACATCACAACATCTTCAAGTTGCCTTTTCCTCGACCTTCAATTTTCAATATTAATATATCTCTAATGATGTAGGATTTTTACGAGTGGGTATAACCAGTCCAAGAAGCCTTTGTATATGTGTATGTGACAAGCCTTTTTTAATTAACTTTTTTTCTATGTTTCAGTAGCAAGAGCTGGAGTCTCAAATAGTATGCCTTTGAAGGGATGGCCAATGACGGTACGCTTGAAACTTAAGCTCAATCACATAGGCGTTTGGATGCGTATTTGAAAACTGAGTTTGTGATTATTTCAACTTGACGTTGCAATGTTATACTTGATGCCCTTTTTGGTCAATACATATTTGAGGAAATTAAAGTTGGTTAACACTTTTATATGTATTAGCCAAAAATAAAACAAAACAGACTTCACTTCACGAAAATGGACTAGAAATCGACTGTTACTTACAGAGACTGCAGAGCAGCAGACAAGGCAAATATTGGTGCACCAAACATTACATTTGCACGTTCCCTTGCTGAGTAATCAACGAATACATCCACAAAGTTAAAATACTCTGTTAGTAGTCTTTGTTTAGCAACACTTTGGACCTTATCTGAAAAACCATTTAATGGGAATCCTTCCAAGAGCAATGATATATACATAGCAGACGATAATGTGGATACATTACTGTTGGTGATGAAGTTAAAAACTCCACCAGTCATTGAATGTGAACCATTCCTAACAATCATGGAGATCGATCTCGCGAGTTTACGAAGAACACTACCAGGATCCAGAACTGATTCCCAAGAAGCAGTGGTTTTCATTAGTGTGCACAGTTGATCAATGATAGCATTCCCCATGTCTGACTCAGCACGTCGAACCAAAAAGCACCAAAGTTCCATAACAATCTCCCAACAAAGATGATGTGGATGGAAGAAATTTTCAAGCAAAAACAACTCAACTTCTCCCCAAACTAAAGTTGAGGACGCCACAAGCATAAAGGTCTTCATTGCATGTATTACAGAAGCGAACATATTATGATGACCAGAACCGTGTAGCAGAGGTAATGGAAAAGCAATAATAGATGAATAAACTTCTTCGTCGATCAGAATATTCAAAAGCCATTCTAGCATTTTGGAAATCTCAAGTTTCACATCATCTTCGAGATCAGGAGCACTTCGCATAAGATTAACAATTAAGGCAACATGACCAAGTAGCAGTAACTTTGACTCATGCATTGAAGCACAGGTCAAAGAAAAGATTACATCCATCGATTTGTCATCTTTGGGGACACAAATTCGACGTGGTAATATCACTGAACAACCAGTCAATAATTTGACATTTATGCTTGTGTCCCAGTTGCGCTGAATTTAACAAGGAATTGAGCAGATGAAGTGACGTTGGCTCCAGAAGTTCTGCCAAAGTGTCACTTGCAGATTTAAGAAGCTCATCTTTACCAAGGAAGATGCTAAAGGTTAAGACCGTAAGGATGCAAAGCTTAACTGCATATATGGTTTCTTAATTTTTATCAGGTTACTAATTTGGATGATTTGAAGAAATCCCATCATTAGAATAATTTTCTTGAGGTATTTGATTTTTTTTCCACGAGCTCAACTTTGAGGCCTTTCAACACTTTATTCTATTTTGTTGGTAGCATAAATGGTTAGCACATTAAACATTTAAATACACGTTAGATTAATTTTGACTAATCTAACATATTATTTATTCGCATGATGTTACAAATCTTTCTCAACGATCATATCATCATGACTATCATGGTACATTAAAAGATCGGCAAAAATCTAATTTGAACATAGAGTTAAATGCATTGTCTATCCATTCTGAAAAACTATGAACTTACTTTTAATTGTGTCATGTCGAACTATTACTACTATATTAATTTTAAAAGTAATCTATACGTAAATTTTGTGCAACATAACCTGACTCTACATATTTACTCAGTATATTTCAAATAGCATAACTTTAGCGAATAATCTTTGTGCAGCTAATGTCGTAATTTATGAACCTATATTTATTAGATCTTGGTTTGAGAAAATTGTTATTAGGAGTAAAAGTTTCTCAAGTTAGGTTAAAAGAAGGGTTAAAAAGGTTAATTAAAAGCCGTGTTGCAAACGTTATGAATGTCACTACAAATAACAGATTATTGACCCCCCAACTAATTTGATGATCGATAATTAACCTAAACATTAAGAACAAATTATCACAAAAGCGGGTAAAACAAATGGTTTGAGCGAGTTTCGTGGAAGAGAGTGGTCTCTTAAGGATTCTTTATGGTCCCTTAACGTTAACTGTTATATCACTTAAATACATGTTATTTACAAAGAAGCTTTGTTTAAAATTTAAGTTAACTGTTATATCACTTTAATACATTTTCATTATCTACAACTTTACAAACATACATAAATTTCATAATGTTTTAAAAAATATATATGATGTGTTATTAACCATCCATGCAAACCATACAATTATTTATAATCTTAACAAAAAAAAAAACAAAAAAATTAACAGCTAAAAACCAAAGAAACAATTGTTTTATAATATTGTTTGACAATTTTAAAAAATATATTTCAGTTACCAAAAAACAACAAACAAATAATTATAAGTCATGCCCGCCCATTGGGCGGGCTTCGACCACTAGTATATATATATATATATATATATATATATATATATATATATATATATATATATATATATATATATATATATATATATATACTAGAAGGGTACCCGCGCAATGCAGCGGCGGGTACCCGATATCTAATTTTGTAGCAAACAAATATTTTTTTGTGAGATTGTTGTGTCGGGTTAGAATTTATGTTTTTGTTGAGTCTTTTATATCAAGTGGGTTTGGGCTGTTACAAGAATGGTTTTAATGGGTTGTTACAATATTGTAATGGTTTAAATGGATTGTTACAGTATTGTATGGTTGTTACAAATATAGATATAAAGACACTTAAATTCTTAAATATAGATATAAAGACACTTAAATTTTTAAATGTAACTTATAAATATATGTATGCTGAAATTTTTATGCTTGGCAAAGTAACTTCCTTTTAATAGAAATGTTTTTGGTCTTAAATTTTTTAAGACTTCTTTATATAGAATGTCCTAAATACTTTATAAATGAGTATAGATATAGTAGGGATCCAGTGAGAAGTAAATTAAAATAAGAAGTTGTGAGAAGTGACCAAAACCACGCATTTGAGATGCAACGACTTGCAATAGATGCATTTCTATTCATATAGATGCAACATCTTGAGTTTCGAAAGTTAATTTGATGTATAGATGGTGCAAATTGATTTTCATGATTTTGGCACGTGCAGAAGAACAAAAAACAGAAGAAATTATGAAATGCATCTAATATATGTATATGCACCTGATTAAAAGCTAGAAAACACATTATGGTGCGTTATAATGCATCTAAGATTATAGGGATGCATCTAATTTAGGTTGGTGCATCTCGGATTTGCGGTTATAGTTCTTCTTATTCCTTCTTATTTTAAGTAATCTTCTTATTTGATCCTAACTCTATATATATATATATATATATATATATATATATATATATATATATATATATATATATATATATATATATATATATATATATATATATATACTCACATTAATAAGAAGTGTTAAATAAAACCACTCGTATTGATATGTTTCATCAAACATACTTTGTTAAAGCTTCAATGTTTGAGCTTCTTAAATTTATTGTTTTAAATATCAAGTTCCATCCAATGTTGCAAAAAGTTACATAATGACATAATGTTGAAGTATAATACCTTAATCTCTTTTTAGACTATAGGTAACATCCTAGTAAAACATTATCAAAGTAACCATACCGAGCTTGTTTGATTTTCTTTTGAAACCATCGATCATGAATAAAGAAAATGTAGTAATACAAAGGATCCTAATGCCTTACAGACTTTTAAAATGTGATAATTTGAGATAAGATAGTTTGCAATCAGGTCTCTTTACCTTCTGTTTGGCAGTGGATAGTTGTTGCACTTTTTGAAAGTCATAGCATAATATTAATATTGTGTGTCAATTGTCTTTGGTCCCATTTGGCTTTACCTCTATACGTTTTATATAGAGGTGATGGGTCATAGGTTATATTGTTATGTATGTGTTTGGTCATGGGTAGTACTTGACTACTTGAGCCTATGTTTTAGGTTTTTGTACAATGCCATTTATTTCCTCAATTCTGGTTGTTTGTATGCAAATTTGTGGTGTTTTTTCTTTTCCTTAGTCCTTTTCTTTTTTACTAGCTTGTTGAGGAGTTAAGACGTCATTACTTTTGTATTTTGTTCCTTTTTTTGGTTCCCGTAATAAATATTGCATTTAAAATAAGTCGAGATACTATTTTACTTGCATAATAACATTACAATTCTACAAAGTAATGATGGCTAAGTAAAAACCTAAAACAACAATCTATAAAGTGATGTATGAAAACAAAGAGCTTGCAAATTAGAGTATAATATTATATGCATTAATGATCACAAGTTAATAATACTTTCTCTGGGAAAAATATAAATGAAAAAATAAAATGTTAAATATATACAAAGCTGACATTATAAGGTTGAACACTAAGGGCATGTTTGCTTTATGGTGTTAGTCTGGACGTACTAATGCATATTTCGACGAGTCCCTGCCCATGTGGCACAAGGAGAACGCGTCTCACCCTTGCTACACTTCTTCTCCTAGACGCATCCCATGTAGACGAAACTGTTGAATCGGTCGTTGCAAGCAACTTGTGTGCATGTTTGTATGTGTGAGTTTTAATATAAATTTTGTGTGGTGTCGATCTCCTGTTTTACTAAGTTGCTCACAAAGTACTCTTGGAGAGAGAATGCTGAAATGGCAGTGGAGAAGAGGGTCACTAGAGGATCCTTATTACATTTAGGGAGCGTTTGGTATGTAGTCATGAATCATGGGATATGGCTTTCGAAATGAAGTGGAATGACAATGGATATGACTAATTTGTATCATTCCAATATTATTGTTTGGTTTGTGAAGTACCGTGTGGAATCTCTAGCCGATTTCAAGTACAAGTGCTTCCTAGATGCATATAAGGGATACCATCAGAATTTTATGGAAAATTTTGATGATGAAAAAACTGCATTTTTCACCAACGAAGGCATCTACTACTACAGCAAAATGCCTTATGGCCTCAAGAACGTGGTTGCTACCTATCAGGTACTGATAGATAGAGAGTTCAAGGCACAAATTATGGTAAACGTGGAAGCATATGTAGATTACATGGTTATCAAGAAAAAAGTTGAGGACACATTATTGCGTGACATCATCCAAATGTTCCAAAACTACAAGCAAATAAACATGAACCTGACCGAGCTACAAATCCTGAATGGGACACTTGCAGCCCTTAGCCGATTCCTATCAAGGGCAGATGAAAAGTAGTTAATGTTCTTTAAGATTTTGATCGAGCATAACAAGACCAAGACCTACAAATGGACTGAAGAAGCATAAACGGCATTTCAAGACCTAAAAATAATTCTAGCCGATTTACCTACGCTGACAGCCCAATACCAAGAGAAACCCTCACCATATACTTGGCGGCTTTTTAGGGAGCCATTGGTTTAGTACACCTAGTATAAAGTGAGAAGGTAAAAGCCCATATACTTTTTTTAGAAAGGTCTTACAAGAGGCAAGTCATCTACAACCCAATGGAAAAGCTGATCTTCAACCTGATTTTTTCGTCAAGGCGTCTCAAGAGATATTTTTTTTGGCATATCTAATTCATGTTCGGACTGATAAACCTATCAAGCATGTTCTATCAAGCCTTGAGTACTTTGGAAGGATGAAAAAATGGCAAATCGAATTGGATAAATACGAAATAACTGCATTTTACACCAAGGAAGTCATCTACTAGTACACCAAAATGCCTTATGGCCTCAAGAACGTGGATGCTACCTATCAGGTACTGATAGATAGAAATTTCAAGACACAAATCATGGTAAACGTGGACGCATATGTAGATGACATGGTTATCAAGAAAAGAACTGAGGATGAACTATTGTGAGATGTAGAAAACTAGGAGGGGGTTGAATAGTTTTACCGATTAAAACCTCGTTTTAAACTATTTAGATCGAGTTATGCAATCTATTTAAATGTGTATGTTGGATGTTGATAGATAAGTATATAACTGAGTAAAGCAAAGATAAAGAGTAAGAAGCACAAAACCACAACGCAATTATTTATAGTGGTCCGGCTACAAGGACACCTTCCTTGCCCTACTCCACTCCCCGAGTCACCTGCTCGAGAGTTCGTACACAACACCAATTCCTTGTGGCGGAGAAGCCTTCACAACGTCGCCTACTCTTTATCCGGTACAAGGCTAGACACTGGGTTCTTCCACAAGGTAGAACCAAACCTATCACAACGTCGCCTACACTTTATCTAGTACAAGGCTACATACCGAGTTCCATTACAAAGGAGGAACTACTACCCAACACTACACAACACCTATCCCAAAGGATTCCACTCCTTATGACAACATCAACAAGGATATCAATATCCTTTGACCCAAACTAATCTATCTTGTACATCGATGCACTATATCGAATGTGCACCCTAGGTATCTTTCACTAATGCCTTTGAGACGACACCAAGACACCCTTCACTAATGCCTTCAATACGGACTTTCGGAACCCTTGACTAATGCCTTTGACACGGACTTTCGGCACCCTTCACTAATGCCTTTGACACGGATCTTTGGCACCTTTCACTAATGCCTTTGACTTAACTCTTTAGACATCTTTCACCTATGTCTTCAACACAACACTTCTATGAGAGAGGAAAGAACTATCAACAAGATAACATCAGTAGTCTTGATGATGAAGAAGCTTGGCAACCCATGGACTTGAGCTTGCTCGACTTCAAGAGGCTATAATCTCGCCTTTAAGAGGAACCTAGAGAATCACACAAACACAAAACTACATAAAAAGATCCTTTAGATCTGAGGTTAGAGAGTTTACAACACTAAGAGAGAATGTGTGTGAAAGGGGTGTGTTACAATGAAGAAATGGCTCTCTATTTATAGGCCAAAACATGCTACTGTTGCCCGGATCCCACGGATCCCTTACATGAGGGATCCGTCCAGTGTAAACTGGGGGATCCGTAGGACGATCCTCCTATATGGGTTATGGGTCATGGATCATGGGTCATGGGTCATAGACTTTGGACCATGGATATCCAAATAGATACAATGTATCTAGAAGATGCAATGCATCTAGTCAATGGGTCATGAGTTAGCTCCATGGGTCATAGATAATACCCATTATGACTTATGCATGATGTCAAGCAATGGGTCATGGGTTATGGATCATGCTCCATGGGTATGGGTCATGGACTTTAGGCTTTACCCAACTACATTCAATGTATTTAGTAAATGGGTCAAATACTTAGACTTCTATCCATTATGTTACCCATTAAAATACATACTAAGTATGTGTGTGTGTATATATATATATATATATATATATATATATATATATATATATATATATATATATATATATATATATATATATATATACCCATTATGTAAACACTAGTTGTTATACCTATGCATTACTATAACATGAAAACACTATTGCTTGTTTAGTGTTTTATATGAAAACGTAAGTGTGTTAGTAACTATTGGCTTAAACCATTTACGTATTTTATTCTTTTCGTTAAAATGATTTTATGTTTGTTATCGACAAAACATTAGAGGATTGTAAAATATGAATAAACGTTTTTACGGCTTATTTGTATTAACAATCTCCCCCTTTTTGTTGATGACAAAACATAAGATTATTTTAAGGAAAAACTAAAATTCGTAAAAGCTTTAAATTGGAGTTTTCACTCTCTTCTCCCCCTTTTTGTCGAAACAAAAAGAGCGTCGAAAAGAAACTAACACATTGTTTTAAGAAAAACATGTGAAAAGAAAAAAATCTGAAAAATAGAGAGTAAGAGAAGAGAAGTATTCTCGTCTTAGCTCCCCTTGACGGTTCCATCCCTTTGTGAGGGCGTCAAGCAGGTAGGAACACTAAGAGAGTGCATTGCAATTATGTTTGCAAATGGTTTCGTCTTGTTGATGAGCATGCTCCCCCTTGACGAGTGCTCCTTTGCAAGGAGGACGTCATGTAGTAATGGTAATCCTATGTGAAAGTTGTTAATACAAATAAGCCGTAAAAACATTTATTTTACGATCTTCTAATGTTTTTTCGATAACAAACGTAAAATCATTTTAACGAAACAAATAAAATATGTAAATGGTTTGAGCCAATAATGTTCTAACACACTTACGTTTTCACATAAAACACAAAAACAAGTATAAGTGATTTTATGATTTAGTAATACATATGTACAACAATTAGTGTTTACATATTGGGCAAATCTATACATAACTAGTATGTATTATAATGGGTAATACAATTGGGTAAAACTTAAGTATTTGACCCATTGACCAAATACATTGAATGTAGATGGGTACAACCCAAAGTCCATGACCCATACCCATGAAGCTTGACCCATAACCCATTGCATGACATCATGCTTATGTCATATATGGATAATATCCATGAACCAGGGTTTTAATCCATGGCCCATAGTTTTAATCCATGAACCGTGGACCAGATGCATTGCATCTTATAGATACATTGTATCTACTTGGATACCCATGAACCATGACCCAAAACCCATGGGCAAAAGGGAGCGTCCCACGAATCCCCAGTATTACACTGGACGGATCCCTCAAGTGAGGGATCCGTGGAACAGTAGTTGTTTTTCTTCTATAAATAGTGAGCCATTTCTTCCTTTTGGGTTGCCACTCTCACACATACTTTCCCCAAGTATTGTAACCTTCTAACCACATATCTTAAGGGATCTTTCTATGTAGTTAGTCTTTTGTTTTTGTGTGATTCTCTAGGTTCCTCTTAAAGGCGAGATACCACTTCTTGAAGTCGAGCAAGCTCAAGTCCATGAGTTGCCATACTTCATCATCATCAAGACTACTGAGGTTCTCTTGTTGATACTTCTTTCTTCCTCCATAGAAGTGTTGTGTCCAAGGCATTAGTGAAGGATGCCGAAATAGTCAAGACGTAAGCATTAGTGAAAGGTCCTTAATGTCCATGTCAAAAGCATTAGTGAAGAATGCTAAAGAAGTCAAGACGAAGGCATTAGTGAAAGGTACCAAGCGTTCGTGTCAAGGGCATTAGTGAAAGATGCCTAGGAATCAAATCAAGTGGCATTAGTGAAGGATGCCAAGGTCGTATAATCGATGAGGTGCATCGTTATACAAATAGTGATAGTTTGTTTCCAAGGATATTGATATCCTTGATGGTGTTGTAATAAGAGTGGATTTCCTTTGGGGTTAGGTGTCGTGTAGTGTTGGGTAGTAGTTCCTCCATTGTAATGGAACTCGGTACTTAGCCTAGTATCGGATATAGGGTAGGCGACGTTGTGGTAGGTATGGTTCTCCTTTGTTAAAGAACCAGGTGGTTAGCCTAGTACCGGATAAAGGGTAGGCAACGTTGTGGTAGGTATGGTTCTCCTTTGTGAAAGAACCCGGTGGTTAGCCTAGTACAGGAAAAAGAGTAGGCGACGTTGTGAAGGCTTCTCCGCCATAAGGAGTTGGTGTCGTGTAGTGATTACGAACTCTCGAGTAGGTGACTCGGGGAGTGGAGTAGGGCAAGGAAGGTGTCCTTGTAGCCGAACCACTATAAATACTCGTGTCGTGCTTTTGTGCTTCTTGCTCTTTATCTTTCATTACACTTTTATATATCTATCTATCAATGTCCAACATACACATCTAAATAGATTGACATAAGTCGATCTAAATATTTTAAAATGAAGTTTTAATTGGTAAAACTATTCAACCCCCTTCTAGTTTTCTACAATTGGCATCAGAGCTTCGTTACCAAGTTTCTTAGAGTATGTTGTACTTTAAAAACTTGATACGATCCGTGTATGTTTGAAAACTACAAAGAAGTATTTTTTAAGTCATGTTTTTAAATCATCATAGTGTTTAATGTTGGACAATGATAGAACATTCTAATATTTTCCTTGTTAAGAATTCTCCATACTTAGATTTGGGCATACCAAGAAGATCATGAAGAAATTCTCTAAATATTTCTTTTCCTAAAAAGAATATTTAGCATAGTATTCCTCACACATAGATTTGGGGATCCTAAGAAGATCACAAAGAATTTCTCTAAATATTTCTTTTCTTAAAAAGAATATTTAGCAAAGGTATGATCTGAATTAATTTCAAGCTTTCTTTTATTTTATTAAAGTCTTAGTAGTATGTTTACACTTTCTTAGTAATTACTATAGTAGTTATCTATATTGAAATCATCATCAAGAATAGTATTCTTCGTTGATTCGTATATTGATATCTCGGCTATTCGAGAGTCTTGATCATTATTCCTTACAAAAGAACTATTGACATTTCATATATGTCAATGAGTATCTATGTGAAATTTCTTATATTATGATAAAATGGGATTTTGTCATAATCTTTGAAAAACTTCCCAAAGAATTGTGACTAATTCATAAAAAGGGAACCTCGTCAAATAGGATTAGTATTAAACCATCAAAACCCCAAACCACAAGTTATAGAGCTTAAACATCAAACTCTAGGCATTTTAGAACTCCCAAACTAAAGTTATCAAGGAATGCTTAAGCTGAAATTTTGCTTTCATGCCGGATCCCTGAGTTTGAACTAGCCGGATCCCTAATGAGAGGGATCCGTGGGATCTGTGCAACAGAAGAAAGCATAAGTTAGAAATGATCACTGTGGAAGTTCCACTATCACTTTCCCTTCAAAGACTCACGAACAAAAACCCAATTACTATTCACAGGAGCAATTTGATCATTTTCTTCAAGCAAAATAATCTCTTGTGTAAGTATAATCTTCACTACATTGTTAATTTAATTCCTTGATCTCTAGGATTACAATTTTTCATCTTTAGAAGTTGGGTTCAAATGGGTTTGTCATAATTTGTTACCACATTGTTTTCTAAGATAATATAAATCAAAGAATTAACATTGTTAATACAAATTAAACTCATTTCTTGAATTCAATAAAGATGATTTGAGCAAAATTGTGATCAAACCCTTTAGGCTACTATTTACAATTAACACCACATTGTGGTTTTGTTGTATAGGAACAATCATGACTAGTAACCAAAAACAAGACTATCAAGATACCGCCCACTACATACCAATGTACCATCGAAAGGATGGACTTAGCCCGGAAGATAGGAAAGCTTTCAAGTTTCTCGAAAAGAGACTTTTTCATGAAGGTCGTGTGGTAGAACCATCATTCCTTGCTAACACCGACATCCGACAAGTTTTTGAAACTATTGGCTTTGATTGTTTGTTGGACATAAACGATCAAATTTTCCCGGTGTTCGTACTCGAGTTCTACAAAACAATGAGGATAGTTAGGAATGAGAACGGGACCATCTCAATTGTCTTCATCATAAATGAACATGAGTACACCCTTTCGCTTGTGGAATTTGGAAGAATACTACGTATTCCATATCAAGGAGTTTGCATGTTTTCCAATGAGTGGTCTTTTGCGGAGCTACACGATATGGTTGATCATCATGAAGTCTACCACATGAGAATCCCGGAAGCAACCACGGTAAGGGATACCGTGTTCATGCAAAGGGCATCCCCATCTAGGGTCACTAGAAATTCCAAAGTGATCTGTAGGGATCCATTCCAAATGGAGCTCTCCGAGATGTATGCTTTGTATAGGAAATGGAAAGTGGTAGTAAGGGAGAATGTGCTTTGCTTGGGAGGGAACAAGGATCACCCCAATGCGTGCTTAAAATTCATGATCTATTGCCTTGTGACCGAGACTCGCTTCAACCTTGCATATTACATAATTAAGAGAATGGTGAGCGTCAAAAGCATGGAAAAAATGGTGCTCCCATATGCAATGCTCCTATCCCGTCTTGCAAACTTCATCTTTGCTTTAGATCCTTCTCCATACTCCCTTGATCATAGCTTTTGCAACAAAGTTATGGTGTCGTTGACCGAGGGAAGAACTACAAGGTTTATGGTGGAAGGCAAAAGACCTCACCCACCAACGGATTCATCGGATGAACGGGAGAGACAAAGAGAAGGAGAAGGAAGTAGCAACCCCCTCGGCAACACCGATCTCGACCCTTTAGATTACATCAATCAATTGCCGGACATTCCTAGCCCATCACAAGAATGGAAACAAACCAAAGGGATCTTCAAGTGCTTCGCCAACTTCTTGAAGAAAAAGAAGTAGAGATGGTGAGATGAAGAGTGTAGGGGAGGATGAAGACGGGGAGTGACATGGAGGGAGATGGGAAGTAAGGTAAGGTCATAGGACCTTAATTTGTGAAAACAATTTGAAACAATGGTTTGTAACACCTTAACAATACTTATGTAGAGTAGGATGTAGTATGTAGGAATTGCCATAACTTGGCATTGAACCTTTTAACTTAGGAACCAGTAGGAAGAGATTTTACAACATCTTGAAATCATTCAAGTAGTCGTCTTCACTCATCTTTAGCTACCTTTAGTTCCCCCACACTTGCTATGCGTCATACTTGTTGTGTTCTTGCATTTAATCATTGTAGAAATGACTAGGAGAAGCATTTGCTATGAAGTGCAAGTATTGCACAATTGCTGATAGCCTTCTATTCTGCAGTAGACGGATCCCAGAACTATAACTAGCCGGATCCCTCCAATGAGGGAACCGTGGGATCCGGGTAGACAGATACCAGATACAGATCATTATACATCAATATTATCCCCTTGATCACATCATGTTGGCTAAACATGACTCTTTAAAAAAACTTAAGGCTTCCTCAAGCACAATAGGTCTCACATTCACCTGTAGGTAACTTAGGATCAAATTCAAAGTGCCTTTGATTTATCAAACTCACAAGTATCCACCATATTTCCGCTCCAATGCTCACACATTATTCCTCACATCTCAAAACACTTACTTTGATGTTTTTATCAATTTTAGCAAATTGATTTTAGTCGCTCTTAACTCAAAATAGGCTTGAAACTAGTTTTTCATTTTTCTTTATTTTTTTAGGATTTTCTCAAATTTCTCTTGAGCCATCATCTGATTTCTAGGACTTATTGCCATCATTTTTCCATTTCAAATCAAATGGTATCCTCTTCAAGCACTTAGTTAGACTTTCAAAAGTCCACTTTCCTACCCAAAACCATCATTAAGTATCCTCACTTCTTATGGTTGAGCATTTAAGACATCCACCGTGTTGGATCGATGTACTCTACCAAACTAACTTTTATAGCTTGTTAAGGGTTTAATAACCTCGGATAAATCCTAAGTCACTAACAATGAAACACTGAACTTACTCTATTAGGTATGCGGAATTTACTTAACAAAGCTAAGAAGCATTAACTTTAAACTTCAATGATTTTATTAATACTTAGAACCTGCTTATTATACAGATTCTTTAACAACTCTAAAACTCTAATATCGTACTTTCTAAAACTCTAAAAACGCATTTATCACTTATCTCTAATGCCAACCTAAGGGTCCTTTTATAGGCTTAAGGATAACCCTAGTCGGTTTACAATTACAAACCTTGTACGACAAGTAATACTATACTAAGCTTAGAACATTCTAGAATTACAAGATAATCCTTAACGATTTTGCATATCAGCCCTTTAAGCATGCAGTACTTTGATGAATCGAGCAGTACTTTGACTTCAGTACTTTGACTCTTTAATTCTTCAGTACTTTGACTTTCTATATCCCAACAATCCTCCCCTAACTTGAATTCTACTTGCTTGATTTCAAGTTTCTTTGTATATTCACCTTTAACATCTTTGTCATCAAAGAGATATCGTGGCTTTATCTTCAAATTTTGTCTTTGTAGATCCTGTGCTTATATCATCATCATCAAAGTAATCTTTATCAGTAATTATTTTCAGCCACAATCAGCAAGCTCCATCTTCTCTGCAACTCAGCAACATATGGCAATTTTGTACATTAATTGATTAAGTTTCAGTCTATTCTCATCACTTCCAGGTGTATAAACTCCTGTGAGAGGTGAATCATTGAAAATTTAATGGATTTTGATGTCTCTTTACCAAAGCCATTAACTCTGGAGTAGCCAAATGTTTAGGTGTGTAAGACCATGGTACATTGATAACCATATGATTTTTAGCAAATCATCAGCTATCAACAGATTTGATTTGTCTTTACCAAAAGCTGTACCCTTTTGGACTAGTTAGTTCTTGCAACCATGGTGAACTAATTACCATATAAATGGTTTTTCCACAGCCTTTACCACAAGCCATTTTTCTTGTGGGCTAGCCAACTCTTTACATTTCTGATATGGTGAGTTGATTACCATACAACTTATTAGCAAGTTGTCAACTATATAACGGATTTGAGATATCTTTACCAGAGCCGTTTGCTCATGGATTAGCCAGTTCTTTTGTTAAACATGGTGAACTGATAACCTATTGTTATAACCATCTCAAAAACCATTGTTGCTTTTAACTTTTGTTTCAAAATATTCTTTACTTAACAAAAGTTTTTCTTTCAAAAACATTTACTGGTTTATGCTGCAAGCAGTACTTTGATTAAAGTACTGTTTGTCCAGCAGTACTTTGAATAAAGTACTTACTTTTCAAAAATTTATACAATTAAACATCATACCAATACTTATGCTTCATCATCAACTATTGTTGTCCATCTGATAAACAACTCAATTAACACAAGAGCTGTTTTAGTCTCATTCTCGACCTCCATACCACGATCTAGCATTCTTCTCATAAGATCTGCTGTTAATGGATATCTTCTTTCAGCTAGCATATGAATCATAGTTCCATCTTCCAGTTCCAAAGCATGAACTCCTGATTCTTTAAAAAATCTCCAGCTTGTAATCTCCCAGTTCTCTTGATTTTGCCAGAGTTCATCATTGCTTGTTTCCTCAGTTTCAAAGATAGTTGTCAGATCTCCTAGTAATACTAAGCCAATTCCACTTGATGGAGTATGTTCAAAGTATTCTTGCACTAGTTGGTATAGTTGAAACAAATCTGCTCTATCAATAATATGCAATATATCCCATAATAAATTAAATACTCTGAAACTTTCATCCTCCCTATGGAACATCAAATAGTTTCCATCCTCCTTTGATTCTACTACTTCAAAAGTAATTATCTTTGTCTTCTTTAGTGCAGCATCTTTGGATTTAGGATTCTCAAAGTCTACAACTCTAATGTAATTTCTCAGTTCATCAACTGTATCTGATCTTAGCTCAATCTTCTTTGATTTCTGTTCAGCTTCAGTTGTCCTTTTTCTTTTTTAACTTCTTTTACTAAAATCCTCCTTGTACTTATCATTCTTAAAAGAAATAATACTTTCAACTTGCTTCTAATAAGCTTGTGTAACATTTTCATACAACTCTTTCATCTTAATGTAATTCAGCTTCTGTAATCCAGTATACCCTTGACCCTTTAGATATGCCATCATAGTAATTCTTTCTTTAGCCTTACTCATTGGTCTTCTAGGTAAAACAACTTCAGGTTCCTTTACTGGTACAACAGATTCAGCTTCAAATTTAGCTTGTAATTCCCTAGCAGCTTCTTCATTCTTAGCCACTTCAATGGCTCTTAACTTTGCTAAAGTTAGCTTCTTTTTCTTCTTTGTTTCCACCAGTTTACCTTTACCTTTATCTTTTGGATCTAATACGAGAAGCTTGTGGTTGTTCTTCAATAACTCCTTGAGAAGCTTGTGGTTGTTCTTCAGTAACTCTTGGAATACTAACACTTCTTGGTCTTGATAAGTTGTGCAATATCTCAGCTACAATTTCATCATCACTTGCAGTGTGCACTACTTTTGGTGTATCAGCTTCCTCTTCTTGTAGAACAGTAGAAGGACCAGCTTCTTGATCAAAATTCGAATTCTCGGTGTAATCAGTTCTTGTCTATGAGTTTCTTGAAGACCATTACTTTGATCAGCAACACCTTGTTCATTAGTACTTTGAACACCTGTTCTTTTAGGCACAGTACTTTGAATGTTAACTTGTGCTTCAGTACTTTGAGGTTCATCATCTTTTTCTTCATAAAATTCAGCATCTTCTTTCAAATTCTCTTGCTCTAAATTCCTCCCCAATTGGACAGAAGATTGCTGGTGAACCTTTTTGCCTGTAGAAGTCTTCTTAAAAAGCTTTCGTTTCTTCTTTTCAGCCTTGACCCATAATCTGTGATGCTTGACTAAAGGCCAGACAGACCTCTTAAGTCTTCTAAACTTGGTCTTCAACTGTGCTATCTGTACAGCTTGAACCTCAGGTATTTTCTTCAATCTGACTAGCTCCCTTGTCAGAACATAATTATCCAGCACTAAACCTTCAAGGGGTATAGCAGCTGCATCTCCTCCAGAGGATGATGAGGGAATAGGGATATCCGGTTCTGACTCAATAGGTGGAGTATCATGGTGAGATGAGGTAGGTGAAACTTGAGTTGAAGCAGTACCTTCTCTCTCATCACTAGCTGCAGCCTCATCTCTAATTGCTTGAACAATCTCCATCATTGAAGTAGTCAATGGAGTGTTCCTTCCAGTAAACAAATCACTCTTCCTAGCCATGAAAGTGAAAATCTTTGCCGATTGTACCACAACAGGTAATAGACTCGAAGGCTTTGGTACATCTTGAAGTTGTTTATTCAAGAAGACTTGAATAAATCTTGGATACATCAACCAGCGTGATCCATGAGAAATATGAGATAACATACCATCTAAAATTAGCCTTGAAAAGTTGAAGATACGATTTGTAGCCAATCCCACCAAAGCAGATGCTATATTGGATCCAAATTGCTCCCATGAAGTACTTTTAGAACTGATACAATGAAGTAGGACATGAACCAAGTACTTCCAATACGGACTAAATAAGGGCTTCTTGAATGTCGTTTCTGTTAAAGACCCTTCATATCCAATGTCTCTCAACGTATCCCAAAGAAGATGTTTATCAAATCGGATAGCTCCTTCTGCATCATCAAATAATAAGTCTTCACGAATTGATGCTTCAGTAACTTTCACAAGCCTTCCAGCAACATTAGCTTGTATATACTAATCACCATTCTCCATGTGAGTCCTAGCAGTTGCCCAAAACTGTTGAATCTCGAGCTCAATGACATCTGGTTCAACCAAAAGTGCATAACTAATTGGAGACCCCGTGAGAAAATCAATGATGTCATGGAATGCGACATTAGCTTCAGTTTTATCCAAATTCGCCACCATGTTGTGTTTAGAAACGGTGTTTCGGTTCGCCATTGATGGTTGTATAAGTGATTGATTCGATGAATAAGTAAGTGTGAGAGAGAGAAAAATATGGAAAAGATTGATAAGAATAAAGATGAGAGGGAAAATCGGAAAGTAGTTATTTATAGGTAAGATTTGAAAAATCACAGCCCATAATAACAAAGTTACCGTTATTTGAATTTTACCCCTCTTTTTGACCGTTGGAACAGTACATTGATAAGACAAGCAGTGCTTTCCACGTGTGCAGTACTTTCCAGAGCAGTACTTTCAGTGCAATACTTTCATATGACTAAACAACAGTACTTTTCCATTTTTCTTCTCTATAATGACAAAAACTCCAAATAGCCATTGTATTGCCTCCCCTTAAGCAAAGCATAGGACTGTTTAACTAACTAATCAGTCCTCCCCTTAAAGGTAGCTTAGTAATTAATCATTCCAATGCTTACCACCAAGTGATTGAATCGTGAAACATCAAATCCTTTGGTGAGTAAATCAGCTACATTATCATCTGTGTGAACCTTGACAACATTAATGAGCCTGTGCTCATAAAAATCTCTGATGAAGTGATGCCTAATCTGAATGTGCTTGGTCTTGGAGTGATAAACTGGATTTTTCACAATACAAATTGTACTCTCATTATCAATGTTGATAGGAGTGTTCTTGAAGTTGAACCCATAATCCAAGAGTTGATTCTGCATCCACAAGACTTGTCCACAACAGCTTGCAGCAACCACATATTCTGCTTCAGTGGATGATGTTGCTGCAATAGTTTGCTTCTTACACTGCCATGAGACTAATCTTCTTCCAAGATAGTGGCATCCTCTAGTGGTTGATCTTCTATCATAGTTATCACCTGCATAATCACTATCTGAAAAAGCTTCCAAGTGAAAAGGTGAATCCTTTGAATACCACAACCCCAACTTAGGTTGTTGTTTCAAATAACTAAAAATTCTCTTCACTGCATTCATATGAGAGACCTTAGGTAAGACTTGATATCTTGCACATAAACAAACAGCAAACATGATATCAGGCCTAGATGCAGTTAAGTACATAAGACAGCCAATCATAGATCTGTACAGTTTGACTTCAACAGGTTGACCATCTTCATCCTTGCCCAATGAGTTGATAGACTTGATAGGTGTAGTGACTGGCTTCATAGCATCAAAATTGAACTTTTTAGTAATGTCAGAGACATACTTATCTTGATATATGAAAATACCCTCCTTTGACTGTTTAACTTGAAGCCCCAAAAAGAATGTTAATTCACCCATAGAACTCATTTGAAATTCATGTTGCATCAGCTGCTCAAACTCCTTCACCATGGACTGTTTTGTAGCTCCAAAGATGATATCATCTGCATAAACTTGAACCAGCATGATATCCTTCTTATCTCTCTTAATAAACAAAGTCTTGTCAATGGCTCCCCTCCTGTAACCATGTTGCAATAAGAAAGTAGAGAGCCTTTCATACCAAGCTCTAGGTGCTTGATGAAGACCATAGAGAGCTTTAACAACTTTGTAGACCTCGTTTGGATGTGCAGGATCTTCAAAACCAGGAGGCTGTTTGACATAGACCTCCTCTGTAATCTTGCCATAAAGAAAGGCACTCTTGACATCCATTTGATAAACCTGAAATCCCATATATGATGCAAAAGCAAGGAATATTCGAATGGCTTCAATCCTTGCTACAAGAGCAAATACTTCATCATAATCTACTCCTTCTTCTTGTCTATATCCTTGTGCAACTAACCTTGCCTTGTTCTTGATGACATTCCCTCTTTCATCTCGCTTGACTCTGAACACCCATCTTGTACCAATGACTTTCTTTCCATATGGTAGATCACATAATACCCAAACTTCTTGGAGTTTGAATTGAAGAAGTTCTTCTTGCATAGCTTCAACCCAACTTTCTTTAGTTAATGCTTGAGCTATATTCTTGGGTTCTTCTTGAGAGATAAAACAAGTAAACAGGCATGTTTGGTGATCCTTATGATTCAGCCTGTTTTGTTTGTACACAAAGCTAAGTAAAGCATTGTGTGGCTTAGAAAATCCTTTAGCTTTTGTTCTAGTTAGCACGCCTGAAGTAGAAGGTCCAATGATTTGACCAGTAGGATGATTCTTATGAACTCTTAAGATAGGAGTCTGTGGAACTTCAATATTATCACCCAAATTAGTGAAATCAGCATCTTCATTGGAATCTGAGAAAATACCTTCATCTTCAAATTCATCATCAGTGTCTTCTAAGCCAGGCATGGTAGGATCATCCAAATCATCCAAAGTGCTATCAACAGGTGCAGCAGTACTTTGATCTAAAGTATTGTTATCCAAAGTACTGTGAGAGAACTCTGCAGTCTTGTTCTTTTTCTTTGCTTCCTCATAAGCTCTTATTTGATCAGCATCATAAGATTGTGCTACTACATCTTGAAAAAGCATCCTATTACGCTCATCTTGAATAGCTTGATCTTCAGCAGACAATGTAGTTTTTGGCTCATCAGTACCTTTCTCCTTCTCAATAGTTATAGGTTCTTCATCAGGAACAACATCAGGTCTAATATTGACTCCATGAACAATGTACTGTAATTCATCTTCCTTGTGATCTACTTGATTTTCTTCTCTAACAGGTACATAAGTCATAGAAGGAGTCAAAACCTCAAGATCAAACATCCAATCAGGACCTTTACCCTTCTGATTTTCTTGATCTTCTAAAAATTCAACATGAAGACAGTCTTGAACCTTTTTGGTGACCCTGTTATATACTCTAAATCCTTTGTTATTGGTGCAGTATACCAATAAGTATCCTTCTTCTGACTTGCCATCAAATTTGCCCAAGTTATCAATTGTGTTGAGAATAGTCAGAGGGCATCCAAAAGGTTTCATAAAACTAATGTTGGGTTTGTTTCCCATCAGCAACTCATAAGGTGTCTTCATCTGAGGTTTGGTAACTGATACTCGATTAAGCACACAGCAAGCAGTACTTACAGCTTCAGCCCAGAATTGAATAGGTAATAATGAATCTGCAAGCATTGTTCTGGCTGCTTCAATCAAAGTTCTGTTCTTTCTGTCTGCAACACTATTCTGCTGTGGAGTTCTAGCAATACTGAACTCCCTCTTGATTCCTTTCTTAGCACAAAATTCATCCATAAGCTTGTTCTTGAATTCAGTCCCATTATCACATCTAATACCTCTTACTTTGAGTCTCAGTTAATTTTCAAGGGCTATTATAAGATCATGAATAGCATCAAAGGTGTCATCTTTAAATCCCAAGAAAAATACCCAACTAAATCTACTGCAATCATCTGTCACAACCAGACAATACTTCTTCTTGTTTTGACTAGCAACAGAAATAGGTCCAAACAAATCCATGTGCAACAACTCCAAAGGTTCTCTAATAGGTCTTTCCTCAAGCTTCTTGCATGAAGCTTTGTGTTTTTTACCCTTCTTGCACGCCAAACATGAGTGATCATTCTTGTAAGTTTTGGAAGGTAAACCTCTAACTAAATTTCCTTTGACCAATTTGTTGATATTCTTGAAATTTACATGGCCTAATCTTCTATGCCACTGATGTGCTTCTTCAAGTGTTGCCTTTGCTACTAAACATGTTGCTCTTCCAGAAGAGTGAAGACTCTTCATATCCAGACTGTACACATCATTGGTTCTTGGTACTCTCAGTATTACGAAGTTATCATCAACAAGCTTGAATTCAGGGGAAAGAATGAGACATTCTGTGTCAGTAAATAACACAGGGTGCTTCTTATCACAGATCTGAGAGACTGACAAAAGGTTGAACTTGAGCTCTTTCACATATCTAACATTCTCAAAGTCTATGCTCCCTGCCTTAATAGTTCCTTTGCCAGTTATTCTTCCTCCACTAGCATCATTCCCAAATGCAACTCTTCCTCCACAATAGGATCTAAAATCTGATAGAATATCTTTGTCTCTTGTCATGCTTCCAGAGCAACCACTATCCACAATTATATCATCTTTAAGCTCCTCTTCTGGGTTGCCCTGCACAAAGATAAAAGAGTTAGTTAATTTTAGGAACCCAAGCCATTACTGACTCGTGTTCCCCTTGTGGAGTTACATACTTAAATTCTTTAAGTATGTAATTTCCACTATCTTTAAGCACATGATCAATTATCTTTGGTTTTTCCAAAACTTGTGTTGGTTTTTCAATAAAAGTCTCTTTTTCATCCAAGTTTTCTTTATTATTTTCAACAAAAATCTCTGTGTCACTCTCACTTGCTGAAAGTACTGTTTGTTCCCCATCAGTACTTTCCTTCTTAACCCATTTGGTTTTAACTTCTGGTGTAGAGTCCCTTGATCTAGCTACTTTCTTTGAGTTGTAACGCCTTCTAGATTGATAGTAATTAGATCTCCTACGGTTCCTATTCCAAAAAGTGTTTGGTGAAAACTGAGCAGTACTTTGAGAAGGTACTGTTTTTGGCTTAACAGTACCTTGAAAAGTGTTTGAAGGTACTGGGGGTTTTGAAAAAGGTCTTATCTGGTGAGGGTACCTATAGTCTTCTGAGAAGTTGCTATGGTTAACCCTATGTGAATGACTCCAAACTGGTCTAGTTTCCGTTGGTTTTTGGTTGGCAGTTCTGTTCTTTGGGAATTTGCTTAGATATTCTGAGTGAAAGTCACAGTTCTTAATCAAATGATCAGGACTATAACAAACAAAACACAATTTTTGACCTGTAATCCCAAAATTGCTTCTTCTATGTGTATGACCAAACCTATCTTGTCTTTTTGGTGAATGATGAAAACTGTTTTGACCAAAATTATCCTAAAAAGGTTTAGCAGTATGTTGAAAAGGTTTTCTTAAAGGTTCTGCTAGAGGTGTAGCAATACTTTGAATTGAAGGTACTGCTTGACTTATAACATGATTATCCTTAGGTTTCTCAACTGTTTTTTTTTAGGTTTCAGAACTAGATTGACCATTAAGCTTTTTCCTAAACTCTAAGTTGTCTTTCTTAAACGCAGGAGGTGTTTGACTATTTGATTCCTCATTACTAGATGTGTGTACATAGTTAATGAGTTCATCATCACTAGTTGTTATATCCTCAAAATGAAGGTCATCCTTATCACTAGGTGGGTTTTTTTCTGTGCTACTAAAGTCCATACCAAAACCTAATCCAGTTTTAATGTAAGCTCTTCTCTATTTTTCAACATAACTAACATGAGAAAGGCCAGATTGTCCCCAAGCAACAAACTTTTCTAGCAATTCATCTCTTTCCTTAGTTAGCTTCTCAATTTCAGAAATCTTACATCCTAGCTTCCATTCACTTAATTTTAATTGGTAATCCTGTTGTTCATACATTTCAGCCCAAGCCATTTCATTATTTTCATGTGTTATTATTTTGGATTCCATTGACTCTAAAGTAATTTGATAGCCAGCTACCTCAGACCTAGCCCTTCTATAGTTATCTCTTTCAGTTACATAATCAGTAAGCACTTTTTGATAGAAATCATGACACTTAGAACATACCTCAGAGATAGGGGTGAACTTGGCGAAGTAGCTACCATAGCAAGCAGAACAGGTTCATCTTCACTCTCCATGCTCCAATCAAAGCTTCCAAGACTATCTCTGGATTCCAAAGCAGCAAATCCAGGTTCCTCATCAAAATTTGTGCTCCAATCAAACTCTTCCATTGAGTCTTCCACTGCTACCATACAATAGGTTACTGGTTCATCATCAAATTTAGCACTCCAGTCAACCTCTGATAGATTCTCTTGAGCAACCAAAGCTTTTGTTTCACTAATAGGAATTTCCTTTAGTTCAAGCTTAGGTTTCTCAGTCATCCTGTTTGCCTGATATTTAGCAAACTTGCATTCCCTTGCAAAGTGTCCAGTCTTTTGACAGTTAAAGCATTCAATCTTGGACTTGTCAAAAGTGATACCCTGTTTTGGTTTGAAGTCGATGCCTCTTCCTGTTTTCTTCATGAACTTCTTGATCCTTCCAGTGATCATAGCAACTTGCCACCTTATATCAATTTCTTCAAGAGCATCCTCTTCAATTTGTGACAAATCCTCTTCATAGGTAACAGGTAAAGTAGCTTGCTGAGCAAAGAATGAGCATATAACTTCATCAGAATGGATGGTGCTTGTTGGTGATGATGTGGGGTTGGTCATGGTTGTGATAGAATGAGCAGGATAACCAGTTCTTTGAGCACCGGTACTTTGAGTAGGTTAAGCAGTACTTTTAGTGGAAGTATTGCCTCTCTTTTCAAATGACACAAAAGCTATACTGTGAGACTTTGAACTTGTTTGGCCATTCATCTCATGCTCATACACCTTTAGATGGTTGTAGAGATCATCAAAGTCCATAACATCCAAACCAGGTTGTCATCTAATCATAGTAGCAATCACATGCCATGTAGATGGCAAACTCCTTAAGAACTTCAGATTGGCATCTTCAACAGATACTTCTGCCTTGTATAACTTTAGCATGCTGAGGAGATTTTGGAACCTGTCATAGGCAGCATCAAGACCTTCTCTTTCACCAACAGTGAAAGTTTCAAACTGTTGCTTCAACAGATTTCTGTGCATCTTCTTGGAAGCATCATTACCTCCAAACCTTGTCTTGAGAGCAGCCCATAGTTGTTTAGCATCCTTAGCATCATGAAACTTGAGTAGGTGACCATCAGGTATAGCAGACAATAGTATGTTGAGAGCCTTCTCTTGATTTCTTATTGTAGCAGTTGGCAAAACAGCCTTAGGTGGTTTAGGTTGTCCAGGAATTTCTATAGGATTTGCAACAACTTCATTACCATTGACAATTACATTCCACAGTGCATGGTCTGTAATAGCAATGTACTGCCTCATCTTCATACTCTCCCTTCTTGATGATTGGTATTCTGAGTGAGGTGATGGATGGTGGTGGTGCAGCTTCAGTCGACATCTTTAGGGTTTGTTGTTAACTAGGTTTTAAGGGTTTCTTCTTAGTCAGAGTTTCCACACAAGCTCTGATACCACTTGTGAAGATCGTTTATAAGCTCAGCTAGGGATTAATAACAAAGACTAATAACATGCACAGCGGAATAAACTAATAAATTCTTTGTTATTGAACAAGGTTTTCATCATTATTTCCTCCAATTATATTAATAACAAGGTTAACTAACACTAACTAACCCTAGACGTTTATAGGAACACGTTTAGATAACTAAACTACTAACTAAACTAATAACCTAGGCGTTTACAATAAACTACACGCCCTAGGTTACACACGCACACCTTTACTAGACATTTACATATTGGAATACTTGTATATAAAACCTACACCTATGTCCTCTTTATATACTAGAGGATTAGGGTTTACAAAATACTACAAAGGACTAATAAATAAAACTTCTTTTGCAAGCAAGTCCTTCCATCTTTTTGTAGGTTTCCTTCTTGTTGTATTAAGTCCCTCTTGTTTCATTCTTTTTGTCTTATCAACTCAGACGTATAATTCCCAACACACCACTTAAGACATCTAAGGAAAGTCAAAACCTCAAGATTCTTAGGTACTAGACCTTACAAAAAGCATAATCATTTCAACACATATCTGTCTGACAGACGGATCCCTGGTTTATAACCAAACGTGTAAGATATTAACTTTTCACTTACACATCATAACATTAACACATGAGCACATAGATGGTTTTAGAGAGAGAAAGAGTGGGACATTCTAGTGAGAGAAACTTGTGGAATATTAGATTATCCAAGAACATCCAACCCTCTACCTTGCAAGGTAGAGGGTATTTATAGGTTACAAACTAAACGACCTCCTGACGGCCTGTGGATCAGGGATACAGTGGGTAAAGACCCGACCTTCTTCCACGGTGTTGCACTAAACTATTTTACACTATTAACTAACTACATAAACCGTAACTAATGACCAATCTACGAGCTAACTTATGCTAGATAATAGTTGGGGTGACCGACTCTTTCAGCACTGGAATTTTCTAATTCCTAACAATCTCCCCCTAAGGGAGGTCACCCCATATTTTACATTTCAAATCCTAGCATTCTAGTCTTGACATTGTTCTTGAGCTCGTAGTCTTACATACATCAACATCGTAAACTTAGTGCATAGGTGGTGCAACTTCAAAGTCTGCAAAGATTTGTACTTTAAGCAGGAGGTCCATTTCTGATACACGAGATAGTAAATATGAGCCAGCTTTTGAGATCTTCAGCAATCAACACTCTCTGACACATCCTTTGTGGTGTTGATATTATGTGATATTGTGACTTTTGGACCGACATGCTCACATTCTGGATCATGAAATCTTATCATCAGAGAAGCGGAAGCATTTGTTGAATCATGATATTGGCAGCAGCGTAGCAGAAGCATGGAGTGAAAATATCAGAGTCATTGATGCACTAATCATGATTTCTTTTGAGATGAATGTGTTAAGTGAGCATGCGGCTATGGATTGACCGCTTCATTCTGATCAGCTGCAAACATCGGGCGTACCTGCATACAACAGTTAGCAACACATCGCACGAAAGTGTCTTTGATCCCTTTCGATGAATTGAGGTACACGGCCCACGGTTCCCCGTTGATCAGTACAAGTACTGCCTGTGATCAGGTAGGATTCCTAAGAATCTCCTTGACAGGGTTTCGCAGCTGTTCTAGCTGTTCTCAAACCGGAACGTCTCAAAGAAGACAACACGGAGTGAGTGAACCAGCGAATTTTAAGTCCACTGATTGATGAAAAGAGATTTGAAAAACAATCGTGTATTGCTTAATAGAAATTGTTTTTGCAATACAACGAAGGTTTTATTGAAAATCAATTATCAATCATAAAAATACCTTTTGGTTTGAAAAATGAGTACACGGTCGATGTGCTAAAGAAAAGAGTTTATAAGCACAAAGACCGGTTTTTCAAAGGTATCCGTCAATCCCTAACCTGAACCAGGATTGATTCAAGAAATTGAATCGCCCCATTGTTTCTGTTCAGTTGTCACATGGTTGATCTATATGATAGATCTCACATGCCACCTACCAGGAGCTTGTTTGATGTTGGCTCCAGAAGGCTTTCCATCTTCATTGTGAATGTGTAAACACATCACTCAGATGTTCTGGCAATACCACAAGGATAGTGCGTAGGACTCAAGATATAATCTCTCTTTCCACATTGTGTGAAACAGAGAGTCTTCATTGAAAGTGTCCTAATGAGATTTATTGATGATCTCGTGGCTCTAGACTCAATTTGTGCATATTTGGATCCTGTGCCGGAGACTAGGGAGAGGGTCTCCTTTTTCAATATCAACAATCTCTAAGAGAAAGTCGATAGATAATTTCGGTTCCCCGTGAGAATGAAACAAGTCCTTTTAAGAGGAACTTGAGTGGTTTGGAAAGTTGAAGTGCAGTGCGTCACTGGGTCCATGACGTCTTGTCTTCAATACCGATGTTACCATCAGTAGCATATGAAGTGAACCCGGTTTCTGCCCTAAGGTTGAATTAATGGAGGGCTATTTGTTTTCACCCTTTTCTCATTCAATTCTTTTTAATTCTTCAACCCCTTCAGTGCTTACCGAGACTTCATAGCTATTACCTTGTTGGGTTTATTCCAGTACTAGCTCAGTCTTAGTCTGCACACTTCCCATATCTCACTTTTCTCCTTTTATCATCATACCTAAGGACTTCTACACTAACTAGTGGATTGTCCCTGGGTAGATCCCTCCGGTTCTGGCGGATCATGGGAACCAATACCTAACCTTATCATCCTTATATCACCGTACATAAAGTAAAGTTGGTCGGTCAATTTGGTATTGTTCATCTGCCATTGGATCCAATTGAAAACCATTTGAAAATCAATTCAGATACTTGTGATATATTATCAAAGCATTTTGTACCTGAATTGTTTTTGATATTTTTAGAACGAGAACTCCCCCTCAACATGTGCATCAAGTATTTGAGAAATGTTTTGCACACGGAGGCAAGAGAAAGAATTAACTTCTTTGATTACCATTTTCTAAAAGATATCAACATCACTTCCCTCAACAGATCAAGTAGGTATAGCATTTCCGGGAAGGATGAGGTTTTCATGAATTAGCTCCCCCTCAATATGTGCCTCGAGGTTGAAAAGGGTTTTGCACATACTAGAGGGAACCTTTTATGATCAAAGGATTAGAAGCCATGTGATCAAGGTACTTTAAAGTATTTAAAGTGTAGTGTACCCTGATGACTTGAATTTACAAAGAGGGTTCTCCCCCTTAATATATGCTTCGAGATTCGAAAACTTGTTTAGCACATATAAGGGAGAAGTATGCACAAAAATTGGTCATCTTATCTTTTACCATCTTTCATATTTATATCACATTTTCTCCCCCGATCAAAAATCTTAAATCCTTTGAGATTTTGGATCTCAAGTGATTTAAATAAGTGTGAGGTAAAATATTTGTAGGAGAAAAATGTGTCCAATTTTATATGATAAAGAAAAAGGACAACACAGATGTTTCCCCTTTTTTTTTTTCATAAGGGGAAACCATAGTACAAATCCTAGCACTATTACATGTATCACAGTTGTTCATATATAATACACCACATATAACACAAAGTTAACAAAACATAACCGGTATTCCGAAGACGTCTTCATTCAGTTCTTTGAAGAAGTTTGTAGTGACCATCACGGAGCCTTCCACCAACAAAGCTTTCAAGGCTGCGGAAGATCCTTCGTGTCTTGAGTCTACGTCGGATTGCAGCAATGAAATGTTCACATCTCTTCACGTCATCATCAGTCCAGAAAGTAGTTTTAACCCAAGATCTCATATCAAGTTTGGCTTCTTTCACTCTGGTGTCAAGTTCTTCTTCGACCATTTTGAGCGTACCATCACTAAACTTGTAAAGTTCACATAGACGCATAAGCATACGCGATCCATATCTGTCGGTGAAGATGACGGCTCTAGGGGTGTCAAGAACTTTGTATTCACGATGAAATTCATGCCCCGCTGCACTCCATTGAGGACTTGTGAGGTTGACCCTGGTTTGGTAGCTTTCAATGCCAAGCTGAAGGTCCTCAACTCGTTTCCGAATGACTAAGCTCCTGATCCAAAGAGTGACAGCTGCAGAGAGGGCCTTTTTCTCACGTACTGGTAAGTGCTCCAGGTGTCCTTGAAGATTTAAGAGATAGAGATCTTCGAAATCATTTGGCAGAAGATGTTTGAAGTCGTTCTCTTCAATGGTATACATTTTTAGGTCAGCTCTTTTAAGAACAATCTTCTTCAAGTACTCATATCCATAAATCGGGAAGATTTCTACACTGACAACGCTTAAGATTTGCAGTTTAGATCTGACATCATTGCGTCTTTTATCAGCACCATGTCTTTCAATGTAGAACTTCTTCTTTTTGAACCACCAGTGAGAAATACCATAAGAAGCTGCAATATCATACTTTTGTTCTTCATTCGCCCAGAATTGATCTGGAACCATCTGCTCAAGCCCTTGATCAGAATAGGTTGCAACTTTCATTTTTGATATTGAGAGAGCAGGTCTTCTTTCAGCGGAGCGAGCACACAGATAGTCCAAGTCGAGATTGAAGAAGAATTCCGCCTGAATGGTTATCTGACCAGGTTCACCACCAAGAGGAAGAGATTTGTTGACATTGAAGCGACTGATTTGCTCACTGACTTGGTCATTCAGCATCTTATGGCATTCTTCCATCTGATATTGAAGATGGTTTGCATCAGAATGGAAGACTTTGACAATTTCGTAGGCTTGTCCTTCTAGATCTCTTGGTGTTATGGAAGAGATACTCTTCCGCTCACAAAACCATCTGATGAAACTTCCCATATCACCAGTGTAGTGCAGAAGAGAGTCTTCAGCTGGAACTTCATAGTTATTGGTGATAACTGATGCCCAATTGTTGTCAGGAATCATAGAGTCAGACTCTGGGATGGTCCATGTGGGTTCTGGGGAAGGAGGTCTATCTTCCATAATGCAGCTTTGAATAGTGTCTCTTGAAGGTGCAACTCTGGATGTGCTAGAGCGATTCCCAGCCATGTAAGAGTCAAACCAGTCTTCTGATGGCTTTGGAATATGCTTTGTCGATGCATCATCTTCATCTGGTTCTGAGTCAGCCATGACTTGAGACTCTTCGTGGACCACTTGATCATCAGGAATTGAAGTGGATGTGGAGGTGAATCTTGAATCGATCGTCGTCCAGGCGGCAGATTTCTTCTGAGTACCCTGTTTGTTTGTAGAGTCTGATTGATTGGACGGTTTTGGAGTTGATGATGGTGGCTGTGATGGAGGTGAATAGGGTGTTGATGAAGGATTCCCAGCTCCAGAAGTTCCAGCGCCTCCTGGTGGTGGAGGATCTTCGCGATCTTTGCGAACCTTCATCAATGTTTCCATCACAATTGTTCTTCTTTTCTTTTTAGCATCCTTTTCTCCGACTTCAATTTTAAACTGTTCATAATTGTCGAATCTGATGGATTCTTCAAGTGCCTCATAAAGTTTACCGTGAACCTCATGCTTGTCCTCTTCAGCCTCATACATCCTTTCACACAGGGCAGCTCTCATATCGGAGATGGGGAGGTCCTTGAATCGTCTGAGAAGTGGAGCCTCCATTGCCCATTCCACGGCATCCTTGACTTCTCCTTCAATAGCATCAGTAACTGCATCAGTGAAGTTGAGGTGCTCCAATCTGTAGATACGATCCACCAGAGACTCAACAGATTTAGGAAGTTGCCTTTCCAGTGCTTCTACCCTTTTAATGGTTTTATCCAATAGTTGATCAGACGTGAGAATCTGTGGAGGGGAAGCTGGTGGAGCCACTTCATCTGCAATTGTGAAGATGGGTTCTGAAGTTGGTGGTGTTGTCGTTGGTGTTTGAACGGTTGATTGAGCAGGCAAGGGAGGTGGAAGTGCGGTTGATAGTGACGATGCAGTCATTGGAGGAATGGTTGAAGTATCTTGCTGAATGCTGACATTATACATGGATTGTGCAGAGTCTAAGGTTTTGTCATTAATGAATTGATCACCAAAAGAGAAGTCATCATCGAGATTCTTAAGTGAAGATAGAGAGTTTGTAGACAGATTTGGTTCATCCATCTTCAAGGTCTCGTCAGATCTTGTCCCAAGGTTATCCTGTGAGCCCTTTTGTAACAGAGTGTCAATATTCAACTCAGATTGAGTCTCACCAGTTGTAGGAGGTTCCTTAAACGTCTCAGAAACCTCGACGATTCCAGATTGTTCTTTTGCATGTGATGAACCTGTTCTTCTCTTCAGTTCATATTGATTTGTGGTGCTTGATGGTGATGAAGAGATAGTCAACAGCGTGTGGGCAACTTGTTCAGTTTCAGCACATGCAACCCCTTTTCCTTTGTCATGTGTCATTGGGGTTGGCTGTCGAGGTTGTTGAGGGGGTTCTCTTAACACAACTCCACCTACTGGAGCTTTAACATTCAGACTTTCAAGACTTTGCTGAATTCCAAGTTGCAGATCAGCATCATCTTCATCAGTTAGCCTGGAAACATTCCTTGGCACCTCAGTGTTCTCATCTATTTCCTTTTCCACTTTCTTCTTCTTTTCTTTATGCTTTTTGGATGAAGATTCTGACTGATGAGATCTTTCACGTCTCTTTTTAGGAAGAGAGGCATAGGATGCTTTAGAGTCAGAGGTGGTCTTGGGAGCAGTTGGTTGTAAAGGAGAGGGTGTGACATTAGCAGAGAGTTTGGTTGCACTTTTCATGTATTGCTTGAAGTAGTCCTTCTTCTTGATATCATCTGTGAGAAGAAGATCAGGAATTGGCAATCCAAATACTTCTTGATTCGAACCTCTAGGAACATATTTCAAGTTTCCTAAAATAAATTCATGTTCTGCTTTGTGAAGAGTTGATTCAGACCTAGGAGTGAAGTTGTGAGTTTGTTGCAGATACTGGATGACAAGTTTGGAGAATCTGATGCTGGGAATCACGAGTTTGTTCTACTTCTTACGACCTTGAACATTGTTCAGAAAATAGGTTCTGTCAGATATGAATGTGGTCATTGATAGCGAGAATTCTTCCCAAATACGATCTGAGACATTCACATCAACCCTATTAACGATTCCCCATAGGATTTGCAAGATAGGAATTCTAACTTTATCGAACCCTGATGTTTTCCCAGACAAGCACAAGTTCAGAATGGTTGTAATAGCTCTCCAGGGTTGATACATGTGTCCAGTGATAATGTCAGAGGCTCTTGAGATACTGTTCTGATAGCCTAACCCAATAAGAAATACGATCAGATCGTCAGCACCAGGTGGAGATACAGAACGAATGTCAGGGTCACATGATGTGATTCCAAGAGCTTTGCTCAAAATATCAGAATCAATTGTAAACTCCATATTATCCAGCTTGCAAGAGTATCGTGCTGTGATTTTATTCCATTGAACGGTGTTCCAGAATTGTTGAATGTAGATGGCAGGAATCGAGCATTGCTTGGTAATAGCACCGAAGAAGTTAGTGTTTTTGAGGATGTCAATTGAAACTTTGAATATCGGATTTTGTGGGAGCCTTTGTAGGTCCACATAACAGTTGCTTTTACCAATAGCAGCCCATTGACTTTTGGGAAGGATTTCATCGTCTGAGAGTATTCCGGATGATCCTGACGGGGTAGCGCTCTTTTCTGGGATTGAACTTGCCATTGATGTTCTGAGTAATCATACAGTCAATAGTGATAGATGGGAACAGGTTAGATAATAACTGGTAAGTGAGACAACATTAACATGGAGATAGTAACTCAGAATGAGTCCCCAAAACACATACAGAGAAGGATTGAGTGGCATAGATTACAAATATATGACAACATTCAGGTATATGATAACATTCATAAATGAAGTATATCAATGAAGTACATTCATACCAATAAATGATTACATGACGAGCTTCAAGGGGACTTAAAGGACAAAAGAGTGCAATACAGAGAGAACATGACATGAATCAAGATACACATAACAAAGTGATATAACACATATGTATGAGGCAACAAGTAACATTTGGCAGTCGTGAGAGAACCCAAGTATCTTTTGCCTAAACAGAGATGTCATAACAGTTTACAAAGAGTAAGTTAATTCAACAAGCCGAATTATGGGATCCTAGGAGTAGTGAGAGCGAAATCATCATTAGCAAAACTTAGAGCATTTTAAAAATCCTTGACCCTAAGACTAATTCTCAATCATGAACACTGTTATAAACTTGTAAAAACAAGTCGTCATCTAGAGCCACGGACAAGCCACAAAAGGATTAGCACTCTAAGTCGCTAAGCAAATACGCTAACATGTAAGACCAAGTTGCCATGAATAAAACCTAAACCAAGTCGCTACAAGCAGTCAACTAAGTCGCTAGGTAATTAAATTCGCTAACTTGAAAATACAAGTCGCTATCTGCTAATTCGCTAACCAAGTCGCTAGGATAATTCGCTAGCTCGTAAAGTCAAGTCGCCATGTACAGTAACTAAGCCAAGTCGCTACAAAGAGGTTAACTAAGTCGCTAGGTTATTAATTCGCTAACTTGTAAATACAAGTCGCTAGTTACTAACTCGCTAACTAAGTCGCTGGAAATTAGTGAGCTAATTCGCTGCGGTGACGTATTCGCTATGTAGAGCTCTAACTCGCCATGAAGAACATTCATACTAAGTCGTTACCAAGAACAATCTAACTCGCCACCAAGAACATACCTAACCCAACCCATCAGTCTGATCCATTATACTCATCCATCAATGTATTCAACCAATATAGTCCAAACAATATAATCCAAACAATGTATAACACGTTCAATCATTTTATAAGTAACACACATACGATTTACAAAGAAGATCCGAACCTAAGCGAGAGAGTCAACAAATCACACTACGCGAGCACTGAAAGGATCTGGAAAGAGTGATAAGTTAGACACTAGACACTAAAGCATAAGATAGTAACAATAAGAGGGAATCAAAGCAAACCTTAAGCTAAGTCGCTAGTAAGAATGAGAAGACGAAGAGAGAAAGAAAAAAAAACGAGAGAGAGAAGAGAGAAGAGACAAGGTAACTCGCTAATGGGTAACTCGCTAGGGGTATACAACCTCACTTAGGCAATATGACACAATTGGTCCTTGTGGTTATGAACTAAGGTGGTAATACGCTAGTGCAACAAAAACTTACACTATATGACAAGTTTGGTCCCTATGGTATTAGTGAATGAGTGGTAATAATATGCTAACACGGATAAGATAACGTCTCTAGCATTGATTATTACACTGATCATCATGACGCAATTCAATTCAACATTTCAACACATAGGCAGTTACACCGAAAGCACACACTGAAAGTCTCATGAGCAAGATACATATTTCAAATGTATAACCAGTTAGTCACACAAGCAGGAAATCACCACATAGTACAAATAAACAAGCATCATATCCAGCACAGAAGCCAATGGTGTATAAAGCAAATCTCCCCCTCAATCAATGTCAACACAGAACATTGATTGATATTACCCGAGCCCATTAAACTACCAAGAATATATCATTTGTTCGAACTTCATCTATGATCCCGTGCCATTATTGAATGACATTTCTAGGATCGTAGATGTTATCGATAACAAGGAATATATTCATTATTAGATTGTAAAAAAAATGATAAAATGATAAAGTTTTGAATTTTTTTTTTTTTTTTTTTTTTTTTTTTTTTTTTTTTTTTTTAAAAATTATTATTTTTTTTTTATTTTTTTTTTAAATTAAATTTTTATTTTAATTTTTTTTTTTTTAAAAACTTGATTTATACAAAGACATGAAAGGACGAGTCCAGATTCGAAATGAATAGGAGTCAAAGTAAGAAGTACATCAACTCTGGCAAGCTATAGCTCCTGAATGAGCTATGTTCATATCTGAGGGGAACCAAGTCATGAAATTCCTGATTGAGTTGAGCATTGTACCTGAAAAAGACGGAGAGCACATTGTACTTGAAGCACATGTAGACTTGTACATAGAAGGGTTAGTGACATGTTTAGTCTCACATTTAGATGCAACACAGTATGATCCAGACATATCATTAATGGGGATCCTGTTAGGTTCTACATTCTTGAAGAATTTACCTGTGGGAATCCACTTGAGGCATGATTTAGGAATGTAAGTTCGTTTAAGTCCTGTATACTTAAATAATCTGCCAGTGGGAATCCATTTGAAGCCACAGTGAGATGAACTAAATGAGTGCACACCCTTCTTTTGACTATTTGTCTTTTTGTGATCTGAGAATTTCTTAGGGGATTGATCTGTCAGACTATGTTTTGCATGATATCTAGTTAAGCTTGTAGCATTTTTGACTTGTGGGTGATGTTCATTAGTCCTATGCTTGGGATTCATCATAACTGAATTAGGCAATGAAGTGACTGGTTTTGACAAAACAGACTTGTAATCAACTTGGGATGTAAGCTTAGATTTCAATGGTTTAGCTCTTTCAGACCTAAAGGCATTAGGTTGTTTAATAACTGTTCGTTTCAAGTGGTTCTGAACCGTTGACTTTCCCAACGTTGAAGGTTTTGCAAACTTAGTGTTCATCCTATTTCCAGCATACTTCCTGAGCTCATTTTTTAGGGCAACAATATTGAAGCTCTTATCCTGAATTTGTGCTTTGAGGTCATCAATATCTTTCATCAAGAGGTTGGATTGATTGACTAACTTAGAGTTTGTTTCATCAAGATTCTTTCTTAAGTGCTCATTTTCTCTTAGAAGGTTGGACACACATAGAGCTAGTTCAGAATTCCTGGATTCTAGTGTATCACTTATCTCATGACAGTCATATTTCTGGGCTTCTGAAAGAAGAGATTTCAGATTTCTTATGGTAGAATCTTTGTCCTGAATCTGGGATTTTAACTGATTAATTTCAAAAAATTCTCTAAGTTCTGGAAGTTCCAGATTACTACACTGTTTTTCTGCATAAAACATTTCATCCTTATGTTGTATTTCAATTTGCAACGATATACAGTGTTTTTCAAGAATTGAAAATTTGTTTGAAAGCTCATCATATACCCATTTTTCAATCATGTTACTTGCACCAGATTCAGACAAAACAAAGATTGATTCCACATTGTTATGTTCAGGGTAAGAGTCATGTACCTTCTTGTGAGAATTGGTGTGATCAGATAAGTGTACCTTGTTGATTGTTACCTTTTCTGACTCTGAGAATTTGAGATCAATGTTGATTTCTTCATCCTTTTCCATCATAGCTGAGATTCTGCAATCAGTGTATTCTGCTGGTTCAACTGGAGTGGAGCATGACACGTCATCATTGTTCCATGGACACTCTTGACACTCATTCAATTCCTTCAGCTTGTTATTCTCTTTTGCAGCTTCCTCGATGTATGTTTCCATATTACTCATGAGTTGAATAAATGAGTTTCTGAACTCATGAATTTCCATTCCCGTGTGCTTCTTGAAGGACATTCCAGTCATGGTATTATCAAAATCTGAGGAGTATTCTTCCCGGATAAGTGGCTGAAATTGGTTGAAGATGGTTTGAAGAGCAGCATGAGAATCATCAGTTGAGAGCTTTTCTTTGGTGATTTGAAACCTCAGTCGATCTAGGTTAAACAATACAGCTCTTGTTAAAGTGGGAAAGTCCTGGCGAAGAATGGCACAACTTGTTCGATCCATGGTTGTTGATAAGAGTAATTTGAGAAGCTGACTGAGATGTTGAAACGGCTCACTGGTGCATTCCACATTCTTAGTATCATCTGAAGAAGTTAAGTGTGACATATTTGAGTTGTTCTGATTGATCAATACTGAGTCATTTGGTGTGAGGCCTTCAGATGGGCATTCTGTTTCACTATTCTGGGCTGTTTCATAGAGAGCAAGTACTTTGGTGATTAAGGGATCCGTGATGACTGACATTGTGTTATTATGAATTACTCCTCAAATCTCTAGAGAATTCAGAGTCAATTTGCTACCAACAAAATAGTACTAATCCCTAGTCGCTAGAAAATACTACACCAAGTCGCCAACACTAATTCGCCAACACGCTAAGTCGCTAGAAATAAGTGTACTAAGTCGCTAGCCTTTAACTCGCTACACCCCTAATTCGCTAGAGTCCCAAGTCGCTAACAGAAAAACAAGTCGCTAAGTAGTAACTCGCTACAGACTAAGTCGCTAGCCAAATTTGTGCAGTAATTCGCTACACAAGTCGCTAGATATGCAAGTCGCTAAAGAGCAACTCGCTACAGACTAAGTCGCTACCACAAGTCGCTAACCGTAGTGGAGATTCCACTACTTGTACTTTAACTCGCTAGCTCTAACTCGCTAGCTTTTATAACTGTAACTCGCTACAAAACTATGAAGCAAGTCGCTACCAAGAAACTTTTCCGAGAGCTAAGTCGCTAACATGAAAAACCAAGTAACCTTCACTTTTCAATCCAAGAACAACCCAACCAAGATGATTCAAGCTTACCAAATGAAAAACTAAACACTTTTGATGATTCTAAACATAAAAGTACCAACAAAATTCAAACTTTAACACAAGAAATCAACCAAATGATGCAAAAACCACTAAACTTTTTCAAACTCAAAAACCACCTAAAAACCACTATAAATCCAAAGATGTGCAAGATATGATCTAACCATGGCTCTTGATACCAATTGTAAGATATTAACTTTTCACTTACACATCATAACATTAACACATGAGCACATAGATGGTTTTAGAGAGAGAAAGAGTGGGACATTCTAGTGAGAGAAACTTGTGGAATATTAGATTATCCAAGAACATCCAACCCTCTACCTTGCAAGGTAGAGGGTATTTATAGGTTACAAACTAAACGACCTCCTGACGGCCTGTGGATCAGGGATACAGTGGGTAAAGACCCGACCTTCTTCCACGGTGTTGCACTAAACTATTTTACACTATTAACTAACTACATAAACCGTAACTAATGACCAATCTACGAGCTAACTTATGCTAGATAATAGTTGGGGTGACCGACTCTTTCAGCACTGGAATTTTCTAATTCCTAACAAAACGGATCCCTAGTGAGAGGGATCCGTGGGATCCATGTCTACAGAAAGACTTTAATCAGGGTTTTCCTTCAAATTTAAGCTACCTTTGGTAATTTAAACACATTTAGTTACCATTTAATGATTTCCTAGAGCTGAACAACATCTTAGTTGACCTTAGTGCATGCCTAATCCCTTTAGTGGTCATGAATTTAATTCCTTAATTCAAATTCATCCTTTATAAACCAAACACTCTTGAGGTTAAGTCATCACTCCTACCTAATTCTCAAAAATCAGTAGTTAGAAGCTCATATTGCATCCTCATCATCACTATGACTAAAGCACTGAGCAACAACTCTTTAACCAAAGGCTCATCCAAAAGGAATGGTCATATGATTCATGAGATTTCATCCACCGAATCATCTCCTGTAAGAGATAATAGTGCTAGAATCCCACCTCAACAAACCCAATCAACAATTGCTAAGAGAACAGGAAGAATTAGCATTAGACCTTTTAGGCTAGAAAAGGGTTCATCAAGCTCTAAACCTAACATACCTAGTTCGAGCAAACCGTCCAAGCCTTCATTTATAGAGCATAGACTACACCCGTTCACCGAGCCTCTCTCTCACCCAAGTCTCTATTCATTAGAGCATTCACCACCGAGAACTTCCCATTCACCAACCTTCTCGTTAAATAGGGAACCACCTACAACACCAATTAGTCCATCATTGGAAACAATGAACCACCAAGGACTTGATCATATGGAGGAATTTCCATTACCACCACCCTCATTCTTAGTAGAGCCACATCCTACATTACTCAATGTAACACCACCATCATTTGTTGAGCCTCCTCAAAACATCCAATCTCCTCTGGTTCCTAATCATGACAATAATTGCTCTAATTTTCTAAACACCCAAGGACTTGTTCAAGAAGTACGAAATGAGTTGCATTTCATGTTTAATCATCTTCTTGAAAGTTTGGACCAAATCAACAAGTCTACTCATCCTTAGACTCAAGCACATTGTTGCTTCTTAAGTTTGGTCACTTATTAGTATTAGTAGAATATGTATTACATGGCTAAATCATTCTCTTAGTTTTAGAGATTTGTTGACTATCTTTTATGTTTTATTGAATGATATTTTATATGCCACATTGCTTTGAGTATATGGTTGTTGCTTGAATACATATCTCTCCTTGATGTTAACATTATTTGGTACATCACCATTACTGAAATCTGTCATCAGATAGATGGATCCCACATATTTGCCTAGACAGATCCCTCCAAGGAAGGAACTGTGGGATCCGTGCAACAGAAGACCAATTTTATACTAACTTGAGTCTTAGTTGCAGGAAATTATGCACTATATACTTGTTTTTTAACCTTTGTTTTGTAGATTTTTAAAATACACATGAATACTTTGACACCCTAAGCTAGGAGGAGCTTTGTGTCAAACCATACATTGCAAAACCATTAGCAATATAATCCTCATATGGATTACATTTCGTTTCGTCCCATTGCAAAGTTGCAATCATCAAGGGGGAGCTTTATCGTCACTAAAACGAAACCATTTGCAAACATAGTTGCAATGCATTAGCTTAGTAGTTTTTATTTACTTGACGCCCTCAAAAAGGGATAGACTCGTCAAGGGGGAGTTAATACGAGAAATCTTCCCGTCACTTGCTCTCTATATTTTTTTTCTCTTTTTTTACATGTTTTTCTTAAAACATTGTGTTAGTTTCTTTTCGACGCTCTTTTTGTTTCGACAAAAAGGGGGAGAAGAGAGTAAAAACTCGAATTCGAACTTTTACGAATTTTAGTTTTTCCTTAAAATAATTTTATGTTTTGTCATCAACAAAAATGGGGAGATTGTTAATACAAATTGTGGAAAACTAGAAGGGGGGGTTGAATAGTTTTACCAATTTAAAACTTCCTTTTAAATATTTAGATTGACTTATGTCAATCTATTTGGTTGTTTATGTTGGACGTTGATAGATAGATATATAAACGTGTAATGAAAGATAAAGAGTAAGAAGCACATCACAACGACACAAGTTATTTATAGTGGTTCGGCTACAAGGACACCTTCCTTGCCCTACTCCACTCCCCGAGTCACCTACTCGAGAGTTCATAAGCACTACACCAATCTCCTTATGGCGGAGAAGCCTTCACAACGTCGCTTAACCTTTTTCCGGTACAAAGCTAAATACCGAGTTCTTAAACACCAAGGCGAACCACACCTAACACAACGTCGCCTACCCTTTATACGGTGCTAGGCTAACCACCAAGTTCTTTCACACCAAGGAGAACTAATCCTATCACAACGTCGCCTACCCTTTATTAGGTACTAGGCTAAGCACCTAGTTCCATTACTATAGAGGAACTACTAACCTTCACAAAATAACACCTAATATCAAGGAGATCCTTTCCTTGTTACAACACCATTAAGGATATCACCATCCTTGGAAATAAACAAATACTTATATGTATAATGATGCACCCATCGATTATACAACCTAGGCATTCTTCCCAAATGCAACTTGATTTGATTCATCGGCATCCTTCACTAATGCCTTTGACAAAATGCTTGGCACCCTTCACTAATGCCTTCGTCTTGACACCTTTAGCATTCTTCACTAATGCTTTGACAACGGATGATGAGCACCTTTCACTAATGCTTTCATCTTGACACTTTCAGCATTCTTCACTAATGCCTTCAACCCAACATCTATGGAGAAAGGATGAACTATCAACAAGAGAACCTTAGTTGTCTTGATGATGACGAAGCATGGCAACACATTGACTTGAGCTTGCATGTCTTCAAGAAGTGGTGATCTCTCCTTTAAGAGGAACCTAGAAGATCACACAAAAACAAAAGACAAACTACATAGATCACTTGGATCTGAGGTTAGAGGGTTAGAATACTTGGGGGAAGTATGTGTGTAAAGTGATGAATAGAAAGGAAGAAATGGCTCTCTATTTATAGAGAAAATTCTCTACTGTTCCCCGGATCCCACGGATCCCTTCCACTTGGGATCCGGCTAGCACAAAGCCAGGGATCCGTGGAACGCTTCTCTTTGCCCATGGGTATTTTTGGTTATGGGTCATGGGTCATGGGTTATGGGTTGATCCATGGTTTTCTTTCTAGATACAATGAACTTGGTTAAGTGGTATATATAAAACCATGAGTTATGGGTCAATACCATTTGCTAGTTTTTACCCATTTTAGTATTTACATGTTTTTACCCATTTTAGTATATACATGTTTTTACCCATTTTAGTATACTTAGTTTAAGTATGTGCTAACCCAATATGTAAACATTAGTTTTTGTACATATATATCTAAATCATAAAATCACTTAATCTTGTTTTAGTGTTTTATGTGAAAACGTAAATGTGTTAGGAAACTATTAACTCAAACTATTTACGTATTCTATTTGTTTCGTTTAAAATGATTTTACGTTTGTTATCGACAAAACATTAGAAGATCGTAAAACATAAATAAACATTTTTACGGCTTATTTGTATTAACAATCTCCCCCTTTTTGTTGATGACAAAATATAAAATTATTTTAAGGAAAAGCTAAAATTCGTAAAAGTTTGAATTTGTAGTTTTTACTTTCTTCTCCCTCTTTTTGTCGAAACAAAAAGAGCTTTGAAAGGAAACTAACACATTGTTTTTAGGAAAAACATGTGAAAGAAAAAAAATAGAGAACAATTATCGGGAACGAATCTCGTCTTTTACTCCCCTTTGACGAGTCCATCCATATGTAAGGGCGTCCAGAAAGTAATACTAAGCTAGTTTGTTTGCAACTAAGTTTGCAAAAGATTTCGTCTAAGTGACGAATGTGCTCCCCCTTGATGATTGCAATTTTGCAAAGGGATGTCGAGAAATGTAATCCTAATATTTCAAGTAATTTGCAATGTATTGTTTTGACACAAAGCTCCCCCTAGCTTTAGGGTGTCAAAGGCTTCAAGTGTAGATTGAATAACTACAAAACAAAGGTTAGAAAACAAGTATAATGCACAATTTCCTGCATATGTGATCCAAGTTAGTAGAAAAATAGTTTTCTGTCTCACGGATCCCACGGTTCCCTCCTAGTTGGGATCCGTTGATGAGTGTGTAAATACTCATCATTTTTGGTCAAATCTGAACTGCAAAACATTTAAAAACGCTCAGAAATGCATCAAAATACTGAAAATATCTCAAAATTGCATTTTATATGTTTCAGATGCAAAATGTTTAAAATCAGATGAAAAACGAGCTAAGTTTGCATAATTGGCAGTTTCAGTCCCCCGACTTTCAAAAATTGACAGAAATAGTCCCTGAGCACTTATTTTAAAAGAAAAGTCACCAAAGGTCCTTTTGGAATCATAAATTGTCATAATTAGTCCTTTGGTGAAAAGTTCCAAAAGTTTTGAGAAATTACAATTTTGATCCTTGGATTTTAAAAATGGTCATGTTTAGTCCTTGGAATTTCACAATTGGCAAAAATGGTCCTTAGCTTATTTGAGATTTACAAGTTTGACCCTTGGACTACAACTTCATAAATTACAGTTTTGGTCCCTGGAATTTCGAATTGGACACATTTAGTCCCTAAGTTATTAACCGGATCCATCATTAATCCTAAGTCCAAACCATTAACTCTTAAGCCCAAAATAAATAACCAAACCCAACCCTTTGACCCGGTCCAATCCCTTTATCCAATAACAAATCCAACCCGTTACCCACCCATGTTTAAAATATTCAAACCCGCTCACGGGTTCCCTTCCCCCTCATCATCACCTAGCCTGCAACTCCTCCCTACTCCATCATCATCACTCCCACCTTACTCCTACCCTCCAAACACCCCAAGCCAAGATGCATTAAATGCTCCTTCCACTGTCACAAGTTATCAGTCCACTGGCAAAAACCATTTTGGCGCCAAAATTTGATCAAACGGCCAATATTGTTCCAAGCATCCAAGGGCCAAGATTACAAGTGGGATTTGCTCAGAGGAGAGAGAGAAGTCCTTTTGGTGTATAAAAAGAAGAGGAGAAGGCAAAGAGGAGAGTAGTTAGTTTACATATTTTCTTGTAAAATTGTTTTTATTACTAATGTCTTAGTTTAACTCTAAAATTGTTATTTCTAGTTTCTATGCATTGAACTTAAGCTACTTAATCATTTGTAATCCAGTTCTAGTTCTAATCAAAATTTTATCCAAGTCTTTTGTTTTTAAGTTTTCTTTTACTTATGTAATCTTTAATCACCTAAAATCCAGGCTTCAATAAGCTTCATTATCATTCAAATAAGCTCACTAAAGCTTCCCATAGCTTTTAGTAAGCTTATAATGCAGTTTTAGGTTAACTCTCATGTTGGTCAACAAAAGTCAAATTGAAGCTCATTTGGAAATGGCTATGGAATTGGGTTGATGCAGTGCTGATTTGGGTTGGATTTGAGTAGGTTAGTGTAGATTGGGTATTATATGAGTTGCTCTATAAGCTGGATCAAAAGTGAGTTCAAGTTCATTCCATTTACTTAAAACTGTTGAGTTGAATTTGTTGTTCCATTATTGCTGTAGCTAATTGTGCATCAGTAGATCATTGTTAGTTGTTAATAGAGTATTAGAACTTAGTTAGATTATTGCTTTGATCTATAGTTAGGATTTATAAAGATTAAGCACTATAAACTGCTTAATAACTAGTGTTTGGATATGCTTATAAACCTGTGCTAGAGTTTTGTTTAGTGGTTAAAATCAGTTCCCTTAGCCTCATTTGGCCTCACTTAGTCAATTTCTGTCATAAACTTGGACAGTAGAACTGTGAAAGTCTAAATTATACTCAAACTGCTCTTGTACTCATGACTGTTTAAATCAGTTAGTGAGGCTTGGCATTTAGATAGATATAGTCATTCTTTAGCCTGTATTAGTATTATTTCATATCATCATATCATTTTCGTGCAAAAGAATTGAATCAAAGTTCATTAAAGTCAAAATTGCAAAACTGTCAAAAGTCAATAAGTGTAAAACTCAGTTTTCACCAAACTGGATGGATTTATCACTGATTCGTTTCTGAGTCAAAATTGTTGAAACTTTGGGATAAACAAGTTCAGTTGGTCTATTATTGAAATCTGATTTTTGTGAAATTTTGTGAAGCTTCTTTAAGCCCTTAATCAGCTGCTCATTAAGCCCATAGTTGCCCTGTTCACACTCAGCATTAACTGAGTGTGAAGTAGGTTCTTTGCATAATCACTCTAGGCTTCATTTGGCCTAGTCTTAGGGTGAAATTTGGTACATGTGCTCTTTGATTGATCATTTAGAGTTCTCAATTTCTAGTTTCTGTTTCAGCTCACTGGTTAAGTAGTTGCATTAGCTTAAAAGTAGACATAAAATATGTTTGGCACTTAAGTTTTTTAAATATCAAATCATGGCAGTTAGCACTTTAGAGGTTTAGGTTAGTTGTAATTAGTTTCTTTTGAGTAGTTTTAGCATTTTATAGCTTCTGTGACAAGTTGGTGCTCATTTGGTACCTTTAGCTTATTTGGAGTGCTTATTTATAAGCACTTGTCACTGCAGTTCCATATTCTCACACATAAGCTACTGTTTTTATATTTTTCATAGATTTAGAATATTAATTTAGAATTTTCCTGAATTTTTCATATTTTTCCAACACTGTTTGCTATTTTTCCTCATTTAAAACAGTTTTTAGGTATTTTTAATTAGCTTTTAATACAATTAAATCAGAAAAACTTCAAAAAAATAAGTTTTCAATTATCCTAGGTTAAGATAAATATAAAAAGCAAAAAAATAATTTTTCCAGATTTTTCATAGTTTAATTTGTAATTTTTAGCAATTTAATTAGTTCTAAATAGTTTTTAATTCATAGAAAATAGAAAAATAATCAGAAAAATACAAAATTAGTTTTGAAAATTCTCTTTAGTTATTTTAGATTTTTCTAAGTCATAATTTCATTTTTCTAGCTTTATTTCATATTTTTCTTATATTTTAGGGTATTAATAAATAGGGAAAAATAGTTTTTAATTAATAATAATTAAATAAATAGTAATAAAAATAATTTTCTTTTTCTAAAATTTTTTCTCTTATCATTAGGTTTGTAAAAATGTCATTTTTATATTTTTAGGATTAATATTGTTTCAGTTTCACATTTTCTTTTGTACGTTACGTAGTTTTTAATTTAAGTTTATAAAAGAAAAATAAAAAACATCATTTTAAAAATAGTGATAGCGTTTATTTAATATAATTTATCTTTTTAATTTTCTTTCATATTTCCTTTGTCATTTAATATCAATCATAACCCTTTTCCCGTTCAAATTCTCCCGATCACTATACGTCTGATTATTCTCGCACAGCTCGTTGGGACTTAACGACCTGGAGAAACACTATACTCCTCTAGATCTTCATTGCATTGGTGTCTGAGCAGTTTGAAGTTTATTACGGTTAGCCATTCACAAGTGGCTAGCTTGTGTGATATAACTTGACGGTTTGGCACGAATCATCCGTCTAGGCAATTTTGAGGGATCCGTATAGCTGATGATTAAATTCAGCAATGGTGATGTAACAAGTAATGTTAACATCAAAATAAGATATGTATTCAATCAACAAACATATACTCAATGTAATATGGCAAGTAAACTATCATTCAATAAAACATAAGAGATGATCAACAAATCTCTAACAACTAAGAGAATGATTTAGCCATATTCTACTAATACTAATAAGTGACCAAAGCTTAAGAAGCAACAATGTGCTTGATTCTAGGGATGAGTAGACTTGTTGATTTGGTCCAATCTTTCAAGAAGATGATTAAACATGAAATGCAACTCATTTCGTACTTCTTGAACAAGTCCTTGGGTGATTTGACAATTAGAGCAATTATTGTCTTGATTAGGAACATGATGTTTTGAGGAGGTTCTACAAATGATGGTGGAGGTACATTGAGTAATTTAGGATGAGGTTCTACTAGGAATGAGAGTGGTGGTAATGGAAATTCCTACATATGATCAAGTTCTTGGTGGTTCCTTGTTTCCAACGATGGACTAGTTGGTGATGTAGGTGGTTCCTATTTTAACGAGAAGGTTGGTGAATGGGAAGTTCTCGGTGGTGAATGCTCTAATGAATATAGAGAGGCTTGGTGAAGTCCATGCTCTAGGAATGAAGGTTTAGACGTTTTGCTAGAACTAGGTACGTTTGGTTTAGAGCTCGATGATCCCTTTTCTAACCTAAAAGGTTTAATGCTAATTATTGCGGTTCTCTTGGAAATTGTTGAATGGGTTTGTTGAGGTGAGATTCTAGCACTATTATCTCTTACAGATGATGATTCGGTGGATGGGAAATCCTACCATTTGTGGGTTTAACCGAAGATGATTTGGTTGAGGAAATTTCGTTTACAATACGAGCAAGTTTCTTGGGTGGTTCTTGGTTGGATGAGTTAGCACTAGGAGCTTTCCTCATGATGAAATGACTAAGGAAAAGGTTTCTAAATGCTGAGAATTATGTTGTGTTTGATGACTAAGGGATTCTAGCAAGATGACTTATAAAGGGATGGATTTGGCAAGTGCATTCAAGACTTAAGTCTCTAATATCCTTTGGAATGTGATGATTAGCATGCACAAGAGTCAACTTCAGAGTTTTACTGATCTAGGGATTTAGTTAGGATGAGGTGGAGTGTTCAAGTTAGCAAGATGAGCTTGAAATGACTGTTCGAGCAAGAGTTGACATAAATCTGTCACCCGGATCCTACGGTTCCCGCCAATGGGGGATCCGTCTAGGCTAATCCTAGGGATCCGGCTCTCAGCAGCTAGGAAAGGATAGAAGTGATGTTTGAAATGTCTAAAGCCTATACCTTTTTTAGTGTTTCAGTTCTCCTAAGTGTCTTTAAATGGATGGGTACTTAAATGTTCAAGGGCAATGAGTGATGTAGCTAATGATTGCCTTATATGGAAGAAATTGGAACTTTCGTGAGTACGAATGAATGAACAAAGATGACACTAAAATCTTGAGAGTGTCAAATGGAGCTAAATGATCCTAGTTATCAGATAGTGACTTAGGATAATGTCTTGGAGAAGATCCTAAAGGTTTTAAGGTTGAAGAACTACAATTTGATCCATTTCGACCAATTTAGAGGTAAGGATGATTATGATCAATTTTGCCATAATCGAAAGATTTCTAAGTCTAGATGTGAGGGATCATGTGAGAAATAATGAGTGATCTAGAGAGTGGAAGAGTAATGAGTTTAGGTAAAACGATAGATCGAAAAGCACTTTGAGTGTGATCCTTAATGAGCTATGAGTAAGTGTGAAGCTTACTAAGCTTGAGAAGGACTTAAGACATCCTAAAGTATTAAGTTCAGCTAGTGTGAAGTAATCTAGGAACATGGTTGGAGGTGTAAAGGATTGAAACTCCACTTCTATTTGCTCGGATCCCACGGATCCTGCACTTGAGGGATCTGGATAGTTACAAACTAAGGATCCGGCATCTGCGACAATTTTACTTAACAGTGAGCGTTTGTTCTAAGTATCGAACTTAGAAGCTAATGATCTCTACAGTAAGCATACATGTATACAAGTAAAACATACTAAGAGCATGTAGAAATAGCACATAAGCAATTAAATGAGATCTAGCTCACAAGTAACACATAGGTTTATCAAACTTAACAACCGCTATTCAAGAGGCTCAAAATAGATTTACGATCTAGATTAGTAAATCATTTGTATTAACAATGGCGTGCAGAGTAGATGATGGCGTTCAAGACAGTAGGGTTGTTTTGGCCAACGGAAGCAATGAACTATGTATAGTCATTACGGATGGTGATTAGCATACAATGAACTTCGTCCATGAAGTCATGTAGCTATTCTCGATCAAAGCAAGATAATTGCTTGATGAGGCAAGTGGTTGTTATTAACTAAAAGAAAAATTAATTTTACAACTTGTTTGATTAGTAATCCTAAGACAATGCAAAGTATTTCCATTGTAAACTTACTTTAGGAAAACATAGGAGTATAAATTTCCCAAGTGAGAGAATGAATATGAGACTGTTACTAGCGGTGCTCAATTACGGCTAAACACGACCATTTTTACGGGTGATTCCACATACCCAACTTCTATCAAGGAAGCAATTCAACCGTTAGGTCAAATTGAGTTTCTAGTGCAATAAGTTCTCCAATATTCTTTCTCAAGTTAGGAAAATTTATATTCCTACAATGGCCTATCAAAGAGTAACAATGATGATACTTTGCTTCGTTTAATATTATACTTGAGACAACTAAGGTGACGAAGGCGTCATGTTAAAAATAAGTTTAAAAGTTGTCCATATGGTAAACAACAAAAAATGGTTGGATGAGCTAGTTCAACATATGTTATTGGAAAGCTTTGAGTTTGGACTTTAGGATATGAACAATGTTGAAAACTCTCAGACCTTGACAGATCTTTAGCACTCGTGGATCGTTAGTGTTGCCTATGTAATCATAAGCAAACTAATAGACAGTCTCTAAAACTCGTATTCTATAGCGGAAAGTAAATACAAGTTGTTATAACTAAGAACACTTAGATCCTCTATGGATCTTTTTATTCACTGAAACTCTATGTTTCGAATTGTTTTCTATTACAAACTATGAGGTTCCTTTTATAAACAAGGAACCCTAATCTATTACTACCCAATCGACTAAACATGCAAGCATGCATTTAATGACTAATACACTAAACTATATTGAGCAGTACAATAAAACCCATGCTAACCTCGGGCCGTTCAAAGATAATAATGAGTTAGCATTTAATTCATTAAGCGCATGCTGATCCTAGTCAGCTTTCACCCTTCAGTAGTAACACAGCAACGCTTATACTCTTCAGTAGAATCACTTCTTCAGCAGATTCTGCTTCTACTTCAGCAGAAACCTTCGGCAGTAATGACAGCAGAAATCCTACTTCACATAATTCCCAACAATCCTCCCCTAAACTGGAATTTGACTTGGTTAAGTTCCAGTTTCCTGACCTTGAAAGATCTTTTGAGACTTCTGTACTAGAGGATTGTTTTAACACATTATTAGCAAATAACCAATAATAATCTCATCTCTATGATGATCAAACTTTAAAACGCCAGGTCTTTGCAGCAACAAATGACATAATGTACATCAATACTTATCAGTTGCAAACTATTCTCATCACATCCAGGTGTGTTATTTCCTGTGAGAGGTGAATCATTGAAAATAATGGATTTGATGTCTCTTTACCAATAGCCATCTCTACTGGAGTAGCCAAATGTTTAAGTTCGAAAAATATGGTACACTGATAACCATATGATTTATAGGAAAACCAGAAACCATATAAACGGATTTGTTGTGTCTTTACCTGTAGCCGTTTGCTTAGGACTAGTCAATTCTTAGAATTGGTGAATTGATAACCAAATATGGATGCAGTTGCCTTTACCACAAGCCATATACTTGTGGGCTAGTCAATTATTGGATTCCAACAAGGAATAGACCATGGTGAATTGATGACCATACAACTCTCAGCAATTAAGCATGGGTGGTTGCAGACCCTATGATTTTGAGCAAATCATTACAGCTATCAACAGATTTGATGTGTCTTTACCAAAGCTGTACCCTTTGGACGAGCCAACTCTTTGATACACACAAGGTATATCTGGTGAGTTAAAAACCATCAAAAATACAACAAACCTGCAAAAGAAAGTTAATTTTTTTTTTTTTTTTTTTTTTTTAACTAAGAAACCAACAAACAAACAAACAAATCCTCCCCTGAGGCCTATGCCTCCCCTTAAACTTTGCAGTTAAGGGTTAAGCATTCCAATATTGAGCACAAGGTGTTGAAACCTTGGTCCATCAAAAGCTTTAGTTAACAGATCTGCCACATTATCATCTGTATGAATTTTAGCCACATTTATCAAATGTTTTTCATATGCATCTCTTATAAAGTGGTGTCTGATTTCAATATGTTTGGTTCTACTGTGAAAAACTAGATTTTTGACAATGCATATGGTACTCTGATTATCAATAAAAAGAGTTGTGTTCATGAAGTTATACCCATAGTCCAGCAATTGGTTTTGAATCCAAAGCACCTGTCCACAGCAGTTTGCAGCAGCAATATACTCTGCTTCAGTAATTGAGGTAGCCACAATCGTTTGTTTCTTGCACTGCCAAGAAATCAATCTTTTTCCAAGGAATTGACAGCCTCCAGTTGTGGATCTCCTATCCAGATTTGCACCAGCATAATCACTGTCACTATATGCTTCCAACTTAAAAGGAGACTCTTTTGGGTACCAAAGGCCTAAATGAGGTTGGCATTTTAGGTACTTAAAGATCTTCTTGACTGCATTGAGATGGGAAGTAAGTGGAGTGACTTGATGTCGAGAGCACACACTTACAGCAAAGGTAATATCAGGCCTTGAAGCTGTTAGATACATTAATGAACCAATCATAGATCTGTATAAATGAACATTCACAGGTAGATCTGGATCATTGTTGGCTTTTGTTTTTGGAGCTTCATAAGGTGTTGTGGCAGTCCTGACACCTTCCATGCCGAATTTCTTCAACATGTCCCTCACATATTTATCCTGACTGATAAATATCCCATCCTGTTTCTGCTGAACTTGGAGACCCAAAAAGAAAGTAAGCTCTCCCATAGCACTCATCTGAAATTCTCCCTTCATCAGATCCTCGAATTCCCTACACCAAGCTTCTTCAGTGGATCCGAAAATAATGTCATCCACATACACTTGCACAAGTATGATGTCTGTTGAGTTCTTCTTCAGAAAAAGAGTCTTATCTATGGCACCTCTTCTGTAGCCATGCTTCAGCAGAAATGATGAAAGCCTAGCATACCAGGCCCTTGGTGCCTGATGAAGTCCATAGAGAGCTTTAACGACTTTGTAAACATGATTAGGATGATCTGGGTCTTTAAATCCTTTTGGTTGTGTGACATAGACTTCCTCTTCAATCTCACCATACAGAAAAGCACCTTTAACATCCATCTGATATAGCATGAAGCCCATGTAGGAAGCATAGGCCAAGAAAATTCGAATGGCCTCTACTCTAGCAACAGGTGCAAACACTTCATCATAGTCAATTCCTTCCTCTTGCCTGTAACCTTGAGCTACTAATCTTGCTTTGTTCTTAATCACCACACCCCGTGCATCTCTTTTGTTCTTCAGAATCCATTTAGTTCCAATAGCATATTTCCCATCTGGTAAAGGCACCAATATCCAAACTTGTTGGTTTTGGAACTGTTGCATTTCATCTTACATTGCTTCAATCCAACTTGAGTCTTCAAGAGCTTGAGAGACACTGGTTGGTTCTACTTGTGAAAGAAAACACGCAAACAGACAATGCTTGAAGTCTGTGTGATTGTCTCTTTGCTGATTAGAGACATAAGAGAGAAAAGCAACCTGTCCAAATTTAGGACTAGAGATAGCCCTTCGAGTTCTAACAGGAGCTAGAATGTCACCAATAATATTGGATTGAGGGTGAGTAATGTTGATTCTTTTAGTAGCAGTGGGGTTGACATCAATGGTAGGTTCAAGATTAGACACAGTTGGTACAAAAGTTGTGTCATAGGAAGGTGAGGTGAAAATGCCAGTTTTGGGTTGATGATTTCCGAGATCTGAAGGACTTGGAAAGCGAGTATACGGGTCACCAAAGTCTGTGGACACTCTAGTAGGAATAGGAGTAGTAGCAGGCGAGCTTTCAGCAGATTTGATGACGATGGGAGAGACTGCATCAGTGTCAGCAGAAATGTGGTTTCCACTGACATTCTTATTTGCAAACTCCCCATCCACCTTCTCAGCTTCAAGCTTAGCTGCAAACTCTTGAGTCTGAAGCCTAGCAAGGTCCTCAGCATAGTGTGATTCATCTTCACTCTCAGCTGGGGTATCTCTTGAAGAGTTACCTGCAACATTGTTAGAGGAGAAAGAAGGCACAAGAATGGGTTGTTCATCATCTTCAAATTCACTTCCAGAGTCAGCATCCAAGGTACCTGCATTGTTAGTGGGAGTTTCTTGAGAGCCTGCACTTTGGTTAGCCATATGTCTAGTATAACCCAGATAGTCAGTTAGGTAGTCAAGATCAAAAGACCACACATGACCCTGTCCTTGAACATTGGGCTTATCTTCTAGGTATCTGAGGTTCAAAGTCTCCTCTATATTCTTGGCTGATAAGTTGTACACTCTGTAAGCCTTGCTATTAGCCGAATAACCCACAATATAACCATCATCAGCCTTCTCATCAAACTTCCCCAAAGGATCACTGGTGTTCAGAATGGTCACTTGACAACCAAAAGGTTTGAAGTAATGAATGACTGGAACCTTCCCAAAAAGAAGTTCATATGGTGTTTTGAGGTGAGGTCTAGTTATGGAGACTCTGTTAAGCACATAGCAAGCTGTGCCAACAGCTTCAGTCCAGAACATAGTGGGCAATTTAGAGTCTGCAAGCATTGATCTCGCAGCCTCTATCAAGGTCCTATTCTTTCTTTCAGCTACCCCATTTTGTTGCGGGGTTCTTGGATTGCTATAGTCCCACTTTATCCCTTTAGACCTACAGAGTTCTATAATAATAGCATTCTTGAACTCTGTCCCATTATCACACCGAATTCCCTTAACCTTCTTGTTCAACTGATTTTCAACGAGGGTGATGAAGTCTTTCAGCACTGGAGTTGTTTCATCTTTAGTCCTTAGAAAGAACACCCAGCAAAATCTGCTATATCCATCAGTGATAACCAAACAGTAGTACTTGTGATCGATGCTTCTGACTTGAGTTGGACCAAATAGTTCCATATGTAACAGCTGAAGAGGCTCAGAGATGACGCTCAATGCAGTGACAGCTTTGTAGGATGCTCTGTGTTGCTTCCCTTTGTTGCATGCAACACAATTATGATCATTGGAGAAAACTTTGGTGGGAAGACCTTCGACAAGTCCCCTTTTGGAGAGAGTGTTTATAGTTCTGAAATTCACATGAGCCATTCTCCTATGCCATTTGTTGGACTCATCCAATGATGCTTTAGCCAGCAGACAAGTGAGGTCCCCTTCAGGGTGAACTTCATTGAGGTTGAATGTGTATAGATTGTGAGTTCAAGGGACTCTCAGCAGAATTGAAGTATCTTCTGGAAGCTTGAACTCTTTAGAAAGCACAAGACATTCATTTTCAGAGAAGAGTACCTTGTTCTTGGTGTCACAAATTTGTGAGACTGAGAACAAGTTGAAGTTCTGAAGTTCCCTAACATAGTACACATTCTCAAAGTTCAGTAGAGGTGTCTTGATGGTGCCTTTCCCAGTAATTCTACCATCACTTCCACCAAAGGTCACATTCCCTCCTTCTTCAATAGGAACAAAATTGTGCATCATATCTCTATTTCCAGACATACTTCTTGAACAGCCACTATCAACAATACCAATATCTTTATGCTTAAGGGGATGATCCTACAGAAACAAACATATATACAAAAGAATGTTAGTATACCGAGGAGGCTCAAGTCATTGCTGACTTGAACCTGCCTTGTAGATCATTAGATTTAGGTTTAGCAAAAGAGTAACATCCACCATTGTTCTTGGGTTTCCATTGATATTTAGGTCTCTTATTATTCCAAGAACAACCTGCTGAGGACTTGACAGCAGTGCCCTAACATCCTTTCCCATTTTTCATAGAGTCAACATATGCAGGCCAATAACCATGTTTAAAATATGGGCTAGTGGGTTGCACATAAGGTCTATCGGCTGACCTCCTCCAAGAAGAGTCAGTATAAGTAGCTTGAGGGACATAAGGTGGAATTTTCTTAACATTGGTCCACACTGGTCTAGGTTTCTGCTGAAGAGAACATGCACCCAATCTTTGCTCATAAAAATCACAATCCTTAATTAAATGAAGTTTACTTCCACAAACAAAACAAGTCTTCCTTTTGGAAGATTTATTCAACAAAGCAGATGTTCTATTACATGTAGAAGAACTTAAACCAGAAACATTAAAGGAGTTGTTTTTAACAGACAAATTATTCAAAGATTTAAAAGACAAGTCTTAAGGGGAAACAGGCTTGGATGTAGATTCCTTAGCAGCTATCCTAGAAGGCTTGTAGATAGTCTTGGGTGCAGGCTTGGGTGTAGGCTCAGGTGAGGGCTTGACAAGGTCTGACTTATCACTTGAATCACAATTGTAAGTAGATCCTTGATCCGATGAATTGTCACTGTCAGAGAAAGAGACAAAATCATAAGATGAAGCATCATTGTCTGGCAAGTCTTTTGACTTTTTGCCATACATATGGTGTGATCCATCAAAGTCAGTAGTAATGGACAGGTCAGTGGGCATAAATTCACCTCTAATAGGTCCAGGGAAAACATGTAAATCACCTTCCCTTTTAAAATGTTCTAAGCCTGCAGGTGTAGATTTACGCCCATCTTGCCTAGCTTCCAAACCTACATACTTTTGAAAGCCTAAACCTTTTGTCTTTCTAATGTTTTTAACGAAAGTTTATAAGCTTCATTATCAACATAGCATTCATTGTATTTAGGTTTCATAGTATCATAAGCTTCTTTCAGTTCATTGTATCTTTCACTACAACCAAATATACAGTTGTGTACCTGAGAGAGACCCATGAAGGCAAACTGATCATGCCTATCTTCTGAAGTACATCTAGCCAGCAATCCAAGCTTCTCTGTATCAGCAGCTTCCTCATTCACAGGTTCATGTGCAGCCCAGTTGACCTGTTCATCCATGGTGATAAGAGCTGCTGAAGTGCTAGCTCCCTTCTGATTCTGCTGATATGAATGGTAGTTAGCTCCCTCTCCATTCTTCCTATCTTTGCATTCCCTGGAGAAATGACCCATCTGGTGACAAGAGAAACACTTGACCTTGCTCCTGTCAAAACGAGCTGGATCCTTCCCCTTGAAGCCAAACTTCCTTCCTGCCTTCTCTTCAAACCTCTTGATATCTACTGATAGCATGGCCACCTGCCATTTCAGCTTCATCTCCTCCATTTCAAGTGGGTCCACCTGATCAAAGTCTTCATATACCAGATGCTGCTGAGTATCATAATCTGCAACAAATGAATGAAGAACATCCTCCAAAATACTGCCAGTTTTGGCTTGAGGATGTGATGGAGTGGGACGATAAGATGATGATGGTAAGTAAGATGGACTTGAAGTATGCATCATCATATTCGAGTGGGATGTCCCAACAAAGGCTGAATGACCAGAAGAGGATGCACGGTAGGGAGACCTGACATCAGGTTCCAGAGACCTGAGTTTGTTGTACAGCTCATCAAAAGTGAGCATGTCCAGCCCACCTTTAGCTTTAAGGGCTATACTCACATGTAACCATGATGGAGGCAGAGATCGTAGGAACTTTGAGTTGCAATCATCATTGTCAGGCTTTGCATTCAGCTGGTTAAGCTGACTCAGAATCTTGTGAAACCTATCGTATCCCTTGTGGATACCTTCTTCTTCAGAGATATTAAACTCTTGGAAGTGTTGTCTCAGCATGGACTTCCTCATTCTCCTGGAATCTTCATTCCCACCAAACCTTGCTTTCAGAGCCATCCAGATGTCCTTTGCATCAACCATGTGGTGAAAATCACCCAAGTGATCTTCAGGAATAGATTGAAGAAGGATGGTTCTTACTTTGTGCTCTCTTTGTACTGCAAGAATCTCTTCAGCAGTTTTGGGAGGAGCAATGGTAAACTTACCATCAAGATCTGGGATAGTCTTCTTCAGACTGTTGCCATTCTTCACAATCTCCCACAGATTCCAATCAATATTGGAGATCCAGTTCTGCATCTTCATGGTCCACAGATCATACTCTTCCTTTTTCAAATAAGGAAACTTGCCATTACTGTTGGAGAGACTAAGTTGCTGCATAGCGGTGGTGTTTTTGATGTTGTTGTTGGTGGTGACTTCTGATTCATCATCAGTTCCAGGCATGGTGAATTTGTTTTTGGTTGTATGGGGGTGAGGTAAATAAGGTTCTCAGTATCGTAGAGACTCTCCCGAGGCTCTGATACCACTTGTTGAAAACTCTCAGACCTTGACAGATCTTTAGCACTCGTGGATCGTTAGTGTTGCCTATGTAATCATAAGCAAACTAATAGACAGTCTCTAAAACTCGTATTCTATAGCGGAAAGTAAATACAAGTTGTTATAACTAAGAACACTTAGATCCTCTATGGATCTTTTTATTCACTGAAACTCTATGTTTCGAATTGTTTTCTATTACAAACTATGAGGTTCCTTTTATAAACAAGGAACCCTAATCTATTACTACCCAATCGACTAAACATGCAAGCATGCATTTAATGACTAATACACTAAACTATATTGAGCAGTACAATAAAACCCATGCTAACCTCGGGCCGTTCAAAGATAATAATGAGTTAGCATTTAATTCATTAAGCGCATGCTGATCCTAGTCAGCTTTCACCCTTCAGTAGTAACACGGCAACGCTTGTACTCTTCAGTAGAATCACTTCTTCAGCAGATTCTGCTTCTACTTCACCAGAAACATTCGGCAGTAATGACAGCAGAAATCCTACTTCACATAATTCCCAACAAACAATTATATTTGCGTTGCAAAATAATTTACTTGAGTATATCGGATGAAATAATCAAGTTGTCAATCCTACTATGAAGCTTGGAGAGCGATCATGAAAAGGAAAATGAGAGAGTACATCATCAGCACAAGTGTAGGTTATGATCCGATGTACATTCTTGTTGTTTTTAGAAAATGATACAAGAACAAAAGAAATCATATAAGCACATAAAACATTTATGTTGCACACATGAAAAGCTCAATCAAAAATCCATTTAGTGTGTTATATGTTTTAAACATTTTTCAACCTATATGACTTATCTAAGTATCTAAACTAACATTTTTGACACAACTAGATGTTATCCCAAACACTCATTCAAATAGCACATTGATTAGTAGAACATTACTAAATCGACAAACAAGAGAATGAATAGCAAGGTAATGAAACCACATATGTTATTCAATCAAACAAGCACACAAGCTATTTAAGATAAGCAAATAATCAAGTAATGCAAAGAAGACAATTTATCATTTAGCATAGCATACGAAAGTTCTTTTCATCGCTTTGTGTTAAATATAAACATATATACCAAGCTTTATTAGTTTCTTTTATATTTATAAATATGATCAAAACTTTAATTTCAATAGAGAACACATTGTTATTCAAAAGCAAAAACATCCGTCTCCAATTAGATCAAAAGTTTGTGCAAAAGTTATGACCGAAAAATGACTTTCTATTATAAATCAATGATTCTGTAAATTATTGTTTTGAATTAGTTTATGAAATCATTTTTAAATGAAAGTAGACTCAAATACCTTTAAAACGATAGGTGGCACGACTTCTAACGACTTACGGTTAAAAAGTTATGAATTTTTGAAATTCAGACAAAAACTGTCTTCTGTACCACGGATCCCACGGATCCCTTGCTTGAGGGATCCGTCCAGTGTAACCTGAGAGATCCGCGGATCTGACATAGAATTACAAAAATGTACGTTTTGACCCGACGAAAAGGTTTAGTCTTGGTAGACTTTTTAGTGAAGTTATATTACCCATTTTTACCTTTATTCAAACATGATTAACAAGATATCTAACAACAAAACTTCAAAGAAAAAAAATTACTAAAACACATTTCCTATTATGCTTATTATAAGATAGAAGCATATATCACCATTTTGTCCACAACCAATTTAGCACGTTTTTGACAAAAAATTGTAACTAAGAAAACATACCTTTGTTGTATTCCCTTTGTATGGTTTTAGAAACCATAGGCGCGAAATACTTCATGATCTTCTAAGATACCCAAATCCTTTGCTATATTCCCTTTTTATGGTTTTAAAAACCATATACGCGAAATACTTCATGATCTTCTAAGATACCCAAATCCTAGTATGAAGAACTTCTCAAAGAAAAAAAAATTAGAATGATCTATCACTATCCAACATATGATGATTTCTAAAAACATGACTCTTTGTTTTAAAAAACTTGGTAACGAAGCTCTGATGCCAATTGTGGAAAACTAGAAGGGGGGTTGAATAGTTTTACCAATTTAAAACTTCCTTTTAAATATTTAGATTGACTTATGTCAATCTATTTGGTTGTTTATGTTGGACGTTGATAGATAGATATATAAACGTGTAATGAAAGATAAAGAGTAAGAAGCACATCACCACGACACAAGTTATTTATAGTGGTTCGGATACAAGGACACCTTCCTTGCTCTACTCCACTCCCCGAGTCACCTACTCGAGAGTTCGTAAGCACTACACCAATCTCCTTATAGTGGAGAAGCCTTCACAACGTCGCTTAACCTTTTTCTGGTACAAAGCTAAATACCGAGTTCTTTCACACCAAGGCGAACCACACCTAACACAACGTCGCCTACCCTTTATACGGTGCTAGGCTAACCACCGAGTTCTTTCACACCAAGGAGAACTAATCCTATCACAACGTCGCCTACCCTTTATTAGGTACTAGGCTAAGCACCTAGTTCCATTACTATGGAGGAACTACTACCCTTCATAACACAACACCTAATATCAAGGAGATCCTCTCCTTGTTACAACACCATTAAGGATATCACCATCCTTGGAAATAAACAAATACTTATATGTATAATGATGCACCTCATCGATTATACGACCTAGGCATTCTTCCCAAATGCAACTTGATTTGATACATCGGCATCCTTCACTAATGCCTTTGACACAACGCTTGGCACCCTTCACTAATGCCTTCGTCTTGACACCTTTAGCATTCTTCACTAATGCTTTGACAACGGATGATGAGCACCTTTCACTAATGCTTTTCATCTTGACACTTTCGGCATTCTTCACTAATGCCTTCAACCCAACATCTATGGAGAAAGGATGAACTATCAACAAGAGAACGTTAGTTGTCTTGATGATGACGAAGCATGGCAACTCATGGAATTGAGCTTGCACGTCTTCAAGAAGTGGTGATCTCTCCTTTAAGAGAAACCTAGAAGATCACACAAAAACAAAAGACAAACTACATAGATCACTTGGATCTGAGGTTAGAGGGTTAGAATACTTGGGGGAAGTATGTGTGTAAAGTGATGAATAGAAAGGAAGAAATGGCTCTCTATTTATAGAGAAAATTCTCTACTGTTCCCCGGATCCCACGGATCCCTTCCACTTGGTCCGGCTAGCATAAATCCAGGGATCCGTGGAACGCTCCTCTTTGCCCATGGGTATTTTTGGTTATGGGTCATGGGTCATGGGTTATGGGTTGATCCATGGTTTTCTTTCTAGATACAATGAACTTGGTTAAGTGCTATATATAAAATCATGGGTTATGGGTCAATACCATTTGCTAGTTTTTACCCATTTTAGTATTTACATGTTTTTACCCATTTTAGTATATACATGTTTTTACCCATTTTAGTATACTTAGTTTAAGTATGTGCTAACCCAATATGTAAACATTAGCTGTTGTACATATATATCTAAATCATAAAATCACTTAAGCTTGTTTTAGTGTTTTATGTGAAAACGTAAATGTGTTAGGAAACTATTAACTCAAACTATTTACGTATTCTATTTGTTTCGTTTAAAATGATTTTACGTTTGTTATCGACAAAATATTAGAAGATCGTAAAATATAAATAAACGTTTTTACGACTTATTTGTATTAACACAAATAATCCGTAAAAACGTTTATTTTACGGTCTTCTAATGTTTTCTCGATAACAAACGTAAAATCATTTTAACGAAACAAATAAAATACGTAAATGGTTTAAGCCAATAGTTTTCTAATACACTTACATTTTCCCATAATACACTAAAACAAGTATAAGTGATTTTATGATTTAGTAATACATATGTACAACAATTAGTGTTTACATATTGGGCAAATCTATACATAACTAGTATGTATTATAATGGGTAATACAATTGGGTAGAAACTTAAGTATTTGACCCATTGACCAAATACATTGAATGTAGTTGGGTACAACCCAAAGTCCATGACCTATACCCATGGAGTTTGACCCATAACCCATTGCATGACATCATGCTTATGTCATATATGGATAATATCCATGAACCAGGGTTTTAATCAATGGCCCATAGTTTTAATCCATGGACCATGGACCAGATGCATTGTATCTTATAGATACATTGTATCTACTTGGATACCCATGATCCATACCCATGACCCATGACCCATGACCCAAAACCCATGGGCAAAAGGGAGCGTCCCACGAATCCCCAGTATTACACTGGACGGATCCCTCAAGTGAGGGATCTGTGGGATCCGTGGAACAGTAGTTGTTTTTCTTCTATAAATAGTGAGCCATTTCTTCCTTTTGGGTTGCTACTCTTACACATACTTTCCCCAAGTATTGTAGCCTTCTAACCACGTATCCTTAGGGATCTTTCTCAGTAGCTTGTCTTTTGTTTTTGTATGATTCTCTAGGTTCCTCTTAAAGGCGAGATCACCACTTCTTGAAGTCGAGCAAGCTCAAGTCCATAAGTTGCCATACTTCGTCATCATCAAGACTACTAAGGTTCTCTTGTTGATACTTCTTTCTTCCTCCATAGAAGTGTTGTGTCCAAGGAATTAGTGAAGGATGCCGAAATAGTCAAGATGAAAGCATTAGTGAAAGGTGCTTAACGTCCATGTCAAAAGAATTAGTCAAGAATGCTAAAGAAGTCAAGACGAAGGCATTAGTGAAAGGGGCCAAGCGTTCGTGTCAAGGGCATTAGTGAAAGATGCCTAGGAGTCAAATCAAGTGGCATTAGTGAAGGATGCCAAGGTCGTATAATCGATGAGGTGCATCGTTATACAAATAGTGATAGTTTGTTTCCAAGGATATTGATATCCTTGATGGTGTTGTAATAAGGAGTGGATCTCCTTTGGGGTTAGGTGTCGTGTAGGGCTGGATAGTAGTTACTCCATTGTAATGGAACTCAGTACTTAGCCTAGTACCGGATAAAGGGTAGGTGACGTTGTGGTAGGTATGGTTCTCCTTTGTGAAAGAACCCGGTGGTTAGCCTAGTACCGGATAAATGGTAGGCGACGTTTTGGTAGGTATGGTTCTCCTTTGTGAAAGAACCCGGTGGTTAGCCTAGTACCGGAAAAAGAGTATGCGACGTTGTGAAGGCTTCTCCACCATAAGGAGTTGTTGTCATGTAGTGATTACGAACTCTCGAGTAGGTGACTTGGGGAGTAGAGTAGGGCAAGGAAGGTGTAATTGAAGTTGAACCACTATAAATACTCGTGTCGTGGTTATGTGCTTCTTGCTCTTTATCCTTCATTACACTTTTATATATCTATCTATCAATTTCCAACTTATACAACTAAATATATTGACATAAGTCGATCTAAATATTTTAAAATGAAGTTTTAATTGGTAAAACTATTCAACCCCCTTCTAGTTTTCCATGAAAGTATTGCAAATGATTTTGCAATTGTTTTGCTTTGACAAGAAACTCCTCCTCGTTGAGAGTGTCAAAGTCTTCATGTGTATATTGAAAATTTATAAAACAAAGGTTAGAAAACAAGCATATGATGCATAATTTCCTGCAAATAAAACTCAAGTTAGTAAAAAAAAATCTTTTGTTGCACGGATCCCACGGTTCCTCTCTTGGAGGGATCCGTCTAGGCTAAAATGAGGGATCCGTTCCCCTGCATACTTAAGACAGCAATGGTGATGTAAATGTGATGTTAATCACCAAAATGAGTTATGTATTAAGACACCAATCATATACACAAGATCATATGGCATATAACATGTAATATCATTTAATAAAGCTAGAGAAATGATGTACATAACTCTAAAAACTAAGAAAATGAATAATACATCGATTAAGATTCCTAAACTATCTAAGTTAAGCTTAAGACTAGGACACCACTTGAATCCTTAATCTCAAGGTTTTTTAGGTTTGTTGACCTCATCGAAACATTCGAGGAGGTTATAAAACATGAAACGTTGCTCTTCACGTAATTCATGTATCAATCCTTTAACATGTTGAGAATGATAATAATCTTTGTCATGGCTCGGAAATGGTGGTGGTAGAAGTCAAATGGCTTGAGATGGAAGATTGGGTTGAGGTTCTACAAAAGGAGGAGGGTTAAGTGAGGAAGGTTGAAGATTCTAAAAAGAAGGAGGGATTTGTGGAGGTGGCTCAACCAAAGGTGGCGGTGGTGGAATTTGTGACGAGGATTGTGGTAGAGAGGTATCTACTTCCATGTGATCGGGTGATTGACTTTGATGATTCCTCATAATCCAAAACGGGATTATTTGAGGGGGATGGAGAAAAGGATGTCGGGGCTAGTGTCGATTCAATACCTTGATTTTGTTGCGCTATTCTCTCTATTGAGGAAAATGTTGGCAATGTGGAGGATGAGATGGCCTAGAAGGTAAGTCCTCTAAATTGTAGAGGTGTGGTGATGAGAGTGGAGTGGTTAATGATATGGATCTAGGCACTAATGGTGATGGTTTAGTGGAAATAGGAGTGTTTGGTTTAGGAGGTATAGTGGTGTTTGGCAATGGTAGTTCTGTGGGAACAATCCTTTTAGGGATTGTTTTGATTGGTTGAGTTGGTGGAGGGGAAATCCTAGCATTTGTGGATTTAATGGGAGATAATTCGGTTGAAGAAATTTCATGAACAACACGAGCAAGTTTCTTGGGTGGTCCTTTGGTGGATGAGTTAGCACTAGGAGCTTTTCTCATGATGAGATGACAAAAGGTTAATGAGATAGTGGCTTTTAGTTGCTGAGAATTAAGTTGTAGATGGTAACTAAGAAGTCCTAACAAGATGGTTTATAAAGAAAAGGATTTGGCAAGTGCATTCAAGGCTTAAGCCACTAAGATCCTTTTGTAATGCAATGATTTGCATGCACAAGAGTCAACTTCATAGTTTCACTGATCAAGGAGGTTAATTAAGGCAAGATGGAGTGTTCAAGTTAGGAAGGAGAGCTTGAAATGATTGCTTTAGCTAGAATTAGCTGAATCTGTCAGCCAGTTCTTACGGTTCCCTCCAATGAGGGATCCGGCTCTCAGCAGCTAAGAAAATAGGGAAATGATGTTTTGTAAGGTATAGTACCTATACATCTTGAGTGTTTCAGTCTTACTAAATGTCTTAAATGAAAGGGGACTTAAATGATCAAGGGCAATGAGTGATGATAGCTAATGATTGCCTTTTATGGAAGAAAATGAGACTTTATGAGCACCAATGGTTGATCAAGGATGACACTAGGAGATTTGAGAGTTTCAAGTGGTGTTAAATGATCCTAGTGATCAGATGGTAACTTAAGATAAGTTTTAAAATTTCCTTAAAAATTATAAGAAATGAAAAAACTAGTTTTTGACCCATTTTGAAGTAAGGATGACTAAAATCAATTTGCAAAAATTGAGAGAAATATCAAGCTAAGTGTTTTGAGATGTGAGGAGCAATGTGTGAGCATTGGAGTGGAAGGATGATAAGTTTTGGTGAAATGATAAATCAAAAAGCACTTTGATTATGATCCTAAGTTATGTATGAGTGAGTGTGATACCTATTGATCTTGAAAAAGACTTAAGTGGTCCTAAGGCATTGTGTTTAGCTAGTATGAAGTGGTCTAGGGGAATTTTTTGATGAGTGGAGGTCTGCAAGACCATTTCTGTTTTCCCGGATCTCACGGTTCTCTAAATTGAGGGATCCTTCTAGTACAAGGTGAGGGATCCGGCTCCTGCAAGACAGTACCTTCACAGAAGGTGTGCAAAATTTGCACAAGGTATCGTATACTAAGGCTAGTGATTTATAAAGAATTTGAACATCTGTATAAGTGAGACATCAAACGATAAATGTTTTATTTCATGAGAATGGTCATTTTACAAAGATAAAAGATAAATCCTAATGATTGAACCTAATTGGAAAAAAGACTAGGTTTCTTGAGCGTTTTCACTAGATGGATCGTCAAATGGGTGATGAGTATTTGCCGATTCATGGAAGAAGAATGACTTGATGTGAGATGTGTTTAGAGGTTCCATCATCTTATTCACAAGGACGTACAACGTACTTTGAAATTGAGGATGAAAGTACATGATATGATGATAAAGGCGTGTCAGGAACATTTCATATGGGATTAGCTTGTTCTTGTTGCCTTGAAGGTTTAAAATTCGTCTTGCGAAGAAATAGGTGATATTGTATGGTTGTTGGGTTAGCAGAAAATACATTATGTGAGCACAACAAGTGAGAAGAATTTCTCGATTTCCCTTAAGACTCCAAATGTTTTCACGTAGAATGACTGCAAGAGGTTTAAGATCATCTCGGATATCACGTGTATAGATTATGTTGGGAATAATTCGTTACCATGGATAGTTGTGGTTTACACTTCTCGGATTAACACTAGCAGTGGAAACGTATTACCACTGTTGGTACATTATTACCACTGCTATTAGATAATGTTTAGATGAACGTGTCTAGATAAGTATAGAATAGATTTCATGTATAATCTATAATGTTAGCTTTATACTTATCTTGTAAAGGACTCCTTGTTGTATAAAAGGAGGTCCTAGGTCATTGTCTTAGGTACTTGTCTAATTACCTACGTATTACTCACAAAGGCTTCAAGGTGTAACCCTAGTGATAATTAAGATCACTCGTATTATTCATTAATAATATTGGAGCTTAAGTTTTGTGTTTAATCTGTGTTTACATACAATACATCATACAATCCATCTTCTAAGTATTACTAAGTAAATTCCGCGTGCTTAATAATATCATACAAAATATCATTGACACAAGGTGTGTGTCCAGATCCATCAAGTGGTATCAGAGCGAAGGTTCTGATATTTTGTTTTAGAAGATCCAAGGAATAAGCATAAACTAGTCACTCAATTCAATGGAGATGGAAAACAACCAGTCCAACTCTTCTACACCAAGGCTACCTAAGCTCAAACTTAATGAGTTTGAGATGTGGAGGATACTGATTGAGCAATACTTTCTCATTCAGGACTATGCTCTTTGGGAGATCATTCAAACTGGTGATTCTTTCAAGCCTGTGACTAGTACTGTGAAGGTTGGTGACACAGATGTTGTGAAAGTTTCTGTGCCTGAATCTAGTTTTGTAAAAGCTTGCAGGAAGAATGATCTTAAAGCTAGAAGTTTGTTGCTGATGACTCTTCCTAGAGATCAAATCATTGCATTTAGCAAGTACATGACTGCTAAAGAAATGTTTGAAGAGATTTGCTCAGTGTTTGGTGGTAATGATGCTACAAAGAAGACACAAAAGACATTGTTGAAGCAAAGTTATGAAAGCTTCTCTGCTTCAAGCAATGACTCACTTGATAGCATCTTCACCAAACTCCAAAAGATTGTTACACAACTGACTGTGTTTGGCATTGAGGTAGAAAAGGAAGACCTCAATTTGAAGTTTCTAAGAAGTTTGCCTTCAGAGTTTCAAACTAATGTTACTGTGTGGGAAAACAAATCAGACATAGAAACAATGAAGCTCAATGACCTTTACAACAACTTCAAACTTTTCTGAGCAAAGGTTGAAGAAGGCAGGGAAACTTGCTACAAGCTCTAGTAGCTTGGCATTATTGTCAACCTCTGTTGACAGTGATGATTCTGATGATGATAGTGATGACGATGTTGCCATTGCTGGTTCTAAAGTTTCCACTGGTACTGTTAATGTTACCACTGCAGGTTCAAAGAAGAAGGTTGCTAGTATTGGAGATCCTACCTTTTGTGCTTTCATCTCTACTCAAGTAGATGGCTCTGTTTTAACTCATGAAGACATAGAGCAAATTGATGAAGATGACTTGGAGGAGATGGACATAAAATGGCAAATAGCTCTTCTAAGAATGAAGGCTAGAAAATTCTACAAGAAGACTGGCAAGCCTATTCACATCAATGGTGATGAAACTGCAGGATTTGATAAGAAGAAAGTGGAGTGCTTTAACTGCCACAAGTTTGGACATTTTGCTAGAGAATGCAGAAGACCAAAGACCAAGGACAACAGGTCCACTTGGTACAAGCAAAAGAAGGGACCAACTGTGGAAGAACCAAAGGCAATGTTGGTTATTGATGGTGTGAGCTATGATTGGAGTTTCATGGCTGATGAACAAGAAGAAGAACATTCTGATGCTGCTCTTATTGCTACTGAATTTGCTCTCATGGCCTTCTCTGACTCTGAGGTACAAAACATTGAAGGTTGTTCTAAAACATGTAGGGTTGCTAGAGAAGTTGAAAGGCTTAATGATTTATAATCTAATGAAAGACAAGAGTTATATACTGCTAATTATACTGTATCTAACCTTAGGAGAGCTATAGCAGTATTAGAGAAACAAATAGATCATTATAGAGAAAATGAGACAAAATATAATGATGATATGATTCTTCTTAGAAGAGAGGTAGAACATACAACAATTGTGAATGAAGCTTACCAAAAGGAGTTGGAAAAACTTCAAAATAAAAATGAAAATGTCAATTTAACATTAGACACATGCTATCATCAGTCTAAGTCAATTGATAAAATTTGGAATGCTCAAGTACGTAGTAAAGTTAAGTCTGGTATGGGTTATAATACTGTGCCTCCACCTCTAAGGGGTGTTCATTAAACTCCAGGTATAGATTTAGCTCATACAGGCTTAGAAGAGTTTCAGGACCTTGAACGTGAATATGGTCCTTTAAAGGACACAATGGTGAAAAGTGAGGAAGAGATTAAGCAGGATAATGATGTTTTTGAGAGGGCTAGTGACTCATCTGTTGTTGATGAAAATGTTAAAAAGAATGTAGAGGCTTCTATCCCAAAAGTTGTTAATACTGTTACAGAGGAACCTAGGAAACCAATTAATAAACCTAAATCAATTGTAAGGTATGTTGAGATGTATAGGAACAAGCCTACAGCTCCTAGGGGTAACCAGAGGAGTTGGAATCATGTTAAATCTCAACAACTAGGTAGTGATTTTGTGATGTACAATAAGGCATGCTATATATGTGGTAGTTTTGATCATTTACATGCTTATTGTGACTATCATAATGGGAGAAGGGAAGTCCATGGGAATAAAAGGGTGAATTCTAACATGTTTCAAAATAATGTTCACCCTAATACACATTGCAAAATGGTCCCAAGAGCAGTTCAACTAAGAAGTGGCCTCAAAACTTTTGCCACTGCAAAAACTGTTAACACTGCTCACCCTAAGTCACATGTTAAAAGTGCAAAGTCCAAAACAACTTTTGCAAAATCTGCACAAACAGGAAAAGGAGATTTTCAGAATAATAAGGTTCATTATAACCAACAGTGGGTACCTAAAAATAAACCAGCAGTTACCACTGCTCATTCAAAAGTTACCACTGCAAGGGTTGTAAACAAGAAAAGGGGGGACATGGGCAATGCTGTGAAGGCCTCAGCACGTTGGGAATGGAAACCTAAAGGAAATACCTCTACAACCAATCCCAATGGTGTATCAATGACCTTTGATAGATTTAACTATATTGATACACGAGGCAGATCCAAGTCAATCATGGCTTGGGTCCCCAAAAAAAACTAACTCTTTACTCTTATGTGCAGGAACATCCAAGGACAAAAAGATCAGATCAAGGATATACATATAGTGGGTGTTCAAGGCACATGACTGGCAACAAGTCCTATCTTTCAGATTTTGAACATTATGATGGACAGTATGTCAGTTTTGGAGGTGGAGTAAATTGTAATGCAAAATGATAACAACACAAATGATGTAAGAAAGTCAAAGAAAAACATGGATCATTATTATTATTTCACAAAACTGCACACTGAGTGCAGTAGATACATCCATGGAATACATACTACAAGCATCATCATATACAACTGAAAACAACTAACAACATCCTACTTCAACAAAAGCTTCACAACCTACCACAACCTTACTACATCTGAAAACCATACACCACCTATGGCTTCTTTGGTAAGGACCAAGTTGGCATCACTTTAGGAGCCCCTCGCATATCAATCCATGAATACACCTTAGGGCTTGCTAATCCCATCACCACTATTCCAATAGGTGGTGAGGATGATGAAGGACCTGCTGATGGTGGTATTGATAGCAATGGTAGATAAGGTGATGGTTGGAGCTCTTCAGGAGGAGCTATTTCTGCAAGAGGGGGAACACTCAGGACATTTCCAGAGGTCTCATCATCTATATCTTCATATAGCGATACATAGGAGCTTATCTCTGAGCTATCTTCCTTGATAAATGCATCCTGAGGCATTGGCTGTAGTGATGAAGGACCAGCAGGAAAAGGATTTGAGAGAACAATTGAATGCTTTCTTTTCCTGGAAACAACCTTCTCATACTCTTCTTTCTCAACTCTCCCAGGGTTCTTCAAAACAAAGTCATCCCAAGAACTATCAGATGAACTGCTAGAAGAAAGATTGATTGGACTAGAATGACTCATGGTGTTGTTTGAGAAATGTTAATCTTTGAGAGTGAAATTTTTGGAGTATGTGTTTTGTGTGCTCTATGTGTTAAAAGGTTTGTTAAATATATTTTAAGTTGGATTCAATAAGTTAATGAGGGGAAGGTGTAAGTGGTTGAGAAGTAAATGAAGTCTCTTGACCTTGGTAAACGAATCAGTGACTAGGAGTTGACTTAATTAACTTAGAGTTTTGCCACTGCTAAGCTTATGGAATCACTCCTTGCTATTCTCTAACCACTGATACATCACAAATTCTTTCAGTGTATGATTTATGTTTGTGACAAGCTGATTTGAAGGATGCTTTGTTTATATTGAAGATTGTTGCTGTTGTGTGCTATCTTTTGTTGTCTACTGCATCTAATGATGAAATTATGCCTAACAGTGGTAACTACAATGACATCAGTGGCAACATGTACTCTTACAAAGAAATCAGTAAAACAAAGGAATTTTATTCATGTCATCATGATGATTCATTACAACCAAAGAGAAAGTACTTCTAATAATCAAAACACAAAAGACTGCAACCTAGCACATCCTAACTTCAGCTACTCCATTGGCTTCTTGCCCTTGCCCACATAGTCATGTCTGTTCTTCTAGGCTCTCTTCCTTTTGTTCTCAAAGGTTGACTGTATCCTTGGACAAGGAAGTCCAAGCACTTGTGGAGGAGGCCTTGGGAGTCTTGCAGGCTTCTCTGGTATAACTATCTGCTTCATGTTTGAGATAGCTGTCTTCAATGCTGTTGTGAGAGCCTTTAACAAATCTTTGGCCAAAGAATAGGTCTCATCCTCATTCTCATCATCATCTGATGAAGTGGTGTAAAACTCAAGAGATGGTGCAGGTTTTGAAGCATGTACACGCTTGGCAGTCTCCTTCGTATACTTCTTGGATGATGTGCTTGATAAGGTTTTAAAAGGTACCATTTTGAGGGGTCGTTTTAGTCCTTATTTGACCACTTTTGTATCCGTTATTGCTTAATATTGTTCCTTTTCACTTTTTAGGTCTCTTGAAGGCAAAATGCTGGAATGGCACTTATTTGGACGAAAAGGCGCGAATATATGAAGAAAATGGCTAAAGTCAAAATCGAGACACTCACAGCTGCTGAAATTAGAAGGCGACGACGTCAGGTGCTAATGGCGACGCCGCCCAAAATTGTTGTGACGGTCCAGAACCCAAAACTCGTATTTTCAAGCGATGACGTCTAGTTGTGAAAGAGTAGGCCGTCGCTACTCAGACGGCCTAGATACAATCCAGACGACGTCAGGAGCTGAAGAGGACGGCGTCACGGACATAAGGTGACGCCGTCGCAAGGTTAACGTGGCCAAGACGAAACCCTAATGGCGGCGACACGACGGCGTCACGAAACATAAGGTGACGCCGTCGCATATGTAATCTTATATATAGAATCCGAATTTTTCAGTCTTTTGGGGAGAGTCTTTTGGAGTGAAAACCTAAAACCGAACCTAAGGTGTCTTGTACAGTATTTTAGGGTTTTAAACCCTATCTTACATCAAGATAAGTCTTTACTTCATTAATTCAATTATGTCTTTGATTATTTGTGTGTATGCTTGCATGTTCTCCATGTCCGGCTAATTTATTTGTGTGTTTGCTTAGGAAGTATGAAACTTAACTATTTAATATTGATTGGTTGTTTCTTATCTTAGTTGATTAATGATCTAGTAATGCGATAGGTCATTCGTTGTGTACTTAATGCTTGATTCATCTTTGTGAACCTTAGAATATAATTACCTGAGTAGTTGTAGGCTAAACCATCCAAAGAGCGCCTTAGAGTAGGAGTTTATCATCCCTAGTGGGTTTGTAGACGAGACCCTTTGGTAAGTTCAAAGAGTTAGGGAGAAACGCATACCCTACAACTTTAGACACACAACGCAAATAAGAATAAGACGTGACAACTGAACCATCAATAGGAGATAATTAAGGAGTAGTACAACCTAAGTAAACACATCTTTAAACTATCATACGAGCACACATTAATTAGACATAGACTCCCACAACCTTAGTTTAGATAATTAGATAATAGTAGAGTAATCGGTAGAAATACCAACCCCCCCAAATCCAATACCCGAGATTCGTACCTTTCCCTTTCATAAAACATAAAAAGATAAAAAATAATCTTCCTCAACCTTAACCTTAGCGTAGTAACTCCTTACTAGCATTCCTATTCCCCTAGAGAACGATATCAATACCCGTGGCTTACCCTAATTACTACACTACAACGATTAGGTTCACTGCCTAGGGTGTTATAAAACTTGCTCGAAGAAAAGGAAGTTTCCTTGACCCCGAACGACGCGTGTAGCGTTATCAAGTTTTTGGCGCCGCTGCCGGGGAATAGAATAGCTAGTTAGTAGTCCACCTCGTTTAGGTTCTTTGCTTGATTCCTATCAAATAAATTTTTCTTATTGTTAGCTTTCTCTTAGTCTATCCCCCTTCTTCGTGACCTTTGTTCGTAAGCCCATCACTTTTCATCATGGAAGGTGATAACCAACCACCACTCATCAACCACCACCAAATGACCTGCCAAGAGCCCGTACTCTTGGTGAATACTCGAGACCAAGCCACCTAGGCTATAGGAACACCATTGAGCTTCCCGACCAAGCCCAAACTACGGTCCTGCGATCCGACACCATTCGGTTGGTGCAAAACGGATGTGCATTCCATGGACTTCGTTCCGAAGATCCAAATCAGCATCTGAGGGATTTCCTCAAAATTGTCGATTCCATCGACCTTGATGCTACTACTCGGGAGACCACGCGCCTGCGTCTCTTCCAATTCTCTCTACGGGACCTAGCTAGTAATTGGCTTGAGCGACTTCCTGCCGGCTCCATCTCAAGTTGGGATGATCTTACCTCTCGCTTCCTTGCTCAATTTTTCCCACCGGGGAGAACCACTAAGCTTAGGAATGACATCTTGATGTTCCAACAACGTCAAGGTGAATCTCTCTACGAAGCATGGACCCGATTCAAGGACTTACTTCATAAAGTCCCTCATCACGGCATTGATCTTTGGCTCCAAGTCCAAATCTTTTATGATCATGTCAACTTCCCCACTAAGCGATCCATTGACCAAGCGGCCGGTGGAAAACTTAGTGATCTCACCGCGGAAGAATGATGGGGTATAATAGAGGACCTCGCCCTTTATGACAACGAAAGTTGGGATGACCCCCGTGAGCTGCCCAAAACCGTTAAGGCAATCTCCTTGCCTCCTTTCGACCGTAGGATGATCGAACTTGAAGATCAAGTTAGATTCCTCATGAGTTCCTACAAAAATCCTAAGTCTTTACGACAAGTGAATCTAATCACTCTACCTTGTGAATTATGCAGTGGTCCCCATGACACTCGTGATTGCACAAGGCTCTCCGAACAAGCTTTTGCGGACTATGCCTCCATACGTACCGACAGAGCGGGAGAGAAGTGGTACACTTTCAAACCAAAACAAAACACTTTAGGAAACTCATACAACCCCTCATGGAGAAATCACCCTAACCTTAAGTGGAACCAAAGCTCAAGCACACCCCAAAGCTCATCTAGTTCACCCGCTAGGTTCAATTCTTTTAATACCGAGAACCTCACTAATCTTGAGGCAATTGCATCTAGATTTTTGTCATCCCAAGAAACTCGATTGAATAAGCTTGAAGCCGATTTTAAGCAAAAACAGAGCGAGATGACAACCAAGCTTGATGCCCTCTTAAAAGCCTTCAATGAACGGGAAGTTGGAGCACTCCCAAGTGATACCATAAAGAACCCAAAAGTGAATTCGATTGCATCTACTTCATGTTCTAGTTCACCATGGGAGAGTGCACATCCATGCCCCTCCCACCCAACGGTTCACTCGGTAAATGCTATCAAAAAGGGTTCCAAGCCATCCAAGAGATACCAAAGCCCGGCACCTTTGGTAAAGCCTACTCTTAAGAAACCCGTCAGCCAAGAATCCAAACCTAGTTTAGAGGAGGAGTATAAGGAACTCCATCAAGAAAAACCCATTCTTGAAGTCTTAGCTCATGCACCTTACTATAATGCTTTAAAAGAAAAATATGAGTTAGAACTTAGGCTTAGAAAACATGGGTCCGCCTTTGTGCGAAACAACTTACCTAAGAAGTTAGATGATCCCGGGCTATTTACCCTTCCGTGTAGACTTGGAACTTCCAAACCACTCGATGCTCTAGCCGATTTAGGATCATGCATCAATCTTGTTCCGTTGTCCCTCCATAGAAGCCTTAACTTAGGTAAAATTGAACCAACGGAAACCATCTTAGGTCTAGCGGACGGTAGTATAGCACGTCCGATAGGAATAATAAAGGACATGGTAGTACATGTAGGAGAGTTGACTCATTTGGCCGACTTTCATGTGCTAGACATGAATAAGGACCCGACATGCCCATTACTAGTTGGAAGAGGATTTTTAGCTACTGCTAGTGCCATCATCGATTGTAAGATGTCCAAAATAGTGATAGGGGAGGGGAGTGCTAGATCAGTCTACGATGTTAAAAAGCATACATACTACAAGGATGAGGAAGTCCCACAAGAGATAGGGTTGGATAGAGAGCCTTCTAGATATGGACCTTGGATTGATAAGAACATCATAGGCCCCCAAAGACCTTTTTACCTAGATAAAGCCTTCGCTAGTGCAGCAACTTTCCAAGAAAAAGAAATGGCTAGGGACATAGAAGTGAACCCGTTCGAGGACGCCTTAGTATTTAGGAAGATGACCGAGTTCCTAGGAAGCTTGCCTGTTAACCTTGTCATGAATAAGTGGAAAGTTGAGAAATCTGAACACAAGTGGGATTGGAATAGACCGCCTAGTGATGGTAATGGAGAGTGGCACATTAGGATACAAATCTATGATCCCGATGGTGAGATGTTTGAAAAGGCATATTTAACTAAACGTACTACTAGGAACTTGAATGATAAGTTTGATCCTTACGACATTGTTTAGGATAGACTTACGTATATCGGTACGTAGGAGCACGACTATGAGTCTAGTTACAAGACTCTTAAATAAAGAAAAGCGCTTCGTGGGAGGCAACCCATGCTTAATTGTTTGCTTGTTAGTGTCATATATCTTTTATTAATTGTTTATCCTCATGTTTAAATTTGTAAAAATGCTTTATTTTGTTTTTAACCTCGTCTTAATTGCATATAAAGGTATTTTACATAAAGGATAAGTGTAGGGAGGATTACACACATTTTCAAAAGAAACGTAAACATGAGAATAACAATTAACTAAAAGATATTTATGTTTGTTTGTTCGAGTCAAATGCTTGTATCGAGTCATAATGGATGTTTTGCAGAAATTTTTCCAGATTCTAAAGATGTAAATTTTCCAGAATTTTTTCCAGAAAATCGCAGACCAGTTTTTGTCAGGATAACCTGACGGCGTCAGGATTGCAACCTGACGGCGTCAGGAAGGAGTAAAAACATCAGATTACTTTTTTCTCGTTTTCTGAGCCACTTATAAATTTTTGGAATTTTCCAGGTCTTAATTTTCTTAGAAATTCTGTAAACATCCATTCCACAAGCATTATATCTTAGTTTAAATCGAGTCTTATATATATTATTACCGCCGATTTTACGCGAAGGTTTCATTTGTTTTCTTCAAGTGTGCAGGTTTAGTTTGTCAAGAAGAAGTTACATAAGATTGGAAGGAGCTTTTCACGCAATAATTCTTCTTGAAAAGGATTTAACCACCACTTTACACGGATCTTATCGAGCTAATCAGGGGAGTATTAGTTTCTTTCGTTTTTAATTACCTTCTTTTATCATAACTTTGATACTTTCGGGGAACATTGGGGACAATGTTCAGTTTAAGTGTAGGGAGGGAAAATAAAACGGGAACTTTGAAACTATGCTTATCCTTGACTATTTGCTTTGTCCAATTGTGATTGTGTAATAAACCATGAGAAAATGTCGGTTAGGGTAATTTTGGCACCAAATTTAAAATTTTTTATGACATATAGGAGTGGGCCATTAGTCTTAACAAAAGCGTCTCATGGATAGGAAGTTACATGACTAGCACAAAAACCCTTTACCACCTAAATTCCACCAAAATGTGAGGATCGCCCTTAGATTAGTAGGAATTAAAGCATTCATCTTCAATGCTTAGAGTGTGAACCGGTAGTATATTAGATTCTAGAACTTGTTTTGTGATGCATTCCGAGATCGCAAGTGGGGCTACACTTGTGTAGTTAGGAATAACTAAATGATAAGAGGCATTAGGATAACCCTTGTTTGATACCTGTAATATAATTACTTCTTCCATATCGGTTGAGTAATTCCCCCACACCCTTTGTGTTGTACTCATCTTTAGTACACGATACCCCTAGTTAACCCCTCAGAGCCTATCCTTTTCGCGGTTCTCGTGATGTTTCGGTTTTTCCGGAATATCAATGAAGAACATTGTTTACACCCCACCCTCAAATATACACCCAAATCGCCTTAGCCTACCCCTTATGTACTCACTTTTAGTGCAAATGTTTGTTATCACCCCAAACCCTTAGTTCAATTATCTAGTTGCTTGCATAAGTTGCTAAGTCGAGTCATATCCTTTGTATACAGTTTTGGGACGATTGGGATTCATGGGAAAAGTTAAAGTTTATGAAATGACGGGAAGGGAACGTTAAAAATTCAAATTCCCTTTGTTTGCGTAATAATGTACCCCAAGTGTTTTGATCTTTTCAAATCGGGTCAAATTAGTGTTAGAGTAATAAAAACTCAAGTGTAGGGATATGCCTATAAATCCCTAGTATTTTGAGGTTATCGTAGAGGATGGTAGAGTAAAAGTGTATGAAAAAAAAAAAAAAAAAAAAAAAAAAAAAAAAAAAAAAAATCGGAAAAAAATAGAAAAAGAGAAAAAGAAAAAAAATAGAGTGAAAAAAAAAAAAAAAACAAAAAAAACATACGGGCTACCATTCTACATCTATCCTTTAAATTTGTGTTTATTTATTTTAGTTATCTAGAGTTTAAAGTGTCGAGTCTTGGCTTAGCAACGCCATTCTTCATATGCATTTAACATAGAGATTTTTGACTTGCCACCACTAAATAGCCTATCCCACCAAACCCTTTGTTTCCCTACCGTAAGCCTAACATTACAACCCTTTAAAGACCTCTTTGATAGTCTTTCCTAGGTGCTTACGCCAAAGCGATGGAGGTTTGATCTATTCTCAAGCCTATGGTAATCTATGTACTATGACCGGTTAATGAGTGTTTATCTTCCATTTCCTATTTGTTATATTTCATATATACACCCGAGAGAGATGTGAGTATCCAAACACCCCATGTGAGGTGCTAGTATGTAATTTTCGTGCTTGTTATGACTTTTGCGGGGCTTATATGTGTTGTGGACCGTTTTGAATTAATGCTTCATGGCCCCTAACTTATAAATTAATTTGTTAAAAGCACATTTGCTTGAGGACAAGCAAATAACAAGTGTAGGGATATTTGATAAGGTTTTAAAAGGTACCATTTTGAGGGGTCGTTTTAGTCCTTATTTGATCACTTTTGTATCCGTTATTGCTTAATATCGTTCCTTTTCACTTTTTAGGTCTCTTGAAGGCAAAATGCTGAAATGGCACTTATTTGGACGAAAAGGCGCGAATATATGAAGAAAATGGCTAAAGTCAAAATCGAGACACTCACAGCTGCTGAAATTAGAAGGCGACGGCGTCAGGTGCTAATGGCGACGCCGTCCCAAAATTGTTGTGACGGTCCAGAACCCAAAACTCGTATTTTCAAGCGACGACGTCTAGTTGTGAAAGAGTAGGCCGTCGCTACTCAGACGGCCTAGATACAATCCAGACGACGTCAGGAGCTGAAGAGGACGGCGTCACGGACATAAGGTGACGCCGTCGCAAGGTTAACGTGGCCAAGACGAAACCCTAATGGCGGCGACACGACGGAGTCACGAAACATAAGGTGACGCCGTCGCATATGTAATCTTATATATAGAATCCGAATTTTTCAGTCTTTTGGGGAGAGTCTTTTGGAGTGAAAACCTAAAACCGAACCTAAGGTGTCTTGTACAGTATTTTAGGGTTTTAAACCCTATCTTACATCAAGATAAGTCTTTACTTCATTAATTCAATTATGTCTTTGATTATTTGTGTGTATGCTTGCATGTTCTCCATGTCCGGCTAATTTATTTGTGTGTTTGCTTAGGAAGTATGAAACTTAACTATTGAATATTGATTGGTTGTTTCTTATCTTAGTTGATTAATGATCTAGTAATGCGATAGGTCATTCGTTGTGTACTTAATGCTTGATTCATCTTTGTGAACCTTAGAATATAATTACCTGAGTAGTTGTAGGCTAAACCATCCAAAGAGCGCCTTAGAGTAGGAGTTTATCATCCCTAGTGGGTTTGTAGACGAGACCCTTTGGTAAGTTCAAAGAGTTAGGGAGAAACGCATACCCTACAACTTTAGACACACAACGCAACTAAGAATAAGACGTGACAACTCAACCATCAATAGGAGATAATTAAGGAGTAGTACAACCTAAGTAAACACATCTTTAAACTATCATACGAGCACACATTAATTAGACATAGACTCCCACAACCTTAGTTTAGATAATTAGATAATAGTAGAGTAATCGGTAGAAATACCAACCCCCCCCCAAATCCAATACCCGAGATTCATACCTTTCCCTTTCATAAAACATAAAAAGATAAAAAATAATCTTCCTCAACCTTAACCTTAGCGTAGTAACTCCTTACTAGCATTCCTATTCCCCTAGAGAACGATATCAATACCCGTGGCTTACCCTAATTACTACATTACAACGATTAGGTTCACTGCCTAGGGTGTTATAAAACTTGCTCGAAGAAAAGGAAGTTTCCTTGACCCCGAACGACGCGTGTAGCGTTATCAGTGCTTCCAGCCCATACTGGGAAGTATCCAGCCCATCCTGATGCCTCTGAGGAAGTCTCTGACTCTATCACATATTCTTCTTCTGGATCAGAGGAGATGTCAATGGTGTTGGAAGGATTGCTCATGATTATTTTACGGGATATTGTGTGTTTGAATGTGCGTTGATGAAGATTACAATCAACCAAGCCTCCTTATATAGACAAATTCGGTTGAAAGGGTTAATTAATGAGTATATTTACTTTTCCCTATTTTGGTAGGTTAAGAAGTAAATATAGATATTATCGGGTTGACTTTGGAAGATATTTTTCTTGGGTAATGGTTTGGTTAAAAGTAATTTTGGTTAATAACAAGTTGGTTATTCTTATCTCATACAGATACATAATCAAGTTTTGATGGGAGTTGATTTTAAAAGGTGTATATCTGAGATACACAACAAATGGTTATTGATTCACCATGTCTAATCCACATAAGAATCAACTAGTCCAGAGCAAACGGCTACTGGTAAAGACTTGACAAATCCGTTTATGGTTGATAGTTTACCAAAAACTATATGGTTATCAACTCACCATATTCTTTATGATTAAGAGTTGGCTAGTCCATAGCAAACGGCTCATGGTAAAGACATATCAAATCCGTTGATAGCTGGTAGTTTGCTAAAAACTATGATAAGAGCAGTCTAGTTTTCAAATGATTTTATTTACCATTGCTCTTTGAAATTTTTGTGAAAAATTACCACTGCTAGTTCACAGTTTCCACTGACAGTGTTATTTTACCACTGTTGTTCTAGCCGTTACAACTGATTGTGTCAGTAACTTATTTTTTACTAGCCGTTGAAAGTAACCACTGATTTCCATATATATATAGGGTTAAAATTTTAAAGAAATTATCTTCTTTTCATATTGTGATAACTACTTTCTAAAGATAATTTTTCTTGTGCAATAATACTAAACCCTAACCCTATATATCTTTCTCTCTCAATTGGCTAGTTATTCTTTCAATTCTTACTGACATAATATTGTTTTTCAACAAAAGTTTCTATGGCACCTTTAAAATTTGCAGATGAGCACAACCTAGTGGCCTACCTACAAAAGTCTAACGAGAAGAGTGGCCATGTTTTTCATCAGATTGTGGACTTTCTCAATACCACTCATATAAGGTATGCTTTGCTTTTAAAACCCACAATCTATATCTCTCAAATCAAACAGTTTTGGACTTATGCTAAGTCCATAACAATTGAGATTGGAGATACACATGAAACAGTGGATGCTCTAAGAGCCACTGTGGATGGGGTAACTATTGATGTTACTGAGGCATCCTTGAGGAGAGTACTCCAATTGGGTGATCTCAATGGTCTCATCACATTATCTATGCCTAAAATTCATGATACTTTATCATCCATGGGGTATGATACCACTGACAAAAAGGCTACTTTCAAAAAGAGTGGTTTTTGTCCCCAATGGAGATTTTTGATTCATACTCTGTTACATTGTCTCAGTCCAAAGAAAACATCTTATGAGCAATTTAGTTCAACCATGGCTTACCCTTTGGTTTGTCTAGTCACTGATAAGATTTTTAACTGGTCAAATTATATTTTTACAAGTATGAAAGGCAATGTACAGAGTAAAACAAAAATTTTAATGTATCCAAGGTTTGTGCAAGTAGTGCTAAATGAGTTTCAACTGCAACCCCATACTAATGTTTATAAAAATTAGTTGCCTAAAGCCTAAAGTTTTTCAAAATTTGAACAAACATGGCAATATGATTTTTACACCTCTCCTTCCTCAAATGCTTGCTAAGATTACAACTGAACAAAACACACCCATAATTAATGTTCCTAACATTGATTATACTCCACCAGTTTCTAACACCTATGAGAGAAGGTCTAAACAGCCAACTCCTCTCATGACAACACAGCAAGTTTCTGAACCTTTTGGTCTAGGAACAAGCAGTGGTGGTTCAAGACTTCAACCTAGTCCAACTAGGGAGGAATCTGAGCCTTTGCCCCATGATTCACCTCTCCCAACAGGTAACACAGTTGGAAGTGATGAGGGCAGTGGGCAACAATCGGAATTGATGGTTTTGTGAACAAAATTAGCCAAGCAGGTTGAATCTCTACAGAAGGATTTGGCACATGTTAAGAAGCAGCATGCCAAGGATGTTACACATTTAAAGGAAGAGATTCAGACCTTAAAGGAAGAGTTGCAGGGGTTGAAAAAGCACGAGAAAACTGCAAAGTTGGTGATTTCATCTTCATCTTCACCAAATGATGGTGATTCAGCTGGTTTTGATCAATATTTGGGTCATTCTCCCAAACAGGGGAGGAAAACAAGTGCTGAAACTCAGGGGAGGAAAATTGATTTTGAAGATGAAGGGGATTCATGTAAAGGAGCAAAGGAAGCTAATACTCAAGAAGAGCAACTTGATGATCAAGACATTTTCTGTACTGCAACTGATTTTACTACTGATTCTATTTCCACTACAGAGCCAAATATTGCCACTGCAAGTGAAGAATTTGATAAACTGAAGAAAGACAAAGGTAAAGCAGTTATGGAAAGTGTAGAGCAAACTGGAAGAAAGATTTCAAAGAAACGACAAGCACAGATTGCTCTTGATAGTGAAATTGCTAAAATGATTACTGAAGAACAAGTTGCTGAAAAGAAAAAGCTTGAAGAAATGGAAGTTGCAAGCTTTTTGGAAGCTAAAAGGTTGGATAGAATGGAAGAAGATCCACTTTTTAATGTTCAACCTACAATTATTAAGGAGAAGACTCCAGAGTTTAGCTATGTTCCTACTGAAGAAGATATTGAGTTCTTGATTGCTAATGATCAAATAATCAAGAAAAAGGCAATTGACCTTGTAGCTGATGCATCCTTAACTGAAGAACAAAGAACGGCTCAGTTGAAGGATTTCATTCTAATGAAGAACAATCAAGCACTTGAAGATGTGATTAGTACAGTCAAAAAGGGCCAAAAGAAATCAAGACAACCAACCAAAGAACAAATTCTCTCATATATGAAGACTTATAGTTGTCATGTTGGTGGTTGGAAGAAGCATCAATTCAAAGGAATGTCTGATGATCAAGTTGAAAGAGCTTACTACAGAGTTCAAAAACATGATAAAGATTTTATTGCAATGGGCTCTGAAGAAGAAGCAAGAAGGTTTCCTGGATTAAAGAGAAAGGCCAAAGAAAGTGATTCTCAAACTGTTAAGAAGACTAAGGTTACTGAAGAACAAGAAATTCCTACTGAGAAATTCACTGATGAACAACTGACTGGAATGATTGTGGTTGTAGACGAAGATTTTTATCCAGAACCACTGCAAGTTCGACATCCTATCATTGATTGGGAAGTTTACACTGCTAGCAATTTTGCTCCAACATGGAAGATCACAAGGTTAGGTGGTGAAACTTCATCATTCATTCAATTTGAAGATCTTATAAAAGCTTTTGACAGAGATGACCTTGATATACTATGGAGGTTAGTTCAAGAAAGGTTTAATGCTCAAGATCTCAAAGACATGAAGGAGGTGCAGTTATGGGTTAATCTAATGAGGGTCTATGAAACAAATATTAATGATGATTTCTGGAAATTCTCATGTATATGTCCTGGTACTAAATGGTTTTACTATGATTCATGTGAAGTTCATCATGTCTCTACAGCAAATGGAGAAGTTGCATTCATGCTTGCTGAGAAAGAATATCCACTCAGAGCTGGAACTCTCACAGTGATGTTATGTACAACAATAAGAGTTCATGAAGACAATGAGAAGGTCAGAGCATTGTTACATAGGCTTCAAGATCAATGTTCCAGAACCATACAGAAGTTAAGGAAGAAGTGAAGTGTTTGATTGAATTCCCCAAATCCTTGAATATAATGCATATTGAAGAAACTTATTGATTTGTAGAGAAATTATAAGTTTAGGGGAGGATTGTTGGGAATAATTTGTTACCACGGATAGTTGTGGTTTACACTTCTCGGATTAACACTAGCAGTGGAAACGTATTACCACTGCTATTAGATAATGTTTAGATGAACGTGTCTAGATAAGTATAGAATAGATTTCGTGTATATTCTATAATGTTAGCTTTATACTTATCTTGTAAAGGACTCCTTGTTGTATAAAAGGAGGTCCTAGGTCATTCTCTTAGGTACTTGTTTAATTACCTACGTATTACTCACAAAGGCTTCAAGGTGTAACCCTAGTGATAATTAAGATCACTCGTATTATTCATTAATAATATTGGAGCTTAAGTTTTGTGTTTAATCTGTGTTTACATACAATACATCATACAATCCATCTTCTAAGTATTACTAAGTAAATTCCGCGTGCTTAATAATATCATACAAAATATCATTGACACAAGGTGTGTGTCTAGATCCATCAAGTGGTATCAGAGCGAAGGTTCTGATATTTTGTTTTAGAAGATCCAAGGAATAAGCTTAAACTACTCACTCAATTCAATGGAGATGGAAAACAACCAGTCCAACTCTTCTACACCAAGGCTACCTAAGCTCAAACTTAATGAGTTTGAGATGTGGAGGATACTGATTAAGCAATACTTTCTCATTCAGGACTATGCTCTTTGGGAGATCATTCAAACTGGTGATTCTTTCAAGCCTGTGACTAGTACTGTGAAGGTTGGTGACACAGATGTTGTGAAAGTTTCTGTGCCTGAATCTAGTGTTGTAAAAGCTTGCAGGAAGAATGATCTTAAAGCTAGAAGTTTGTTGCTGATGACTCTTCCTAGAGATCAGATCATTGCATTCAGCAAGTACATGACTGCTAAAGAACTGTTTGAAGAGATTTGCTCAGTGTTTGGTGGTAATGATGCTACAAAGAAGACACACAAGACATTGTTGAAGCAAAGTTATGAAAACTTCTCTGCTTCAAGCAATGATTCACTTGATAGCATCTTCACCAAACTCCAAAAGATGTTACACAACTGACTGTGTTTGGTATTGAGGTAGAAAAGGAAGACCTCAATTTGAAGTTTCTAAAAAGTTTGCCTTCAGAGTTTCAAACTAATGTTACTGTGTAGGAAAACAAATCAGACATAGAAACAATGAAGCTCAATGACCTTTACAACAACTTCAAACTTATTGAGCAAAGGTTGAAGAAGGCAGAGAAACTTGCTACAAGCTCTAGTAGCTTGGCATTATTGTCAACCTCTGTTGACAGTGATGATTCTGATGATGACAGTGATGACGATGTTGCCATTGCTGGTTCTAAAGTTTCCACTGGTACTGTTAATATTACCACTGCAGGTTCAAAGAAGAAGGTTGCTAGTATTGGAGATCCTACCTTTTATGCTTTCATCTCTACTCAAGTAGATGGCTCTGTTTTAACTCATGAAGAAATAGAGCAAATTGATGAAGATGACTTGGAGGAGATGGACATAAAATGGCAAATAGCTCTTCTTAGCATGAGGGCTAGAAAATTCTACAAGAAGACTGGCAAGCCTATTCACATCAATGGTGATGAAACTGCAGGATTTGATAAAAAGAAAGTGGAGTGCTTTAACTGCCACAAGTTTGGACATTTTGCTAGAGAATGCAGAAGACCAAAGACCAAGGACAACAGGTCTACTTGGTACAAGCAAAAGAAGGGACCAACTGTGGAAGAACCAAAGGAAATGTTGGCTATTGATGGTGTGAGCTATGATTGGAGTTTCATGGCTGATGAACAAGAAGAAGAACATTCTGATGCTGCTCTTGTTGCTACTGAATTTGCTCTCATGGCCTTCTCTGACTCTGAGGTACAAAACTTTGAAAGTTGTTCTAAAACATGTAGGGCTGCTAGAGAAGTTGAAAGGCTTAATGATTTATAATCTAATGAAAGACAAGCGTTATATACTGCTAATTAGACTATGCTAGAGAAGTTCAAAGGCACATTGTCCATGATTTGGAATTCGAAGAATGTGAGCAAATTGCCCAAGAGTTAAGACAAACTTTTGGTTTTTGATCCAAAACCATAGTGATAGAGATTGATCCTCGTTACGAACGAGTTCTACTTGACAGAAGAATTCCAACACAAACCGTGGACAAATTTTCTCATTAATTCCGAGAAATCCTTCTAGTCCTATGGTTAGGAAGGAGGTATTGATACCTTCTTCGTATAGTAGAGGTGTGTCAACAATACGTCCTTCATGGAAGTAACGAGTTTCGAGATTATTAGACCCACAGACATGATTGCCATGAGTGTTGGGCTCAAGGGAGATATTAGGAATATAGACATAAGTGAGTTGAAAGTCGAATTCATACTCATGAGTCATGATGAGACCTATGGAAGTGAAATGAATAATTTATATGAGCAAGTTAAGATGAAGAGATGCATCAAAGGAGATGACATTTGATAGGTGAAAATAATCTCCTAACTTGATTACCCTTATTTTTATTAACAATGACAGTTAACTAACTTAAAACTAACATTCTAATAGAATTTTTCTTTAATGGAAAGTTTTTATGAGATGGTTTTTATGTTGCATGAGTTTCTGTCCCCCAGTTCCACGGTTCCCCCGGTTCCCTTTTAAAAGGTATCCGGCTAGTTGAACTTTAGGGATCCGTGGATCTGTATAGACAGAAAAATGATCTTGACGTAAAATAGATTTTTGCAACTTTTAGGTTTATAAAAGGTGGTGTGTTTAAACCAATATTTACTAGTTAAGCATGCATTGTAGGTTATGAAAGAATGTTAAGGTGAAAGATATGAATGAAAAGAAAATGAAAAACACATTATGAGAAATAAACGGAATAAACTAAGACATTAGTAATATTTTATTTCAATGCTAAGAGTGATACAAAGGATTAGATATATGATACAAATGTGGACTAACAACACAAAGTACATGTCTCCATGAGAAAACTTGATCATGAGATACACGAGAGCGATGAATGTCAAGACGATGATTACGAAGGTGATATAAACCATGATGATGAAATTCTTCCTTGGTTTTGATTTGAGATGAGATGAGATGAGAGGGAAGATGAAGTTTTAATGAGAGGTAATTTTTGATAGTGGAAGATTTGAAAAGTGAGGTTTTGGTGGAGTTGACAAGCAGAAGGGGTTTTTATGGGGAAGGAGGAATTTTTGATATTTGTGTTTTGTTTTATTATTAGAGAGATTGATTTCTGGATTTAAGAAAACACATATTTATATACCTAGACTATAGACGGAAGAGAAACACGTATGCTAGAAAAGTTTCCTAACGAAGCCACGTATAATACTCGAGCATATCAAAATATAATCATATAGGTTCCTATGCGAGCATACTTATTCTAAGCTAATGTTGTTTAGAGATAAGTTTTTAAGAAAGTCATACCTCTAATGCAATTATGAATGTCCTTTTCTTTTGACAAGAAAATGTCAATAGACAACTCCGGTTCCTTCGAGATCTAGGTGGTAGTTTAAGATACCTTCTTAGGAGAGGTAATCTTTTTACCAAGGAATTCCTATGGTTTGATTAAAAGGAGCTTAACAAAGCATAATGACAAGAAAGGTTAGTGCATTTTTGTAAAAAAAAAAAAAAAAAAAAAAAAAAAAACATATAATGTTGTCATCTAATCAACATCCTACAAAAGTGTTTTTAAGACATAAAGTTTGTTTTTTGTAAAAATACTCTTTGTAGTTTTCAATCATACACGGATCGTATCAAGTTTTTAAAGTACAACATACTCTAAGAAACTTGGTAATGAAGCTTTGATACCAATTGTGAAAAACTAGAAGGGGGGTTGAATAGTTTTACCGATTAAAACTTCGTTTTAAACTATTTAGATCGACTTATGTCAATCTATTTAAATGTGTGATGCGTGCAAAACCGTCAAGGTTTCTCACACAAGCCTGCCACTTGTGAATGGCAGACCGTAAGAACCTTAAAACAGTTTGAACACGAACTCAATGAAGATCTGAGGAGTATAGAGTCTCCCCGGGTCGTTATGTCCCAGCGAGCTATGCGATGAATTATCAAACGTTTAGTGATCGAGAAATTTGAACGGAAAAGGATTTGATTATGATTATAACTACGGAAAAAGCCAACAAATTAAAACGGCTTAAATGCAAATTAAAGGAGATTAAAAAGATAAAATCTATTAAATAAACGCTATCACTATATTTAAAATGATGTTTTTGTTTTTATGTTCTTATAATACTGAATTAAAAATTACGCGACGTACAATTAAAAACGTGAAACTAAAGCAATATTAACCCTACAAATATGAAAATGATATTTTTATAATCCTAATGATAAAAGAAACTTTTTAGAAAAAGAAAATTATTTTTACAACTATCTAATTAATTATTATTAATTAAAAACTATTTTTAACTATTTAATAACTACCTAAAATACAAGAAAATAGGAAATAAAGCTATAAAAATAAAATTATGAATTGAAAAAGTCTAAAATATCAAATTAGAATTTTCAAAACTATTTTTGTATTTTTCTGATTATTTTTGTATTTTTTATGAATTTTAAACTATTTAAAACTATTTAAATTACGAAAAATTACAAAATAAACTATGAAAAATCTGGAAAATTACTTTTTTTACTTTTTATATTTATCTAAACCTAAGAAAATTGAAAACTTATTTTTTTGAACCTTTTCTGAATTTTTTGTATTAAAAGCTAATTAAAAATGCTTAAAAACTAATTTAAATTAAGAAAAATAGCAAATCAACTTAGAAAAATCTGAAAATTTCAGGAAAACTCTAAAATTATATAAGAAATCTGAGAAAATTAGAAAAACAAGTGCTTGTTTGTAAGAAAATGAAACTGCTAAAACAAGTGCTTATAAATAAGCACTAAAATAAGCCAAATGAAACAAACAAGCCACCCACTGATTACAGAAGTTCTAATGTGCTAAAAGTACTGAAATGCAACCAATATCAACAAGCATAAACCACAGAATAACAAACTACAAAGATTTGATGCAATGAGTTTTAAGCTAGAAACAGATTTTAGGTACCAACTTTAAGCACAAGTACCAGCTTAAAAATAAGCTCAAACTGAAAACTACAGATTGGAACCTAAAGCAGACCTGGTTGAGATCAATTTCACCAAAAATCAGACTATGATAAGCTCTTATGAGCTCTGTGCACCTTGCACAAAATTTGAGAAAAACTCAGTGTCAACTGCAAGTTTGGAGCAGGGCACTTAGGTCCCAAAAGATAAGCTTGTTTGAAGCTTATAAAAATTTCATAAAATTTTACAAAAATACTGATAAGAAAGAGGACCAGTTGAAGTTTCTAAAATACCAATTCTCACTGAGTAAGTCCCAGAAATGAACTCAAAATAATTCTTCCTAAATGAGCCCAAACTGACTTTGCACACTTTTGACTTTATGATGATATTGAAGAACTTTGACCAAAATGGATTTTGAATCCAATTTTATTACTGATGTAGATGTTATATGATGTTATGAACCTAATGCAATCAATTTTATAGACTTCTAAACACAAAACAATGATTTGCTAATCCTAAAACTCCAACAGTAAGCAGTAAGACTGATTTAGGTGCAAGTTTGACTTTTAGTGGTTGCAGGCACCAAATATTGACTCAAATGAACATACTTAGGCTAGACAAACATGAAACAAGAGAAATTAACCACTGAACAACCCTAAAAGACAGATAGATCAGTCAATCCAAACACTCCTTTATAACCTGATTTTTGCACAAAACAGATTTCAACAATGAACCTACTTATTTTTATGATCAAACTAACTTATTATAACTGAATTACTACTATTAGAACTGGTTTTAACAGATTTAAACTACAAATACAGATTATGCATGAGAACTTGAACTTGACTTACAAATGTCCAAAGCCACAATGGCTAGCAAAATGTGAACCCAAGACCACTAACCTATCAAATCCAACCCAAATAACTGTAAATCACCCCATTTCCATGCCTGCATCACCCATTTCCTGTTCTGCATCATTTTTCTTACCCATGTTGACTTTTGTTGACCAGGTTTCAATATTGCTTAAAACTTGATTAGAGGCTTACAGAAAGCTATTATGAGCTTATATGAGCTTGTTTGAAATTGAAATTGAGTTGCTACAAGTTTGAACAAAGGAGTTTGACAGTAACAACTTCAACAGTTGTTGGGAATTATGTGAAAGTCTGGATTATGCTGATATTTATGCCGAAGTGTTTCTACTGAAGTGAAGTGGATTCTGCCGAAGACATAATCTGCTGAAGTATAATAGTTATTAGTTTGTTTCTGCGGAAGTGTTTATTCCGTGTTTAGTTTATTTAGTGTGGATATACATGAGCTTTATTAGGAAGTGATTGTGTATATCTTATTTAGTTTTATGATTATACGTTTCTTGGAAAACGGTTTAGCGATATTGTTTAGGGTTCCTTGTCTAAAAAAGGAACACATTAGAAAGAGTTAGGTACCGATTGGAAAAACTCAGTTTTAGTTAATATAAAGATCCATATAGGATCAAGAAGTTCTTAGTTATTTACTTGTGTTTATATTCCGCTGATAAACATTAGTAGTAGAGATTGTCTTTTATTGTGCTTGTGATTACATAGGCATACATAACGATCCACGAGCTCAAGATCTATCAAGGTCTTTGTTTGTTTCAACAAGTGGTATCAGAGCCTCGTGAGAGTCTCTACGATACTAAGGACAAGCTTTTTCTAAACACCCATACAACCATAACAAAATCATCATGCCTGGTTCAGATGTTGATACTGAACTCACCAACAACCAAAACTCCACCCATCTGCAGCAACTAAGTCTCTCTAATAGCAATGCTAAGTTTCCTTACCTTAAAAGGGAGGAATATGATCTTTGGGCTATGAAGATGCAAAACTGGATCTCCAACATTGATTGGAATCTATGGCAGGTAATTTTGAAGGGGAACAGTTTGAAGAGAACTACCACGGATGCTGCTGGTAATATGATGAATGTTCCTCCCAAAACTGCTAAAGAGTTGCTGGCAGTTCAGAAAGAAACAAAGGTCAGAACTATTCTTCTGCAAGCTATTCCTGAGGATCACTTGAGTGATTTTCACTTCATGTAAGATGCCAAGGATATATGGTTAGCTATTAAGGCGAAGTTCGGTGGGAATGAGGAGTCTAGAAGACTGAAGAAGTCCATGCTAAGACAACAGTTTCAGGACTTTCAGATCTCTGAAGAGGAAGGAATTCACAAGGGCTATGATAAGTTTCACAAGATCTTAAGTCAGTTGAACCAGCTACAGGCAAAGCCGGATAATGATGACTGTAACTCTAAGTTTCTGAGGTCATTACCTCCATCCTGGCTACATGTAAGCATAGCTTTAAAAGCTAAAGGTGGTTTGGACATGATGACCTTTGATGAGCTGTATAACAAACTTAAAGCTCTTGAACATGATGTAAGAAGCCCCTTTCGATCATCTTCTACTGCTAGTCATACTGCATTTGTTGGAGCCTCTACTCCAAAGTCTAGCTATGGTCCAAGCCCATATCCATCATCATCTTATGCTGCTCCTTCATCAAACTCTCTTCCTAGATCCAGTGGAATTATGGAAGATGTTCTTGGTTCTTTCTTTGCTGATTATGATCCTCAGCAGGATCTGGCTTATGAGGATTTTGATCAGGTGGATCCGGTTGAATTTGAAGAGATGAAGCTGAGGTGGCAGTTGGCTATGCTTTCCATGGACATCAAGATTTTTGAGCGAAGAGCTGGAAGAAGGTTTGGATTCAAAGGACGTGATCCAGCACGGTTTGACAAGAGGAAGGTTAAATGCTTCACATGCCAACAGATGGGTCACTTTTCTAGAGAATGCAAAGACAGTAAAGCTGGTGATGAGACAAGATACACTACTTATCAGCAGTATCAGAATGAGGCAGGAACGTCAAAGGGATCAACTGCTTTGGTCACTCTAGATAGCAATGTGGACTGGAAGCAACATGAGGAGTCTGATAATGATGGTCCTGATAATGTTGGGTTGATTGCAAGCTGTACTTCAGAGGATAGGCATGATCAGATTGCCTTGATGGGCATCTCTCAGGTACAAAACTGTTTGTTTGGTTGTAGTGAGCGTTATAATGAACTCAAACAAGCTTATGATATTATGGAACCTAAATATAATGAATGCTATGTGGAAGTAGAAGCTTATAAACAGGCTTTAAAAACACTAGAAAGACAAAAGGTTTGGTTACAGAAGAATGAAATAGCTTATGGTGAGAAAATAGGTGTTTTAGAAAGAGATCTCGAATGTGCTACAAATGAATTAAAATGGTCTGAGAAATTAAGAGCAGATGTAGAGTCAGAAAATCTAGAGCTTAAGCAGAAAGTTAAGGAGGAAATTGCTAGGAATAATGAATGGATGATGAATGGTAATAAGTTGGCTAGTCTCATTTATAGTAGTCAAGCTCCCAATTCTACAGTGGCTTTAGGCTTTAAGAAATATGTAGGCTTAGAAGCTAGGGATGACACACGTAGATCTACACCAGCAGGCCTAGCTAATTTTGTGAAAGAAGGTGACCTACATGCTGTACGTGGACCAATTAGAGGTGAGCACATGCCCATTGACCTTTCCACTCTTAATGACTTTGATGGATCACACCATCTGTATGGCAAAAAGTCAAGAGACTTGCCAGACCCTAATACTTCTACTAATGACTTTGTCTCTTGTGTTAACAGTGACAAGTCCTCCAAGCAAGGGTCTACAGAGTGTGATTCAAATGACAAGTCTGACCTTCCCAAGTCTGCCCTTCCCAAGTCTTCACCCCTGCCTGCACCCAAGACTACCAATAAGCATGACAGAGTTGCTGCCAAGGAATGCACTTCCAAGACAGTTGCCTCTGAAGACTTGCTTTTTAATTCTTTGCATAATAATACTGTTAAAAACAATTCTTTTCATGGTATTGGTTTGAATACTTCTGCTTGTAAGAATACTTCTTTTGGTTTGAATAATTCTTCTCTTCAGAAGAAATGTTTTGTGTGTGGAAGTAAATCTCATTTAATTAAGGATTGTGATTATCATGAGCAAAGAATGAGTAGGTGTGATGATTCTAGGAATACTAGACCTATGTGGACCAATGTTAATGATATACCACCTTATGTTCCACAAGCTACTAATTATACTACTTCTTTTCCTTGGAGAAGATCATTTGGAAAACCATATGTTCAACCAACCAGTGAATATTTTAAAAATGGTTTTTGGCCTAGATATGTAAACCCTATGACTGATGGGAGAGGGTACTGGGATACTGCTGTCAAGACCTCAGCAGGTTGTTCTTGGAATAAACATAGACCTAAGTTTCATTGGAAACCCAAGAACAATAGTGGATCTTATACTTCTACTTGGCACAACTCATATGATCCACAAGGCAGGTTCAAGTCAGCAATGACTTGAGCCTCCATAGTGTACTAATTCTCTGTATATTTTGTTGTTGTTGTAGGATCATCCCCTTAAGCATAAAGATGTTGGAATTGTTGACAGTGGTTGTTCTAGAAGTATGTCAGGAAACAGGGACATGATGCATAACTTTATACCCATTGAAGGAGGAGGCAATGTGATGGTCGAATTACTGGAAAAGGGACCATCAAAACACCTCAGCTGGACTTTGAGAATGTTTATTATGTCAAGGAACTTCAACACTTCAATTTGTTTTCAGTCTCACAAATCTGTGACACTAAGAACAAAGTGCTCTTCACAGAGGATGAATGTCTTGTGCTGTCTAAAGACTTCAAACTCCCAGAAGATACTTCAATACTGCTGAAGGTTCCTCGAAGTCACAATCTGTATACATTCAACTTAACTAATGTCAAACCAGCAGGTGACTTAACATGTTTGGTGGCTAAAGCATCTGTGGATGAGTCCACCAAATGGCACAGAAGGATGGCCCATGTCAATTTCAAGACCATCAACCAGCTCTCTAAGCTGGGCCTCGTTCAAGGTCTTCCTGCCAAAGAATTCACCAATGATCATAACTGTGTTGCATGCAACAAAGGAAAGCAGCATAGAGCCTCATACAAAGGTGTTCCTGTTACAGCAGTAACCATTATTTCTGAACCTCTTCAGCTGCTTCATATGGATTTGTTTGGTCCAACTAAAGTGAGAAGCATTGATCATAAATATTTTTGTCTGGTGATCACTGATGGTTTTAGAAAATTTTGTTGGGTATTCTTTCTAAGGACCAAAGATGAAACATCTGAAGTATTGAAAGACTTCATTACCCTTATTGAGAATCAGTTGAACAAGAAGGTGAAAGGAATTAGGTGTGATAATGGTACAGAGTTCAAAAATGCCATTCTAATAGAACTCTGCAGGTTACAGGGAATCAAAAGGGACTATAGCACTCCAAGAACCCCTCAACAAAATGGGGTGGCAGAAAGAAAAAATAGAACCTTAATAGAGGCTGCAAGATCAATGCTAGCAGACTCTAAACTTCCTACCATGTTTTGGACTGAGGCTGTTGGTACAGCTTGTTATGTACTCAATAGAGTGTCCATTACTAGACCACATCTTAAAACACCATATGAACTTCTCTTTGGAAAAGTTCCTGTTATTCATTACCTTAAACCGTTTGGCTGCCAAGTGACAATTTTGAATACCAGTGATCCTTTGGGCAAATTTGATGAGAAAGCTGATGATGGTTACATTGTGGGGTATTCTGCTCATAGTAAGGCATACAGAGTTTACAATGTATCTGCAAAGAAAATTGAGGAGACATTGAATTTGAGGTATCTTGAAGACAAGCCTAATGTTCAAGGCCAGGGTCATGTTTGGTCATTTGATCTTGATTACTTGACTGATTACTTGGGTTATGCTAGACAGAAGGCTAATCAAAATGCAGATTCTGAAGCATCTCCAACTACTAATGCAGACACTTTGGATGCTCATTCTGACAGTGGGTCTGATGATGAACAACCCATTGTAGTACCTTCCTTCTCTCCTAACAATTTTGAAGGTGACACTTCTAAAGATTATACTGAAGTGGGTGAAGATGAATTCTATTATGCTGAGGAGCTTGCCAGACTGAAGAAACAAGAGTATGCAGCTAATTTAGATGCTGAGAGGAATGTTGAAGAAAGTTCAAATGAAGTATTCGGCAGAAACTCCAATTCTGCTGAAAGGGAATCTGTTTCTCCTCATCTCTCCAATTCGGCTGAAAGACATGTTGACTCTACTCCTATGTCTACTAAAGTGTCAACAGATCTTGGTGAACCTTATACAAGGTTTCCAAAACCTTCAGATCTTGGTCATCATCAACCTAAAGCAGGCATCTTCAACACACCTTCCTATGATACTGACTTTGAACCTACTGTGACTAATCTTGAGTCTTCCATTGATGTCAACACCACCACTACAACAAGGATCAACAATGTTCATCCACAGTCTAATATTATTGGTGATCCTAATGCACCTGTTAAAACAAGAGGTACTGTGGCACGTTCTAAATATGGACAGGTGGCTTTTGTCTCTTATGTCTCAAATCAGCAGAGAGACAATCACACAGACTATCAACATTGTCTGTTTGCCTGTTTTCTCTCTCAAGTGGAACCGACCAGTGTTACTCAGGCTCTTGAAGACTCAAGTTGGCTTGAAGCTATGCAGGATGAGATGCAACAATTTCAAAATCAGCAGGTTTGGATATTGGTACCACTACCTGATGGTAAGTATGCTATTGGGACAAAATGGATTCTGAAGAATAAGAGAGATGCACGAGGTGTTGTTATTAAAAACAAAGCTAGATTAGTTGCACAGGGTTATAGACAAGAGGAGGGGATCGATTATGATGAAGTGTTTGCACCAGTGGCAAGAGTTGAGGCTATAAGGATTTTCTTAGCTTTTGCATCCTATATGGGCTTTATGGTCTATCAAATGGATGTTAAAGGAGCCTTCTTGTATGGTGAAATTGAAGAGGAGGTGTATGTCACTCAACCTAAAGGATTTGAAGATCCATATAATCCTAATCATGTTTATAAGGTAGTCAAAGCTCTCTATGGACTACATCAGGCACCTAGGGCCTGGTATGTTAGGCTCTCTACATTTCTGCTGAAACATGGTTACAGAAGAGGTGCAATTGATAAGACTCTTTTCCTAAAGAAGAATTCCACTGACATTATTCTTGTGCAAGTGTATGTGGATGACATTATCTTTGGATCCACAAAGGAAGCTTGGTGCAGGGAGTTTGAGGAGCTTATGAAGGGAGAGTTTCAGATGAGTGCAATGGGAGAGATGACTTTCTTTTTGGGTCTTCAAGTTCAGCAGAAACCTGATGGTATCTTTATCAGTCAGGACAAATATGTGAGGGACATCTTGAAGAAGTTTGGTATGGAGGGTGTAAGGACTGCCACTACACCTTATGAAACTCCTAAGACAAAGACCAACAATGAAGCTGATCCACCTGTGAATGTTCATTTGTACAGGTCTATGATTGGGTCTTTGATGTATTTAACAGCTTCCAGGCCTGATATTACTTTTGCTGTGAGTGTTTGTTCGCGACATCAAGTTACTCCACTGACTTCCCATCTCAATGCTGTTAAGAAGATCTTTAAGTACCTTAAAGGCCAACCTTTTCTAGGTCTTTGGTACCCAAAAGAGTCTCCTTTTAAGTTGGAAGCTTATAGTGATAGTGACTATGCTGGTGCTAATCTGGATAGGAGGTCCACCACTGGAGGTTGCCAATTCCTTGGAAAGAGATTAATTTCTTGGCAATGCAAGAAACAAACTATTGTGGCTACCTCATCTACTGAAGCAGAGTATGTGGCTGCTGCTAATTGCTGTGGACAGGTTCTTTGGATTCAAAATCAGTTGTTGGATTATGGGTATAATTTCATGAACACAACAATTTTTATTGATAATCAAAGTACCATATGCATTGTTAAAAATCCAGTTTTTCACAGTCAAACAAAACATATTGAAATCATGCACCACTTTATAAGAGATGCATATGATAAAAATTTGATAAATGTGGTCAAAATTCATACTGATGATAATGTGGCAGATCTGTTAACAAAGGCTTTTGAAGGACCAAGGTTTCAACACCTTGTGGTCCATATTGGCATGCTTAACCCTTAACTGCAAAGTTTAAGGGGAGGCATAGGCCTCAGGGGAGGATTTGTGTATAACTTTGCATTTTGCTATGTAATTTTGTATATTTGGTTGATTTTTAACTAACTCTAACCTGCTAATGTAATTTTAGTGTGTTTCTTTGTTGGTTTGTGTATGTTTCTGTGTTTGTTTTGCAGAATGGTTGTCCCTGATCAGTTGAGATATGGTCATGTAAGCTTAAGCTTGTTTCCACTGAATTCATTGTGCTGAAGTGTGTTATTTGTTTCCTCTGAAGTTGAAGTTATATGATTCAATCAAAAGAAGTACTGAAGCAATAATTCATTCATTCAAGAAACAGTTTACAGCTTACAGATTACAGAGTACTGGCAATATCAAAAGCATCTACATGATCTAATAGTCCTAATCTATTACATATCATCTGTTCCAACATCTAAGATGAGCACGATGAGCATGACTGCTCACATCTTTTGGCACTATATGATGGCTATGCTTTTGTGATAAGCATAACCAACCCTAACAGATGCTAAGGATCAAAATGGAGAGGATGGATTGATGCAAACGAAGAAGCTGAAGCTGATTGTGGTAGAGAGATGAGAAGGAAAGATTTTCATTTATGCATCATCTACTCTTTCCATCATACAACAACTTACATCATTTTCCTTTTTCCGTTCCTCGATACGATATGTGATGATGCACCAAAACATGATGCAGAGAGACCAAGCACCACCTTTCTTCCCATAGGGAGTGGTGGATTTTTGGCTCGTGGCCTTCGTTGAGGCCTAGGTGCTGAGGGTTGGGAGTAAGATGTTCCCTCCTTATAGGAGTCATCAGAATCTTCAGCAGATACACTTGGTTTCTCAACACTTTCATCTTCTGATGAGGAGAGAAAGGGTGACTTCTTTGGTAGTGGATATGGTTTTGGAAAATAGTGAAACCATGGATTGGTATCTTCACTAGATGATGAGGATGATGATGAGGATGTTGTTGTGAGATCTATGATCTCAGGTTTGGTACTCATGTTGATTATGGTTAATTTTGAAGTATTGAAGGAATTAGGGTTTGAAATATTATTTGGGGATTTTTGATGAAGAAGTCAATGTACATTGGGATTTTTTTATAGACGGGTTCAAGTGGTAAGAGAATTAATGCGTGTGGGTGAAACAGTAAAAAGATATTTACTGAAGCTTCGTGAGTAAGTCATCTGTTTCTGCTGATTGTTCTACTTCAGCAGGATGGTTTCCGTTTCTACCGAAGTTATAAGTGAGTTCAAGTAAAAGTAGAAATCCACGTCATCTTTGGTCAACTTTGACCAAAATTGGGAAATTTCTATTTATTCTCTACGGCATATTTTCGCTCCACAATAAGTGATTCGATTATTACTCTCATTAAAAACACTTCCTTTTGTGCAAAATCGTAACCCTAATCTTCAAAAACTCTCATGGCGCTTCAATTTAAACATGATCATAATAAGGTTGCTTTTCTTGGATCTGCTCGAGGAGATGAGCTTTATAGACTGATGATTTCTTTCTTACTAAGATCAAAGATTGTGTATGCATTGACGCATTCTCCAAATGCTATATATGAAACTTTGATTACTCAATTTTGGGCGTCGGCAGAAAAGAGAGGTGATACTGAGATAGTTGCAAGTGTTGATGGACAAGTGTATGTGGTGACAGAGGAACTGATCAGAAGACAACTTCGCTTGGATGATGAAAATGGAATTTATCATTCTGATTCTACGATGGTACTTGAAGGGCTTAGAGCGATTGGATATCAAAGTACGAGGACAGATATGTGGTTGAAAAATAAGCTTTGTCCTATGTGGAGGTTCTTGGTTCATACGTTGCTACAGTGTATGAGCAATAAGTCTGGAGGATGGGATCAGTTTTCAACACAAATGGGATGTGGTATTGTTTGCTTATCTAAGGGTTTAACTTATAATTTCTCTAAGTATATCTTTGATAATATGGTAGAAAATATAACTAGGAAAAGGGTAAGTTTTTTATGTACCCTAGATTCTTACAGATGATATTAAATGTTTCTACACAAACCCAAGCTTTTCATCCCATAAGTGTTTTGACTCCTAAGTTATTTGCTACAATGAGGACTAAATTTGAAGGCACACATTTTCCTTTGTTAGCTGCCATGTTGCCTCAGGAGAATGAGAATGCTAATGAGATTAATGTTGTTTTACCTTCTTCCAATCCTACTGATGGAAATCTTTCAGTAGATGGTGATGAGGGTCCTTCTATTGTTGCTGAGGCATCTATACCTTCACCGAGACCATGTCCTAGTCCAACATTTATCCAAGTTCCTATTGATGAAGTTCAAGTTCCTATTGATGAAGTTCAGGATCAAATTGATAAAGTTCAGGTTGATACTGATAGATTGCCTACACCAAGTCCTGTTAGGACTACATTTGGTGCAGGATGTTCTAATGTTGATCAGGTTAATGTTGCTCCTGAACAGTCTACTGAAGTTCCAATTTCAACTGAGCAATCACCTGATGCTGATGAGGATCATATTACACTTACCTCATTATATGCTCTGATGAACAAGCTTACAGGTGAGGTGACTGGTCTTAAGAAAGAACTTGCAGAAACCAAGTCTGTTCTTGGTAATAAGATTGTGGAATTGGAGACTAAAGTTGAGCACTTGGAGGAATTACTAAGTTAGAAAGGTAACAAGAGTAGTTTGATTTCTTCTGAGAAGGAGGATGAAGAGAATCTTCATGAATCTCTTGAGATATTGGCTGATGTGGCACTTACATCTGATGTTTCTTCTCCTATTGCTAAATCTTCACGAAGAAAGGCGTCTAGCAAGGAGCCTATTCTATATACTAGCAAAAGACGAAGACAATATTTGAATAAGGTGTCTGCTGACACTTCAAAGGAGCCACATATGGTTGATGCATCTGCTGATGTTATAGTTGAGGAGGTTGTTTCTGATCATGGTCAAACTTCATCTATACCAGAACATTCAAATGTTTCACCTTCAGCAGATGATGAAGAGGTTTTTCTTGCTGGGAGAATGTATAAGTTGAATGCTTCATCTGAAGTTTTCTCTACACCTGTTGAGGAATTGTCTCAATCTATTTCCTCTGATGTGGGTTTGATTGTTCCTTCTGAAACTCACATTGGTTCTGCTGAAATTGGTTCTGCTGAGACATCTTCTGAGAAAGGACAGGACCCTGTGATTAATGATCTACTGAATTCAGGAATAGTGACTGAAGCACAAAATCAAGCTCAGGCTAGATTGTTTGCTGATTATGAGAATATGCAGAAGAGTCGTATTGTGGCTAAATTTCTTCAAGATCAGTATGCTTCTGATTTGTCTCCTGAAAGGAAATTAGAGCTTGATGCATTCTTTCCTACGATTACTGATGATCAATGGGATGGTTATATTTCTCAAGGTGCTTCTGATCCTAATCTTGCAAAACTTATCTTAGGAGAATCTTTTAATGATGATAATTTTGTGGATAAAATGGTGGCACTTGGTAATCAAAGGAAGCAAGAATCTGCTGCAAAGAGAAGAGCTCTTATTGATCAAAGAAATAAAGTCAAAAGAGAAAAACCTATGACTGTTGCTCAGAAGAGGAATTATATGAGGAGAGTTGTGAAGAATGCTGCTATGTATAATTCTGGCATGACAATGAAGCAAATCATGACTTTGTCTGATGATGCTTTGATTAGACAGTATCATATGGTTATGAAGTTTTCTTCTTCTGGTTCTACTTCTTCTTCTCAATTGGAAAATAGTGCTTCAATGACTGATGTTCCTACAGCTAAGAGATAGAAAACAGTTGAAATTGTGGATAATTTTGATACTGTTTTGCCTTCGGTGGTATCTTCAGTTGTTCCTTCTGATACAACTTCTGGTGTTATTCCTTCTTCTGATATGGTTGTTTCTGCTGAGTCTTCTTTGGTTTCTTCTGAAATGTTGTCAAGTGTGGAGCTAAGTGATTCTCTGATTCAGGAGACTGATCTACAGCTTGATACTGATAACATTGCTGGTATGGGAAAGCAGAGTTTGGTTACAATAAGTTCTGATAGATTGGCTAAGAAACATGCTTCAAGGAATACTGATTTAGATCTCAAGGCTGATGAATCTACCTTTATTGAAACTGGAACTGTTGATGATTTTCCTGAAGGAACTCATGTGGTCTTGGTTGATTGGAAAGCTGGAAAGCTTAACACTGTTTATAGGCTGGATAATATTGTTCTTGAGTTCAACTTTTTGAAGGATATTCTTCATTTAGTGAATAGACATGATTTGAAAATGCTGTATGATCATGTTATTCAGTATTATAAGTTTCATCAAGCAACTGGTTCTGGTTTATATCTGTTGGGTGATCTTCAGGTTATGTTTGATTCTAATTCTCCAAATGGTAAAGGATATTCTATTTGGAAGAATTCTCATAAGTGGGAAATTGAGAGTTGGAGATTTTATCCTTTGCCTTGTGTTCATGTAGTACAGACTACATGTGGGATGATTTTGTGTATGCTATCAGATAAGCTTTATCCTTTATCTGATACTTTTATGGAAAGGTTGCTGAGACACAAGTTGGAAGTGCCTCCTAATTCTGTTGGCAATGATGAACTGCATGCTACTCAATGTGTTGGTTTGATTAAAAATCAGCTTATGTCACTTTAAGGTTCATCTTGTTTGTAATATTTGTTTTGTTTATTTCTTAGTTAAAAAAAAAAAAAAATGTTTTTGGTTTTATCTAACTTTTCTTGCAGGTTTGTTGTATATTTTTTGGTTATTGACTCACCTGATATACTGTGTGTATGTCAAAGAGTTAGCTAGTCCAAAGGGTACAGCTTTGGTAAAGACACATCAAATCTGTTGATAGCTGTAATGATTTGCTAAAAATCATAGGGTATGCAACCACCTATGCTTTATTGCTGAGTGTTGTATGGTTTTCAATTCACCATGGTTTATTCCTAGTTGGAATCCAAGAATTGGCTAGCCCACATGTATATGGTGTGTGGTAAAGGCAGTGGCATTCCATATTTGGTTCTCAATTCACCAATTCTAAGAATTGACTAGTCCTGAGCAAACGGCTACAGGTAAAGACATTTCAAATCCGTTTATATGGTTACTGGTTTGCCAATAAATCAGATGGTTATCAGTGTACCATAGTTTACGAACTTAAACATATGGCTACTCCAGTAGTGATGGCTATTGGTAAAGAGACATCAAATCCATTTATTTTCAATGATTCACCTCTCACAGGAGTTAACACACCTGGATGTGATGAGAATAGTATGAAACTAATATGTTTTGATGTATCTTTTGTCATTTGTTGCTGCAAAGATCTGGCGTTTCAAAGTTTGTCATCATAGAGATGTTCTTTGGATTCTTTGCTGCTGATGTTAGAGTACAATCCTCTGGTGCTGTAAGATCTATCAAGAAACTGGAACTTAACAAGTCAAATTCCAGTTTAGGGGAGGATTGTTGGGAATTATGTGAAAGTCTGGATTATGCTGATATTTATGCCGAAGTGTTTCTACTGAAGTGAAGTGGATTCTGCCGAAGACATAATCTGCTGAAGTATAATAGTTATTAGTTTGTTTCTGCGGAAGTGTTTATTCCGTGTTTAGTTTATTTAGTGTGGATATACATGAGCTTTATTAGGAAGTGATTGTGTATATCTTATTTAGTTTTATGATTATACGTTTCTTGGAAAACGGTTTAGCGATATTGTTTAGGGTTCCTTGTCTATAAAAGGAACACATTAGAAAGAGTTAGGTACCGATTGGAAAAACTCAGTTTTAGTTAATATAAAGATCCATAGAGGATCAAGAAGTTCTTAGTTATTTACTTGTGTTTATATTCCGCTGATAAACATTAGTAGTAGAGATTGTCTTTTATTGTGCTTGTGATTACATAGGCATACATAACGATCCACGAGCTCAAGATCTATCAAGGTCTTTGTTTGTTTCAACAACAGTGGACACAAATATGAAATATGAACTAAACTTGGAATTGATGATTAAACAGAGTTGAAATACACTTAGAAACTGTTATTTGATACAAATAAACTTGAAAATACAAATACAAACTAGTTAAGACTTGACAATAAGTAAAACGACATACATTGTTTTAAAAACTAAAACTAACTCCTCTCTCATTGCTTCTTTTTGCCTTTTATACACCCAAATCATCTTCTCTCACTTCTTTGGACATATCCCACTAATAAAATTGACCATTGGATCACTGTAATTGATCTTGGCCATTCAAAGCTTTTTGGCGCCAAAAACTGGTTTTAACAGTGGAGCTTGAGTATAGGGTTGGAGAAAGCATTAATTGCACTCTTGGCTTGTTGTGTTTGGAGGGGGGGCAGAGTAGGGATAGTGATGATTGTTGAGTGTTAGCAGTGAAGATGCAGCGGGTGATGATGGTGGTTTGGGTAGCCCGTGAGGGAGAGAGGGAAAGGAGGTGGTCAAATGTGGTTTGACTGGTATTAAATAAAGAGGGGGTCCAAAAAGACAATTGGCAGGGGTCATTTGGTAAGGCAGGGGTCCAAAATAGGATTTGACAAGGTTTTAATACAAGGACCTTAGTGCAATTTCTGAAAATGGAAGGGCCACTTCTGCCAATTATGCAAAGATGCTTCAGGGGCTGAAATTGCCAAGTGTTAATATTACAAGGACCAAAGTTGACATTTTCACATTTTCCAGGGACCAATTTTGCCAATTTTCAAACTTAAAGGACCAAACTTGTAATTTTCTCAAACTTTTTACATTTTTCACCAAAGGACTAAATTTGAAAAGTTGTGATTTTAAAAGGACCTTTGGTGATTTTTCTTTTGAAACTTTGACTCAGGGACTATTTTTGACAATTTTAGAAACTTAGGGGACTGAAACTGCCATTTATGCAAACTTTGCTCATTTTTCATCTGATTTTAAACATTTTGCATCTGAAACATATAAAATGTAATTTTGGAATATTTTCAGTATTTTGATGCATTTCTGAGCATTTTTAACCGTTTTGCAGTTCAGATTTGATTAAAAATGATGAGTACTTACACACTCATCAATCCCCCACACTAAACTATTGCTAGTCCCTAGCAATCTTTTGAGAAAACATAATGGATTTGAAACTCTTTACCAAAAGCCATTACTTCTGGAGTAGCCAAATGTTTCAGTTCAAGTAAGAACCATGGTACACTGATAACCATGTGATTTTGAGCAAACCACCAGCTTCCAACGGATTTGATTTTGTCTTTACCAGAAGCCGTACCCTTCTGGACTAGCCAACTCTTAGATAAATTATCAATATTATCTTTGGTGAGCTGATTACAAATTATGGATTTTCCACTGCCTTTACCACAAGCCATAAACTTGTGGGCTAGCCAACTCTTCACTTTTTAGGATATGGTGAGCTGAATACCATACAATTTTGGGCAAATTGCAAGCCGTCAACGGATTTGAGATATCTTTACCAAGAGCCGTTTGCTCCTGGATTAGCCAATCCTTTTGTTTTTTAGACAAGGCGGATTGATAACCAAATGAGTAAGTGTAGAACACTTACTCCAAAAAAAAATTTGGCCAAAAACGGGGGAATTGGTATAATTATATGATAAAATTCGTGAGAATTCCCCCCCACACTAGAAATGAATATTGCCCTCAATATTCAGAGTACCGGCGGTTAAGCCGAAACAAAGAACGTAAAAGGGAAATACTACGGCCATTATTTAGAAAGAAGGATTTTTTTTTTTTTTTTTTTTTTTTTTTTTGAAACATTCTTATATACACAACATGTGGGGCAACCCCCCCCCCCCCCACACTAGGGTGGTAGAAAGAGGTAAGAAGACAGAAATATGGGTGAGAACCCATATGGCATGCTACTGTTTTTGATTACCGAGTCGCTAGCTTGACTCGATCCCCGCATTCATTGGTTCATGGGGAAAGTTTGTAAGTCTGGGACAACCATAGATGGAATGTCCTCTCCAAAGTAATGCTTCACTCGATGACCATTCACTTTGAAATTAGGACCATCGGGTTGAGATAACTCAATGGTACCATAAGGATAAACCTTAGCGATAGTAAATGGACCAGACCAACGGGACTTGAGCTTTCCCGAGAAAATCTTCAATCTTGAATTGAAAATAAGGACTCGATCACCGACGTTGAAAACGCGGTTCTTGATTTTTGAGTCATGAATCTTCTTTGTCTTTTGTTTATAGATCAAAGAGTTCTCGTAAGCTTGATCACGGAGTTCATTTAATTCATTCATTTGAACTTTCCGGTGATCACCAGCTGTCTGAATATCAAAGTTAGCATGCTTCAATGCCCAATATGCCTTGTGCTCGAGCTCAACCGGTAGATGACACGCCTTCCCGTACACAAGCTTGTATGGAGTGCACCCGATGGGTGTTTTGTAAGCTGTACGGAAGGCCCAGAGTGCGTCATCTAGCTTATCTGACCAAGAGGCACGGTTTTCGCCAACCGTCCTCTCAAGAATTCTTTTTATCCCCCGGTTAGAAACTTCCACTTGCCCACTTGTTTGGGGGTGGTACGCAGTAGATAGACGGTGAGTTACACCATACTTCTGCATGACTCTTTCAAACTGGTCATTGCAGAAATGCGTACCACGATCACTGATGATGGCTCGTGGAGTTCCAAACCTAGAAAATAAGGATTTTAAGAATTTCACCACAACTCGGGCATCGTTGGTGGGTAAAGCCTTAGCTTCAACCCATTTTGACAAGTAGTCAACGGCCACGAGTATGTATTTGTTACCACGGGAAGAAGGAAATGGCCCCATAAAGTCAATGCCCCATATGTCAAAAATCTCACACACTTGAATGGCGTTTTGCGGCATTTCATTCCTTTGTGAGATATTCCTGTGACGTTGACAAGCGTCACAGGTTTTGACGAATTCATGGGCATCCTTGTAGATTGTGGGCCAATAGAATCCGGAATCAAACACCTTCTTGGCGGTGTAGTTGGGGCTATGATGTCCCCCAGTAGGTCCAGAATGGCAAGCCTTGAGAATGTCAATGGCTTCCTGACCATATACACATCGCCGGATGACTTGATCCGCACAAATTTTAAACAAGTAGGGGTCGTCCCAGAAATAATGTTTCACATCCTTAAAGAATTTATTTTTCTGTTGGGACGACATCCCTTTCACCACAAAGTTACCCGCATGGTAGTTTGCAAAGTCGGCAAACCATGGGGTAGAAGAGTCTCCACGAAAAGAAACCATATTGAGTGTTTCGAGAGGAAATGTTTCATTAATTTCCTTTTTCTCGAACACATCTTGGTGAGGGTTCTCTAATCGGGATAGATGATCAGCAGCCAGGTTCTCAGCTCCTTTTTTATCCCGAATAATGATATCAAATTCTTGTAGGAGGAGAACCCAACGGAGCAATCTCGGCTTTGCATCTTGTTTTGCAAAGAGATATTTGAGTGCCGAGTGATCCGTATACACCACGCATTTGGTCAAGATGAGGTATGGCCGAAACTTCTCAAACGCATACACCACAGCTAATAATTCTTTTTCAGTAGTGGTGTAATGGGTCTGAGCTTCAGTCATAGTTTTGCTCGCGTAGTGGATTGGCTGAAAATGCTTAGTTTTACGTTGCCCCAAGACTGCACCGATAGCAAAGTCACTTGCATCGCACATGAGCTCAAAGGGTAAATCCCAGTCGGGGGCAACTAGAATGGGTGCTTCCGTAAGCTTTTTCTTCAATGTTTCAAAAGCTTCGATGCACTCAGGAGAAAAGATAAAAGGAGCATCTTTTTCGAGAAGATGGGTCATAGGCCGAGCGATTTTAGAGAAATCTTGAATGAATCTACGATAAAACCCGGCATGACCTAGAAAACTCCTAATACCTTTGACGGTAGTAGGATGAGGCAGTTTAGCAATAACATCAACTTTTGCTCTATCTACCTCAATCCCATTCTTGGAAATCTTATGGCCAAGGACTATGCCTTCTTTGACCATAAAGTGGCTCTTCTCCCAGTTTAGACATAGATTGGTGTCTTCACACCTTTTTAGCATTTTGTCTAAGTGGGAGAGACATGTCTGAAACGAGTCCCCAATGACCGAGAAGTCATCCATAAACACCTCCATAGTTTCCCCGATCATGTCGTGGAAAATTGCCATCATACAACGTTGGAACGTGCCAGGAGCATTGCATAAGCCAAAAGGCATACGTCTGTAGGCAAACGTCCCGTATGGGCAGGTGAATGTAGTTTTTTCTTGATCCAGCGGATCAATGGGGATCTGAAAGTAACCCGAGAAACCATCAAGGAAACAATAGTACTCGTTCCCTGCTAATCTCTCAAGCATCTGGTCCATGAAGGGTAGAGGAAAATGGTCTTTACAGGTGGCTTCGTTTAACTTACGATAGTCAATACACACATGCCATCCCATAACCAATCGAGTTGGAATCAACTCGTTTTCTTCATTCGTGACAACAGTAATGCCACCCTTTTTTGGAACGCAATGAATTGGGCTAACCCAAGGACTATCAGAGATCGGGTAAATTAAACCGGCATCAAGAAGTTTGAGAACCTCTTGTTTGATAACCTCGTGAATCTTAGGATTCACCCTTCTCTGATGTTGGACTGCTGGTTTGAAGTCATCCTCCATTAAGATTTTGTGAGTGCAAAACTCAGGGTTGATACCCTTAATATCGGAGAGTTTCCAAGCAATTGCTTGCTTGTGTGACTTCAAGACCTTTATGAGAGCAGTTTTCTCCTCCTCAGTCAAGTCTTTAGCAATTATGACGGGTAATTTATCATCACCCTCCAAGAATGCATACTCGAGATGAGGAGGTAGGTCCTTAAGTTCAACCTCGGGAAATGCTTCAGTAGATGTTTGTACTGATTTGATTTCCTCAATCGTGATTTCTTTCGGAGGGAGTGAGGGTAATGGATCTTCATTAAGCAATTGCTCAAGATAAAGGATATCCCCCTCCGAATCATAAACACCATCAATTCCAGGCGGAATTGATTCATCAGCAGCAAGAAATTCATCGATCTCTTCCAGAAGGAAGTCACCTCCCTCAAACGGAGTGAGAGACGGGGAAGAGTCGGCAATGATAGGCTGAGAAGATGTGGTGGAATCGGAATTCCCACTCACAGAATTATGAAGATAACCAAGAAACTCTTGAGAGTACTCCTCTGAAGCAATATCAATTAAATAGACTCGATTAATTGATTCAGTATCATAATTTGAGGAGTACCTCGAAGTTTGATCGAGGTTAAAAGTAACAGCTTCATTACCCACACGCAGAGTGATTTCTTGCTCAAATACATCTATGAGAGCACGGCCCGTCCTCAGGAATCCCCGCCCAACAATGAGGGGAACTCGAGGATCAGCATCGAAATCAACAACCACAAAGTCAGCTGGGAAATGGAACTTTCCTACTTTGACAAATACATCCTCGGCGATGCCAAGAGGACGCGATATAGATCGATCTGCAAGCTCAAGAGTCATGCAGGTAGGAATGAGTTCCGGAAGAGACAGTTTCTTCCACACTGAATACGGCATCAGATTGATGCTTGCACCAAGATCAGCAAGGGCAAAGCATTCAATCATCCCGGGAAAAACACAAGGAAGAAGAAATTTTCCGGGATCTCCTAGCTTCTCGGGAAGCTTCTTCAACAGGACTGCTGAGCAATTCTCATTCAAAGGAGTCTTAGCCATCTCAAACAGCTTTTCCTTGTTGCTCAGCATATGTTTCAGAGTAGATGCAAACTTGGGCATTAACATGATGGCATCCGCGAAGCTTATGTCAAAGTGAAGCTCTTGGAAAATTTGAAAGAATTTTTCCATTTGATGACTAGCTTTCTCGCGGAGCTTTTGCTCATGTAAACGTGAGGGGTAAGGAATAGAAGTTTTGGATTTAGGGTCAACAACTGGAGGTTCAAAAACAACTCCAGGTTTGGTGTTGGGTTTCGGGACAACCTGAGGATGGACTGTACTGGTACTTCCGTTATTAGTAGGAAGTTCCTTGTCCTTTGTTGCCTCAGGTTCACCTTCCACTACCTTCGGGAGAGAAGAAGAAGAGGTAGTAGGAATAGCGGGTCCAGCATATGAAGCACCACTTCTGGTTGTGATCGCCTTTGCATCGCCCCTCGGATTAGCGATCGTGTTGCTAGGTAAAGTACCTGAGCCCGAGGGTCGATCATTTAAAGACTTCTTGATGTCAGAAATCTGGCTGACCAACAACCGATTCATTTCCTCTTGGGATTTCATGAATTGTTTCAACAACTCATCAGAAGATGGGCCAGTTGGAACAATGGCTTGAGTTTGCACAGGAAAATTCTGGCCTCTATTGTTAGGATTAGGGCCTTGATTTTGAAAATTTCCTTGGTTATTACCATGAAAATACCCTAGGTTGAAATTTCCCTGACCTGGGTTTCTATTGAAATTTCCTTGATATTGGAAATTTTGATTTTGATTCTGAAAACCGTTGTTTGGATTGAAATGACCTTGGTTTTGGAAACCTTGGTTTGGTCTGTTTTGATTCTGATTACGGTTTTGATTGAAACCAGGAGGTCCAGAGTAGTGGTTAGGACGGTGGTTCGGGTCTACAGGAGCACGATATTGATTGCCTCCTTGATTAGACATCCCGCCCACAGCATTGGCTTCAAAAGGGTTACCATCAGTGGCCATACAGTTATAATAAGCATGGGGGCCACCACAGGTAACACAGACTTCCACTTTCTTAACTTCAGCAGGAGGTGAAGTTTGTGGAAAAGAGACTTTCTTTTGGTTGGAGAGAACCAAAGCTTGGATAGCTTCCGTGAGTTTGTCAATCTTAGCATCGGTGCTAGACTGACTCACGGGCGATGAAGAAGAAGAAGGACCAACACTGACTTGAGAAACAACAGGTTTGCTTCGTGCAGTGCGGACTTTAGACTTATTTTCGATTATCGCTAAAGCTTCTTTGACAGTTTTGCTCAGGAAATTTCCTCCCGCGGAGGAATTGAGAGAATCTTGATCAGATTGACTCACTCCATTGTAGAAAGTATCGAGTTGCATTAACTCGGAGAAACCGTGGTGAGGACATTTGCGAAGCAATTCCTTGAAACGATCCCACGATTCACTGAAGGATTCATCAAACTTCTGAGTGAACTCGATGATTTCATTTTTTAGGCTCGTGGTTTTGGAAGGTGGATAGAATTCATTCACAAATTTCTTCACCAGATCTTCCCATGTCTCTATAGACTGAGGGGGTTGTTTCTCAAGCCAAATCCGGGCTTGCCCCTCAAGAGAAAATGGGAACAGAAGAAGCTTAACAGCATCAGTAGGGACATTCTTATACTTGATGGTAGATGCAATCTTGTTAAACCATCTTATATGAGCATGAGGATCATCCCGCTCAAAACCGTAGAACTGATTTGAGGTTACAAGATTCAGTAACCCGGTCTTGAGTTCAAAATTTTCAGCCACGATGGCTGGTACAACGATAGCATCTCCATACCCGTCGATGGGTGCCTGGAGAAGCTCACACATAGGGCGTTCTTCCGCCATGATAACGGAAGTAGTGCGAACAGTCCGGATCTCAGATCCGACTGATGGAGCAAAAAGTCTACGAACACGCCTTCTTGGAATCTTGACAAGCTCACGAAATGGGCTCACAGATCTAGAAGAGCGAGTGCGCATACACAAGGGTTAACTCTAAGGAAACTCAGAGTTAAGGAGAGAAATGGAATTATGAAGACGTTTGTAAAAATGGGGTGAGAAGAATATTTATGGGTTTTCTGGTGCTGAAACGTCGATATCACAACAAAATCAATTAACACAAAATCGAGGCAAAACAACAGTGAACTTAACCAATAATCACAATATGAATGGCTTCTTTGAAAAAGGTACACCAATCACAAGGACACAAAGGCAAGTTTTAAATCTTTAGTTCGGGAACTTATTATGGTCGCACCCCCAGTTAGGTAGTGCACTGCCTTGGTTTGCGGTGGTAATCTTTTAAGTTGTTATTATTAAAGAAAACGACAAATCTTTTTGTATTTTTGATTTTTGATACATATATAGAAACAAAAGGAAAAATATTTTTGTGTTTTATACGTTTTTAGATGTTTTTGGGTTTTTGGATTTTTTATAAGAAAATATGGATATATATATAGATGATAGATGGATGATATAAACAAAGAGTGAGTATTCAAACAACTAATCTGCTAAACGTAAGACAATTAGCACAGCTCCCCGGCAGCGGCGCCAAAAATTTGATGCGTGCAAAACCGTCAAGGTTTCTCACACAAGCCTGCCACTTGTGAATGGCAGACCGTAAGAACCTTAAAACAGTTTGAACACGAACTCAATGAAGATCTGAGGAGTATAGAGTCTCCCCGGGTCGTTATGTCCCAGCGAGCTATGCGATGAATTATCAAACGTTTAGTGATCGAGAAATTTGAACGGAAAAGGATTTGATTATGATTATAACTACGGAAAAAGCCAACAAATTAAAACGGCTTAAATGCAAATTAAAGGAGATTAAAAAGATAAAATCTATTAAATAAACGCTATCACTATATTTAAAATGATGTTTTTGTTTTTATGTTTTTATAATACTGAATTAAAAATTACGCGACGTACAATTAAAAACGTGAAACTAAAGCAATATTAACCCTACAAATATGAAAATGATATTTTTATAATCCTAATGATAAAAGAAACTTTTTAGAAAAAGAAAATTATTTTAACAACTATCTAATTAATTATTATTAATTAAAAACTATTTTTAACTATTTAATAATTACCTAAAATACAAGAAAATAGGAAATAAAGCTATAAAAATAAAATTATGAATTGAAAAAGTCTAAAATATCAAATTACAATTTTCAAAACTATTTTTGTATTTTTCTGATTATTTTTGTATTTTTTATGAATTTTAAACTATTTAAAACTATTTAAATTACTAAAAATTACAAAATAAACTATGAAAAATCTGGAAAATTACTTTTTTTACTTTTTATATTTATCTAAACCTAAGAAAATTGAAAACTTATTTTTTTGAACCTTTTCTGAATTTTTTGTATTAAAAGCTAATTAAAAATGCTTAAAAACTAATTTAAATTAAGAAAAATAGCAAATCAACTTAGAAAAATCTGAAAATTTCAGGAAAACTCTAAAATTATATAAGGAATCTGAGAAAATTAGAAAAACAAGTGCTTGTTTGTAAGAAAATGAAACTGCTAAAACAAGTGCTTATAAATAAGCACTAAAATAAGCCAAATGAAACAAACAAGCCACCCACTGATTACAGAAGTTCTAATGTGCTAAAAGTACTGAAATGCAACCAATATCAACAAGCATAAACCACAGAATAACAAACTACAAAGATTTGATGCAATGAGTTTTAAGCTAGAAACAGATTTTGGGTACCAACTTTAAGCACAAGTACCAGCTTAAAAATAAGCTCAAACTGAAAACTACAGATTGGACCCTAAAGCAGACCTGGTTGAGATCAATTTCACCAAAAATCAGACTATGGTAAGCTCTTATGAGCTCTGTGCACCTTGCACAAAATTTGAGAAAAACTCAGTGTCAACTGCAAGTTTGGAGCAGGGCACTTAGGTCCCAAAAGATGAGCTTGTTTGAAGCTTATAAAAATTTCATAAAATTTTACAAAAATACTGATAAGAAAGAGGACCAGTTGAAGTTTCTAAAATACCAAGTCTCACTGAGTAAGTCCCAGAAATGAACTCAAAATAATTCTTCCTAAATGAGCCCAAACTGACTTTGCACACTTTTGACTTTATGATGATATTGAAGAACTTTGACCAAAATGGATTTTGAATCCAATTTTATTACTGATGTAGATGTTATATGATGTTATGAACCTAATGCAATCAATTTTATAGACTTCTAAACACAAAACAATGATTTGCTAATCCTAAAACTCCAACAGTAAGCAGTAAGACTGATTTAGGTGCAAGTTTGACTTTTAGTGGTTGCAGGCACCAAATATTGACTCAAATGAACATACTTAGGCTAGACAAACATGAAACAAGAGAAATTAACCACTGAACAACCCTAAAAGACAGATAGATCAGTCAATCCAAACACTCCTTTATAACCTGATTTTTGCACAAAACAGATTTCAACAATGAACCTACTTATTTTTATGATCAAACTAACTTATTATAACTGAATTACTACTATTAGAACTGGTTTTAACAGATTTAAACTACAAATACAGATTATGCATGAGAACTTGAACTTGACTTACAAATGTCCAAAGCCACAATGGCTAGCAAAATGTGAACCCAAGACCACTAACCTATCAAATCCAACCCAAATAACTGTAAATCACCCCATTTCCATGCCTGCATCACCCCTTTCCTGTTCTGCATCATTTTTCTTACCCATGTTGACTTTTGTTGACCAGGTTTCAATATTGCTTAAAACTTGATTAGAGGCTTACAGAAAGCTATTATGAGCTTATATGAGCTTGTTTGAAATTGAAATTGAGTTGCTACAAGTTTGAACAAAGGAGTTTGACAGTAACAACTACAACAGTGGACACAAATATGAAATATGAACTAAACTTGCAATTGATGATTAAACAGAGTTGAAATACACTTAGAAACTGTTATTTGATACAAATAAACTTGAAAATACAAATACAAACTAGTTAAGACTTGACAATAAGTAAAACGACATACATTGTTTTAAAAACTAAAACTAACTCCTCTCTCATTGCTTCTTTTTGCCTTTTATACACCCAAATCATCTTCTCTCACTTCTTTGGACATATCCCACTAATAAAATTGACCATTGGATCACTGCAATTGATCTTGGCCATTCAAAGCTTTTTGGCGCCAAAAACTGGTTTTAACAGTGGAGCTTGAGTATAGGGTTGGAGAAAGCATTAATTGCACTCTTGGCTTGTTGTGTTTGGAGGGGGGGCAGAGTAGGGATAGTGATGATTGTTGAGTGTTAGCAGTGAAGATGCAGGGGGTGATGATGGTGGTTTGGGTAGCCCGTGAGGGAGAGAGGGAAAGGAGGTGGTCAAATGTGGTTTGACTGGTATTAAATAAAGAGGGGGTCCAAAAAGACAATTGGCAGGGGTCATTTGGTAAGGCAGGGGTCCAAAATAGGATTTGACAAGGTTTTAATACAAGGACCTTAGTGCAATTTCTGAAAATGGAAGGGCCACTTCTGCCAATTATGCAAAGATGCTTCAGGGGCTGAAATTGCCAAGTGTTAATATTACAAGGACCAAAGTTGACATTTTCACATTTTCCAGGGACCAATTTTGCCAATTTTCAAACTTAAAGGACCAAACTTGTAATTTTCTCAAACTTTTTACATTTCTCACCAAAGGACTAAATTTGACAAGTTGTGATTTTAAAAGGACCTTTGGTGATTTTTCTTTTGAAACTTTGACTCAGGGACTATTTTTGACAATTTTAGAAACTTGGGGGACTGAAACTGCCATTTATGCAAACTTTGCTCATTTTTCATCTGATTTTAAACATTTTGCATCTGAAACATATAAAATGTAATTTTGGAATATTTTCAGTATTTTGATGCATTTCTGAGCATTTTTAACCGTTTTGCAGTTCAGATTTGATTAAAAATGATGAGTATTTACACACTCATCAATGTGTGTGTTGAATTTTGATAGATAAGTATATAAAGTAAAGCAAAGATAAAGAGTAATAAGCACAAAACCACAACGCGAGTATTTATAGTGGTTCGGCTACAAGGAAACCTTCATTGCCCTACTCCACTTCCCGAGTCACCAACTCGAGAGTTCGTAATCACTACACAACACCAACTCCTTGTGGCGGAGAAGCCTTCACAATATCGCCTACTCTTTATCTGGTACAAGGCTAGACACCGGGTTCTTCCACAAGGTAGAACCAATCCTATCATAACGTCGCCTACACTTTCTCCGGTACAAGGCTAGATACTGAGTTCCATTACAGAGGATATCCACTCCTTATGACAACATCAACGAGGATATCAATATCCTTTGACCCAAACTAATCTATCTTGTACATCGATGCACCATATCGAATGTACACCCTAGGCATCTCTCACTAATGCCTTTGACACGACACCAAGGCACCCTTCACTAATGCCTTCTGTGAAGATCGTTTATAAGCTCAGCTAGGGATCAATAACAAAGACTAATAACATGCACAGCGGAATAAACTAATCAATTCTTTGTTATTGAACAAGGTTTTCATCTTTATTTCCTCCAATTATATTAATAACGAGGTTAACTAACACTAACTAACCCTAGACGTTTATAGGAACACGTTTAGATAACTAAACTACTAACTAAACTAATAACCTAGGCGTTTACAATAAACTACACGCCCTAGGTTACGCACACACACCCCTTTACTAGACGTTTACATATTGGAAGACTTGTATATAAAACATACGCCTATGTCCTCTTTATATACTAGAGGATTAGGGTTTACAAAATACTACAAAGGACAAATAAATAAAACTTCTTTTGCAAGCAAGTCCTTCCATCTTTTTGTAGGTTTCCTTCTTGTCGTATTAAGTCCCTCTTGTTTCATTCTTTTTGTCTTATCAACTCAAACGTATAATTCCCAACAATCTTCCCCTAGTTGATAATGACAAAACCATTCTTGAACAAACTTCCCTAAACAAAGTAGAGAAATTGAGATCAGGGATCTCACCATGAATGAAACAAGTATGTCTTCCTTTGTCTTCCCCTTAATCCATGCCATGCCACTCAAACATCTCTTCCCCTTTTTGTTATTATCCAAATAGGGAACGTATGCAAATAATGATCTTGACCACCACGAACCAATAACACACATCCAGTTCATCATTCCAATGTCTCAAATTAGCCTCCATGAAGTTTTCCGCAACTAAAAATGAACTTGAAACAGTAGAAATCTAAACCATCAGTAGTAATACTAATCAATAGTAGTAAGAATCAAAAACTTCCCCTTGAGTGGTGCATGAACATCAAATCTGTAAGCTCCTTGTAATGATCACTTGTGAAGAAAACCAAATATAACAAATTTGATGAAGAAGTAAAATAACCCAAACTTGTATCTTATATCTTGCACTATAGATGACATTGAACGTATACCTATGTATAAGGAGACCTCAATCTCTTGAAGATAATCACTGAGCACAATAACATCACTCCTTTAAATGTTATGTCAATTCTTTGTCATAATCATTGAAGCACGAACAAGTTACCTTAAAAGTAGCTATGATCCTTTTAAGATATGATAAAACACGTATCCAAGTAATTCCACTTCACCTTCAAAGAAGTGATAAATAATCGTCTTCGTAATCAATTACGCAATAAATCCAAATCCGAGCCTTTTAAAACCTTTAAGAACAAATTCCAAATTTTCTTGTGTGTGTGAACCAAAATCTCAATCTGTGTGTGTCGCCAAAAATCCATAACAACTATTATGCTCGACTTCCCCTCAAATTGAAAACCACAACATCAATGACAATCCTTGAATCTCTAATAACAGCCCAATGTAACCATAATCAACAATCATGAACGAACAGTAGCAAATAAAACCATATGATCAATACATGCTTTCAATCCATATTCTCCTTTGTTCTCTCTTATTCATAACAAACTTCTCATCGGGCAGTACTTTGCATCAAACAGTACTTTGAAACTTCCAAGCAGTACTTTGAACTTAGAGCAGTACTTTAATTCAAGAGCAGTACTTTCGTCCTAATGAGCAGTACTTTCGTGTCCAAGCAGTACTTTGAAATTATACGGGCAGAGCAGTACTTTTACAAGAACGAGCAGTACTTTCAAGGAGGAGCAGTACTTTCAAGGATAAACAGCAGTACTTTGAGCAATTTAGGGTTTCGACAGCAGTACTTTGAGTATAAACAACAGTACTTTGAGTAAACAGTAGTACTTTGTCAGCAGCCCTATTCGACAGCCTGTAACTTATGCATAAAAGCTCAGATCGACGATCCCTCCGGTGGAAAGTTAGATTGATATATAGAGAACATCCACCCAAAATTTCGTCACGATCCAACGGTTAACGAAAAAGTTATGATCGTTGCAAAACAGTGTTGTAGTAACCTTATGAAATTTTTTTAGTTTCTGCAGCAGACTTCGATAGCTTATAACTTTTGATTGAGAGTTCTAATTGACAATCCCTTCGGTGAAACTTTAGATGGATATACTGAGATGTACCAGCAAAAACTTTAGCTCGATCCAACGGTTCAATAAAATGTTATGCCCTCTTGAAAACAGTGCTGCAGAAGTATTACGAATTTTTGACAGCTTCGAATTTTTCTTCCTTTTTCTTCGAAAAAACCTTATAGATCCCTATATCAAGAGCTCCCCGCTCTGATACCAATTGTGAAGATCGTTTATAAGCTCTAGGGGATAACAATAACAAAGACAAACAACATGCACAGCGGAATAAACTAATCGATACTTTGTTATTGAACAAGGTTTTCATCACCATAAACTAACTAACTAACTATAGACGTGTTCCTATAAACGTCTATAGTTAGTTAGTTAGTTTATGGTGATGAAAACCTTGTTCAATAACAAAGTATCGATTAGTTTATTCCGCTGTGCATGTTGTTTGTCTTTGTTATTGTTATCCCCTAGAGCTTATAAACGATCTTCACACCTTCAATACGGACTTTCGGTACCCTTCACTAATGCCTTTGACACGGACTTTCGGCACCCTTCACTAATGCCTTTGACACGGATCTTCGGCACCTTTCACTAATGCCTTTGACTTGACACTTTAGACATCTTTCACCTATGTCTTCAACACAACACGTTTATGAGAGAGGAAAGAACTATCAACAAGATAACATCAGTAGTCTTGATGATGACGAAGCTTGGCAACCCATGGACTTGAGCTTGCTCGACTTCAAGAGGTGGTGATCTCGCCTTTAATCACACAAACACAAAACTACATAGAAAGATCCTTTGGATCTGAGGTTAGAGAGTTTACAACACTAAGAGAAAATGTGTGTGAAAGGGGTGTGTTACAATGAAGAAATGGCTCTCTATTTATAGTAAAAAACATGCTAATGTTGCCCGGATCCCACGGATCCCTTACATGAGGGATCCGTCCAGTGTAAACCGGGGGATCCGTAGGACGCTCCTCCAACATGGGTTATGGGTCATGGATCATGGGTCATAGACTTTGGACCATGGGTATCCAAATATATATAATATATCTAGAATATGTAATGCATCGAGTCAATGGGTCATTGGTTAGCTCCATGGGTCATGGATAATACCCATTATGACTTATGCATGATGTCATGCTATAGGTCATGGGTTATGGATCATGCTCCATAGGTATGGGTCATGGACTTTGGGCTTTACCCAACTACATCCAATGTATTTAGTCAATGGGTCAAATACTTAAATTTCTACCATTAAAATACATACTAAGTATGTGTATATCTCTATATTATATATAACAGGAGGCATTTGGGATTAATGCCACCTCAATGCCACCTCAATGACACCTCAATGCCACCTCAATGCCAACTCAATGCCACATAATCAACTTTCATGCCACATAAGCATTTGTTGTCCAACTAAGCAAATTTTTAAATCCACCTAAGCAATACTATTTATTTTTCGGATTTTATGTATTAATTTTCGAAATTTTTAAGCAATTGTTTCTGAAAATCGATTTTTATAAAAAATGACCATGGTGAGATTCGAACTTGGGTCATTTGTAGGATTAGTATAAATAACTTGTGTGTTTACCACTAAGGCAACAAGTTATTTTGATAATTATGTTGCATACTATAATATATAAATGGCTATATGTATTGATATGAGATAAGTATGAGAATCCTTAAATAACCCTAATCAAACATATAAACATACGGAAAATATATATTGTTCATTCATCTCCTAATCTCACGTAAAAAAAAATCAGTTCATTCATATTATACTTTTTTTTCCAAACCCTAATTTCATCTTTTCCTCAACCATCTTCTCTATTGATTGTGACTTTTAATTCTGTTGTCGATTTGGAATTTTTTTTATGCTATGGTTTGCTTGTTTCCTTCATCACAGGTCTTGGAAGCACCACATGGTAAACCACGAATTCTAACGTTAACATGTTCCTAGCATTACCAACTGATAATGAGGATATGACTGAGATTGAAAACCCTGATGAGGTTAGTGCTTAAAAAACCTCTAACTATCAGTACGAGAATTAATATGTTATAGCAACACGTATTTATCAAAGTGACTGTGTTATATTGGTTGCAGGATATTCAGACTTCAAATTAGGTGATTTGATCATCGTATATACTTTTTGAATTATTTTTTGTTTTATATGATTATAACTTGGTGATATGTACTGGTAGGAAGTTGCTGAGGTAGATGACATTGAATGAAGATTGCAAGAATATTGATGATCGTCTTAAATTACTTTATCAGATATGTCAATTCTTAGAGTCGTGTTCATAGATGGTACTTCTGTTTCAGAATAAGTTTAAGGTATAAATTCTATGCTTTGAGATAATTACTAAAAGTAAATGGGTAAAGGGTTGAGCTTTTCCGATTACAGCAGCAAGTTGTGTTTGCCTACAGCTGCTGAAACTGTTTGAGCTGGTTCCACACTATCTTCAAGATAGTGGCAAGGTATGCTACATTTTATGTGCTTATTTGTGCAACACCACCAAATGTTATACGGTTATTATGAAACCTCCCTTAAAGAGAAAATAAATGAGAGACACACTCTTCGTACGAGCCCGCCTTGGGGCTCTGAGCTCCTTGAGGTACCCTTTCCATTAGCTAAAGAAGTGTTCGTACTTCATATTAGTTAAATACTTATTACATAATTGTTCATACTTCATACTGTTAGAGTGTTAGTTCATGCATTAGTTAAAGCATAAAATGGATATCATGAATATTATGTATGTGATATGAATTATGTGCTCCACTAAAGAAGCACTGATTCATATGTATGCATGTTAAGATAAGATGTTTATGGGGCTCATGTGAACAAATAACAATCTGAATCCATTGAACTCCTTTTCAGGCAATCAACAGTTTGAAGAATGTTGATTCGACAACTCTACTGCAGTTTCTTCACTCGATATTGAATACGCTTCTCCATCTTATTGGCAATGGTGGAGAAACTCTCCAGGTTAACCTTTTTCGTATTTCCGGATATGTTAAAAAATTATTTGCCTTCCTGCATTAATAATTCGTATAGCCGAGCGAAACCCTGTTTTTTCACCTTTACTGTTGGTTTTTGATCTAGGTTTATTGTTTCCTTCTCACAGGTTGCTGCTTTCAGACAAATGGTAAATATTTTGACACGGTATGAACTGAAAGTTTCAAACAACTAATAAATTTTTTTGTTTGGTAACCTAGAAAAGCTAATCTGATTGTTATTGTAGAGTACAACAAGAGTCGGTTGATGAAGCTGAAAGAAATATCTTTCTTGTCAATTATGTGGATTATGCTTTCGACGATTTTGGTAAGTATATAACACAATCAGTTAATAAATGCAAGAACATGATAATTTTTATAAAATAAAAGAATTTGCTGTCATAATAGTGTGTCTGAAGATGTTGTTTTCTTTTAATAAAATATTGTTTGGAAGTGATTCTTTTATGTAAAAAAAAACGGTTTTCTTTGGACATGATAACTGGTCTCATAAAAGGATATTTGGAACTTCTGTTTTGTGATTGTTCGGACATGTTGTTTGACGTCCTTAAAGGGTGCTAATCAAGAAGGAAGAGATCGTGACTTCCAATATTGGAGACACTCGACTATTAATGTCCCGCCCATACAAATTACTTGGAGTTATGAGCTGGGGAGTTGTTACTGAGATGTAATCTTTAGAGCGTCACGTTGAGGATGAGGCAGCCCACGATGAGTTGAGGGAGAGGCTAGGTGAGCATTTTTATGATGTTGCTACTGAAACACAAGAAGGAATTTGGCGGCTATTCAATGGAAGGACCAAGGTAAAAGAACTACTGTAAATTTTATAGCTTGAACTTTCTGATATGTATGCAGTTATATCACTTACATTTGATGTTACTGCCCACAGCTGACTAGATGTTTAGGTCATTTTGGACTAAAAGATTCTGCATACTCACAGAATCCAAGTTTTTATATAGCTTCTTAGACAGGTCAACAAGTACAGGAACTGAAAGAATGAAACTTAAACTTGAAACACCTATTGCCATTGCAGAGCAACTGGTTTCTGCATCACAAAAGATTGTGGAACGTCAAGGTCATTCTCTTGGGACATGCTTTCTTCCCTTCTCCACACGGAACATAGTAGCGTCAGTGAACATCCCGAGGATGATACTAGAGCATTAGAGGTATGTAAATTTAGGAATTTTGTGTTTCCATTATTTCATTTATAACAGTAATTTATGTCTTAAGGATACTCATATTTGGATAG
>BPTQ01000006.1:300204961-300345962 GCA_019973895.1 Chrysanthemum seticuspe
TTTTTTTTTTTTTTTTTTTTTTTTTAACCAGCATGTTTCCTAATAGTTAAGGTGCATACATGTTTTTTTTACCTAAATCATTATTTTTTTTTTTGAAATGTCAAGGTGCATACATGTTTTTTTTTTTTCTTTTCTAGTCAAAGTGCATACATGTTTTCAAATAGTTAATGTACATACATGTTTATTTTTTCCAAATAATCAAGATGCATACATGTTTTTTTTAGCTAACAATTTTTTTATCAACATAACAATATTTTACCTGATCATCTTAAATGTTAAATTTCACTTCATTACAAGTACAAAAACACATATGCAATAATCAAATATCTTCAAAAGTCTCGAATTGTCTTCATGTATATTTTTGTTCATCCACTTCTCGGTCTTCAATGATATCATCATTTTCATCGAGCAATTTGAAACAAACATGCACAAAAACAATTAAACAACAAACAAATAAGTAACGAAAATTAATCATATAAAACACATATATTTTTTCATAAAACAGATATGTTTTTTTTAATAAAACATATATGTTTTTTTTACAAAACACATATGTTTTTTTATAATCAGTATTGAGTACACCAATGTCTCTTTTTGAAAGATATCTATTTTCTTAATCTGAACCGAACATAACCCAACCATATCTCTTTTTTTTCCAAACATCATAGCAGACTAGGAACATCATAGTAGACTAGGAACACAAACCAAAAAAACACATATGTTTGTAAATAAAAACTCTTACATAACTATTTTATTAAAATTTATTGTATGACTTACCATGGATGTAAGCAATATGCTAAAGCACGCAAACACAATGGTTCATGCCTTTCATTTCATTTAACGATAACAAAGAATCTTCTGAGGGCCATTGTTAAAGTCTAACAAAAGAATCTTCTGAGGGCCAGCAAAGGTCATATGTATTTATGTAGGCCTTAAACTTATAACTGAAAGCGTCAATGTTAAGGTGAATTTTATATGATTGTGGCGGCGGATCGAGCCAGTTTATAAAATGGGTAAATTGGAGTTTATGAAAAAAGGAACCTTTTTTTAAGGATGGATTGGAGGTGACGGATCCAAACAGTTCAAACTCGCTACTTTCGTCTTTAATCCATACCAACAAACACTTTTAATAACTTCATCACTTTCGTCTTCTTCATATGGTTCTTGGCAGCGGTGACGAATCCAGACAATCCATCACAGGCGGTGACAGATCTTGGCGGCGGCGGCGGTTTAGTCGATGGTGGTGGGGTGGCTATTTTATCAGTTGGTTTGGTGGCGGCGGCGGTTGATACGATTGTGGTGGGAGGCAGATATGTGAGAGAGATCTAGGTTATGTGATTTGTCTGGGTAATTTTGTGATATAACACATACACACGGTTTATTTTTTTTTTAAAATAATTTGTAATCCCTATAATACCCTTCCATCATTTTTGGTTATTTACACTAGTTACAACAACCAACATGAACTTTTAGTTATTTACATAAATGGCACATTCAGTTTAGACCATTGATCAAACTCATCTAATGGTGTACATGAGTTCTCGCAGTTAAAGTGGGTTATGAAAATAAAGTTTCACTATATATATATATATATATATATATATATATATATATATATATATATATATATATATATATATATATATATACTAGTGGTCGAAGCCCGCCCTATGGGCGGGCATGTCTTATAATTATCGTTGACATAATTTGTAAAATGTAAAATGACAGGCCCTTAAATCTTGTTACCTGTACAACCAAACGCTAATTCCACTCGCCATCAAATCCTGAATCACAGTCAACACAGCCCATTCATTGTCTTTCCAGTCAAGTATATCACTGTAGTTTTATACACCATGTATAAATAGTGAGCGAGATACATGTATGCGGTGGAGGACCCGAACCAAGAGTCATCAGGTTCATTGAAATGTACCCAAAATCCAAACCCAAAAGTTAAGGACCACGTTCATTTTAGAAAAATCGGTAAATTTGACATAATTTTACACTACGCAAGAAAAATCCACGTGGTTCCCGTGTTCTTGGATAATGATTAAAAGAATACTAAAGTTAGTAGTCTATTGTTCTTTTTCAATAAAGTGTAAGTCGTCAGTTCTGTCTGTTTTTGTTGCCTTGTAACAGGTTACTCTTTATCTTTTGGTATCTTTAAGAGTATGTGTTATGGTCTCCAGTGTTTAAATGCAATGCAATCAATAATAAAGTATCTTTTGCAAATAGCCTTCGTCCATTGTGTTAATACTCACTCTCATACCAACACGTGCTTGCCCCCCAAAACCCCCTTGCCCACCCCTGCATGTGTGAAGAGTTTCGGTTTGTATATTACCTGCAAGATTTCCATTCCATCTCTTTCACATGAAGTGACTTTTGCACAACAGGAGTATTCAAGTATCTGCTCATATAGTTTTCGGAGCATGGATCAAATCCTGACTGTTCCAATAATGTTAATTACATGTGAATGGTTTTCTACAGATACGTCTATATAGATTAAAACTTACCGAAGGCGTGCTAACTTTTCCTTGTTCGCATAAGGGAGCATAGATATCATAGACGAAAATGTTGCTTTTAGAAATTTCTGCCTGCTTTACATAGTATTCACACAGACTCGCCCGGTAAGGTTCCTGAAAGCAGTTGGAAACCATTCTTTATGGATTTCATCAGAAATGATACCATGTGTGTGTAAATACTCATATTTTGCTATGGATTGTGTTTCGCCATCCACATATGCATTTCCCATCTGTAATATATGAACATGAAGTCATGGACATGTGAAGTATTTAGTAATTGTTAAAAAAATGGTAACAGTATCTATAATGCCCTTCACTTTTAAAACTAAAACTTGGTAATAGTTTCACACAATAAGAAAATATGTTAATAGTTAAACTAAAACATGAAACCATAATGTAAATATGACAGTGTTTCCAATGCAAAGAGATTGCACATATAAATACATGCAACATATAATTGTAATAATAAGTAGATAAAGAGGGATATTGACTTCAGATTTTGGATATCTGACAATCACTCTGTTTGTGGTTGGGTCTCTATCCGTTTCCACATCATTAAGCCCAAACGTTCCCTTTACCAATCAAGAAGATCGAGTTCTCATGATCTTTGCTATTGTGAGTCACCCGAGGTGAGGCAATTTGGGTTGTTTGTGTTGCGCAGAGCAGCCACTGTTGTCTTAATCTATAGAGCACTAACACCTTTCACCTTTAAAGTTAAAGCTGTGAGTTTTATTAAAAAATTAGATGAGGTTATTGATTAACTTGGTACTATTTATAATCTGACATGCTTTTAGAATTATAGTCAATGTCAAAATATAGATGACGAATGCTAAGTATGCAAATGGTTATGAAACGTGATACGATGAAAAATTACAATCAACGAATGGTAAATCTTACCTACTTCAGTGCGTGATGTCTACGTCGTGTTCACATTTCTACATCATTCAATGGACTTCATATTAACTGAATTAAGATCAAATAAAATGATGTGCATAGTCTAGCATTTAAGTTCAATATTTTTTCATACATGATGATAGCCTTGACTGAAGCATTCTTTTTATCTGATAGTCGTGCCAAGTGGACCTGGTGAAGGACGGTGGCCACACATATTTCATCAGGTTTTTGGATAGTGTCGAAGCATACCCGGAACAACGTGCTATGGTTGCATTTGTTTTGACGGCCATTGTGATGGACATAGAAACGGGCAAGAAGCATGTATTGAAGCTAATCTGATTCATGTCTGCTTAAAGCATCAACTGTTATGATTAATGCAGGGAAAAGCTCCTCGCGTTCTTTGATGCGGCGCAAACATCATATGTTAGAATTCATGAGCTTATAATAAGAATCTGCTCCAAAATACAACAAATCAATGGACATTCAGATTTAGAAAACACAATAATCAAATCTTTGACAATACCATTTATCCTTAGTTTTCAATGTGAGCTATTCTCTTTGGTTTTAATAAAGGCTTAACATCCATACTCGTGGTTGATTATTGTTTTTGGTTTTAATATATTATGGGATTTTTTGTTATAGATATTTTTTAGTTGAATAGCTATAAGGGTTAATAGTGAACTATGACCATTAAATAAAGCTTAAATCGGAGCGTACCTCAACAGACGCCTCTCCCTTTCTTTCTTCATCAATAACCCAACAGGAGCTGCACGGAACAGTGATACGCACCCTTCTGGAGGACCTGCAACATAGCACAAGAAGACACGAAGAAGTAGCCAAAAAGATTAAAAAGCCATATAACCCAACAAATGTGTTTTTAAAAGAAAATATAAGAAGTATAATTACAGTTAAAAAAAAAGCATACCTTGGCCTGCACGCATAGGACTTACCAAACCCGGACGACCTGCAACACCTGATTCAAATAACGTTAAGTCTTTTTGAATACTTTGACAGGAGCTGCTCAACAGCATAACCACCGGCAGCCTAATTTGCTTTGCCTTTTTTTACGGCTTGGCATAAGTTATTTTTAAGCTTATTTATTTGAATTACCAGTGACCATTAACATATTGACTTATTTATTTGAATTAGTAGTGACCATTAACAGATTCACTTATTTACTTGAATACCCTGAATGGGATGTTTGGATTAGCTTGTTACAGAATTATTAGCTCATTGAGTTTTCAAAATGCTAGAAGTTCCTTTGTCAGTGTAGCTTATCTTATGGGCTTATGAGCTTATTGAAAATTTGGTAAATTTGTTTGCTCATTTGTAATGGCTTATGAGCTTATCCACTTGAGCTTCATAAGCTCAGGATTGATAAGTTTTTAAGCCATTATAATGCTTATAAGGCCGTTAAATAAGCTTACCAGATTTTCAATCTATAACCTTATAAGCAAAAACATCTAAAAGAAGTTGAAAATGCTGAAGATAACTACATACCTCGGGCAGCCCTCGGCTGCGGCACACGACGTAAACCGGCTGCTCGGGAACTTTTGCACGACGTCGGCAGTTGTGCTGCAATAATAACAGTGGACAACTACTATTCAGTTCCTGGTATCAAGACAGACAATGACTAAACAAAGATACCTAAACGTGCAACACAAAAAGTACGTCGGGAACTGGAGGTGGATGCAGCCAAATGTATGTTCATTCTACATATTCTTTCACTAATGACCGCAAACTAAGAATCTTGAACGTGGACAAAGCGTCACCATTTTTGTAATATGAAGAAATTGATCATAAAAGCCCATATATGAACCATCATCATTGACCCAAAAGTGTGTGGGTTACCAGCACACTGGACTCCAGACAGCTGCAACATTTATCATGCCCGTGTTAACATATAACATATGCTTTTAAACAATGGAAGACCAATTCCATCACCGTACTTGACTCCCTCATGGAACACAGACAAAAGCAACTCGTTAGATCGTGAGTTACGTTCTCAATGGCGATGACATCAGCACCCATGTTGATCCATGAGCATACTCCAAGATTAAGAATATTCGTTCTGCATCGTGAAACCAGCCGTATAGTCTTAGAACATGTGGATGGTGGAGGCTAGTTTGGATCGTCATCTTTCGTTTAAGTTGGTGTAGTAGTTTATACTTTTCAATCTGATCTTTGAATATCACCTTCAAGGCTACTATGTACTTGGTCTATTTAGAACACAAACATATCAAATATGTTGAATCAAACACTAATATTGAGGATATCATAGTGCTATAAGTGTATAATAGATATCTTATGTATGTGTTACCTTTGTCTCACGGGCGACGTAGACTCGGACGAATTTTCCCTTTCCAAGAGGTCTTCCAACTTCAATATCGTTAATAGACCAGTGTCGTTTCACTGATTCGGGAGCCATTACGGTTCTGCTTTTGTAAAAGAAAATTTCAGTTCTTTTGGAGTATATAACAAAAATCATCACTGGACTCACTAAATTCTATTCCAACTTTATTTTCCGTAATAAAAATTTAACTTCTAAAATTTCTATCCAAAATCTCAAACTTTCACACCAACTTAGTCCACTAAACAATTGTTCTAAAAGCGCATTATCAAAGTTCTTTTCAAAGGCTGTTTAGATGTGCACTTTATAGCAAATTACATTACATCCAATATTAAGCTCGTTGAGTCATTTGTAAATAATCGGATATTCATTCCATAAACAAATGATGCAAAGAAAGATACATAACCTGTTGACATATATATGACGGAAGGATAACTTTTTTCCTTTAGAATTACCATCAGCGCTACATGACGAGATAGAGACAATAATGCAAAAATCAAATACTATTAAAACAACTTGCATTCACCTACTGAGATGCACCAGTAAAAGGCCTATCCGGAAACTGAACAGTCCCTTCAATATCAACTACCGGCTCTTTACTAATGCCGGTAGCATACTTAATGAGGTTTCATCCTGACCCACCCATGTTTGCCACCTCTAGTCACAAAATTTAACTAAAGCGTGTAAAAGTCTGACGTGATGATAACAGTTAGTGTGTCTTGCTCAGCCTTTTCTACACTGAAGTTGGTCCGCTCTTCCTGTGCAGCCACTTGCTTGCCTTCAATTGCAGCAATAAATTTCCACATCAACTGAAAGCATTTCTAAACAAATGAAAATATATAACTCATCTTTCAAGGTATAATGGTCGAAAAATGACAAACAAAAACTCTTCAACAGAAATACTACATTCAATACCAGTCGGTGAATCAGCATTAAGAGCCAAAAATGAAACTGAAACATAGGCGGATGCAATGGAAGACACAAAAGAAGAAAACCTTTTCTTAGCCATACCTAGACCTAATGATGTGTTTAATCTTCCAAAATAACAAATGACATGCCACATACCATTTAGTATAATTTTATATTGTTAGCACATAATGTCTAGACCTTGAACATGATAACTAACATTAAATATGTGACTGATTACTTTCATAAGATAAGATTAAGTCGTTAAGAGATTCTTGATCAGCTTATACATATGATAATAATGTTTGAGGTTCAGATAATACAAAACCATAAATGACACATATAACTTGTGTGATGCATGCATATTTCTAAGCACATCATAGAGTAACTCCTATAATTTTTTTTGGCTAATTATTGCCTACTGTGTGACATTGTTTGTGGGTCTTTCATGTGCGATTTACTTAACAAAAACTTGGTAGTAGAAAACATACCTTGCATCAGCTTCACATCAATTGTTTGTCACCTCTTTTTCATATACAATAGTCAATTTTCTTTCACTCGACGGGAAAGCATTGATAGAAGTGCCCTACAATATGTAATAAATCATGTCAATTAATATTCTAAATAGTGACAGCCATCACAAGAAGTTTATTATGATAGTCATTGCTATAGAACCGAACCGTCACCAAGAAGGACCTTATCAATAAATCGTCTATCTATATTACTTGCTGCCACAGTGATCAAACAAATAATAAAGCACCTGGGTTGAGTCCTGTGAAGATCCATAAATGGCTCTGAGTGATTCTATTCCGCCATATGGTTTTCGTTTTGATGGACGGCTCCCTATGTTCATCCGTTCATATTCAAGTTTAATTTACATCAAAACAGTAAAAAAGATATATATAAATATAGATTAAAAAAATCCATATTGGAAATTTAGGCTAACTTACTACAAACAAAAGTTACCAAGCTAGAATAAGTGAGGAAAGTAAAATGTAGGTCTACTTACAATCTGGAATATAGGATCGAATTGCCAAGTGCCTACTGCGTCCCCATGTCTTTTCCAGTGAACTCGCCAACACACTGATTAAAGAAAGGACTAAAAGGAGTGGATAATCAAAGAAACACAAACTAAACTTATATTCACTTTTCTTATTACCTGTACAGTTTTTTTATAAGGACATTATGCAACTCTCTTTTTGTATGGTTAACCTGATATTAAACTAAAGAGAAAACTTTCACTAAAAGTAGCAAGTAGCTAGATTAGCAAACCCAAAAAGTACACAAAACTAACACCAAACCATCAAAGTCATGAAGCATCATTTATGTTTCTGAAACCAATAATCTTATTATTGTGAATGGAAGTTGCAAAAAATCAGTTTATAGTGTTAATAATAAACGTAAATTGATATTTAAGTTTTCTTAAAACCATTACTGCATATAACTCATAAAACTATTTTAGTATGACATGATGACAACCTTTGATTAAAGGATGTTCACCTGTTACTACCAGGTTGATTTCTTCCAACCACTACTACTTTTCGACATCATCCTTAATTAATATCAGAGTCCTTGGAAGATCTCGATCCTCCTCCTGTTTGAGCACCATCATTTCCCAAGCTGCTGCAGTAAGAGACATATTAGAGCTATGGACACTTATCAATACTAATAGGGGAAAATGGTTAAAAAAGTCACATGTCTGGTCACCACCAGTCAACAACTACTGCCCCCAAATAATTCCATCTCCAGACGAGGTAATAAAACCACCCAACTCGCAGTTTGACAACCAGCAGTTGCTTGTGCATCATCCTTTTTATTTGCCGCTTCATTACTACTACCCCAACCTCCCTCAGTTGTTTAATTACCACTGCTCCACCCACTGAATTGTCCAAATATTTAAACATGATTACTGTCACATATAAAACAAAGCCAATGTTAGTTCTAAAAGAGTCCATCGTTAGATGAGTAAATGATAAAAAAAATAAAGACTTTTAAGTTTTAGCTACACAAGTTACCTCTTTTTTATCATCAGCAAGAATTACCTTATGTATATCTTTTGAAGAACCTGAAGACATTCGTACCTACACCTCAATCGTGATCTTCTTCAAACAACGGTGGTAACTTGTTTTGATTCATAGTTGCTTTTTGAATCAAGACTCATCGTACATACATATTAAATCAGTTACATGATCACATGCATGCACTTGATAGCATTATATTAAATCCAATTTTTAAAGTGTAGGCTTACCATTATGAGTTTGAGATTGATTCAGGGACACCAGTAGATGAGATTGTGTGAAAAAAAATTATGATATTAGGGTTTCTGAGAAAAAAATATATTATGAATGAGTTAAAAAAAATTCGGTATATATTTTATTAGGTTAACCTAAGTTGTAGGGATTCTCCTACATAATTGGTTGCATTTATAGATTATAATAGGTAACATAATTATCAAAATAACTTGTTGCCTAAGTGGTAAACACACAAGTTATTTATCCAAATGACCAAGGTTCAATCCTTACAAAGCTCCTTTTTTATAAATAATTTTCAAAAATAATTATTAAAATTCCGAAATTTACAAAAATAATTATTATAAAACCGAAATTTACATAAAATCTAAAATAATTATTAAAATTCCGAAATTTACAAAAATAATTATTATAAAACCGAAATTTACATAAAATCTAATTAAATTAAAAAATTAGTGCTTAGGTGGACAACTATGCTTATGTGGCATTGAGGTGGCATTGAGGTGGCATTAATGCCAAATGCCTCCTGTTATATATAATATAGATATATATATATATATATATATATATATATATATATATATATATATATATATATATATATATATATATATATATATATATATATATATATATATATATATATATATATATATATGGGGTGAGGCTCTTTTCAGAACCAAATAAATTTCGAGAACCAGCGTCAACCAATCAGATTTTTTGGATATTAAATTTTATTATTTAATTCAAAAGGGTATAATGAATTTTTAAGTTCCTAAATTTTAGGAATTTAATTTTTTTAATTTTTTTTCCAATATGTATGATTTCAAAGGATAAAGTGCACATGTGTTTTTTTCAACGTGTATATTTTTAAAATGTTAGATGCATATGTGTTTTTTTAATAGTGTAACTTTATATGTCTTATTATTGTATAATTGTTTAAACTTTTTTACCAACAATCCATTATTCTTTTTGAAGTTTGATACCAAAACTAAACATTAACCTTTACAACAAAAAAATAATAATAATAATAAAAAAAAAACAAAAAAACAAAACAAAACAAAACAAAACAAAACAAAACAAAAAATCGTACACTTGTATGTTACATTTCATTTTATTACAAATACAAAACACATATGCAATAGTCATATCTCGTCAAAAGCCGCGAATTATCTTCATGTATCTATGTGTGTGCATCCACATTTAGCTCTTCAATGCTATTATTATCTTCATGAATCTGAAACAAACATACACAAATACAATTAAACCACAAACAAATATGAAACAAATTAAATTTTTTAGTCACAACAACTAACATAACACATGTGCAAAATCTTTGCCTTTATCTACTGAATGATACAAATATATTTTTATTATCAACAACTATCAAACATATATGCAAAATTTAAACGCATATGTACAGTTTAAAACATATATGCATAACTTTTTCATTTCTTTTATATCAAGCATAAAACACATATGCACACCATTTTCATTGATTTTATACAAACCATAAAACACATGTGCATTCGTTCATTGATTTTATATTAACATTTAAACACATATGCACATCATTTTCATTGATTTTATACAAACCGTAAAACACATGTGCATTCGTTCATTGATTTATAAACATTGAGACACATTTGCACTCGTTTCATTGATTTTATATTAACATTAAAACACATATGCACACCATTTTCATTGATTTTATACAAACCAAAAAACACATGTGCATTCGTTTATTGATTTTATATTAACATTGAAACACATATGCACACCATTTTCATTGATTTTATACAAACCATAAAACACATGTGCATTCCTTCATTGATTTTATATTTGGTACGTCCACGAGACACCAAATTAACTATATTTGGGTCGTTCAAAAAAAATTAACGATATTTGATCCTTTAATTGTACAATTAGACATTAAAATCTACTAATGAATATATATGCATGATTTGATTTTTATGCATATGTATTCCTTGATTGATATAATCACCATACCCTTTATAATCAAACATATGACATTTTCTTCAAACTGCATTATACAGTTACAATTATGACATATATGACAACTATTTGACATTGAATATTATAACTACATTAAAATTATTTGGTCCAATCACATAACTTTGTTTATTCATCTAGCTCCAATACATATACTGTTAAGAGTAAATTGCAAAAATCGTCCCTAAACTTTGGCCAAATTGCACGTTTCGTCCCAAATCTTTGGAAAGTGCAAATATCGTCCCTGTGGGGAAACTTTGGGGCAGAAATCGTCCCTGGCCTAGATCAAATGACTAAAATACCCTTCTCTCTTTATTACTTTTCAGTTTCTTGCGCAAACGGTCCCTGTGTTTCGGCAGATTTTGCAAATTTAGTCCTTTTTTTTTTTTTTTTTTTAATTAACTATTAATATTAGTATTATTTTTTTTACGTTTTCGTCCGATTTTTTACGTTTTAGTCCGTTTTTTTACGTTTTCGTCCGATTTTTTACGTTTTCGTCAGATTTTTTACGTTTTCGTCCGTTTTTTTACGTTTTCGTCCGATTTATTACGTTTTCGTCAGATTTTTTACGTTTTCGTCCGTTTTTTTACGTTTTCGTCCGGTTTTTTACGTTTTTGTCTCTTTTTTTACGTTTTCGTCCGATTTTTTACGTTTTCGTCCGATTTTTTACGTTTTCATCCGTTTTTTACGTTTTCGTCCGTTTTTTACGTTTTCGTCCGTTTTTTACGTTTTCGTCCGTTTTTTTACGTTTTCGTCCGATTTTTTACGTTTTCGTCCGTTTTTTAACGTTTTCGTCCGTTTTTTTACGTTTTCATCAGATTTTTTACGTTTTGGTCCATTTTTTTACGTTTTCGTCTGATTCTTTACGTTTTCGTCTGATTGTTTACGTTTTTGTCCGTTTTTTTACGTTTTCGTCCGTTTTTTACGTTTTCGTCCTTTTTTTACGTTTTCGTCCGGGTTTTTTTTATGTTTTTGTCCCATTTTTTACGTAAAAAAATCGGACGAAAACGTAAAAAAACGGACTAAAACGTAAAAAACTGAACGAAAACGTAAAAAAACGGACGAAAACGTAAAAAATCAGACGAAAACGTAAAAAATCAGACGAAACATAAAAAAACGGATGAAAACGTAAAAAACGGATGAAAACGTAAAAAATCGGACGAAAACGTAAAAAACGGACGAAAACGCAAAAAATCGAACGAAACTTGAAATAAGAGACGAAAACGTAAAAAATCTGATGAAAACGTAAAAAAACGGACGAAAACGTAAAAAAACGGACGAAAACGTAAAAAATCGGAGGAAAACGTAAAAAAACGAACGAAAACGTAAACAATCAGACGAAAACGTAAAAAATCAGACGAAAACGTAAAAAAACGGACGAAAACGTAAAAAACGGATGAAAACGTAAAAAATCGGACGAAAACGTAAAAAAAAGAGACAAAAACGTAAAAAATCGGACGAAAACGTAAAAAAACGGACGAAAACGTAAAAAACTAACGAAAACGTAAAAAATCGGACGAAAACGTTAAAAAACGGACGAAAACGTAAAAAAACGGACTAAAACGTAAAAAATCGGACGAAAACGTAAAAAAAATAATACTAATATTAATAGTTAATTAAAAAAAAAAGACTAAATTTGCAAAATCTGCCGAAAAACAGGGACCATTTGCTCAAGAAACTGAAAAGTAATAAAGAGAGAAGGGTATTTTAGTCATTTGATCTAGGCCAGGGACGATTTTTGCCCAAAGTTTCCCCACAGGGACGATATTTGCACTTTCCAAAGATTTTGGGACGAATCGTGCAATTTGGCCAAAGTTTAGGGACGATTTTTGCAATTTACTCTACTGTTAATTAACATATTTCATACGAGATATGGAATACAAATTTACCTATTTGCTAGTCAAGTTCACAAAAGTTAATCCCATGCACATCTAAATTTTTTCAAATCGAAAGTAAAAAAAAATCAGATCGAAATTCAAAAAAAAATAATAATAAAATAATCTAATCGATTCTATGATCATCGTAACCATATTTTTTCAGATCGAAAGAATACACAAAAAAATCAAATCCACAGAAAAATAAAGTTCGATCGAAAGCAAAAAAAAAGTTAAATCGAAAGTATAAAATTAGTTCTAAAGGTTAATAATATCAAATTCAAGATTCATTGATATCAATTTACGGACACGTCTTGTTGTTGAATAAAGAGCAAAGAATATTTTGTGAACTTTTTAATATACAGTTTAAAAATACTAAACATCAATGAAGAACAAAAACCATGTCAAGGAAGGACAAACCTGGACATAGAGAATTATGGATACAAGTCTCTCTTATTCGGCCATGATTGAGCCCCGTTCGGTTATGAGGGCAAACAAGTGATTCGAAGACGATGACGGCTAATATAAAATTAGGGTATTCATTTTGAATTGACCCCATCCAAAACCGCATATATGGTGGAACAGTTACAACAAAAAAAGCTAACATGAAATACCTTTTTTACCCTTTATTAATTTATTAAACATACCTTAATAGTTGCTTAATTTACAAAAATGACACAAATCATATTAGCCATTGATCAAATATCTAATGGTTGTGATTGGTTCTCGCAGTTCTCGCAATTTATTTGATTTTGAAAATAACCCTACACTATATATATATATATATATATATATATATATATATATATATAACATGAGGCATTTTCCACAAATGTCACCTCAATGCCACCTCAATTCAATGCCATGTAATTCAATTTAATGTCACATAATCATTTGTTGTCCAACTAAGCAATATTTTTATCCACCTAAGCACTAATTGTAAATTTCGGATTTTTAATAATTATTTTTGTAAATTTCGGATTTTTATTAAATATTTTTGAAAATTATTTATAAAAAATGAGCCTTGCAAGGATTGAACCTTGATTATTTGGATAAATAACAAGTGTGTTTACCACTTAGGCAACAAGTTATTTTGATAATTATGTTGCATGTTATAATCTATAAATGTCTATAATTATATTGGAATTCGAATTTGAAAACTTTTTTCTGCAGCCATATTCGACACTGAATAACTTTCACATAAAATCTCAAATCGATGATCCCTCCTGTGAAAAGTTAGATGGGTATATAGAGAAGCTCCAGTAAAAACTGTAGCCCGATCCAACAGTTCAGGAAAACGTTATGGCCGTTAGAAAATAGTGCTGCAGATTCGAATTTGAAAACCTTCTTCTGCAGCCATATTCGACACTGAATAACTTTCACATAAAATCTCAAATCGAAGATCCCTCCACTGAAAAGTTATATGGGTATATAGAGAAGCTCCAGTAAAAATTGTAGCCCGATCCAACGGTTCAGGAAAAAGTTATGGTCGTTAGAAAACAGTGCTGCAGATTCGAATTTGAAAACCTTCTTCTACAGCCATATTTGACACTGAATAACTTTCACATTAAATCTCAAATCGACGATCCTTCCGGTGAAAAGTTAGATGGGTATATAAAGAAGCTCCAGTAAAAATTGTAGCCCGATCCAACGGTTCACGAAAACGTTATGGTCGTTAGAAAACAGTGATGCAGAAAACATTGATGTTCGCGGACAATCTCTTTGAAGACTCGAAATCACTAATGTATGTGTTTGAAGTTGTTAGTTGTTACTTAAATAGTAATTCAGCTGATGTGAATCACCTTGCTAACGATAGTGAACAGCCGTAAATCAGTTGGCAATAGATTTTTAATTCACAATTATTAGAAGAGATGTATGCTGTCTAAACTCCTATGATTTGTAACGTTATGATATTATCGTATGATAAGCCAATGTAGTCAATAAGATAATACTAACAATTGCAGCTCTTTCTGAATAGTTGGTTGTTTGTTTTTTGAGTGTATAACATGTTGATGTTGTCGCTGAATAGTTTGTTTATGTTGATGATTTTACAGGAACAAATAATCATGAGTTTAACAAGAATACAGAAAAGAATGACACTACAATTGATGCACAAGCTACAAGTAGTAAAAACTAATTATCATATTATGCTTGCATGTTGCATGATGTGTTTTTGTTATTTTTAATTTAATTGGTTGTTTTTGTTTATGTTGATGTTTGTTTATATCTGAAAAATTATATTGCATGATGTGTTTTATGTTTATGTTTTTTGGTTGGTGAATCTTTATTATGTATAAAGGATTATGATAGTTTTTAAGAACATTGTGTTACATAATTCATACACGTTTATGTTTTTTTGTTGCATGATGTGTTTGTGTGGTTTTCAAATTAAATTGGTTGTTTTTGTTCATGTTGATGTTTGTTTATATCAGTAAAATTGTATTGTTATCAGTTACATGATGTCTTCTATGTTTATGTGTTTTAGTTGGTGAATCTTTATTATGAATAAAGGATTAGGATTGTTTTTTAGAATATTGCGTTACATAATTCATACATGTTTATGACTTGTGATCATGAAATCATCCAGATAAGAGGAAGAGAAGAATTGACACAAGCACAATTAAAGCTCCTTCTACAGGTAGTTAATCAGAAAGTAATATAGTCTACATATATTCGTTGTAGTTAAAATTAAATTGGAAACATAATAAAATTTTGGTACGTGTTTCCACCAGTTGTGGCACCATTAAGTGAGAACAGTGTCATCGATATGTCGTTGTTTGAAAGTGACACACCAAGGAAAAGATCTGGAACCCATGTTCAGAATGAAACAATGGCATCGAAAGGTAAAGTTAAACTGTTTTAGATTTAAATGCTATGGCTTAAAGGTTACAAAGATTACCAAGTTCGATGCTTTCTTACCATGGAGATACATTTTTTTTCATATATACTGTATTATATTGTTGAGGAATGATATGATATAAGTTTACTGTAGTTATTAGTTAGAAGGTTATAGAGCAATATATATATTAATATATGTTGTATGAAGGGTTTTGTTCTATGTATCCTTAACTATTGTCTGTCATCAGGTATGAAGAATTGAAACACTTAGTTTGCTGGAAAGCTATTAGGATTGTTGCTGATGGTATAGGATGTCTAAACAAAAAATTTGGACGCTGGTAAGAGGCTTCTCATTCTTTCGGTCACTACTCATTATAATCATTAACACCGATATGCGTTCTAAGTGGGTATGTTTGCATGTGTGATAAGGTTTTAATATGTACCTTTTTGAGGGGTCGTTTAAGCCCTTATTTGATCACTTTTGTATCCATTATTACTTAATATCGTTCCTTTTCACTTTTTAGGTATCTTGAAGGCAAAATGCTGGAATGGCACTTATTCGAACGAAAAGGCGCGAATATACGAAGAAAATGGCCAAAGTAAAAAATTGAGACACTCAGGCTGCTGGAACTGAAGGGGACGGCGTCAGGCACAAAATAGTGATGCCGTCGGACAACTTTTGTGACGGCTCAGAAGCCAAATTGCTCATTTACAAGTGATGGCTTCAGGTTTTAAAAGAGTAGGGCGTCGCAACTCAGACGGCCTAGATTTGATCCAGACGACGTCAGAGACTGAAGGGGACGGCGTCACAATCATATGGTGACGCCGTCGCAAGACTAATGTGGCCAAGACGAAACCCTATTAATGATGACCCGACGGCATCACAAATCAAAGGGTGACGCTGTCGCATTTGTAATCTTATATATAGAATCCGAATTTTTTAGTTTTCAGGGTGTAGTCTTTTGAGTAAAAAACCTAAACCGAACCAAGGCTGTCTTGTACAATATTTTAGGGTTCCATACCCTATCTTACATCAAGATAAGTGTTTTACTTCATTAATTCAAGTATGACTTCAATTAATTTTTTTTTGGGTAAAGGGGAGTAATCCTGCACCCTGGTAAATATATTCACCAAAAGAATCGTTTAAGTACAATGGATATGAGTGAAATCCCATATCTCAGCCCGTTACATAGGCATAAAGCTTACATAACAAGATACTACCTATTTTCTAAACAAGAAAACATACCACTACTCACATGATAATATAGGACATAACGAATAAAATTACTTCCTAGGACCTTGAAGCTTGGTGCCATACATGGCATTAAAGGCATCCAAATTCCCTGGAAGATCATCAATCTGCTTCGCATAGTCATCGTAGTCATAGTCATCATACTCATCTTCAAACCCTTGGCCACCACCACCGAATAGATTAGCAGACTCATCAAATGTGTTAGCAACCACCTCATCATCAGAATCAGAAACCACGATCTCTCCCACTTTAGAAAAAGGATTAACTCTCTTAGTAGAAGAGGCGGGCGGATTACAAGAATAACTAGTATTAGGAGCCACAACCGACTCCATCTCTTTCAAATCACTCACAAGGGGTTCTTGTGATGCAATACCTGTCTTAGTAGACTTATCTTCATTAACTTCCATTGTACGACCAGAATCCACATCCTTGTTGGTGTCATTTGAAGGAATACCAAACGCATCCGTATATTCCATATTAAGAGCATCAAACCGGTTAGATGTAGAGATCTTTGTTCCACTCGAACTAGCCACATCAGAAGCATTCTTCTTAGTGACTTCCACTTTCTTAGGTTCAGAAGGAGTCTTTTTGGGTTGATATTGAAACTGCTTACCCACAACAGGTTTAATAAACCCTCCTTGACCCAGAATAGTAGACCCACCTTGCTTTCCCTTCTTCTTGTTATTAACCGTCTTGAAACCATTATTAACACGCTTAGTAGGCTGAGCAGGAGGTTCAACAACTTTAGGACATTCAATAAGAGTATGACCAAAAATCTTACATTTATCACAATGAGGTGGTTTCCACTCATATTCAACCCGTATCTTCTCAATAGTCGAACCCGACCCATCAAGTAACGGTATCTCAATAGTAAGGCTGTCCCTAAGCACCTCATCCGACTTCACTTCAATCATGCATCTAGCAAAACTACTACGGCCCCACGAGTCCTTACACATTTGGCTAGTGAAAGCATCTAACCTTTTAGGCGTGCCTATCAATGTGGCAAGGAGACTAAGGCCATCATCAGAAAACATAGCAAGAGGAACATCATGGAATTTAACCCACACCGGGATGTTGGTCAAATCCTCTTTAAGTAAGTTGGTGTTCAATGTCCATGGTTTAAGAATAATAGGTACATTTCTAATCAACCAAGGACCGTTTTCAAGAACATCATCAACACCTTTCTTCGAATTGAACTTAAAAAAGAAGAACCCCTTTGCATTCATCATTACCTTTTGTAAACCAAACTTAGCCCACGTATTGCGTACAAAGTAATCAACAACAGGAAAAGCAAGTCGTTGACCAAGGAAATACCCATATAAAGTATTCTCAAACCTAGAGTTCACCTTTTCAACCACTTTCATCGGGACAGAAAGATCCACACCATTAGCTTTCTTATTACATTCCAACCTACGAAAGTTTGACGTGTGTTTCTTAAGTTCAGTAGAAGTAACACCAGCATATGATGTAGAAGGTTGTTTCAAAGCAACACCAACCTTCTCAATACCAGCAGCCACATGTGCATTCGTATCAACCTTAACATTAACATTATTAGGACTACTAGTAGCATTAACATAAGAAGCCATAGGAACACTCGTATCTTGAGGAGGTTTCGAATAATAACCAATAGTAGTAAGCATCTCCTCTAGCTCCTTCTGTGACTGCAGCACCTTAAGATGCTCAAATGGATTAGCCCCAGTAGTAGTATCCAATGTCACAGCTGGTTTTAATGGTTGCCCATCGTCACCCACAAGAATAAGTTTTCCCTCAAATATTTGTTTTTCAATAGCACATATTTTCAATAAAGTATCATGACCCTCAGGCGTGTCATGACTAGGTCCATCATGACTAGTGCTCGAACCAAGTGAAATCGACTCCACTTGTCCATCAGTATGAGAACTACTCCCCTCGTTAATCGGAGAAGGGCAAGCATCCATGTCGTCATTAGCAGTGTTATCTTTAGCCACATGTCGTGGCATACTGTCAACCTTCTCTCCAACAGGTCGTGTTTGTGTATTGATCTCCTCTCCCATCTTCGACATCACAACAACCACAAACCCCTTTAGACAAGTAATAAGAAACAGAAAATCAAAAAGATAATGTCTGGTCTTCAATCAATACGAATAAACCCTAGTTTAAAAACTAGGGTTTTTAGTGAAACAACACATATAATTAACCCATAGAACCAACGTCTTCAATTAATTGTGTGTATGCTTGCATGTTTCCCATGTCCGGCTAATTTACTTGTGTGTTTGCTTAGGGAATATGAAACTTAATTATTGAATATTGATTGGTTGTCTCTTATCTTAATTTTTAATGATCTAGTATTGCGATAGGTCATCCGTTGTGTAGTTAATGCTTGATTAATATTTGTGAACCTTAGCTTATAGTACCTAGAGTCATTGTAGGCTAAACTATCCGAAGAGTACCTTAGCGTTAAGTTTATAAATCCTAGATATTTTGTAAGCAATAACCTTTGGTAGTTTCAAAGAGTTAGGGATAAATGCATACCCTACAACCTTAGACACACAATGCGATTAAGAATAAGGACGTGACAATTCAACCATCAATAGGAGATAATTAAGGAGTAATAAAACCTAACTAAACACATTTTTAAATCATCATACGAGCACACAATAATTAGACAACGACTACTGTCACACCCCCAAATTACCTGTTTTGCAGCGGAATGGAATTCCTGGGGATTGACTGTCATAGCATCACAATCACAGTTATATTGAACGACCTAAAGTGTCGTTTGGAAAATACATCGCTTGATTTAATAAAAACATTCAGAGTTACAAAGATAGGTCCCAAATGAAAGTTACTATGTGCGGAAAGTAAGTTTGGTACAAGTCAAACGATGTTTTTAAAGTGTATAAATCCCATGTGAGACGCGTCGTCACCGCGACTCTATGATATATCCACATGCATGCCATGAAGTGAATGCCTTAGTAACCTGAAAATACATTGCTAAAAGTGTCAACACAAAGGTTGAGTGAGTTCATAGAGTTTATGTAAATGTTTAATACGACTACCACAAGTATAGATTATGTATGACAATGTCGTCACAAAAATGATACAATTGCTATAAGTCCATGACACCGAAGCTTGACTGATGTTCGCCTCAATAGAGTGTTTTGCCAAACAACTCAATAATGATAAAGAAATAAAATGCATCCGTCCGGTTGGAATCCGCCAACCCGGATGGAGGTGTCACCCTCGATAGATCTATCCACTCACCCTCGCTTCTATGAAATTAACGGTTCATGATTATGAAATGGGGACATTTAACTGGCAATGAGGTAACTTAAGCAATGTAATGAATTTGAATATACTTGGCATCGTAATAAAAATGATGTGCAATGTATTCTCCCCCGTAGGTTTGAAATAAAGTATAAACTTGAATAAATCGGGGCTATGAAAACTTACCTGTTGCAATGATTATGATGACAAAAGTGGATACACTAAAATGTAGCGTGATTCTCGAAACTGACCTACTATGAATGATATGATATGTAATAAGTCATGATGTAATGTTATGCATGCAATTCAGATGATATTTATACTACTTATGAATTTTTGAAAACAATACTTTTCGTCGAGAATATAATCTTTTAACGTCTTGACCATTTTTAAATTACTTCACATGTATTTACGTTGAAACGATATCCGACGATAATCATTTAGTGATTTATTAAGAGAATAAAACTTTTCGTCGTAAAATAATGTCATTGAAATTTCCATGAAAGTGACAAAAACGGCTTCTAAAAGCTAGTCGTAAAATGGTGCACATCAAGCGTTAGGAAACAAACTCAACGGTTTTGGGAAGCTCGTATGATTATCTCGAAGTTTTAGTGTTTAAGTTTCCATCCTAGAGGTCTCGAACATAAAGAAAAATAGAGGTTAAGTATGGTACTTATGTCCCAAAATATAGTTTAAGGATGGTTTTCGGCAAAGTTTGAGTAAACGTATTTAATTCATTACAACTCAGCTAATCAAACGGTCGGACATTTTGGAAAATATACTTGGCGATCTCACTTTTACTAGAAGACATCACTTTATAAAAAGTTCTAAATCAATGTTAAAAACAACCTTCAACTTGGTCTCTAGTTTTGCCGTAAAACTTGCCTATTAGGAATAATATTTAGTTTTTCTTATATAATAAAGTTACGGCAACTTTTGTAAACGTGTATAATTTAATCGTTACAAATCCGTTTTCTACGTTTTTAAAGGTCCTTAGCTTTGTATCAAAATATACTAACATATTTTTGTCAAGTCGACATAATTTACAACGCCCAAGCTTCATTTTTGACTCGTACAAAACAAACAATACATGCTGAAATTTCCAGAAAATTATAGTTTTCGTCGCCAACTTGAAAAATTCATAACTTCTTCGTTATAGCTCCGTTTTAATCCGTTCAAGCGGCCACGGTTTCGTTTTAAAGTATATTTTCTAAATATCTAGGCCAAAATTTTTAATCTACTGTCGGATTTTCCAGATTTTGAAAATAAGGACAGACCCTTTTGCAAACTTGTCGAAATGAGTTTTTCTCGCGCCAAACCTATTCTAACCCATTCAAAACAACTCCGAAGCTATTCTAATCATACCATAAACCTTCTTAAGGTGTCATGGGTTCCTAGACATCACCAAAACTAATATATAACAAGGAGTAATTATAGGATGAATTATATATATATATATATATATATATATATATATAACACTTAAAAACCTTAAAAAGTGGTATAAACATCACATAACTTGCATGTTTTACTTGTGCATAATAAAAATGAACATAGAAGTGAATATGGAAAATAATGATATGTATGAAATGCTTACTAGTAATTGATGAGGTTTATGAGAACAATGGATTTTTCCTAATCACCCTAGGTTTTTATTTCAAAACCTATACAAAGAGTGATACTAGTGTGTATAAAACCTTGTCTAGAAAATTTTATGATGATCTTCCTTCTTGTCTTGTGGCTGCCGGTTTTAGAGAGAAAAGAGAGCAAGAGTTTTGATCTTTACTTGTGAAAATGAAGTAAATGAGTTTTGGATAATTAATATAATACATACACTTGAGATATTTAGCAAGACTTGGTGAATCACCCAAATGACTCACCCCTTGGTGGTCGACATACATAAAACAAAAAGGAGTAGATACATTAATTGATAATTAAGTGTATTAAATGTTGAGTAATGTGTAGTTAATTAGGAATTATTAGTAACTTGTGTATTTATTTAAGCATTTTGGGTAGCGTTAGCTAAAAATAAATTTTAACGGGTCAAGATAAAATATATTGAAGTCATAAAAAGTATAAAAGTACATTTCTTGCAAAATTTGAGTGAAATAATAATAATCGTGTAGTATTTAAGAAAACCGTCGTAATTATATAAATATAACAATTTATATACAAAATAAATTTAAAACATTGGGTAAACTCATAATATTATTTTTATAATCTTAATATGAGTATAAAAATATATTGGGATAATTTTTGGAAGTGATGGATCAATTGTTCAAAATAATTAATCACGCGATAACGTTTATTTAATATGAGATTATACGTTTAATGTAAAATGCAAAACCATGCATGAACTAAGATGATGATAATGATGTTAATGAAATGTAGACTAAACTTAGTCTATATGAAATGACCTCGATGATATGATCATGAATTCACAGCTAAACCATTAAAGTTACGCGAATTTGATACTCGTAAACCTAGTTTACGATAAATGATGAAATAGTGAAACTTGAGAAATGACCTGAAATTGCGAGTTGTCACAACTACATACACCACTAGATTAGATAATTAGATAAGTAGAATAATCGGTAGAAATACCAACCCCCCCCCCCCAAATTCAAACCCCGAGATTCGTACCTTTCCATTTCCTAAAAAACATAAAAAGAAAAAAAATAATCTTCCTCAACCCCAAACTTAGCGTAGTAACTTCTCACTAGCATTCCTATTCCCCTAGAGAACGATATCAATTCCCGTGGCTTACCCTAATACTACACTACAATGATTAGGTTCACTGCCTAGGGTGTTGAAAAACTTGCTCGACGAAAAGGAAGTTCCTTTGACCCCGAACGACGCGTGTAGCGTTATAAAGTTTTTGGCGCCGCTGCCGGGGAATAGAATAGCTAGTTAGGAGTCCACCTCGTTTAGGTTTACTTGCTTGATTCCTATCAAGTAAGCTTTTTTTCCCAATTTTTAGCTTCCTCGTAGTCTATCCCCCTTCTTCGTGACCTTCGTTCGTATCCCATCACTTTTCTTCATGGAAGGTGATAACCAACCACCATTCATCAACCTACCACCAAATGACCCGCCAAGATGCCGTACTCTTGGTGAATACTCGAGACCAAGCCATCTAGGCTATAGGAACACCATTGAGCTTCCCGATGAAGCCCAAACTACGGCCCTACGATCCGACACCATCCGGTTGGTGCAAAATGGATGTGCATTCCGTGGACTTCGTTCCGAAGATCCTAATCAGCATCTTAAGGACTTCCTTAAAATTGTCGATTCCATCGACCTCGATGCTACTACTCGGGAGACCACGCGTCTGCGTCTCTTCCAATTCTCTCTACGGGACCAAGCTAGTAATTGGCTTGAGCGACTTCCCGCCGGCTCCATCTCAAGTTGGGATGATCTCACCCCTCGCTTCCTTGCTCAATTTTTCCCACCGGGGAGAACCACTAAACTAAGACGAGACATCTTGACATTTCAGCAACTTCAAGGTGAATCTCTCTACAAAGCATGGACTCGATTCAAGGACTTACTTAATAAAGTCCCTCATCATGGTATTCATCTTTGGCTTCAAATCCGAAAAATCTATGACCATACCGATTTCATCACAAGGCGATCCATTGATCAAGCCGCCAGTGGAAGGCTTAGTGACCTTAACACAGAGGAATCTTGGGATATTATAGAAGAGCTTGCCGATCAAAGCTACGAAGATTGGAATGAATCCCCTGAAACCCCCATTAAAGTGGTTAATGCCATATCAACTCCTCTTGAATCTTCCAACGTCACCGAAGAGCAAATGAGTGCTCTTGAGAGAAGGATTGATTATCTGATAGAAAGGCATAAGAGAGCCCCCATACAAATCCCTCGGGAAATAGTCAATTCCACCAACCACCCAACACCTTTCTCCGAATCCCCAAGTCGTGAGCAAAATCTTAATACCGAACGACGCTTCCGTTCTACTTCCCCAATACCACTCTCACCAAGCTTTAAGGAACAAATGAGGGAGTACATGGCAGCTCATACGGAGAGATTAGCAAAATTCGAATAGGAGGTTTATAAGCAAAGAGAGGAAATGCAGGAAAAGATGACGAAAATGATGAACCTGGTAAAAGAATATACCAAGACAAAAGTTCCCGAAAAGGTACTAGTAAGAAGCAATGATTATCCTCCCACTTTGTTTGTTAACGCCATTTCCATTATGCCCGAAGATGGAAAGGTTGAGGAGAAGAAAACTGAGAAAAGCAAGAGGGAGGAGGCTGAACCTAATAATGAGCCCGAGACCATTGAGTACTACCTTAAGCACGAAATTAACAAAAAAACCATTGTTAACCAAGTGAACAACCTTAGGTACAATAAGGTTTTTAGGGAAGCCCTTGAAGGAAAAATAACATAAGAAGAGTATTGACACCATGCCTATGGGACCTCTGTATGAGCTGGTTCTGAAAAAACCAGTAACAAAAAAATGAGACACCACTGGGAACTTCGTGATACCATGTAGCATAGGTGACATTGATAATATAAATGCCTTAGCTGATCAAGGGTCTGATGTAAACATAATGCCGGTATCAATCTATAATAAGTTGACTAGGGAGAAGCCAGCCAAGACCGATCTTAGACTTTCCTTAGCAAATCACACCTATGTCTACCATATAGGAATCGCAGTGGATGTTTTAATAGAGGTGGCTAATATCATTTATCCGGTGGATTTCGTGATCATAGACATTGAGGAAGATAGAAACATGTCACTCATTATTGGGACACCTTTTCTGGCCACCGCCAAAGCAACCATCAAATGCGGGGAGGGCATCATGATACTTAAAAGCGGCAAAGGGTATGCTAGGATACCCATTGTTCCAAGGTATCCTTTTAAGATCATGGAGAAGATTACGGATGAGAATCCACAAGTCCCTAACAATGTGGTTAAGAAGAAAATGAACAACTGGGAAAAAGGTCTTAGAGATTTCATGGTTCAAGAATTACATGCAACATTGTGGAAGCGCGATAAAAAGTTAGAAAATAATCCCACTTCAATACCACAAACACAAAAGAACCCTAAGGAATTTTTAAAGGGTGAGAAAGTACTCTTATACAAATCACGAATAAGAGCATTACGAGGTAGAAACAAACCAAGATGATTTGTGCCTTATACGGTGAAGGAAACTAATCTAAAGGATAAAATTGTTACCATAATAGACGACGTGGGCAAGGAATCCACGGTGAGCATACAACGACTACGCCCTTTTGATGAAGGACGAGCGAAGAAAGAAGGTGACGGTAACGAAGTCACGTAGGGGCACGACTTCGAGTCTAGCTACAAGACTCATAAATAAAGAAAAGCGCTTCGTGGGAGGCAAACCATGCTTAATTGTTTGCTTGTTTGTGTCGTGTATCTTTTATTGATTGTTTATTCTCATGTTTAAATTTGTAAAAATGCTTTATTGTGTCTTTAACCTCGTCTTAATTACATATAAAGATATTTTACATAAGGGATAAGTGTAGGGAGGATTACACACGTTTTCAAAAGAAACGTAAACATGGGGATTTAAATTAATTAAAAGATATACATGTGTGTCTGTTTGAGTCAAATGCTTGTATCGAGTCATAATGGATGTTTTGTAGGAAATTTTTCCAGATTCTAAAGATGTAAATTTTTCAGAATTTTTTCCAGAAAATCGCAGACCAGTTTTTGTCAGGATAACCTAACGGCGTCAGGATCGCAACCTGACGGTGTCAGGAAGGAGCAAAAACAACTGATTACTTTTTCTCGTTTTCTGAGCTACTTATAAATTTTTGGAATTTTCCAGGTCTTATATCCTAGTTTAGTAGAGTCCTATATATATTGTTACCGCCGATTTTACACGAAGGTTTCGTTTGTTTTTTTCAAGTGTGCAGGTTTAATTTACCAAAAAGAAGATACATAAGATGAGAAGGAGCTTTTCACGCAAACGTTCTTCTTGAAGAAAGATGTAACCACCACTTTATACGGATTCTACCGAGCTAATCAGGGGAGTATTAGTTTCTTTCATCTTTTATTTACCTTCCGTTATCATAACTTTGATACTTTCGGGGAACATTGGGGACAATGTTCAGTTTAAATGTAGGGAGGGAAAATAAAACGAGAACTTTGAAACTAAGCTTATCCTTGATTGTTTTCTTTGTCCAATTGCATTTGTGTAATAAACCATGAGAAATTGTCGGTTAGTGTAATTTTGGCACCAAATTTAAAAATTTTCATGACATATAGGAGTGGGTCATTAGTCTTAATAAAGCGTCTCATGGATAGGAAGTTATATGACTAGCACAAAAACCCTTTACCACTTAAATTCCACCCAAAATGTGAGGATCACCCTTAGATTAGTAGGAATTAAAGCATTCATCTTTAATGCTTAGAGTGTGAACCGGTAGTATAATAGATTCTAGAACTTGTTTTGTGATGCATTCTGAGATCGCTAGTAAGACTACACTTGTGTAGTTAGGAATTACTAAATGATAAGAGGCATTAAGATAACCCTTGTTTGATACCCGTAATATAATTACTTCTTCCACATTAGTTGAGTAATTCCCCCACACCTTTGCGTTGTACTCATCTTTAGTACACGATACCCCTAGTTAACCCCTCAGAGCCTATCCTTTTCGCGGTTCTCGTGATGTTTCAGTTTTCCGGAATATCAATGAAGAGCATTGTTTACAATCCACCCCCAAATGTACACCCAAATCGCCTTAGCCTACCTTGTATGCACTCACTTTTAGTGCATTATTGTTATCACCCTAAACCCTTAGTTCAATTATCTAGTTGCTTGCATAAGTTGCTAATTTGAGTCATATCCTTTGTACACAGTTTTGGGACGATTGGGACTCATGGGAAAAGTTAAAATTTATGAAATGACGGGAAGGGAACGTTAAATTCAAATTCCCTTTATTTGCGTAATAATGTACTCCAAGTGTTTTGATCTTTTCAATTCGAGTCAAATTAGTGTTAGAGTTATAAAAACTCAAGTGTAGGGATGTGCCTATAAATCCCTATCATTTTGATGTTATCGTAGAGGATGGTAGAGTAAAAGTGTATGAAAAAAAAAAAAAAAAAAAAAAAAAAAAAAAATGTTGAATTAAAAAAGGGAGACAAGGGTGTCTGAGAACCAATTTGGTTTTATGCCAGGAAGGTCATCGATCGAGGCTATCCACCTCCTCAGAAGCATCATGGAGAAGTACCGAGAAAGACAAAGGAACCTGCATATGGCGTTCCTTGACCTAGAAAAGGCATATGATAGTGTCCCACGTGAGCTGATTTGGAGATCTCTTATTGATAAGGGAACACCAAGGAGATATGTGAGAGTCATTAAGGATATGTACGAAGGGGCTAAGACCCGCGTACGGTCGACAGTGGGGATCTCAGAGTTCTTTCCTGTGGAAGTTGGGCTCCACCAAGGATCTGCCATTAGTCCGTACCTATTCGCTGTGATCTTGGATGAGTTATCTAGAGGGATTCAAGAGGGCATCCCGTGGAGCATGATCTTCGCTGACGACATTGTTCTGGTGGCAGAATCGGCGGAAGAGTTAAACATCAGACTGGAGCAATGGAGGGAAGCACTTGAAGATAAGGGTCTTCGGGTCAGCAGAGAGAAGACTGAATATCTGAGATGTGAGTTTGGGAGGATCGAATCAGAGCACCAGGAAGATTTGGATATCCGCATCGGTGAACAGATCCTACCACCTAAAGAGTCTTTTAGATATCTAAGATCGATGATCCACCGATCAGGGAGGATAGACGAGGACGTGACCCATCGGATTCGAGCTGGATGGGCAAGATGGAGGGCGGCCTCAGGAGTCCTTTGTGATAGGAACGTCCCTTGTAAGTTAAAGGGAAAATTTTACAAGGTGGCGATTAGACCGGCGATGCTGTATGGGTCCGAGTGTTGGCCCATCTCCAAGGCGCATGCTAACAGAGTAGAGGTGGCGGAATTGAGAATGTTAAGATGGACTTGTGGGAAAACCTTGCTTGACATGATCCCGAACGGTGTTTTCAGAGCAAAACTTGAGGTCGGGAATATTATCGAGAAGATGAGAGAGGGAAGGCTGAGGTGGTTCGGCCATGTCAGGAGGAGGCCACAATCAGCGCCTGTAAGAAGAGTCGAAGCGCTAGTAGTTGATGGTGTGAGAAGGAGGGGTAGACCCAATCTCAGGTGGGAGGATAGACTTAAGCTCGACATGAAGGAGCTGCTCTTGTCCGAGGACATGACCTTAGATAGGAATTTGTGGAGAGCTAGAATTAGGATTTGCGGGTAGTTACCCCTGCCTTAGTTTAGGCCCTTTGCGTGTTTGCTTTTGCCCTTTGTTGCCCCTTAGGTTGCCTTTTTGCCTTCGCTTTAGGTTTCGTCTTCCTTTGTTTTGCCCCCTTAGGTTTACCTGCCTTTGCTTTGCTTTTGGTTTTTGTTTCTGGTTTGATGTGTGTTTTTGTTTGGCGTTTGTGCGTGTTTGGGCTGCCCCTTTTCGCATGCTTTTTGTTTGCTGCCTTTATGCCCTTTTGCTCTCTCTTCTCCTCTTTATCACTCGCACACGTGCACTAGCCGGAGGTCTCATTTGGAAGCAGTCTCCTTACCCCCGGGTCTATCCCTGGGGTAGGGGTAGGCACTGTCTACATTCTACCTCCCCCATACCCTGCCTCGGCGGGATTGGGTATGTTGTTGTTGTTGTTGTTGTTGTTGAATTAAAAAAAATACGGGCTACCATCCTACATCTATCTTTAAAATTATGTTTGTTTGTTTCAGTTATCTAGAGTCTAGAGTGTCGAGTCTTGGCTTAGCAAAGCCATTATTCGAATGCTTATAACATAAAGATTTTTGACTTGCCACCACTAAATAGCCTATCCCACCAAACCCTTTGTGTTGGGTTTCTTGATTTGATGATACAAAATAATAAAGAATGAAACATCAAGGGCTTAAAGTGACAAGAAGGAAATCTACAAAAAGATGGAGGGACTTGCTTGCAAAACAAGATTTATTATTTAGTCCTTCGTAGTATCTTGTATACCCTAATCCTCTAGTATATAAAGAGGACATGGGTGTAGGTTTTAATATATAAGTCTTTCATAATGTAGTCGACTAAAGGTGTGTGTGTGTCCTAGGCGTGTAGTTCTTTGTAAATGCCTAGGTTAGTGTTAGTTTAGTTAACCCCTAAGATCAAAGAAGTATTTGATCCCTGTTACATTTAGGTAACACGTATTATTCTGATCAAATAATATTTGGAGGAGATTGGGTGAAAGTAAAACCTTGTGTCAATAATAATTATATTTTGATTTATCCTTCTGCGTATTGTATTTGTTATTGTAATCCCTAGCGCTCTAAACGATCTCAAAGAGTCTATCAAACTCCACAATTGGTATCAGAGCTCGGGGATCTTGTTACCTAGGGATTCACAAGGTTTCTTGGCGAAAAAGAAGGAAGAAAATCGATTTTTTACAAAATTCGCAACTTTTCTGCAGCACTGTTTTCAAGAGGGCATAACTTTTTAGTGAACCGTTGGATCGAGCTACAATTTTTGCTGGTGCATCTCAGTATTTTCATCTAACTTTTCACCAAAGGGATCGTTGATCTGAGCTCTTAATCAAAAGTTATAATCTGTCGAAGTCTGCTGCAGAAACTGAAACATTTTCGTAAGGTTACTACAGCACTGTTTTGTAACGATCATAACTTTTTCGTTAACCGTTGGATCGTGACGAAATTTTAGGTGGACGTTCTCTATATATTCATCTAACTTTTCACCAGAGGGATTGTCGATCTGAGTCTTAATAAAAAGTTATTCAGTGTCGAAGTTGGCTGCAGAAACATGTTTAACAATTCGAATTTTTTGAATTTTTAGGGTTTTCTTGGATATTAAACTTCCTAAATCCGTGTTTCTTTGAATTAATTCATTATGGAAGTTGGTTATACATTATGTGGTGTCTTTAATTAGCAGATGAAAGCAGCTTTGATGGTGTTTTGATTGAAACCACTGCTAGTGTTTCTCGTAACCACTGCTAAGGGGAAATCGTGTGTAATAATAGTTTTGGTTTTTGGAGACACACACACAGAAGATTGGTTCACACACACAAGGAGTTTGGAAGTTGTTCCTAAATGATTTAAAAAGCTCGTATTTGGTTTATTGGATTAGTTGATTACGAAGATGATTGATTATAACTTATTTGATATTGTAGTTGAGTTACACAGATTCGTGATTTATCATATCTTAAAGTGGGTGTTACACTTTGGAGATAACTTGTTCGTTCTTAAAGGATGTTGACGAAGACTTGCAAAATCTAGTTTTCATAGGTCAAGGGGTGGATGGATGAAGACCTAATTAACTATCACTTAAAGGAGTTACATTGTAGTGCTCAGTGTCTCATTGAAGATGAGGAATTTGTCAAGAGATTGCGGTCTACTTATATGGTGTTAGTATAAGTTTGGAGTCACGTGGATAAACAAGACATAAGACACAAGTTTGGGTTATTCTACTTCTTTATCAAGTTTGTTATATTTGGTTTTCTTCACAAGTGATCATTACAAGGAGCTTACAGATTTGAAGAATCATTTAATGTTCATGCACCACTCAAGGGGAAGTTTCTACTACTCACATTCTCTATTTGTTGATAACAAAAAGGGTAAGAGATGTTGGAGTGCGATGGCATGGATTAAGAGGAAGACAAAGGAATACAAGAATGTTTCATTCATGGTGAGATTTAATTATCTCAACTTCTGCTACTTCGTCTAGGGAAGTTCGTACAAGAATCGTGTTTGTTTTGTCATCATCAAATAGGGGAAGATTGTTGGGTTTCTTGATTTGATGATACAAAACAATAAAGAATGAAACATCAAGGGCTTAAAGTGACAAGAAGGAAATCTACAAAAAGATGGAGGGACTTGCTTGCAAAATAAGATTTATTATTTAGTCATTTGTAGTATCTTGTAAACCCTAATCCTCTAGTATATAAAGAGGACATGGGTGTAGGTTTTAATATATAAGTCTTTCATAATGTATTCGACTAAAGGTGTGTGTGTGTCCTAGGCGTGTAGTTCTTTGTAAATGCCTAGGTTAGTCTTAGTTTAGTTAACCCCCAAGATCAAAGAAGTATCTGATCCCTGTTACATTTAGGTAACACGTTATTAATATAATTGGAGGTGATGGTGAATGAAACCTTGTGTCAATAACATAGTTGTTTGTTTAATTCCGCTGTGCATGTTCTTTATCTATGTTATTGTTAAACCCTAAGGCTCAAAACGATCTCAAGGAGTCTAAGAAACTCTACACTTTGTTTCCCTACCGTAAGCCTATCATTACAACCCTTTAAAAGACCTCTTGGATAGTCTTTCCTAGGTGCTTACTGATCCGTGCAAAACCGTCAAGTTTTCTCACGCAAGCTGACCACTTGTGAATGGCCAACTGTAAGAAACTTAAAACAGCTTAAGCACGAACTCAATGAAGATCTGAGGAGTATAGGGTTTCCCCGGGTAGTTATGTCCCAGCAAGCTATGCAATGGATCACCCTACGAATAGTGATCGAGAAATTTGAACGAAAAAGGGATTTGATAATGATTATAACTACAGAAAAAGCCAACAAATTACAACGGCTTAAATGCAAATTAAAGGAAATTAAAAAGATAAAAAATATTAAATAAACGCTATCACTATTTGCAAAATGATGTTTTTGTTTTTAAGTTTTTATAAAACTGAATTAAAATCTACGTAACGTACAACTGAAAATGTGAAACTTACACAATATTAATCCTAAAAATATGAAAATGATATTTTTACAAACCTAATGATAAAAGAAAATTTTTAGAAAAAGAAAATTATTTTTATAACTAATTATCTAATTACTATTAATTAAAAACTATTTTTAACTATTAAATAATAGCTTATAATACAAGAAAATATGAAATAAAGCTAGAAAAATAAAATTAAGACTTAGAAAAATCTAAAATGACAAAAAAGAATTTTCAAAACTATTTTTGTATTTTTTTATTTTCTAGGAATTAAAAACTATTAAAGACTAATTAAATTACTTAAAAATACAAATTTAACTAAGAAAAATCTAGAAAAATATTTTTTTGGCTTTTTATATTTATCTTAACTTAAGAAAATTGAAAAATTATTTTTTTGAAACTTTTCTTAATTATTTGTATTAAATGCCATTTAAAAAGGGCTAAAAATTGATTTAAATTCAGAAAAATAGCAAACAAGCTTGGAAAAATCTGAAAATTTCAGGAAAACTCTAAAATATTATGAGGAGTCTAGGAAAAATGGAAAAACAGGTGCTTATGTGTAAGATTATGGAACTGATGTGTCAAGTGCTTAATAATAAGCACTTTAAATAAGCAAATGGAATCCAAAAGCCACCAACTGAATACAAAAGCTAAAATATGCTAAAAGTGACCAAATGCAACTAGAATCAACAAGCTATAACCTCTGGATTGCAATCTACAAAGATTTGATGAATTTGAGCTTTTTGGCTAAAAACAGTTAAAGGGGGTCTACTTGCAGCTTAAAAATGAGCACTTAAATAAGCTAGAAAATGGAAAACCAAAGTGGGAACCTCAAGAGGATCTGGCTAAGATCATGAAAACCAAAAATCAAACCTAAGTGAGCTCTATTGAGCTCTGTGCAAGGGCTGCAAGATCTGCACAAAACCTGTGCAGATCAGTGCCCTGCACAGGGCATATAAGCTCATAATCACAAGCCTTTTTGAGGCTTTTAAAAAATTCACAAAATTATACAAAAATAGACATAAGAAAATAGACCAGCATGAGATTTTAAAACATCAAGTTTCATTAAAATTGGCTTAAAGATGAAGCCAAGAAAAATCAACTTAACTGGCCTCAAAACTGGATTCCATGTTTTTGACTTTTTATAAAGAAATGGAAAGTTGACCAAATGGAACTTTGATCTTGATTCAAGGACTGAATATGATGTTAATAGGTGAAATAACACTAATGCAAGCTTTATCTATGAATTTCAAACACAAAATGAGCTTTTGACTTGAAAATGACTCAACAGATAAGTGATTAAGACAGATGACATGAATTTTGACTTTGGGCATGTGCAGGCACAAGATAATCACTAGAATGGGTTTTAATAAGCTAACCAAACTTGAAACAACAAGCTCTAACTACTGAGCTAACCTATGGCACAATGTACAAAGCTGATCCAAACACCATTGTTATAACTGATAAGAACTTAAACCTACACCAACTACTGAACCAACATGTAATAAGGATCAAACTAAGTTTGAATGACTTAAATACAGCTAATTAAACACATTTGAACAAGTTATAACTACAAACACAAATATGAACACAATCTGCAAAATGGATGAAAAACTGAAATAGAGAATGCTACTCACATGTGTCCAAATTGTTTGCAGGCCAAAACCAAAACCAGAAATACTCTAAGCTAATCTAATCCAACCATTATCCATCCTCTGCATCAACCATAACCAATTTCTTCACCACTTTGACCCAGTTTGACTTTTGTTGACCATGAGTGAAAAGGCTTTAAACTGTTTCCAAAGCTTGTCAAAAGCTAAAATAAGCTTGATTAAACTTGTTTAAACTTAAAAAGAATCTAATAGAAGCTTGTAAATAAGAGAATGAAACTGAAATTTTCAACAGTTTACCATAAACTTGGAACTTATATGAAAACTTGAATTGATGCTCAAAAGTACAATACAATGATGTTTTTAACTTAAATGAGATACAAATACACTGAAACTACAACATTTTGATTTAAATTAATACATTTATAAAAAAAACGACATTAAAGAAATTTATAAAAACTAGCTACTACTTTCCATTGCTTCTTTCTTCCTCTTTTATAGCTCCAAGTTGTTTCTCTCACTTCCCTGATTGTTTCCCACCACTCTTTAGGACCCTTGGATGTCTTAGAGTTGATCTCAGCCTATGATTGGATTTTTGGCGGGAAATGGTTTTGACCTGTTGGGAAGGTTGAGTGTGATGAGGGAGGTGCATTAAATGTGTCTTTGGAGTATAGTTGAGGTGGAGTGAAAATAGAGGGATAAGGGTGAGCTGGGGGATGGGAGATGTCTGAGTTGCAGGCATGGTGGGTGAAGGAAGACAGAAGAGAAAAAAGGCGCGTAGGCTTTTTGACCAGAGTTTGACTGGGTTGGATTATTAAAAGGCAGGGGGTCCAAATTGCAAATGACAGGGGGTCCAAGGATAGGCAAGGGTCACAATTGCGTTCAAGGTCCAAAAAGGTATAAAGGCTTAATAATACATAGGGACCTTTTGTGTAAATTCTGAATTTCAAGGGACCACTCCTGCCAATCAAGCAAAGTTGCTTCAAAGGACTAAAAGTGACAATCTCAAAAAGTACAAGGACCAAACTTGCCATTTTCAAATTTCCAGGGGCCATTTTTGCCAATTTTGAAACTTGGAGGACCAAACTTGTAATTTCTCAAAACTTTTGACATTTTTCACCAAAGGACTAATTATGACAAGTTATGATTTTAAAAGGACCTTTGGTGACTTTTCTTTTGAAATTTTGACTCAGGGACTATTTTTGACAATTTTAGAAACTTGGGGGACTGAAACTGCCAATTATGCAAACTTTGCTCATTTTTCATCTGATTTTAAATATTTTGCATCTGAAACATATAAAATGCAATTTTGAGATATTTTCAGTATTTTGATGCATTTCTGAGCATTTTTAAACGTTTTGCAGTTCAGATTTAACCAAAAATGATGAGTATTTACACACTCATCACTTACGCCAAAGCGATGGAGGTTTGATCTAGTCTCAAGCCTATGGTAATCTATGTACTAGGACCGGTTAATGAGTGTTTATCTTCCATTTCCAACTTGTTATATTTCATATACACCCGAGAGATGTGAGTATCCAAACACCCCTTGTGAGGTGCTAGTATGTAATTGCCATGCTTGTTATGACTTTTGCGGGGCTTATATGTGTTGTGAATTGTTCTAAACCAATGCTTCATGACCTCTAACTTATAAATTGATTGGCTAAAAGCACATTTGCTTGAGGACAAGCAAATACCAAGTGTAGGGATATTTGATAATGTTTTAAAATGTACCTTTTTGAGGGGTCGTTTAAGCCCTTATTTGATCACTTTTGTATCTGTTATTACTTAATATCACTCCTTTTCACTTTTTAGGTATCTTGAAGGCAAAATGCTGGAATGGCACTTATTCGGACGAAAAGGCGCGAATATACGAAGAAAACGGCCAAAATCAAGAATCGAGACACTCAGGCTGCTGGAATTGAAGGGGAAGGCGTCAGGCACAAAATAGTGACGCCGTCGGACAACTTTTGTGACGGCTCAGAAGCCAAATTGCTCATTTACAAGTGACGGCTTAAGGTCTTAAAAGAGTAGCGCGTCGCAACTCAGACGGCCTAGATTTGATCCAGACGACGTCAGAGACTGAACGGGACGGCGTCACAAGCATAAGGTGACGCCGTCGCAAGACTAACGTGGCCAAGACGAAACCCTAATTATGGCGACCCGACGGCGTCACAAATCAAAGGGTGACGTCATCGCATTTGTAATCTTATATATAGAATCCTAATTTTTTAGTTTTCAGGGTGTAGTCTTTAGAGTAAAAAACCTAAACCGAACCAAGGCTGTCTTGTACAGTATTTTAGGGTTCCATACCCTATCTTACATCAAGATAAGTGTTTTACTTCTTTCATTCAAGTATGTCTTCAATTAATTGTGTGTATGCTTGCATGTTTCCCATGTCCGGCTAATTTACTTGTGTATTTGCTTAGGGAATATGAAACTTAATTATTGAATATTGATTGGTTGTCTCTTATCTTAATTGTTAATGATCTAGTATTGCGATAGGTCATCCGTTGTGTAGTTAATGCTTGATTAATCTTTGTGAACCTTAGCTTATAGTACCTAGAGTCATTGTAGGCTAAACCATCTGAAGAGTACCTTAGCGTTAAGTTTATAAATCCTAGAGATTTTGTAGGCAATAACCTTTGGTAGTTTCAAAGAGTTAGGGATAAACGCATACCCTACGACCTTAGACACACAAAGCGATTAGGAATGCTAGTGAGAAGTTACTACGCTAAGTTACTACGCGATTAGGAATGCTTGAAATGCCACTTACGCTTCTGATAACGCTACACGCATCGTTCGGGGTCAAAGGAACTTCCTTTTCGTCGAGCAAGTTTTTCAACACCCTAGGCAGTGAACCTAATCGTTGTAGTGTAGTATTAGGGTAAGCCACAGGAATTGATATCGTTCTCTAGGGGAATAGGAATGCTAGTGAGAAGTTATTACGCTAAGGTTGGGGTTGAGGAAGATTATTTTTTATCTTTTTTTATATTTTTTAGAAAATGGAAAGGTACGAATCTCGGGGTTTGAATTTGGGGGGTTGGTATTTCTACCGATTACTTCTACTTATCTAATTATCTAAACTAACGTGAGGGTAGTCTATGTCTATTGTTTTGTGCTCGTATGATAGTTAAAAATGTATTTGCTTAGGCTTTATTACTCCCTAGTTATCTCCTATTGGTGGTTGAATTGTCACGTCCTTATTCTTAATCGCGTTGTGTCTCTAAGGTCGTAGGGTATGCGTTTATCCCTAACTCTTTGAAGCTACCAAAGGTTAACGACTACAAAATCTCTAGCATTTATAAACTTTAACTCTAAGGTATTCTTTGAATGACTAGACTACAATTACTCTAGGTGATTATAAACTAAGGTTCATCGAAGATTAATCAAGCATTACAAACAAAACGAATGACCTATCGCAATACTAGGTCAATCACAATTAAGATAGGAGACAACCAATCAATATTCAATAACTAAGTTTCATATTACCTAAGCAAACACACAAGTAAATTAGCCGGACATGGGGAACATGCAAGCATACACACAATCAAAGGAAGACATAATTAAATTAATGAAGTAAAACACTTATCTTGATGTAAGATAGGGTATGGAAACCTAAAATACTGTACAAGACAGCCTTGGTTCGGTTTAGGTTTTTACTCCAAAGACTACACACTGAAAACTGAAAAATTCGGATTCTATATATAAGATTACACATGCGACGGCGTCACCCTTTGATTTGTGACGCCGTCGGGTCGCCGTTATTAGGGTTTCGTCTTGGCCATGTTAGTCTTGCGATGGCGTCACCTTATGCTTGTGACGCCGTCCCCTTCAGTCTCTGACGTCGTCTGGATCAAATCTAGGCCGTCTGAGTTGCGACGCCCAACTCTTTTAAAACCTTAAGCCGTCACTTGTAAATGAGCAATTTGGCTACTGAGTCATCACAAAACTTGTCCGACGGCGTCTCTTGTAGAACCTGGCGCCGTCACTTGTAGTTCCTGACGCCGTCCCCTTAAGTTCCAGCAGCCTGAGTGTCTCGATTCTTGACTTTGGCCATTTTCTTCGTATATTCGCGCATTTTAGTCCGAATAAGTGTCATTCCAGCATTTTGCCTTCAAGATACCTAAAAAGTGAAAAGGAACGATATTAAGTAATAACGGATACAAAAGTGATCAAATAAGGGCTTAAACGACCCCTCAAAAAGGTACATTTTAAAACCTTATCAAATATCCCTACACTTGGTATTTGCTTGTCCTTAAGCAAATGTGCTTTTAGCCAATCAATTTATAAGTTAGAGGTCATGAAGCATTAGTTTAGAACGATTCACAACACATATAAGCCCCGCAAAAGTCATAACAAGCACGGAAATTACATACTAGCACCTCACATGGGGTGTTTGGATACTCACATCTCTCGCGTGTATATGAAATATAACAAGTTGGAAATGGAAGATAAACACTTATTAACCGGTCCTAGTACATAGATTACCATAGGCTTTAGACTAGATCAAACCTCCATCGCTTTGGCGTAAGCACCTAGGAAAGACTATCCAAGAGGTCTTTTAAAGGGTTGTAATGATTGGCTTACGGTAGGGAAACAAAGGGTTTGGTGTGATAGGCTATTTAGTGGTGGCAAGTCAAAAATCTTTGTGGAAAACTAGAAGGGGGGGTTGAATAGTTTTACCAATTTAAAACTTCCTTTTAAATATTTAGATCGTCTTATGTCAATCTATTTGGTTGTTTATGTTGGACGTTGATAGATAGATATATAAAACGTGTAATGAAAGATAAAGAGTAAGAAGCACATCACCACGACTCAAGTATTTATAGTGGTTCGGCTACAAGGACACCTTCCTTGCCCTACTCCACTCCCCGAGTCACCTACTCGAGAGTTCGTAAACACTACACCAACTCCTTATGGCGGAGAAGCCTTCACAACGTCGCTTACACCTTTTTCCGGTACTAAGCTAAATACCGAGTTCTTTCACACCAAGGCGAACCACACCTAACACAACGTCGCCTACCCTTTATACGGAGCTAGGATAACCATCGAGTTCTTTTACACCAAGGAGAACTAATCCTATCACAACGTCGCCTACCCTTTATTAGGTACTAGGCTAAGCACCTAGTTCCATTTACTATGGAGGAACTACTACCCTTCACAACACAACACCTAATCTCAAGGAGATCCACTCCTTGTTACAACACCATCAAGGATATCACCATCCTTGGAAATAAACAAATACTTATATGTATAACGATGCACCTCATCGATTATACGACCTAGGCATTCTTCCCAAATGCCACTTGATTTGATTCTTAGGCATCCTTCACTAATGCCTTTGACACAACGCTTGGCATCCTTCACTAATGCCTTCGTCTTGACACCTTTATCATTCTTCACTAATGCTTTTGACACGAACGATAAGCACCTTTCACTAATGCTTTCGTCTTGACACTTTCGGCATCCTTCACTAATGCCTTCAACCCAACATCTATGGAGAAAGAAAGAACTATCAACAAGAGAACTTTAGTTGTCTTGATGATGACGAAGCATGGCAACTCATGGACTTGAGCTTGCTCGACTTCAAGAAGTGGTGATCTCGCCTTTAAGAGGAACCTAGAGAATCACACAAAAACAAAATACAAACTACATAGATCACTTGGATCTGAGGTTAGAGAGGTATAATACTTGGGGGAAGTATGTGTGTAAAGTGGTGAGTAGAAAGGAAGAAATGGCTCTCTATTTATAGAGGAAATTTTCTACTGTTCCCCGGATCCCGCGGATCCCTCCCACAAGGGATCCGGCTAGCACAAAGCTAGGGATTCGTGGGACGCTCCTCTTTGCCCATGGGTATTTTTGGTTATGGGTCATGGGTTGATCCATGGGTTTCTTTCTAGATACAATGTATCTCTAGAATACATTGAACTTGTCTAAGTGGTTTGGACAAAACCATGGGTTATGGGTCAATACCATTTGCTAGTTTTTACCCATTTAGTATATACTTGTTTTTACCCATTTTAGTATAAACTTGTTTTTATCCATTTAATATATACTTAGTTAAGTATATGTTAGCCCAATATGTAAACACTATTTGTTGTACATATGTATCTCTAAGACATAAAATCACTTATACTTGTTTTAGTGTTTTATGTGAAAATGTAAGTGTGCTAGGAAACTATTGAATCAAACTATTTACGTATTTTATTTGTTTCGTTAAAATGATTTTACGTTTGTTATCGACAAAACATTAGAAGATCGTAAAATATAAATAAACGTTTTTACGGCTTATTTGTATTAACAATCTCCCCCTTTTTGTTGATGACAAAACATAAAATTATTTTAAGGAAAAACTAAAACTCGTAAAAGTTTGACTTTGTAGTTTTTACTTTCTTCTCCCCCTTTTTGTCGAAACAAAAAGTGTTAAAAGAAACTAACCCAATTTTTTTTTAAAAATGTAAAGAGAGCAAGTGACGGGAATGGTACTCGTCTTAAATCCCCCTTGACGAGTCCATCCCTTTGAGAGGGCGTCAAGTACATAACGTAAATAAACTAATGTGTTTGCAAATATGTTTGCAAATGGTTCGCCTAAGTGACGAAAACGGGCTCCCCCTTGAAGATTGCAAAGTCGCAATAGGGTGTCATGAACTATATTCCAAAAGCGGATTAAGTTGCAAGCTATTTTGCAATATCGTTTGACACAAAGCTCCCCCTAGCTTTATGGTGTCAAAATCTTCATGTGTATTTTGAAAATCTACAAAGTAAAGGTTAGAAAACAAGAGTATAGTGCATAATTTCCTGCAAATAAAACTCAAGTTAGTAGAAATTTGTGCTTCTGTACCACGAATCCCACGGTTTCCTTCTTGGAGGGATCCGTCTAGGCATTTTGGAGGGATCCGGCTGTCTGTTGACAGTTTCTTCAGCAATGAAGATGTGTCAAACAATGCTAATGAAGAGGTGAGATATGTTGTACAATAGCAAGCATAATGCACAAAATAATCATGGCATATAAATATTCATTCAATAAAACAAGAGATAATCAAACAAATCTCTAAAAATAAGAGAATGAACTAGGCCATACAAGTACTACTTAATACTAACTAGTTACTAGACTTAAAACGCGACAATGTGCTTGAGTCTAGGGATGAGTGGACTTGTTGATATGATCCAACTTTGCAAGAAGATGATTAAACATGAAATGTATCTCATTTCCTGCTTCTTGAACAAGTACTTGAGTGATTAGACAATTTGGACAATTATTGTCTTGGTTTGGACCCGGAGGTAAATGGATATTTTGAGGAGGCTCTATGGGTGATTGTGGGTCTTCATTTTGAGAAGTAGGATGAGGTTCTAAAAATGAGGGTGGTAATGGAACTTCTTCCATATGATCAAGGTTGTTCCTTGTCTCCCATGATGGACTAGTTCATGTTGTTGGTGGTTCCCTATTCAATGAAAAGGTTGGTGAATGAGAGGTTCTTGGTGGTGAATGATCCAATGAGTAGATTTTTGGGTGAGGGAGAGGCTCATTCAAGGAATGTAGTCCATGCTCAATGAATGAAGGTTTTGACGGTTTGCTAGAACTAGTCAAGTTTGGTTTTGAACTAGATGATCCTTTTTCTAGTCCGAAAGGTTTAATGCTAATCCTTGCGGTTCTCTTAGCCTTTGTTGGATGAGTTTGATGAGGCGGGATTCTAGTATCATTATCTCTAATGGGAGATGTTTCAGTGGATGAGATTTCATGAATCATTTGACCCTTTCTTTTGGATGATCCTATGGTTGAGGAGTTGTTGCTAAGAGCCTTAGTCATGGTGATGATGATGCTAATATAAGCTTCTAATTGCTGATTTTTGAAAGGTAAGTGAGGATGGTGCCTTAACCCTAAGGTTGTTTGGTTTATAAAGGATAATTTGAATTAGGAAATTAAATTCTTGGCCACTTAGAGGATTAAGCATGCTCTTAAGATTTTGATCAGATCTAGGAGGATAATAAATGAATGCTAAAAGTGGTTAGAGAACAAAAGGTGACTTAAAATTGAATATGGAAGCTAATTAAGGCTTTCTGCAGCTGCGGATCCCGCGGATCCCTCTCAGTAGGGATCCTTCTGGTTAAAGATCAGGGATCCGGCTGACAGGCAGGTTCTAGGTGAAATGATTATGCTTTTGTAAGGTTTATTATCAATGGATTTCAAGGTTTTGACTTAATTTTGAAGTCTTTAGCTGTTGGATATCTCAAATACTCAACCATAATGAGTGATGGTGGTTAATGATGGATTTGGGCAAGAAAATTGACTTTGGATAGTCTAACTATGTGTTTGATAAGGATACCATTTAATTTGATATGGAGAAATAGTGGTAACAAGTCCTAGAAGTCAGATGATGACCTAAGAAGAATTTACTAAAATCTTTAAAAATAAAGAAAAAATGAAAAACTATTTTTGAGCCTAATTTTGAGTCAAAGATGATTAAGATCAATTTGCTAAAATTGAAAGATAGACCAAACTAAGTGCTATCAGACGTGATAGATAATGTGTGAGTGTTGGATCGAAATTATGGTGAGTTTTGACAAGTTGATAAATCAAAAAAAAACATTTCGAAATATATCCTAGGTAAGCCATGGATGAGAGTGAGGTTTTCAACTATTTGAGGAAGACTTAGTTGGCTCTATTATCTTATGTTTGACTCGTGTGAGGTGATCTAGTAGGCTAGTTTGATGTAAGCAAATCTGTATTGCTTATCAGATGCCACGGATCCCGCGGTTCCCTTCTAGGAGGGATCCGGCTAGTTCAAATGCTGGGATCCGCCTACTGCAGATCAGAAGGCTTTCAGCAAATGTGCAACTTTACACTTTTTAGTAAATGCTTCTCCTAGTTGTTTCTATGGGGACTAAATGCAAGAACACAACTAATATAATGTATAGCAAAGTACGAAGAGCTAAAATTCCTAGAATGAGTGACGACGACCACTCAAGGGGTCGTAAAATCTCATTTTTCAAATACCTAAGTTAGAATTGTTTAGTGCCAAGATATGGCGATACCTACATACTACGAGCATAGTTTAAAGTGTTACAAACCATTGTTTGAAATTGTTCATCATACATTTGGGTCCTAAGACCTTACCTCTCTTCTCCTCCCCATCTCGTCCTCCACTCTTTATCATACCATTTCTACTTCTTTTTCTTCAAGAAATTGGCAAAGCACTTGAAGATTCCCTTGGTTTGTTGCCATTCGGGTGATGCACCAGGAACGTCCGGTAATTGGTTGATATACTCCAAGGGGTCGAGTTCGGTATTTCCGAGTGGGTTGCTACTTCCTTCTCCTTCTCTTTGTCTTTCCCTTTCTTCCGAGGAATCCGTGGGTGGGTGAGACCTCTTGCCATCTACCATAAACCTCGTGGTTCTTCCCTCGGTCAATGGTACCATAACCTTGTTGCAAAAGATATGGTCATAGGTTTGTGGAGAAGGATCTAATGCAAAGATGAATTTAGCAAGACGAGTTAGAAGCATTGCATACGGGAGCACCATCTTGTCCATGCTTCTTACACTTGCCATTCTCTTGACCATGTAGTAGGCAATGTTAAAGCGAGTCTCGGTCACTAGACAATAGATCATGAAGCTTAGACATGCGTTGGGGTGATCCTTGTTTCCTACTAGGCACACCACATTCTCCCTTATCACATCTTCCCATTTTCTATACAACGCGTACATCTCCGAGAGCTCCATTTGGAAAGGATCCCTATAGATCACTTTCGACTTCCTAGTAACCCTTGATGGGGATGCTCTTGGCATAAACACGGTGTCCCTTACCGTGGTTGCTTTCGGGATTGTCATGTGATAAATTTCGTGATGATCAACCATAGAGTGTATCTCCTCCAATGACCACTCATTAGAATACATGCAAACACCATCATGTGGAACCCCTATTATTCTTCCAAACTCCTCAAGTGAAAGAGTGTACTCATGTCCATTTATGGTGAATTCAATTGAGATGGACCCATCATCATTTCTAATTATACCCATTGTCTTGTAGAACTCAAGCACAAAGACCGGGCAAATTTTCTCGTTTATATCCAATAAACAATCAAACCCAATAGTTCCAAATACTTCCCTTATGTCGGTATTTGCAAGAAATGATGGATCAACAACTCTACCTTAGTGAAAGAGTCTTCTTTCAAGCAACTTAAAGGCTTTCCTATCGTCCGGACTTAATCCATCTTTCCTATGGTACATAGGTATGTAGTGAGCGGTGTCTTGGTAATCTTGTTGCTTGTTGCTTGGCATGATTGTTCCTAAACAGTACAACCACAATGTGATGTTAATTGTGAATAGTAACCTAGAGGGTTTGATCACAATTTTGCTCTCATCATCTTTGTTGAGTTCAAGAAATGTGTTTAATTTGTATTAACAATGTTAATTATTTGATTTTAGATTATCTTAGAAAACAATGTGGTGACAAATTATGATAAACCCATTTGAACCCAACTCTTAAAGATGAAGAAATTGTAATCCTAGAGATCAAGGAATTAAATTAACAATGTAGTGAAGATTATACTTACACAAGTGATTGTTAAGCTTGAGAGGAATGATCAAATTGCTCCTTTGAACAGTAGTTGAGTTCTTGTTCGTGAGTCTTTGAGGTGAGTATAATTGTGGAACATCCATAGTGATCATTCTTTAATTTAAGTTGTCTTCTGTTGCACGGATCTCGCGGATCCCTCTCATTTGTGATTCGGCTAGTGTAAACGCAGGGATCAGGTATGACAACAAAAATTAGCTCAACCATTCCTTGATAACTTTGGTTTGGGAGTTCTAAAACGCCTAGTGTTTTGATGTTAAGGCTTTAAAACTTGTGGTTTGAGGTTTTGAAGAATTAATACTATTCCTATTAGACGTGGTTCCCTTTTTAAGAATTAGTCATAATTCTTGGGAAGCTTTTTCAAACATTATAATAAAATCCCATTTTATCATAATATAAGAAGTTTCACATGGATATTTATTGACATAGATGAAGTGTCAATGAACCCTTTGTGATGAATAATGAGTGAGGCTATCGAATAACCAAGATATCATTATTACAAGTTGGTAGTGTAGTCTATACAAATTACTCGAAGAATACTATTCTTGATGATGACTTTAATATAGATAACTACTTGAACAATTACTAATAAATCATGCAACTAAGATTTTAATAATGAAAATAAAAGTAAGTAATTAACGATCATACATTTGCTAAATGTTCTTTTTAAGAAAAGAAGTATTTAGATGTTTTGTGATCTTCCAGATTCATGTTGTGAGAAGGACAGCATTTAAACATTCTTTTTGCAAAAAGAAATATTTAGATAGATTCTTCATGATCTTCTTGGTAACTCCAAATCTAAGTATGGATAATGCTTAACAAAGAAAATGTTAGAGCATTATATCATTGTCCAACAATAAGCATTATAATGATTTTTAAAATATGACAAAAAGAATCCTTATTTGTAGTTTTCAAACATACACGAATCGTATCAAGTTTTTAAAGTACAACATACTCTAAGAAACTTGGTAACGAAGCTCTGATGCCAATTGTAGCAAACTAGAAGGGGGGTTGAATAGTTTTACCTATTTAAAACTTCCTTTTAAATATTTAGATCGACTTATGTCAATCTATTTGGTTGTTTATGTTGGACGTTGATAGATAGATATATAAAACGTGTAATGAAAGACAAAGAGTAAGAAGCACATCACCACGACACAAGTATTTATAGTGGTTCGGCTACAAGGACACCTTCCTTGCCCTACTCCACTCCCCAAGTCACCTACTCGAGAGTTCGTAAACACTACACCAACTCCTTATGGCAAAGAAGCCTTCACAACGTCACTTACATCTTTTTCCGGTACTAAGCTAAATACCGAGTTCTTTCACACCAAGGTGAACCACACCTAACACAACGTCGTCTACCCTTTATACGGTCCTAGGCTAACCACCGAGTTCTTTCACACCAAGGAGAACTAATCCTATCACAACGTCGCCTACCCTTTATTAGGTACTAGGCTAAGCATCTAGTTCCATTTACTATGGAGGAACTACTACCCTTCACAACACAACACCTAATCTCAAGGAGATCCACTCCTTGTTACAACACCATCAAGGATATCACCATCCTTGGAAATAAACAAATACTTATATGTATAATGATGCACCTCATCGATTATACGACCTAGGCATTCTTCCCAAATGCCACTTGATTTGATTCTTAGGCATCCTTCACTAATGCCTTTAATACAACGCTTGGCATCCTTCACTAATGCCTTCGTTTTGACACCTTTAGCATTCTTCACTAATGCTTTTGACACGAACGATAAGCACCTTTCATTAATGCTTTCGTCTTGACACTTTCGGCATCCTTCACTAATGCCTTCAACCCAACATCTATGGAGAAAGCAAGAACTATCAACAAGAGAACTTTCGTTGTCTTGATGATAACGAAGCATGGCAACTCATGGACTTGAGCTTGCTCGACTTCAAGAAGTGGTGATCTCGCCTTTAAGAGGAACCTAGAGAATCACACAAAAACAGAAGACAAACTACATAAATCACTTGGATCTGAGGTTAGAGAGGTATAATACTTGGGGTAAGTATGTGTGTAAAGTGGTGAGTAGAAAAGAAGAAATGGCTCTCTATTTATAGAGGAAATTTTCTACTGTTCCCCGGATCCCGCGGATCCCTCCCACAAGGGATCCGGCTAGCACAAAGTTAGGGATCCGTGGGACGCTCCTCTTTGCCCATGGGTATTTTTGGTTATGGGTCATGGGTTATGGGTTGATCCATGGGTTTCTTTCTAGATACAATGTATCTCTAGAATACATTGAACTTGTCTAAGTGGTTTGGACAAAACCATGGGCTATGGGTCAATACCATTTGCTAGTTTTTACCCATTTAGAATATACTTGTTTTTACCCATTTTAGTATAAACTTGTTTTTACCCATTTTAGTATATACTTAGTTAAGTATATGTTAGCCCAATATGTAAATACTATTTGTTGTACATATGTATCTCTAAGACATAAAATCACTTATACTTGTTTTAGTGTTTATGTGAAAATGTAAGTGTGTTAGGAAACTATTGAATGAAACTATTTACGTATTTTATTTGTTTCGTTAAAATGATTTTACGTTTGTTATCGACAAAACATTAGAAGATCGTAAAATATAAATAAACGTTTTTACGGCTTATTTGTATTAACAATCTTTATGTTACAAGCATGCGAAGAATGGCGTTGCTAAGCCAATACTCGACACTCTAAACTCTAGATAACTGAAACAAACAATCATAAATTAAAGATAGATGTAGGATGGTAGCCCGTATATTTTTTTTTTTCAACACTCTATTTTTTTTTCTTTTTCTCTTTTTCTACTTTTTTTTCGAATTTTTTTTTTCATTCATACACTTTTACTCTACCATCCTCTACGATAACATCAAAATGATAGGGATTTATAGGCACATCCCTACACTTGAGTTTTTATTACTCTAACACTAATTTGACCCGAATTGAAAAGATCAAAACACTTGGAGTACATTATTATGCAAATAAAGGGAATTTGAATTTAACGTTCCCTTCTCGTCATTTCATAAAGTTTAACTTTTCCCATGAGTCCCAATCGTCCCAAAACTGTGTACAAAGGATATGACTCGACTTAGCAGCTTATGCAAGCAACTATATAATTGAACTAAGGGTTTAGTGTGATAACAATAATGCACTAAAAGTGAGTGCATACAAGGTACGCTAAGGTGATTTGGGTGTACATTTGGGGGTGGATTGTAAACAATGCTCTTCATTGATATTCCGGAAAACCGAAACATCACGAGAACCGCGAAAAGGATAGGCTCTGAGGGGTTAACTAGGGGTATCGTGTACTAAAGATGAGTACAACGGAAAGGTGTGGGGGAATTACTCAACTGATGTGGAAGAAGTAATTATATTACGGGTATCAAACAAGGGTTATCCTAATGTCTCTTATCATTTAGTTATTCCTAACTACACAAGTGTAGTCTTACTAGTGATCTCGGGATGCATCACAAAACAAGTTCTAGAATCTATTATACTACCAGTTCACACTCTAAGCATTAAAGATGAATGCTTTAACTCCTACAAATCTAAGGGCGATCCTCACATTTTGGGTGGAATTTAAGTGGTAAAGGGTTTTTGTGCTAGTCATATAACTTCCTATCCATGAGACGCTTTATTAAGACTAATAGCCCACTCCTATATGTCATGAAAATTTTTAAATTTGGTGCCAAAATTACCCTAACCGACATTTTCTCATGGTTTATTATGCAAATGCAATTGGACAAAGCAAATAATCAAGGATAAGCATAGTTTCAAAGTTCCCGTTTTATTTTCCCTCCCTACACTTAGAATGAACATTGTCCCCAATGTTCCCCGAAAGTATCAAAGTTATGATAATGGAAGGTAATAAAAGACGAAAGAAACTAATACTCCCCTGATTAGCTAGGTAGGATCCGTTTAAAGTGGTGGTTACATCTTTCTTCAAGAAGAATGTTTGCGTGAAAAGCTCCTTCTCATCTTATGTATCTTCTTCTTGGTAAATTAAACCTGCACACTTGAAGAAAACAAACGAAACCTTCGCATAAAATTGGTGGTAATAATATATATAAGACTCTACTAAACTAGGATATAATGCTTGTGGAATGGATGTTTACAGATTTTCTGGAAAATTAAGACCTGGAAATTTTCAAAAATTTAAAAGTAGCTCAGAAAACGAGAAAAAGTAATCAGTTGTTTCTTCTCCTTCCTGACGTCGTCAGGTTGCGATCCTGACGCCTTCAGGTTATCCTGACAGAAACTGGTCTGCGATTTTCTGGAAAAAAAAATTCTAGAAAATTTACATCTTTAGAATCTGGAAAAATTTCCTGCAAAACATCCATTATGACTCGATACAAGAATTTGACTCGAACAAACACACATGTATATCTTTTAATTAATTGAAATTCTCATGTTTATGTTTCTTTTGAAAACGTGTGTAATCCTCCCTACACTTATCCCTTATGTAAAATACCTTTATATGTAATTAAGACGAGGTTAAAGACAAAATAAAGCATTTTTTACAAATTTAAACATGAGAATAAACAATCAATAAAAGATACACGACACAAACAAGCAAACAATTAAGCATGGGTTGCCTCCCACGAAGAACTTTTCTTTATTTATGAGTCTTGTGGCTAGACTCGAAGTCGTTCCCCTACGTACCGATATAAGTAAGCCTATCCTCTAGAATGTCATAAGGATCAAACTTATCATTTAAGTTCCTAGTAGTACGTTTGGTTCGATATGCCTTTTCAATTTTGTCTCCATCGGGGTCATAGATTGTTATCCTAATGTGCCATTCTCCATTACCATCACTAGGCGGTCTATCCCAATCCCACTTATATTTATGCTTATCGCTCTCAACTTTCCACTTATTCATGACAAGTTTGATGGGCAAGCTTCCTAGGAACTCGGTCATCTTCCTAAATACTAAGGCGTCCTCGAACGGGTTCAATTCCATGTCCCTAGCCATTTCTTTTTCATGGAAAGTTGCTTTACTAGCAAAGGCTTCATCTAAGTAAAAAGGTCGTTGGGGACCTATGAAGTTCTTATCAATCCAAGGTCTGTATCTAGATGGTGCTCTATCCAACCTAATCTCATGGGGGATTTTTTCTTCTTTGTAGTACGTATGCTTTTTGACATCGTAAATTCACCTAGCTCTCCCTTCTCCTACCACTATTTTGGACATCTTACAATCGATGATGGCACTAGCGGTAGCTAAAAATCCTCTTCCTACTAGCAATGGGCATGTCGGGTCCTTATTCATGTCTAGCACATGGAAATCCGCCAAAAGAGTCAATTCTCCTACGTGTACTACCATGTCTTTTATTATCCCTACCGGATATGCAATACTAACATCCGCTAGACCTAAGATGGTTTTCGTTGGTTCTATCTTACCTAAGTTAAGGCTTCTATGGAGGGACAATGGAACAAGATTGATGCATGATCCTAAGTCGGCTAGAGCAACGAGAGGTTTGGAAGTTCCAAGCCTACACGGAAGAGTAAATAGCCCGGGATCGTCTAACTTCTTAGGTAGATTATTTCGCACAAAATCGGACCCATGTTTTCCAAGTTTAAGTTCTAACTCATATTTTTCTTTTAAAGCATTATAATAAGGTGCATGAGCTAAGACTTCAAGAACCGGTTTTTCTTGATGGAGTTCCTTGTACTCCTCCTCTAGATTAGGTTTGGGTCTTGGTTGACGGGTTTCTCAAGAGTAGGTTTTACCAATGGTGTGGGGCCTTGGTACCTCATTTTGGATTGCTTGGAACCCTTGTTGATAGCGTTTACCGAGTGAACCGTTGGGTGTGAGGGGCATGGATGTGCACTCTCCCATGGTGAACAAGAACATGAAGTCGATGAAATCAAACTTACTTTTGGGTTCTTTATAGTATCACTTGGGAGTGCTCCAATTTCCCGGTCATTAAAGGCTTTTAAGTGGGCATCAAGCTTGTTTGTCATCTCGCCTTGTCGTCGCTTAAAATTGGCTTCAAGCTTAGTTAATCGAATTTCTTGAGATGACATGAATCTAGATGCAATTGCCTCAAGACTAGTGGGGTTCCTGGTGTTTGGAGGGTTGAACCTATTAGGTGGACTAGATGATGTTAGGAATTAGAAAATTCAGTCAGTGAAGTATCGGTCACCTCAAGTATATGTAATCATTAGAAAGCTCGTAGTCGTAGTTATTTAATGTTAGTAAGTAGTTAGTTAAGTAAAACCGTGGAGGACGGACAGGTCTTTACCCACTGTATGCCTGATCCACAGCCCGTAGGTGGCGTTTATTGTAAGACACTATAAATACCCTCTACCTCCCAAGGTAGAGGGTTGGAGCTTCAATACCATTTTTTCTTTGTTTCACATAGTTCCCAACTCTCTTCCCTTTCTCTCTCTAGAACTTTCTCTCTCTAAAACATTGTATACGCCCCATATGGATTTGGTTTTATGTGTTTGTGAAATCCTATATCGTACAATTGGTATCAAGAGTCATGGTTTGATCACTCATCTTTCATGCTCTTTGTTTTGGTGGATTTCATAAGGTTTTTAGGGTTATAAGTGTTTAGGAGAGTTTGAATCATTTGGTCAATTTCTAGTGTTAAAGTTTGAATTTTGATTGTACTTTTGTGTTTAGGATCATCATATGTGTTTAGGTTTTGAATTGGAAGGCTTGAATCATTGTGGTTTAGGGTTTAGGGAGTTGATTCTTTTAAGCGAGTTGATTCTTTTAACGACTTGAGTTTTAAAGCGACTTGGCTATTAAGCGAGTTGTATTGTCAGCGAGGTGGTTTAAGCGACTTGGTGGTTAAGTGAGTTGTCTTTGTATGCGACTTGGCTATTTAGCGAGTTGATTCTTTAAGCGACTTGAGTTTTAAGCGACTTGTCTTTTAAGCGAGTTGACTGTTTAGCGAGTTGATACCAAAGCGAGTTGACTGTTTAGCTACTTGTCTATTGAGACTTGTCACTTCTTCGTGCTACATTTTTACGGTTGTTCTTTTGGTTTAGTAAAATCCCGTCAAAGAATTAATTTCCTGGTTTAATCAAAGAATAGTAAAATCCCGTAGAACTTGTAATCATGTCTAACAACGTGCCTACTATCGTTTCTTCCGTAGCTGAGGACGTTCAAGTAGCTGGATCAGATACTCGTCCACCTATGCTTGACAGAACTGATTATGACTCATGGGCTCAACGAATCAGGTTGTACTGTTTGGGAAAGGAAAATGGGGTCAACATTCTCAAATCAATTGATGAAGGACCTTATCAGATTGAGACTACAAGAGACATAATTGATACTGCTGCAAATGGAACAATGATCTTTGGTTTGGACAGACCAAAGACGTATGATGAGCTCAGTGATAAGGAGAAAAAGAGATTCGATGCTGATATCAGGGCTTCAAACATTATACTTTAGGGTCTTCCAAAAGATATCTACAAGCTTATCAATCACAACACTGAAGCCAAGGCGGTTTGGGATAATGTCAAGATGCTTCTCTCGGGTTCTGAATTAACTAAGGAAGGCAGAGAATCACAACTGTATGATGAATTTGAGCACTTTAAGATGAAACCAGAAGAAAGTGTCTATGAATATTACCTAAGATTCCACAAGCTTGTGAATGATATGAGGAATATCAAAATGACCATGCCAAATATTCAGCTGAACTCAAAGTTTGTGAACAACATGAATCCCGAATGGCACAAATTTGTCACCTCTGTGAAGCTAACCAAAGGATTGAAGAACACCAACTATGAGCAACTGTATGCCTTCCTTCTTCAGAATGAGAGACATGCTATGTTTGAACGAAGGATTCTTGAACAGTTCAAAACTAAACAGGGAGAAACAAGTTCTTCAAATGATTCAACAACCTTTTACACAAATGTTGGAATTACCACCAAAGCTTCTCAAGTCATACCTACGGGTAATGGTAACTTCAAGCTCATTCCTGATCCAGCATATAAGCCTCCAGACTCAAACACAATCATGGAAAACTTCATCAATCAACTGTCTCTTATGGTTAGTCAAAATCTGAATATCACTCTTCACACCAACAATAACCTCAGAACAGCATCCAACCCACACAATCAAGCTACTATCAGAGATGGAAAGGTTATGGTGCAACCAGTTCAAGGAAGGCAGTATGAACATGGAAGAGGAGTAGGTGGAGGGTATGTGGCTAATCAGAATCGTGGAAGAAATGCCAATCAGGGACAAGTAAAGCCAATCAAGTGCTACAACTGTGGTGGTGATGGACACATTGCAAGGAACTGCACATCTCCAAAACGCCCTCAAAATGCAGAATACTTCAGAGACAAGATGTTGCTTGTGCAAGCTCGGGACAATGGTGCAGTTTTTGGATGAAGAGGAGTTGTTATTTCTTGCAGAAGGGAATGCTAAGACATATGATGCAGATGTGGATGAGCAGCCAATTCAGGAAATAGGTCACAATCATCAAAATGCCTTTCAAGTTGCCGATTGTGATGCATATGACTCTAATGTCGATGATGAACCTACTGCCCAGACAATCTTAATGGCTAGCATTTCTCCAATGGTCTCTCCAAAGGTCTCATCATCAAAGCAAGCTGGTCCATCCAAAGAATCAATCATCTCAGAGGTATTAAAATTATATGATGAAGTTGATGAGCAAAAGATACATGACAAAGTGCAATCACATGAAACTTGTGAAACTGATATTGTTAATATGGGTAATAGTAATATTGTCCCATATGATCAATATGTGATCCAAAGTGAAAGTGTGATTAGACCAAGTGATGCATCTTCTTCAGTCAATGATGACTATGTTTTTGATGAATACACTCCATGTGCCCCTGATGATTTTGTTTTCTCTGAACTGAATGCCTATAAAGAACAAGTTGTCATTTATGAACAACGCGCTAAGTTTGAGTTAACCACTCGTGAGCAGGAAATGGATGACCAAATGCGTACAATTATTAGAAAAAGTAACTTTAGTGAAGAAATACTAAAACAAGAGCTAGACTCCTTGAAAGAAAAGCTTAATAAAACGGCTAAGCAAAAGCAAGAACTTCAAGAAAATGTGAAAGTGCTTAAGCAGGAATTTAATGCTAAGGAATCAAAACTTTTAAATGAATTTTCCAACCTAAAAACTTTGAAAAACAAACTTGAAAACAAATTGTACGTACAAGGAAACACCATTCAGACTGCTCACATGATCACTAAGCATAGAGTTCTAAGTGACAAACATAGTGTTGCATTAGTTGATGAACCAAACCTTGAGGCTTGTAAGAAAGCTAGAGAATCACATAAGGTAATTTATGATGGCAATGAAATCCTTAAGCCTAGACAGAAACCTAGTTGCGCTGAGAATACTGAGGAAGATAAGCAGTTAGAAGAAGTCACTAGAAAGAAATTGGATGAAAAACTTAAGAGCCCTTCATGCATAGAAAAGAAAATCAGTTATAAAACACCCAACTATGCTAAGGATAATTGGATTGCATTTAACAAGTTTAAACCTCAAACACAGCTGACCCCTGAACAAGTGTTCTGGAAAAAGGATATGGACATGAAAAAAGCTGATGAGTTTGTTGAACAGAATCCCCCATGTAGGAGAATGCTTCCTGCCACTGTATATCCCCCCCAATACACCAATGCATTTAGTTCCTAGATCCATTCCCACTAAGAGCAAGACCTTAATCAGTCAGTATGTTATTTATCAATTATTTGTTGATTTTGAGAAGACATGTAAGAAAAGGATCACACCTACTGGGATAACTGAAGGGGAGAGGGGTTTTGAACAAACTAAAGAATGTTATTTAACTGAGGTCGTGCCTTTCTTTAAACAATTAAAAGGTCAATTTGAGTGTCTTAAAAAGGGGATGGATTCAGATATTAAAGAAATGGAAAAGGAATTTGATGCAATGATAGTTGAGGTCAATGACTATGAGCGAGAATTAAAATATAATGAGATTGAGAGGAAGAACTTGCATACCTTAAATGAGAATCTGATTTCTGAATGTATCACTCAAGATGTGTTGTACACTGCCACGAATTGTTCAATTAATGCATCTTAATTTCATGAATTATCTGTTGCTCTAAAAGTCTCCCATGATCGTGTCATTGAGCTTGAGAAAACTAACTCTAAATTGCATGAGAAAGTTGAACGGGATGATCATGATAACCTGGTGAAAAAGTTTTATAAATTTGAAGTTGAGCATCTTGCTTTGCAACTAAAATATCAACATCTAAAAGAAAATGTTAAAACCTCAAATATCAAGACATCCTAGGATGCTCCTGAATTTGATGCAGTTTTTGAAATCAGCAAACGTGATGAACAGATTCGAGCTCATTGTAACACGATCAGAAAAATGAGAACCCAAATTTCACAATTAAAGGGTGAAAAGAACATTGTGACTGGCTTCCAAATGCCTCCTCCTTTAGATTCTCAGTGTTCTCAAACTTTTCATCTTCAAAACTTGGTTAATGTTTTACAAAAGAAAAATGAGAGTTTTCTAGAAGAAAATGAAAAGGTGAAACAACACTTTAAAGAGTTATATGATTCAATGAAAGTCACTCGTGACAAGAACAACGAAATAATAATGTCTTTACAAATAGAAATTGAGAATCTGAGGAGTCAGGTAAAAGGGAAAATGCCACTTGTCTTTAATGAGAATGTTGCATCAAAGTCATCTTCAGACTCTAAATATACTGTAACTGTTAAATACATCCTCCTCATCTTAGAAATAACAAACTTGTGTTTCATAAATATTTCGCTTACCTTAAGGATAGTCTAGAATGTCTCCGAGAGATTGTAGAAGAGGATTTCATAAATAAGCCACTTGATAGAGAAATTAGGTTTGCTTGCATTCAGGCCAAATGATCTCAGGAGCTGTTAGAATGTTTAAGAGCAACGTGTCCTAAATCTTTTTGTGAGAAAGGTAAAGCTGTGATGCCTTGTTCTATTCCTAGCATTAAGAAAGTGAATTTAATATGCCATTGAGTAGCTCAGATCCCAACACTTCTATGCCCAGTTTTAAGAAAGTGAACTCTAGAGTGCCTTCAATTAGTTCAGATCCCTGTACGTCTAGTTTAGGAATGCGAAAGATAGCTCAACCAACTAATGTTCCCATAATTCCCTCTACAGGAGTAATCAGTGACACAAATGCAAGCGGGTCAAAGCCTTCAGGCAATACAGAGCAAGATAGGACCTCGCAAGCTAAGAATGTGCAATGGAGGAAAGTAGAAGACCACCCTAGGAACATTAAGTTTTAGTTGAATAAAACGAATCGTGGTGATTCTAGTATTAGCTATAAGCGTACTGTAATTAATTCGAATTCTGCTACTTTTGCCAAAACATGTAATGATGATTGCTCAGTTTCTGTTACTAATCATGAATGTGGTGTGAATGAGTTGATTAATGCTGTTAAATGCCCTGTTAAGATTATTAATGCCAAAAATCGACCTAAGAAGGCTAGAAAGCAATGGCGGAAAAAGGTTAGAAAACATTGGAAACCCACAGGAAGGAAATTTAGTAACATAGGTTATCAGTGGATACCTACTGACCGCAACTTCAATCTTAATGAGATGTGCCCTAAATTAGCTAAGTCAATGCCCATTAGGAAATGGATGCCTATTGGTAGAACTATTCCTTTAAGAAGTGAACATGCTTTGAATAGGTTTAATGCATACACTAGCACTGCATCAATCCCTGATGATTCCATTGTTTCTACTTCCGATGTGGGTGTTCCAATCATTGTTACTAACCAAATGGAACCCATTCTTGCATAGGGATCCCAATTATCCAGTTATCCATTCTTGTCTGTGTTCAACTGCACATCAGTCAAATCATTCTGTGGTACCTGGACTCAGGCTGTTCCAAGCATATGATTGGAGACCGGTATCGGCTCATGAACTTCGTGAGTAAATTCATCGGGACTGTTAGATTCGGGAACGATCATTTCGGTACAATTATGGGTTATGGAGATTATGTTGTTGGTGAAAGTGTAATCTCCAGGGTATATTATGTTGAAGGTCTTGGTCATAACTTATTTTCTGTCGGTCAATTCTGTGATTTTGATCTTGAAGTAGCCTTCAGAAAACATACTTGTTTCGTTAGAGAACTTGATGATGTGGAACTTTTAAGAAGAACACGAGGTTCAAACCTATGCACCATCTCTATCGAAGATATGATGAAGTCTTCTCCAATTTTCTTGTTGTCAAAGGCTTCGAAAACCAAGTCATGGTTATGGCATCGTCGTCTCAATCACTTGAACTTCGGCACCATAAATGATCTCTCCAGAAAGGACTTAGTAATAGGCTTACCTAGACTAAAGTATGAAAAGGATCATCTTTGTTCAGCATGCTAATTGGGAAAAAGCAAGAAGTATGCCCACAAACCCAAACCTACAAACTCAGTTACGGAAGTTCTTCATACCATTCACATGGATTTATGTGGACCCATGAGAGTGCAGAACATTTACGGGAAGAAATATGTGTTAGTTGTGGTTGATGATTACTCTCGATTTACTTAGGTTAAGTTCTTAAGGACAAAGGATGAAACTCCAGATATCATCATCAAACTTATCAAACAGCTGCAGGTTCTACTTAACAAAACTGTCAGAATCATCCGAACTGACAATGGAACTGAGTTTGTTAACAAAGAACTTAGCGAGTTTTATGAAAGGGTTGGAATTAGTCATCAAAGAAGTGTTCCACGAACTCCTCAACAGAACGGTATAGTTGAAAGACGAAATCGAACTCTGGTGGAAGCCGGAAGAACAATGTTGATTTACTCAAAGGTTCTAATGTTTCTCTGGGCTGAAGCCATTGCCACTGCATGCTACACTCAAAATCGATCCCTTATTCACACTTCTCATAGAAAAACTCCATATGAACTTGTCCACAATTGAAAACCTAATCTTTCATTCCTTCGTGTGTTTGGTGCATTGTGTTATCCAACTAATGAGGGCCAAGACTTAGGCAAACTTAAAGCTAAAGCGGACATTGGAGTATTTGTAGGATATGCACCAAGCAGAAAAGGATACCGAATCTACAACAAAAGAACCCGAAATATCATGGAAACAATTCACGTTACGTTCGATGAGCTGACCGGTCAAATGGCTCCAGGACAACCCAGTTCTGGACCCGCATCACAACCTTCATCAAGTAGTCCCATCAGTTCTACTCTTGTACACGATTCTTCGCCAGCAACTCCTTATGTACCTCCTTCATAAGATGATTTGAATAAATTGTTTGATCCAATGTTTGATGAACACTATGAGCCAATTGCTAATGATCTGTCAAATCCATCAACAGAGGCTGCTCCTATCCATGTCAATGAAGTTAACCCTTCGGTTTCTATGTCATTAAGTCAAGAAGCGCCTGCTGCCGATCACTCTGTCTCATCAACAAATCATCAATCATCAAGTGTACATCATGGAATTATTTCTGGCACCTTTGATAGAGATAATCCCTTTGCTACTCCTGAAGATGCCCCCTTTGAAAACATATTTGCTCCTGAATCATCATCAAAACCATCGTCATCAGGAGAAATCGACTCTGCTACTTCAGTTCCTCAACAACAACCACACGAACACCTTAGAAAATGGACACATGATCATCCATTGGACAACATCATTGGAAATCCCTCTCGTCCAGTATCCACTCGCAAACAACTTGTAACAGATGCCTTATGGTGCTTCTTCAACTCCGTACTATCCAAGGTCGAACCAAAAGATGTTAAAACTGCCATGAATGGAGACAACTGGTTCAATGCCATGCAAGAAGAAATTCATGAGTTTGATCGACTAGATGTATGGGACCTAGTACCTGCTCCTGACTGTGCTATGATCATTGCTCTAAAGTGGATCTTCAAAGTAAAACTTGATGAGCATGGTGATGTATTAAAGAACAAGGCTCGATTGATTGTAAAAGGAGACCGTCAAGAGGAGGGTATTGACTTTGAAGAATCATTTGCTCCAGTTGCTCGTATCGAGGCAATCAGAATCTTCTTGGCTAATGCTACAAGTAAGAACATGGTAGTCTATCAGATGGATGTAAAGACGGCTTTTCTTAACGGAGATCTTAAAGAAGTCGTATACGTCAGCCAACCTGAAGGTTTTGTGAATACAGAGCATCCTACTCATGTATATCGCTTGAAGAAGGCTCTTTATGGTTTGAAGCAAGCTCCAAGGGCATGGTATGATACGCTATCAAAGTTTCTTCTATCTACTGGATTCAGCAAAGGAGCAGTTGATCCGACATTGTTCACCAGAAAGTCAGGCAAACATTTAATTCACATTCAAATCTATGTTGATGATATTATTTTTGTCTCGACTGACCCTAATGAATGTGACCGTTTTTCTAAGGAGATGGGCTCCAAATTTCAAATGTCAATGATGGGACAAATGTCATTTTTCTTGGGATTACAAATTTCACAAAGTCTTGGAGGCATTTTTATTAATCAATCTAAATATGCAAATGAAATTTTAAAGAAATTTGGATTTGACACTTGTGACACCGTTGACACTCCCATGGTGGAACGTACCAAACTGGATGAGGACCACTCAGGCATCATGGTAGATCAAACGAAATATCGAAGTATGATTGGATCCCTGATGTACCTCACAGCCAGTAGACCTGATATTTTGTTCGCTATATGCATGTGTGCTAGATACCAGGCTAAGCCTACCAAAAAGCACCTAGAAGCGGTTAAACGGGTCTTTCGGTATCTCCAAGGAACCATCAACATGGTACTGTGGTACCCGAAAGACACCGGTATGTCCTTAACAGGCTATGCAGATGCTGACCATGCAGGATGTCAAGATACACGTCGAAGTACGTCTGGAGGTGCTCAATTTTTGGGTGATAAGCTTGTGAGCTGGTCTTCAAAGAAACAAATGAGTACTTCTATATCCTCTATAGAGGCTGAATACATATCCATGTCATCTTGTTGTGCTCAAATCCTATGGATGAGATCCCAATTATCTGACTATGGCTTTGAATTCAACAAAATCCCTCTGTATTGTGATAACAAAAGTGTCATTGCTCTCTCTTGCAACAATGTTCAACATTCAAGAGCAAAGCACATCAACATTCGACATCATTTCATTCGGGAACAATTGGAAAAAGGTGTGGTAGAACTCTATTTTGTGAGAACTGAATACCAGATAGCAGACATCTTCACCAAAGCTCTTCCTAGAGAACGTTTTGAGTTTATCCTTCCACGACTTGGTCTAAAGAGTCTACAACCGGAAACACTCAAACGTCTTCAAGAGGAAGACGATGAGTAAATGGTTGTTCTTCATCTATCTCTTGTATATACTTATTCAAAAATTCAAAATACAAAATTTTAAAACCCACAAAAAGAAAATAGAAAAATATAAAATTTTCAAAATCCATAAAAATTAGAAAATCTTAAAAACTCCCAAAAATATTGTTATTTTGTCATGTTTTTCTTATTCGATATCATCTACGGACTTTGTGTTGATATTCAAAGAATGTCACGGGTTTTTAGATGATCTTCCAATGTACATAATTTGTTTAAAAAAAAATGAGACGGAGAAAAATGGTGGTTTATTGTCATTTCAGGCAGTAACCCGTTTTAAAAGTAAAGAACAGAGCCATGCTTAATCTTATTTTTCAAATCTCATGCTCTGATTCTTAAAACAAATGTTTGTCACCAAAAAGACAAATGTTTTCTTTCCAAATATTTTTCCGTCTAATGATTCTTCTGAAAAATATTTGTCATCTAATGAAAACAAAATTGCTTTGAAAATACCTCGTACTCTACTTTTGAAAATCATCCAGGCTTATCTTTGTCAAACTCTCTTACACTCAATCAACAACTCATGTCATTGATTGAGGGGGAGAATGATTTCAATTCAATCAAAAAGGTTATTTTTCAAACAATTAGCACGTAAAAGAGCAAGGTCTATTTTTGGAAAATCAAAAAGAACAATGTTTTATACAATTGAGTCAAGACCTTGGCTACTGTTATGTTTTCTTTAGATAATCAAAGCATGTTTAATCCGTGGAGTTTAAAGTCTCAAATCTAATCCTTATCAGTTAAAATGTCTTTCAAACGCAAGTCACTATTCTCCTCAAAAGCTCTCGAAATTTAATTTAAATCAATAGAGATCACAACTCTCAAAGTAATTGAAAATTGTGATCGGGGGAGAATTTGTGATTTAAATTGGTTTTTAACTGATAATTCTATAATTGGTTTTATAAGTGTTTAGCAAACTCTCCTCCATTCATGTGCCAAACGATTTCAAATTTTCCATGCACATGTTAAGGGGGAGCATCTATTTTAAACCAAAAAGGATTGAAACGTGATTAATTTGTTCCAAAGTGCAGGTTTTCCCTAATATGTGAAACAATTTCAAAATCAGATGCACATATTGAGGGGGAGCAAATTTTTGAAAACCACATCCTTTCCAAAAATACCCTTAACAAAGTATGAAAAATACTAATTTTGATCAGGAAAGTGATTGTTGATATCTTTTAGAAAATGGTAATCAAATAAGTGAATCCTTCTTCTTGCCTCCATGTGCCAAAAAGATTTCAAATACATGATGCACATGTTGAGGGGGAGCTCTTTTTCTAAAAATATCAAAAACAATTCAGGTATAAAATGCTTTGATAATACATCACAAGTATCTGGATTGATTTTCAAATGGTTTTCAATTGGTTCCAATGGCAGATGAACAATACCAAATAGACCGACCAAATTTACTTTATGTATGGTGATATAAGGATGGTTAGGTTAGGCATTCGTTCCTACGATCCCACCAGAGCCGGAGGGATCTACCCAGGGACAATCCACTAGATAGTGTAGAATCCTTAGGTATGATGAAAAAAAAGGAGAAAGTTGAGATATGGGAAGAGTGCGGACTGAGATAGAGCTAGAACTGGAATAAACCCAACAAGGTTCTAATAATGAAGTCTCGGTAAGCACTGAAGGGGTTGAAGAATGAAAAAGAAATAAATGAAAAAAGGGTGAAAACAAATAGCCCTCCATTATTTTCAACCTTAGGGCAGAAATAGGGTTTAATTCATATGCTACTGGTTGTTACCGAGGTAACACCTGTATTGAAGACAAGACGTCATGGACCCAGTGACGCACTGCACTAAAACTACCCAAGCTACTCAAGTTCCTCTTAAAAGGACTTGTTTCATCCTCACAGGGGAACCTACATTATCTATTGACTTTCTCTTAGAGATGGTTGATATTGAAGAAGGAGACCCTCTCCCTAGTCTCCGGCATAGGAACCAAATGTGCACAATTGAGTCTAGAGCTACGAGATCATCAATAAATCTCATTAAGGACACAATCAATGAAGACTCTCTGTTTCATACAATGTGGAAAGAGAGAATATACTTTCAGAGTCCTACGCATTATCCTTGTTGTATTGCCAGAACATCTGAGTGATATGCAAACATATTCACAATGAAGATGGAAAGCCTTCTAGAGCCAACATCAAACAAGCTCTTGGTAGGTGGCATGTGAGATCTATCCAATAGATCAACCATGTGACAACTGAACAGAAACAATGGGGCGATTCAAATTTTTGAATCAATCCTGGTTCAGGTAATGGATTGATGGATACCTTTGAAAAACCGGTCGTTGTGCTTAAAACTCTTTTCTCTAGCACATCGACTGTGTATTAATATTTCAAAAATAAAAGGTGTTTATGATTGATAATTGATTTTCTTTAAAACCTTCGTTGTATTGCAAAAACACTTTATTCTGAGCAGTGCACGATTGTTTTTCAAATCTCTTTTCATCAATCAGTGAATCTCAAATTCGTTGGTTCACTCACTCCGTGTTGTCTTCTTTGAGACGTTCTGGTTTGAGAACAGCTAGAGCAGCTGCGAAACCCTGTCAAGGAGATTCTTCGGAATTATACCTGATCACAGGCAGTACTTGTACTGATCAACGGGGAACCGTGGGCCGTGTACCTCAATTCGACGAAAGTGATCAAAGACACTTTTCGTGCGCTTTATTGCTAACTGCTGTATGCAGGTACACCCGACGTTTGCAGCTGATCAGAATGGAGAGGTCAATCCATAGCCGCATGCTCACACAATGCATTCACATCTAGAGAAATCATGATTAAAGCATCAACAACTCTGATATTTTTCACTCCATGCTTCTGCTACGCTGCTGCAAATATCATGAATCAACTTAAGCTTCCGCTACTCTGATGAAAAGATATCATGATCCAGAATGTGAGCATGTCGGTCCACTGTCACAACCTCACATAATGTAAATGATGAGTGTGTAAATACTCATCATTTTTGGTCAAATCTGAACTGCAAAACATTTAAAAACACTAAAAAATGCATCAAAATGATAAAAATATCACAAATAAGTGTTTTATGTGTTTCAAATGCAAAAATACCAAAATCAGATCAAGTTTGCATAATTGGCAGTTTTAGTCCCCCAAGTTTCAAAAGTTGTCAAAGATAGTCCCTGGTAAATCAAAATAAAACAAATTATTATTTTTGGTCCTTGGGAAAATTAAACTTGTCAAAATTGGTCCTCTTGATTAACTTTGAGAAATTAACAGATTTGGTCCCTTGGTTTTTGATGAATTGCAATTATGGTCCTCATGTATTAATACAAAACACCCTTGGTCTTGAACCCCTTTGCACTTGACCCCTGCCACTCTCCTATTTTAACCACAACCAATAATAAAAATGACCCCCCCCACTTCCTTTTTCCCTCCACTCTTCCCCACCTTCTTCATCCTTTTCCCAAAACCCAGATATCTCCCCTCTTTACCCAGCTTCACCAAAACCCTAGAACACTCAACCTCCAAAACCTCTTTTACCCAGTCCACCCCAAATCCCAAACCCAGAAAACTCAAGCACCCTTTTACCCGCCAAACCCTCACCCTCCCCAGGTCACTCTCAATTTTGGAAGCTGCAAAAGAAGCATCACATGATACCCATTGCCACTGTGGCAATCCAATGGTTCAAAACCCAACAGATGGCTCTAATTCATTCTCAATGGTACCTAACAAATCAAAGGCTCAGATTGGTTTCAAGAAGCACAAAGGTGTATTTTTGCTTGGTTCATCTCAAAAAGAAAGGACAAACACAAGAAAGAGAAGGCAGAAGATTGTTTTGAATTTTATTTGTATAAATAGGCATTTAGGATAAATGAAAAACTTTGTCTAGAAAATCATGTTCTAGTCCCACTTTTACTTTTATTGTCATTCAATTTAAATGTAACTTTTAATTTCAGTTCAATTAAAGTTCAGCTTTTAATTTCAGTTTCAAAAGTTTATTCAGTTTTTTTTAATTGTTCTTCACATTTCTGTCTAATTTACATGCTGGTGGAAAGTTGTCGCAAACTTGTAAGAGTTCATTTGATATCCAAGCTTAAGTTTTCAAAATAATTTTCATAGATTCAAGTAGAAAAATCTGTTTTGGGGACTTTCATGTTTTGTATCAGTAATTTAAGTGCCAAAGCAAGCTGATATCAGCTTATATTTAAGCTATGAAAAACACTCAATTGGCTCCTAATTGTTTCTTTATGTATGTATGCTAGTCTGACTTTATCTCTGTAGCATGTCTTGGTCCTGGAAGCCTTCTTTTCGGCAAAAAAATAAGCCCCAAACAAGCCATAGCAGGCTGTTTTGGGACTGCAGTGCAGCAGTACAGGTAACTGATTCATTTTTTCTTATCTTATTGTGAGAAGTTTCAGTTTAGTTAGTAGAGATAAAAGCTTTTTAAGTGATTTAGATTAGGTTCCTTAGGATAGAGCTTATTAGATTTTCCTTTAGAGCTTATTAGGATTCGTTTTAGTAGTTATCTCCATTTAACTTAGTTTTAAGATTCCCTAGTTTAAGTTAATTTGCCAACTGTTTCCCCCCATCATGAGTTAACTTATTCTCTTTTTCTTGTTGTTTATCCATGATCTCTCAAGCAACTTTGAGGATTAGTGTTAGCCTTTAGTAGCTTGTAGGTGGATTTTGTTAGCTTTTTGTGGCATTTTATGTGTTTGGTAGCCCTGTCCCAAACGACCCTTTAGACTGTCTTCACTGAAGCAGCAGTGTAGGGTGTCCCATAGAGCTTAATTAGCTTATAAGCTAGCTTATTTAGGGTCCTTTAGTTCTATTTAGGATTAGTTAAATTATTTTTGTTTGTCTTTAGCTTATTTATTGTCTTTTGGATAGCTTTTGGATCACTTGATAAGCTTTTGTTCTTTTTTTTTTCTATCTGCTGTTGTAATCAGCATTTACACAGCTTACTTGAGTTTTGTAAAAGTTTATTTTAATGAAAAGAAATCTTCTTTTTTTGTTTATGTATTGGTTTGCAAGTGAAAAATCCAAAAAAGATAAATGCCAAAAATGTGGAGGACAGGAATCGAACCTGTGTCCTCCTGCACTCTGCCCACGTCCACACAGCACACACACTCCTTTCCATCTGTGCTACTCTTTCTTTTGTGTTCATTTCGTATCCTTTAATTCATTTAAATACATTTTAGGTTATTAGCTTATTCCATTTGTTTAGCTTATTAGGAGTTTTTCCCTTTTAGCTTTTTTGTGTCCACTTAATTTTATTAAATTATAATTAGTTCAAGATAGTTTTAAAAAAAAAAAAAAAAAAAAAAAAAAAAAAAAAAAAAAAAATTGTAGAATTTTTTAAAATCGTTTAGTATTTTTTTTAACTTAATTTAGTTTTAATCTTATTTAATTCATAGTAAATAATTTAAAAGTCAAAAAATACCCGGTCTTTTTCCTAAAATTATTTTTAGTCATTTAGAATGTAGGACAATTAATTTTGCACTCATAGGATGTAAATCGCATCTTTTTCATTTTTGGGGTCTCGGTGCGTTCCGTTTTTTTTGCGTTTTAGTATTTTAGCACCCTAGGATGTAGTTTAGCTTTGTTTTAGTGTTCCTTAGGCTTAGCAATAGTTTATTTAGTGTTAACATTGTTTTACTTGTTATATTTTCATTCTCGTTCTTTAATTTGTAGATTAGCATAATCAAAATCCAATTCCGTTTAACCATTTCAAGTCCTAATCTCGAAACTCTACGACACTGTCTATTTCACACCTCGTTGGGACACGACCCGGGAAATCACTTTTCTGGTATCACTTTTATCACATTCGTGAAGTTTGGCACGTTAACCCTTTTCATAAAAGGTTGATTTGTCGGATTTTACGATTAATTTGATATTGTTGATATTTGTGTTTTTCTCACATTCACTTCACAACGAATCAAATTTTGGCGCCGCTGCCGGGGAGGTGTGTTGCGACAATATCGTGAAGTTTTTGCGATTAGTGACTTGAAGATCCTTCCTCGTGAAGTTACCGTTTTTCATAAAATCCAAAAAAACCAAAAATATTCTTCTCATTCCACTTATTCGTTGATTCTATTTCTCTTACCCTCTTTTGCCGTTTAATTCTATCCTTCGTATCCTCTCGATCACTCAATTCTATTTCTTTAACCCTCTACATGTTTAATTCTCATGGCGACGATCGATTATCGTCGTTGTTTTCATTGCAAAGGACGAATGGAAGAGGATCAAGTTTATTGTCTCAATCCCGATTGTTTATGTAAGCGATGTGGTAGGGCTGGTGCAAGCAAATATTGCTATTGGTGCGAATTAGCCGATAAAAACTCTCTCGATGATTCTCCAAGTTTTTCCGACCACCCGCCACAACCCGAGATTTGTTCTATTGTTTCTGAACCTAAACCGTCTAGATTTGATCCGTATCTTTCGCGATTTACGGTTAAGGTTAAGAGAAAAGAGCAAGAACCGGAGACCAAAACGGAAGTGGTGGAAATTGCTAGCTCTGAGAGCACACCACTTGTCCCACCTCCGGAATCTTCAAAACCTTTTTCAGACGAAATCATGAACATACTTCAAAATTGCTTGAATGAACTTCGTCAAGATTCAATTTCGGGAAATATCGTTTTACCTAACATTTGTGATGTTGTTGAGCCCTCGATTCCTACTCCCGTACCCGAGATACTTTCGTTCGATCAAGAGTATTGCTACGGTTGCGGAGACGTGTTACCGAAAGGTTTTCGTTGTTTCAAATGTATGTGCGAGTGGTGTGGAAACTATCTTATTGATGGATGTTGTTCGATTTGCGCCGAGAATTCATTCGCTTATGATTCTAACCCGAGCTCTTTCAATTATCCTCAAAACAATTTCAACTACCCTCCACAGAATGTATACGAGCCACAACCATACTATCAAGATTTCAATGATTCATCGTTTCAAAGTTTCTCTCCCCAATACCCTCATTGTGATAAGTGTGGGGGTCCTCATGATGATTATCAATGTCAATCGTGGAATCAAAATTACTATGGACCTGATCCTTGTTATAACACTTCCGGATTTGACCACATCCAACCCCCACAACTTCCCGTCATTGATCAATTTCCTCGTATAATTCTTGAGGAACTTTCCGAGGAACAAGCTGCTCGCAACGAAAGATTTCTAGCCGATGAGCGAGCAGCTCAAAAGCTTCTCCTATTTAACGAAGCTGCTCAACAACGTTTTCTATTTAACGAAGCTTGCCGTCTAGATGACGAGGATGAGGATGATTGGGAGATGACAAAGGACAAGGTGCATACCTCAAGCCCACAAAGTACCGCACATGTCCACTCTCCGCCCTCATATTGCCTATCTACCATAACACCTTCGGATAACCTTTTAATGGGGGACGAGCATCTTAGCACTATTCCGGAAACGGAATCGTCTTGTGTTGAGAACCTTGTCCCAAACCCAAGTGAATCCGAGGTTATTTCTGGTGATATGTGTGATGAGCCTCTCGATGATGATTCTTCTCCCACCCCAAAACTATCTGTTGAGATAACCTCCGAATCTGAAAATGATTATACGTCGTTTGATGATTCTTTATCTTGCGGAGACATCGAGTATATTGAGGAGATACCTTCTGAGCTCGTCAGCTTGGAAGAAGTGAGAGATGTTGATCCCGATGATCTTGATATGGACACTGATTTTGAAACAGATGATGAAGATACTCTTGTTGTGTCCGAGAAACCATTCACTATGGCATTCACTAATCCTCTGTTTGATTTCGATTCTGAATTCACTCTAATTTCAGATAACTCCATCTTTGATATTCAGAATGAGGATAGTAACGTTTTTACATCTCCATCTTTACCCGAAGATAAGAATAGTGGCAATCCCACTTCGACGTTAGACCTTCTCGAGGAGTTCTCCGATGAACTCGCTCTCGTTGATCATTCTCCACCGGGAGATGATGATGCCCACTTCGACTTTGAAGCCGACCTTACCGAATTGGAAAATCTTCTTTACAATTGGTCTTCTGATAATTCGTCAAGTGATACTCGTATTGAGGAGGTCGACTTTCTTTCTCCGGATGACTCGATACCTTCGGGTTTTCAGAGTGACGATTATGGCTTAGGTCCATCATCCACTCGTCCGCCTGCTAAACCGCCGGATGATGGAACCTCTTCTAAGCCCGATACGGATGTTTTCATTGCTTCAGTGGTGGATAAGATTTCTGAACATTCCGTCAATGTTCCTCAATCTAATCTTTTACCCACCCAACCCACCCGTTGTCATGAGATTGACACTTTGCCTTCTCCTCCCATTTCTTCTCCTTTCCTTCACTCTTACTGGAGTGAAGATACCATCTTTGACCCCGGCATTTCTCATTCTTTTGAGCCGGCTATATCTCATCGGAGTGGAACTTTCAGCACATTCAATGTTTATCTAAACCATTTGAATGAAAGTCCGATGGAGATTTTCTATTCCACTTGCTCCCCCATGGACCAATGAATTCGGGGTCGAGTCAAGCTAGCGACTCGGTTAACAAAAACAGTAGCATAACATGGGCTTTCACCCGTGTGTACCACCCTAGTGTGGGGGAGTTGCCCCCCGCTGTTGTATATAAGTTTTCTAAAAAAAAAAAAAAAAAAAAAAAAAAAAAAAAAAAAAAAAAAGACTTTCAAAATAATGGCCGTAGTATTTCCCTTTTACGTTCTTTGTTTCGGCATAACCGCCGGTACTTTGAATATTGAGGGCAATATTCATTTCTAGTGTGGGGGGGAATTCTCACGAATTTTATCATGTAATTATACCGCCTAATCCCCCCGTTTTTGGCCAAAATTTTTTTTGGAGTAAGTGTTTTGCACTTACTCAGCTTATGGTTATCAGTCCGCCATGTCTAATAAACAAAAGGATTGGCTAATCCAGGAGCAAACGGCTCTTGGTAAAGATTTATCAAATCCGTTGACGGCTTGCAACTTGCCAAAATTGTATGGTGTTCAGCTCACCATATCTTTAATTAGTGAAGAGTTGGCTAGTCCAGAAGCAAACGGCTTCTGGTAAAGACAAATCAAAACCGTTGAAAGCTGGTGATTTGCTCAAAATCATTTGGTTATCATTGTACCAAGGTTCTTACTTGAACTGAAACAATTGGCTACTCCAGAAGTAATGGCTTTTGGTAAATAGATTCAAATCCATTAAGTTTTCTCAAAAGATTGCTAGGGACTAGCAATAGTTTAGTGTGGGGGATTGATGAGTGTGTAAATACTCATCATTTTTGGTCAAATCTAAACTGCAAAACATTTAAAAACACTCAAAAATGCATCAAAATGATAAAAATATCACAAATAAGTGTTTTATGTGTTTCAAATGCAAAAATACCAAAATCAGATCAAGTTTGCATAATTGGCAGTTTTAGTCCCCCAAGTTTCAAAAGTTGTCAAAGATAGTCCCTGGTAAATCAAAATAAAACAAATTATTATTTTTGGTCCTTGGGAAAATTAAACTTGTCAAAATTGGTCCTCTTGATTAACTTTGAGAAATTAACAGATTTGGTCCCTTGGTTTTTGATGAATTGCAATTATGGTCCTCATGTATTAATACAAAACACCCTTGGTCTTGAACCCCTTTGCACTTGACCCCTGCCACTCTCCTATTTGAACCACAACCAATAATAAAAACGACCCCCCCACTTCCTTTTTCCCTCCACTCTTCCCCACCTTCTTCATCCTTTTCCCAAAACCCAGATATCTCCCCTCTTTACCCAGCTTCACCAAAACCCTAGAACACTCAACCTCCAAAACCTCTTTTACCCAGTCCACCCCAAATCCCAAACCCAGAAAACTCAAGCACCCTTTTACCCGCCAAACCCTCACCCTCCCCAGGTCACTCTCAATTTTGGAAGCTGCAAAAGAAGCATCACATGATACCCATTGCCACTGTGGCAATCCAATGGTACAAAACCCAACAGATGGCTCTGATTCATTCTCAATGGTACCTAACAAATCAAAGGCTCAGATTGGTTTCAAGAAGCACAAAGGTGTATTTTTGCTTGGTTCATCTCAAAAAGAAAGGACAAACACAAGAAAGAGAAGGCAGAAGATTGTTTTGAATTTTATTTGTATAAATAGGCATTTAGGATAAATGAAAAACTTTGTCTAGAAAATCATGTTCTAGTCCCACTTTTACTTTTATTGTCATTCAATTTAAATGTAACTTTTAATTTCAGTTCAATTAAAGTTCAGCTTTTAATTTCAGTTTCAAAAGTGTATTCAGTTTTTTTTTAATTGTTCTTCACATTTCTGTCTAATTTACATGCTGGTGGAAAGTTGTCGCAAACTTGTAAGAGTTCATTTGATATCCAAGCTTAAGTTTTCAAAATAATTTTCATAGATTCAAGTAGAAAAATCTGTTTTGGGGACTTTCATGTTCTGTATCAGTAATTTAAGTGTCAAAGCAAGCTGATATCAGCTTATATTTAAGCTATGAAAAACACTCAATTGGCTCCTAATTGTTTCTTTATGTATGTATGCTAGTCTGACTTTATCTCTGTAGCATGTCTTGGTCCTGGAAGCCTTCTTTTCGGCAAAAAAATAAGCCCCAAACAAGCCATAGCAGGCTGTTTTGGGACTGCAGTGCAGCAGTACAGGTAACTGATTCATTTTTTCTTATCTTATTGTGAGAAGTTTCAGTTTAGTTAGTAGAGATAAAAGCTTTTTAAGTGATTTAGATTAGGTTCCTTAGGATAGAGCTTATTAGATTTTCCTTTAGAGCTTATTAGGATTCGTTTTAGTAGTTATCTCCATTTAACTTAGTTTTAAGATTCCCTAGTTTAAGTTAATTTGCCAACTGTTTCCCCCCATCATGAGTTGTGGTTTTAGCTTATTCTCTTTTTCTTGTTGTTTATCCATGATCTCTCAAGCAACTTTGAGGATTAGTGTTAGCCTTTAGTAGCTTGTAGGTGGATTTTGTTAGCTTTTTGTGGCATTTTATGTGTTTGGTAGCCCTGTCCCAAACGGCCCTTTAGACTGTCTTCACTGAAGCAGCAGTGTAGGGTGTCCCATAGAGCTTAATTAGCTTATAAGCTAGCTTATTTAGGGTCCTTTAGTTCTATTTAGGATTAGTTAAATTATTTTTGTTTGTCTTTAGCTTATTTATTGTCTTTTGGATAGCTTTTGGATCACTTGATAAGCTTTTGTTCTTTTTTTTTCTATCAGCTGTTGTAATCAGCATTTACACAGCTTACTTGAGTTTTGTAAAAGTTTATTTTAATGAAAAGAAATCTTTTTTTTTGTTTATGTATTGGTTTGCAAGTGAAAAATCCAAAAAAGATAAATGCCAAAAATGTGGAGGACAGGAATCGAACCTGTGTCCTCCTGCACTCTGCCCACGTCCACACAGCACACACACTCCTTTCCATCTGTGCTACTCTTTCTTTTGTGTTCATTTCGTATCCTTTAATTCATTTAAATACATTTTAGGTTATTAGCTTATTCCATTTGTTTAGCTTATTAGGAGTTTTTCCCTTTTAGCTTTTTTGTGTCCACTTAATTTTATTAAATTATAATTAGTTCAAGATAGTTTTAAAAAAAAAAAAAAAAAAAAAAAAAAAAAAAAAAAAAAATTGTAGAATTTTTTAAAATAGTTTAGTATTTTTTTTAACTTAATTTAGTTTTAATCTTATTTAATTCATAGTAAATAATTTAAAAGTCAAAAAATACCCGGTCTTTTTCCTAAAATTATTTTTAGTCATTTAGAATGTAGGACAATTAATTTTGCACTCATAGGATGTAAATCGCATCTTTTTCATTTTTGGGGTCTCGGTGCGTTCCGTTTTTTTTGCGTTTTAGTATTTTAGCACCCTAGGATGTAGTTTAGCTTTGTTTTAGTGTTCCTTAGGCTTAGCAATAGTTTATTTAGTGTTAACATTGTTTTACTTGTTATATTTTCATTCTCGTTCTTTAATTTGTAGATTAGCATAATCAAAATCCAATTCCGTTTAACCATTTCAAGTCCTAATCTCGAAACTCTACGACACTGTCTATTTCACACCTCGTTGGGACACGACCCGGGAAATCACTTTTCCGGTATCACTTTTATCACATTCGTGAAGTTTGGCACGTTAACCCTTTTCATAAAAGGTTGATTTGTCGGATTTTACGATTAATTTGATATTGTTGATATTTGTGTTTTTCTCACATTCACTTCACAACGAATCAGTAAACACCACAATAGAAGAGTCGGAGATTTATGCAAGCTGATGATCTCAAAGCTGGCTCAAAACTCATCATCACGTGGATCAGTTAAAGACCTCCACTTGAATTATTCAAACATGGATAACATGAAGAATCAAAGACTACGAGCTACTGAACAAAGAACTTAAACAAGAATTCAAGAACAATCTTAATGTAATATCTGTTTGTATTCTATGTAAATTGAGGTGACCTCCCTTAGGGGGAGATTGTTAGGAATTAGAAAATTCAGTCAGTGAAGTGTCGGTCACCTCAAGTATATGTAATCATTAGAAAGCTCGTAGTCGTAGTTATTTAATGTTAGTAAGTAGTTAGTTAAGTAAAACGGTGGAGGACGGACGGGTCTTTACCCACTGTATGCCTGATCCACAACCCCTATGTGGCGTTTATTGTAAGACACTGTAAATACCCTCTACCTCCCAAGGTAGAGGGTTAGAGCTTCAATACCATTTTTTCTTTGTTTCACATAGTTCCCAACTCTCTTCCCTTTCTCTCTCTAGAACTTTCTCTCTCTAAAACATTGTATACGCCCCATATGGATTTGGTTTGATGTGTTTGTGAAATCCTATATCTTACAGATGAGCTTTGGGGTGTGCTTGAATTTTGGTTCCACTTAAGATTAGGGTGATTTCTCCATGAGGGGTTGTAAGAGTTTCCTAAGTTGTTTTGTTCGGGCTTGAAAGTGTACCACTTCTCTCCCGCCCCGTCGGTACGCGTGGAGGCGTAGTCCGCAAAAGCTTGTTCGGGGAGCCTTGTGCAATCACGAGTGTCATGGGGACCACTACATAACTCACAAGGTAGAGTGGTTTTATTCACTTGATGTGAAGACTTAGGATTCTCATAAGAGCTCATTAGGAATTTAACTTGATCTTCAAGCTCGAGTATCCTACGGTCGGAAGATTATGAGTCAATGGGAGGCAAGGAGATTGCCTTAACGGTTTTGGGCAACTCACGGGGGTCATTCCAACTTTCGTTGTCATAGAGAGCAAGGTCCTCTATTATACCCCATGATTCTTCCGCGGTGAGATCACTAAGTTTTCCACCAGCCGCTTGGTCAATGGATCGCTTAGTGGGGAAGTTGACATGATCATAGAAGATTTGGACTTGAAGCCAAAGATCAATGCCGTGATGAGGTACAGTATGGAGTAAGTCCTTGAATCGAGTCCATGCTTCATAGAGAGATTCACCTTGACGTTGTTGGAACATCAAGATATCATTCCTAAGCTTAGTGGTTCTCCCCGGTGGGAAAAATTAAACAAGGAAGCGAGAGGTGAGTTCATCCCAACTTGAGATGGAGCCGGCGGGAAGTCGCTCAAGCCAATTACTAGCTTGATCCCGTAGAGAGAATTGGAAGAGACGCAGACACGTGGTCTCCCGAGTAGTAGCATCGAGGTCGATGGAATCGACAATTTTAAGGAAATCCTTAAGATGCTGATTAGGATCTTCAGAACGAAGTCCATAGAACGCACATCCGTTTTGCACCAACAGGATGGTGTCGGATCGCAGGCCGTAGTTTGGGCTTGGTCGGGAAGCTCAATGGTGTTCCTATAGCCTAGGTGGTTTGGTCTCGAGTATTCACCAAGAGTACGGCCTCTTGGCAGGTCATTTGGTGACGGGTTGATGAGTGATGGTTGGTTCTCACCTTCCATGATGAAAAGTGATGGGATTACTAACAAAGGTTACGAAGAAGGGGGATAGACTACGAGGAAGCTAAAAATGGGAAAAACGTTTACTTGATAAGAATCAAGCAAAGAAACCTAAATGAGGTGGACTCCTAACTAGCTATTCTATTCCCCGGCAGCGGCGCCAAAAACTTGATAACGCTACACGCGTCGTTCGGGGTCAAAGGAACTTCCTTTTCGTCGAGCAAGTTTTTCAACACCCTAGGCAGTGAACCTAATCGTTTTAGTGTAGTATTAGGGTAAGCCACGGGAATTGATATCGTTTTCTAAGGGAATAGGAATGCTAGTGAGAAGTTACTACGCTAAGGTTGGGGTTGAGGAAGATTATTTTTTATCTTTTTTTATATTTTTTAGAAAACGGAAAGGTATGAATCTCGGAGTTTGAATTTGGGGGGTTGGTATTTCTACCGATTACTTCTACTTATCTAATTATCTAAACTAAGGTGAGGGTAGTCTATGTCTATTGTTGTGTGCTCGTATGATAGTTAAAAATGTTTTTGCTTAGGCTTTGTTACTCCCTAGTTATCTCCTATTGGTGGTTGAATTGTCACGTCCTTATTCTTAATCGCGTTGTGTCTCTAAGGTCGTAGGGTATGCGTTTATCCCTAACTCTTTGAAGCTACCAAAGGTTAACGACTACAAAATCTCTAGGATTTATAAACTTTAACTCTAAGGTATTCTTTGAATAACTAGACTACAATTACTCTAGGTGATTATAAACTAAGGTTCATCAAAGATTAATCAAGCATTACAAACACAACAAATGACCTATCGCAATACTAGATCAATCACAATTAAGATAGGGGACAACTAATCAATATTCAATAACTAAGTTTCATATTACCTAAGCAAACACACAAGTAAATTAGTCGGACATGGGGAACATGCAAATATACACACAATCAAAGGAAGACATAATTAAATTAATGAATTAAAACACTTATCTTGATGTAAGATAGGGTATGGAACCCTAAAATACTGTACAAGACAGCCTTGGTTCGGTTTAGGTTTTTACTCCAAAGACTACAAACTAAAAACTGAAAAATTCGGATTCTATATATAAGATTACACATGCGACCCCTTTGATTTGTGACGTCGTCGGGTCGCCGTTATTAGGGTTTCGTCTTGGCCACGTTAGTCTTGCGACGGCGTCACCTTATGCTTGTGACGCCGTCCCCTTCAGTCTCTGACGTCGTCTGGATCAAATCTAGGCCGTCTGAGTTGCGACGCCCTACTCTTTTAAAACCTGAAGCCGTCGCTTGTAAATGAGAAATTTGGCTACTGAGTCGTCACAAAATTTGTCCGACAGCGTCTCTATTAGAACCTGACGCCGTCACTTGTAATTCCTGACGCCGTCCCCTTAAGTTCCAGCAACCTTAGTGTCTCGTTTCTTGACTTTGGCCATTTTCTTCGTATATTCGCGCCTTTTCGTCCGAATAAGTGTCATTCCCGCATTTTGCCTTCAAGGTACCTAAAAAGTGAAAAGGAAAGATATTAAGTAATAACGGATACAAAAGTGATCAAAGAAGGGCTTAAACGACCCCTCTAAAAGGTACATTTTAAAACCTTACGCCGTCACTTGTAAAACAACAATGTTTTCAATATTACAACGTCTACTCCACATGAAGATTATTAATGTCATCTATAAGCTCATAGAGTATTCCACTCGTAAGGTTTTAAAATGTACCTTTTTGAGGGGTCGTTTAAGCCCTTATTTGATCACTTTTGTATTCGTTATTACTTAATATCGTTCCTTTTCACTTTTTAGGTATCTGGAAGGCAAAATGCTGGAATGACACTTATTCGGACGAAAATGTGCGAATATACGAAGAAAATGGCCAAAGTCAAGAATCGAGACACTCAGGCTGCTGGAACTTAAGGGGACGGCGTCAGGAACTACAAGTGACGGCGTCAGGTTCTAATAGAGACGCCGTCGGACAAGTTTTGTGACGACTCAGTAGCCAAATTGCTCATTTACAAGTGACGGCTTAAGGTTTTAAAAGAGTAGGGCGTCGCAACTCAGACGGCCTAGATTTGATCCAGACGACGTCAGAGACTGAAGGGGACGGCGTCACAAGCATAAGGTGAAGTCGTCGCAAGACTAACGTGGCCAAGACAAAACCCTAATAACGGCGACCCGACGGCGTCACAAATCAAAGGGTGACGCCGTCGCATGTGTAATCTTATATATAGAATCCAATTTTTTCAGTTTTCAGTGTGTAGTCTTTGGAGTAAAAACCTAAACCGAACCAAGGCTGTCTTGTACATTATTTTAGGTTTCCATACCCTATCTTACATCAAGATAAGTGTTTTACTTCATTAATTTAATTACGTCTTCTTTTGATTGTGTGTATGCTTGCATGTTCCTCATGTCCGGATAATTTACTTGTATGTTTGCTTAGGTAATATGAAACTTAGTTATTGAATATTGATTGGTTGTCTCCTATCTTAATTGTGATTGACCTAGTATTGCGATAGGTCATTTGTTTTGTTTGTAATGCTTGATTAATCTTCGATGAACCTTAGTTTATAATCACCTAGAGTAATTTTAGTCTAGTCATTCAAAGAATACCTTAGAGTTAAAGTTTATAAATCCTAGAGATTGTGTAGTCGTTAACCTTTGGTAGCTTCAAAGAGTTAGGGATAAACGCATACCCTATGACCTTAGAGACACAACGCGATTAAGAATAAGGACGTGACAATTCAACCACCAATAGGAGATAACTAGGGAGTAATAAAGCCTAAGCAAATACATTTTTAACTATCATACGAGTACAAAACAATAGACATAGACTACCCTCACCTTAGTTTAGATAATTAGATAAGTAAAAGTAATCAGTAGAAATACCAACCCCCCCAAATTCAAACCCCGAGATTCGTACCTTTCCATTTTCTAAAAAATATAAAAAAAGATAAAAAAAATAATCTTCCTCAACCCCAACCTTAGCGTAGTAACTTCTCACTAGCATTCCTATTCCCCTAGAGAACGATATCAATTCCCGTGGCTTACCCTAATACTACACTACAACGATTAGGTTCACTGTCTAGGGTGTTGAAAAACTTGCTCGAAGAAAAGGAAGTTACTTTGACCCCGAACGACGCGTGTAGCGTTATCAGAAGCGTAAGTGGCATTTCAAGACCTGGAAATATTCCTACTCGATTTATCTACCCGGACATCCCCAATACCAGGAGAAACCCTCACCATGTACTTGGCGGCTTCTCAAGGAGCTATTGGTTAGTAATCCTAGTAGAAAAAGAGAAGGTCCAAAAGACCTTATACTTTGTTAGCAAGGTATTACAAGGGGCCCAAGTCAACTACAACCCACTGGAAAATATCATCTTCAACCTTGTTATTTTGTCAAGGCGTCTCAAGAGATATTTTCAGGAATATCTAATTCATATTCGGACTGATAAACCAATCAAGCAGGTATTCGTCAAGCCTTGAGTACTTAGGAAATATGACAAACTTTTGAACCTATGCATGCTATCAAAGGTCAAATCATGGTTGATTTCCTCATAGAGGTTGACACGCCAGTCCTAGTTACACCAACTAAGAAGCCAAAATCACCTTGTCAATCCAAAAGTCACATATATAATGTATGGACCTTGTTCACAGATAGGGCATCATGCAAAGAAGGATCAGGTGTGGGTCTGGTATTAACTGGTCCAATAGGGCAGGAGTTCACTTATGCACTAAAGTTTGATTTTGAAGACTCGAACAATGAGTCCGAATATAAAGCATTGTTAGCATTCCTATGCATCGCCAAAATGATAACATTTAATAATATCACTTTTTAGTTCTCATTTTCCCATATTTATTACTTCATTTTATATCATTTTATGTAGATTTGGTACTTAATTTCTTCCCATTTTCATAATAAGATATAATGAAGCATTGGAAAGGAAAGACACAGAAATTGGATGAAGTTTGAAGAAACTAGAAGAAAAAAAAATGAGATCAAGTCTTTCTACGGCCCAGATAGGCATTTATCTCTACGCTGAGGCATATACGATGTACTGGAGCATTTACTTATACGGCGTATACAATAAGGAAGATTTAATTATTTAACAGGCCCATCCTCTACGGCGTAGAAAGGCACTTAACCTATGCCATAGACAATGAAGACATTAAGATGCTTTTTACAAGAATGATATATGGTGTAGAGGCTTACTTACCTTTACATCGTAGTGGGATCGACACATCAAAATTCTATAAATTCAAGCCCTAACTCAGCCATAATTCGTCACTCATTCCAAGGCTCGACTTAGGGTTTACTCACGGACAAAAATCACCATCTTCAAGCTGTAATCTAAGGGAGAATACACCTGCATCCATCATCATCATTAGTTCAATTTGGTTTGATCATTACAACACTGTGTTCATCATTATCTTTGATTTGTGCTTTTTTTTTAATTATCAAACTATGATATTCGGCTAAACACTTCGGGTGTTAGCCTCGTTATGAATCTCTGATGTTTATGATATGATTTATTAGTTTTGTTTATCATTTTATTGGATATTTTTATATGTTTGTCTATTAAACCTTGTGTTTTGGTATTGATTAAGATTACCTAGTTAATAATAGGTTAAAAGCTGAAAACTAAAGGTGCGTTTGGTTGATGGGGTTAGGGATTAGATTTAGGGATGATGGTAGAAATTAGTTGCTTGGTTTGAATCCGCAGGCCCATAGTTGGATTTCATGCCTTAATATTTGGGATCTAATAATCCTAGTCACAATAGTGGGTTTTTGAAAATATTGTCCCATCATTATGGGACCCTTTATGTATCCTTTCACATTTTTTTCCTTTTTTACTATCTAATTACTCTTTCAGTCTCAAGAACATTTTCCCTTTTTTTTTTTTTTTTTTTTTTTTTGGAATGTCTCAAAAAAATTGTTCACTTTCCATTTTAAGTAATAAAAAGAGAATTTAATGGGAGAATGTTCTATTTGAGTGGTTGAAAATTGTAGTGGTCTCATTTTTATTAAACTATGTAATTTTTGTCTCTTGAAATAATTTTGAGACAGAGGGAGTAATATCTTCAATGTAAAGTTACAATTTTTTTAAAAATTTAGAACAATATTTTATCAATCTTATACTAATATTTCTCTCTCCAAATCGAAATAGAAATCCAAATAAATATTCAAATCCAAATCTAAATCCTAAACCTATCTTCAAACCAAGCAGGCCCTAAGTTATTAAATTGATTAACGGACAAAAAATCCCTATTAGTTGTCGGGTGATGAGCATTAACCTTGTGTAGTAGTGAAGCTATACAGATTGCTGCTTATCAAGATTTTCATGAGAAAACTAAACACTTTGAAATTGATGTTCATTTTGTAAAAGAAAAAGTTTCATCATGTGTGATCAAAACTATTAAAGTGGCTCTACACATCATTTGTTTCACAATATTTGTCCGCCTATACATTTTTTTACATCTCGCCTAGCACATTATAAGGCAAACTAGCAGTTGACTTAAAACATTTCCCTATAAAGCAAACTAGTTGACATGTACATCCGACTATTCGAGTAGGGTCCTCCTATGGAGGCACCCCATATAGGGGGTGGTTGCATTTTGTTGTGCCTCGATTTCCGTGCCAATCATTGATAATGATTAATTTCTCGATTTCCGTGCCAAGTCTTTTTACAACTTATTATTTACCACTTATAACACTTATTTTTACAAGTTTTTTTTTAGTGCTTTTTGTACATGTGTTTTTTTTTTTTACAAGTGTTGTTTTGGTTTTACATTTCAACAAGTTGGTTTTACAACTTATTTTTTGTTTTGGTTTTACAGTTCTACGGTTTTACTAAGTTTTATTCAGTTTTAAAAGTTTTCAAAAAATCGTAGTTGAAAAATATTTGAGGCTCAGAAAGTTTTATTCAGCTTTGCCGTCCATTCGGTCCATTCGGTTTTCATCATCGCCTCAGAAAGTTTTTAGGCTCAAACCCGAAGGTTGCAAAGTGAGATTTGACCTCACTTTACCGTCCATTCGGTCCATTATCATCATCGCCTCGGAAAAGTTTTTAAAGTTTTTAGGCTCAAACCCGAAGGTTGCAAAGTGAGATTAGACCTCACTTTACCGTCCATTCGGTTTTTATCATCATCGCCTCGAAAAGTTTTTAAAGTTTTTAGGCTCAAAATACATCATCGCCTCGGAAAAGTTTTAGTCACAAACTGCACAAAGTCACAGTTCACATGAACTGCACAAAACTGCACTCACAAAACTACACAGGCCTCACAAATCTGCACAAGCCTCACAAATCTGCACAAGCACAAGACTCACCAGTTTCACAGGTTTCACAAGATACACAAGTTACACGTTTTGAACAAGGTTCACAAGTTACCACTGCAAAAGTTCACATTCGGTACTAAGATTCTCAAAAGTTCACAAGTACTAAGATTCTCACAAGTTACCCATATGAAAGCAACAACACCAACAACAATCCCATATGAAAGCAACAACACCAACAACACCAACAACAATCCCAGGTGATAGCAAACACAAACAACAATACCAGTGGTCCAGAAACAACACAAACAACAATCCCAGGTGAAAACAACAACAACAATCAAGTGGTCCAGATCAACAACTAGTGGTCCAGATCAACTACAACAATCAACCACCATGTCTAATTCACCATTTAACACACAAGAGGTAAACAACTTATCAAAGGCTCAGATTATTATCTTTATAGCTCATGTTGGCTGCAAATTCAGTTTTGCCTCGCCAAAACTCTCTTTAATTTTTTTTTTAAAAAAAATCATCATTGCCTTTTTTATTTCATTAAAGTTGCAAAATGACCTTGAATGGTCACTTTACCATCCAGTAATGAAATTTTTTTATATAAAAACAAAGTTTTTTTCATTACAGTTGCAAAGTGAATCACTTTACCATCCAGTAATGCCAAGGAAAATGTGGGGTGCCTGCCAAGTATAACATGGGCTTTGCCCACAAAAGGGTCGTCCTACGCAGGCAAACCTGCAAAAAAACCCAACAAACAATAAGCAATGATGATTTTTTTTTAAAAAAAACTTAAAAAATTAGTTTTTTTTTAACAACGAAGAAAAAAAGAAAACCTTTTTTTTACAAAGGTTTAGATCTAAAACAAATTTTAGATCTAAAAAAAGTTTTAGATCTAAACACTTAACAACGTACAAACGTAAACCACCACAGCCTCAAAAGTACCCCCACGTAAACCACCACAGTCTCACAAGTACCACCACGTAAACCACCACAGCCTCACCAACATCTAATTATTTTTAAGAAAACAACGAAAACCTTTTTTTTACAAATCTTTAGAATTTATGCCTATCAAGTTATTCTTCCCGTCAATACCGATAATTTTAACTAGTTCCTTTTTTAGAATACAGGATTGCCAATTCCGCTTGATTTTGTTGATAATTTTTGGAGAACACTAAGCGTTCCCTGGCCTGTTGTCCGAAATACTCAAGAGCCTGATGAGCCTGAATATCCTCAAGAGCCTCAAGGGCCTGAAGAGCCTGAATATTTTTCTTGTCAAGATGACGTACAGAAATTCCAAAGTGTTTATACCAGAGCATCATCGTTTGTCAAAAAAAATATGTTAAACATGCTCAGAGGTATATACGCTCCTGAATCTGTATCAGCCCAACCACCTTCTGTTAAAGAAAGTAATCGTGGACGTCCGAGCGCAAAGGATAACAAATCAAAGTCTAAACCAAATCTCCCGGATTTGAACGAAGAACCCCCCACAAGGCACCGCAGAAGCTACACAAAACCTAAAAAAGTCCCAGAAGTAAATAAAGAATCTGCGAGACACAGTTCTTATGTGGGAGAGCCTTCTAACGTCCAAGACTTAAACGAAAGACCTAACGAAGGACCTAGCGAGGGCGACTTAAGACACCACTTGTACGTTCCAGATTACTTTAGCGAAGGTTGTATGACTGAAATTCCAGCTCTTTTCCGACGTTGGATCATGGGGATCTTTAACGTGGAGGGTGATGGAAATTGTGGCTATTGGGCTGTTGCCATAGGTCTTGGCCTTCATGAAGAAATGTGGCCCAGAATTTGAGCTCTTGCCAGGGAAGAGGTAGACAATCACGAGGAAGATTACAGGGAATTGTGGGGTAATTTATTTACATCTACACGTAACTCGATGAATTGGTTTAACGGTGCAGCACCCCGGCGTTATTGGATGAGTATGCCAGAAATGGGAGTGGTTATTGCTACAGCTCTTAACCGTCCTATTGTATGTATAACCAATTCACAATCTATTTTGTGTCTTCCGCTGAGAGGTTCTCCCGATTCAGCAGAAATATTGTCTCCGATTGTGATTCTTCGTGTGGGGAACAACGATTGTGCTCACTTCGTTCTTGCGGTTCTTGATGAAGACTCACCACTCCCGTATAATCACCCACAATGGAGACATTATAGAAATGCCGAGGCCGCGCCATGGGAACATGTGTTTGCTCAACGACAGGGGATGTTTAGACGTACGTAGAAAACAGTTATTGATTTATATTGTAAATGACAAAACATGTATAGACGATTACTGATTTATATTGTAAATGACAAAACATGTATAGACGATTACTGATTTATATTGTAAATGACACAACATGTATAGACGATTACTGATTTATAGCAAACGACTCGTTATCTTTTGTTACAGATTTCTGCTCCTGCTCCGGTTCTTCCTCATGTTTTGTTACAGGAATCGGATGACATTCAGTGGAGGGACATTCATTGTGTCAACCACACACCCGCTCGTGTTGAGAGTCCAGATTATGTGCTTTCTTCACAATCTTATGTGCCTCCCTCTCCAGCTATATCTCCAGCTGCAGATGAGGACACTTTTATACACCGTCCTCCGGTTCTTCCTCATCTTTTGATACAGCCGTCTCGCGTTGACGAGTACGAGCGAGAGATTGACTGATTGAGGAGACGCATTTCAGAGTTAGAGTCTCGTGTGGGACAGATGGCAGCATCATTGGAGCGACTACGCATCGGGCGTGATTGATCTTAGTTTCTAGTTATATTGTAATTTTGTGAACCATGTATCAACTATTAATCTATAACAAGATTGGTTATTTATGTATTCGAAGCTTCTAATTTTGTGAACCATCATATTAATAATTTATGTTGTGAATAATTATACAAATTCTTTTGGCCAGATGCAACAACAAAATCCTTACTTGTGTCGTTGTCAACGTGGATTAATAATTGAAAGAACATCCCACCAGCCCCATACTTGTGGTCTGAAGTATTATGCATGTCCTTTCTCAAAGGTAAATAATTAAACGTTTGCTTATTTGCGTAAATATATCAATAACTTGTTTGTTTAGAATACATTTCTTACAATTGTTTCGTCATGTAACAGCCAGGGACTAAAGACTATGGGTGTCGATACTTCATGTGGAAGGAAATATTTCAACAAAAGTACTTTGGTGAAGCCTCTTCTTCAACGCAGTGCTCAAACTGCGAAACTAAAGATACAACGATCAACATGCTATTGGCTGAAAAGACTTTGTTGCAGGCAAAAATAAAGGCGTTGGAAGCATCACTGGAACTGGCAAGTAATCCAGTTGATCACGCATGTCAGCCGAGTGGAATACTCTATGAGCTTATAGATGACATTAATAATCTTCATGTGGAGTAGACGTTGTAATATTGAAAACATTGTTGTTTTACTTGTTTAATGTTTTATTGTTATTGTTTAATTAAATGGAAATAAACACACAATTAAAAAGCATAACGTAAAATAAATATTATATAAAAACACTACACAATTAAATACACTATACATATAAAAACACTACACAAATTAAATACACTATACATATAAAAACACTACACAAATTAAATACACTTTACAATATACCTAATTAAATACAACTAAACACACTACACACAATTAAAAAAAAAAAAAAAAAAAAAAAAAAAAAAAAAAAAAAAAAAAAAAAAAACCGAGAAGGGGGACCCACCCTACAAGAGGTGCCTGCCAAGGAAATGTGGGGGTGCGTGCGTATATTAGCCCTTCGAGTATTAGTGTATAATATAAAATATGTTATAGCTTCAGCACATTGTTTGTTGGGGCTAGTATTAACATAATACTTTTTTACTCGCCCACACATTCGCCTCACCTAGATCTTATCACTTTTTACTTGCCCAGACATTCGCCCAGGAGTACATTTCGCCCAGACTCGCCCAATTACACAAAACGATTAAACTCGCCCCAGCACTCGTCCTTCGTTCAACATTCGCCCTAACATTGCCCAGCCCTTGCATATCATTTGAACTCGCCTGTCATCTCGCATATCATTCTTGATTCGCCCAAGATCTAAAACAAGCCAAATTTCGCGTTTAAATGTCGCCTTAGTGACACTTGTGTGATGAAAAATTCATCAACTAATTAATCTAATGGCTCATATTTAAAAGTTCATTTTGAAAAAAAAAATATGTGCGAAGTCCATATTGATAAAGTATTAGTAGAAAGAGTTCATTTAAAAAAATTCCTCTAATAAAAATCTACAAAGTTGAAGAGGAAAGAAGTTACTTTTCTCTTATGTCTAAAAATGAACAAACACACTTATCTCACTTCCTCTTCTCTCTTGCAAATATAAGAGAAAAAACCGGCGCACTTTTTTCTTTCTTCTTCCAGTTTGCAGACAAAAGTATTAAAAAAAAAAAAAAAAAATGCCCAAGTCTTTACTTGAAGTTTAATTAGAACAACATACATGATAGATTTTGGTTTCAACTCCAACAATGTTTAATATGTATCTCGTAAGTGTCTCAAGCTTTGAACAGGATTGGTTGTATTTGTGTTGATTTAATATATACCTACTTTTTGAAAGAAAAAATAGTGCTAATGGGCCAAAATTTTGTATGTGAGATACACACTACTATGAATCGTATCCACCAATTTGCTAAAGAATAAAAAAAATGAATGGCTCATAACAATTCAAATTCACCCATCCAAAAGATGTGACAAAATGAGTAAAATGAATTGAACATCAATTATTCATGCCAAAAAAAAAAAAAAAAAAAAGTTGGGATTGTTTGTTGTACGCTAGATTATATTCAACTTCATGCAACGGAAATCCCCGGCTTTGATTATAAAGTCTTGTGTTCAATAACTGTTACTTTGTCAGTCTCAAATTAAAAGATTACTTTCAAATTGCATGCACAGAGTTTAAAATATTCTCACTAAATACATTTTATACCATTCAAATATCAATTTTAACCACTAACGTATCTTTTGATTAGTTAAAATATATAAGTGAACAAGTGTCTGGGGCGCCACAAAATAAAAATATGATTTTATAAATTGAGACGGAGACAGTATATAATCTTAAAATTCTTATATGAGAACGTTGTTCAAAAGTCAATCATTAGAAAAATGCTTACCGGCATGAAATAGTTTACTAGACCACTTTTTTATTTTATTTCAAAAGGTGACTTTATATTTGCCCATGAAGTTATAAATCCTTAAAATTTGACTATCTAAACGTGTATTAGAATACTCCCATTAAAATTAGCTACTTTGTATATGTCATATGTGACTACTATTGTTCACACTTCGTTTTGTTATACGAGTGGTTTCTGTCAAGATTATATTTTTCAGATTCACACTTAGAATATAATATTTTACTGACTTAAAATTTAAGAATTATCAACTAGCAACTAGCAACCAAATAATGCATGCTTGACTAAACGAATACGACGAGTCAACCGTCCTAACTCGCTGTAGTTGTTGGTGAAATATACTTTTTTTTCTTCAAAAACAATACCAAATATTCTAACGGTTTTCCCAGACACTATTTAGCATATTTAACGTTTTATTGCATATATTTTTATACATTTGCTAGGTTGTATGTCTTACAAAATATCACCAACTAGTGAACCAGGTGACACATACGCCATATATAGAACTGTAGAAGTATATATATATGGTAAAAGCAAATCACCAAAATATACATAGATGATAGATCACACCATGATGTAAAATTGGAAACCACAAACGAGATACATGCAAGGGCGGATCGGAGATAAAAAATTGTCGAACGCGTTCATAACTGAACTTATTCATGTTTTTATACAAAATCAGCGGGTTCACAGTAATACCCTAGATGCATGCATGTCAAGTAAGACAATGCAACCTAAGCTTCATGTTTTTATAACTGAAATTGTGTACCATATGAACATGCTCAATAGTATTCGTACACAAAACATCAAAAGAGTTGTAAATCTGTAGAAGTACCTGATGCATGCATGCACTTATTTGTACACTTTCAGTGTTTACGTATACGGTCGTTACATAAACATATTAAAAGTATGTTTTTGATTGATCATGTCTTTACACGCGGGACGTTCTAATTAAAGAAGTGGTTATTGATTTAGTCCATAATAAGTTGCTATCAGTTGACTGTAGTCTCATTGGATGATTGCATATATAAATAGTTATAGATACACTCTTCAATAATCATTCAACACTCGATCTCTACTTTCCACGAGCTAATCCAAACCAAACATAACAATATATCAACTATGAAGTTTGCTTTCTTCATCTTAGCTTTCTTTCTTCTTCTACAAACTTATCATGCTCGACATCTACACGGTAAGTCTTTTAATAGTTTAATCGAGTCAGTTTTGCTCAAAACTTTACTTGATTTTTATGAAGTCTTCGGTTTCAAGCTCGAGTTTGATGATTTAATCTATCAATTAGAGCTTGGCTTAGCTTCATTTATAGCATTAAGAAAAAGTATATTTCATTGATTAAGTGTTCGCGGAAAGTTGGCTTACTATAGTTTTAGCTTCTATATATTGTTCAAAAAAGAATCTCAAACAACTGTAATTAATTACGTAACTCGTTATCTTGTTTGCAGACGTGTTTGTGAACCGAAGATTTTATCGACCAGCACCTTTACGTGCAACGGAGATAATTCAAATGGTAACACGAGGAGAGGAACTCTTATCTCCGCCATTGTTGCAAGACAAAACGACATATAGTAGAGTTAACACTCCGCCACCAACACCACAAAGACCAGCGCCACGAGGCCAAACAACTTACAGCCGTGTTAATCCAAAAGCACCACCATCACCATCAGTAGCACCCTCACGGGGTCAAACGACTTATGGTGTTGAGAACCCAAATTTTATAGCTCAAACCACACAAACGAGCTCAAACCCAAGTGACTTAGACTTGCATGGTATTTATGGTCGAGATGACCCGAGTGTACCAACTGCTCCAAAACCAGCCGACCCAATTCATCCAGTGCTAAGCGAATATGCTCGCATTGACAGTAGAAGTGAATCAACCGATTTATCGACATCAGTCCTGAATTTGATAGCATCTTACGCCATTAGAGTATTTAACTTATGGGGCTAATTAAAGTGTAATAATTTAACTTTTTGTAGCTTACATAAATGTGTGTCTTGTCATATATCATATAGTTATTGTTTTTTTTTTTTTTCTCTGGTAGGGATATGTCCTCAGCCAGTTTGTATTCATCAAATGTACTTGTGTGGCAGTAATAATATATTTTCACCTGTTTCCGTTAGTAATATTTTCTCATCTCAAATGCTGCTTTAAAAAATTGTACACTTATTTAGTCATATTAAACCTAGCAAAATGCCAAAATGATAAGAAGACATAAGGATGTGTCTAATTTCATCTCTAAACATGCATAACATCTTTGAATATAGTTTAAGGAACGATATCTTTTCTTTGTTTAGTTTGTGCGCATAAATCGACAAAAGTGTACTGGGCTCCTCCTACTCCCTAAATCAGGCCCATATATAGGATTGATTATCTATTTATCTGGTCCATTATTTGGACTTATAGGACTAAGTTTAGTAAATTTTTGGAGGAAAAAAAAAACTTACGGGACTTTTATAACAAAACTTCATTATTTATAATGGTTGTTTCTTAATTTGAACGAAAAAATAGAGTGAAATCTGAAAAAATAAAAATATTTTATGGATTTAAATCGTAAGGGTGGCAGTGGGATCGGGGCGGCCTTCGATTTGGGTCATACCGATCGGTAACACCAATGCCACCAAATCAGTGTGGTGTTGGTGTATGGCAAATCGGTAATGCTCACCGAATTGGTGTGGGAGAGGTATGGGTTATAAATAAATTATAAATATAAAAATTAGATGAGGTATGGGTTAGGCATGGTTGCCACTACAAATATATGGTTAGGTATGAGACATGTATGAGATGAGATGAAAGGATATTATTGATGGGTGATTAGGTACGAATTAAATACGTGGCATAACTGCCGCCCCCTAATGAATTTTGCCACTAAAATGAAAACAAATCAAATTGTCACTAAAACATTGGGAAGTGTAACTAACATCACAGAAGTTTCCACTTTCACTTTCACACTCCCATCACTTCGCTTCACTAGCCGCCAATCACATCAAAACAAAACACAAAGACAAAACAAATAATGTCAGATCAACAAACATCAATCTTTGGACTACACTTATGGATAGTACTAGGAATCACAGCAAAATTTGTGCTTATTCTTTTCCTCATTTCCCTTTGGCTCACCACGCGATCCAAGAAACCCGTAAAAAAACAGATCACACCCGACTGCATTACAGCCACATTGCCTCAACATAATGCAAACACGTTGCAAAAAATACAAAGGTTGTCCACTATAGAAAAACAACTAAACAAGCATTGTTGTTGGTGACTATGAGTAATGGTGGTGGCCCTGAAGTTTGGCATTTGGGGTGCGGGCATTGGTATACTTTGAGGGAGCTTGAAGATGCAACTGATGGATTTGCGGATGAGAATGTGATTGGTCAAGGTGGTTATGGTATTGTTTATCGTGGCGTTGTTGCTGATGGTACTCAAGTTGCTGTTAAGAATTTGCTTAATAATAGGTACTTCTTTTGTACTTTCCATTTTTAGATTGAATTTGGTAATTTTTATACAAACTAGTTATCTGGTTATCTGCGTTACATAAGTAATTGAGTTATGGTAACCCATGATCCTTAAAAGATTATTTGCTTGTTTGGTTTTGTTAATCAGATTGTTAGGGTGTTTGAGATTGCTTATTTACACTAATTATCGAGTATTCGTTACTGAAATTCATTCTTGGGAATAAGCAACTAGGGACTGCTTGCTGAAAGCAACTATTATCTCAAAATTTCAAATACATTGAGCAATTATAATCGGCGTTTGCAAACACCCCCTTTTAATTCTATGGTTAATTGATATAGCTTATTATTAATGTTTTACTAAAAGGTGGGATTGGTTGATGTACGCTAGATTATATGCAACTTCGTGCAACGGAAATTTCCGGCTTTGATTATAAAGTTTTTGTTCAATAACCGTTACTTTGTCCGTCTTAAATTAAAAGTTTACTTTCAAATTGCATGCACAGAGTTTAAAATATTCTCACTAACTACATTTCATACCATTCAAATATCAATTTTAACCACTAACGTATCTTTTGATTAGTTAAAATATATAAGTGAACAAGTGTTTGGGGGCGCCACAAAATGAAAATATGATTTTATAAATTGAGACGGAGAAAGTATAATCTTAAAATTCTTATATGAGAACGTTGTTCAGAAGTCAATCATTAAAAAAATGCTTACCGGCATGAAATAGTTTACTAGACCACTTTTTCTAATTTCAAAAGGTGACTATATATTTGCCCATAAAGAAATTATAAATCAGTAAAATTTGACTATCTAAGCGTGTACTTTTTAGAATCTCCCATTAAAATTATGTAGTAACTAAATGAAAACAATTGAAACTAAAGACTTATCAAAAAACTAGTATTTATTTACGCAACAACTTTAAAATGTTTTTAACTTCTAAGTTGGTACCAAATTTCAAAACCACTCAAATTTAACCTAAACTATGGAGTAACAGGTTTTAATATAACATGAATCAAGTTAAGTTAGTTATCATCCATTGCATTTGATTAACTAGTACCGAGGTCTTAATAATATTCAAAATCGTGTTTGTTTTGACTTAAAATCGCAAAGGGATGACACTCTAGAAGAAGATCGATCAAAGTACTATCTTATTCATGGATTCTACGTAGGTGTGAAGCCAATACCCGTTGGTTAGGTTAGATAGTTGTTGATCCTCAAACTGTTTGTATGAACTTATTGTAACTTACTGCTTAATTGCAACAAGCTAATTAAGCTGCTTAATTACCAGTTAAATTGTAACTAGTTTAAATTTTCTTTTGACTTAACCATAAAGATCACTGAAATACCCTGCTAAAGATTCCAATATTTGTGGTATATTGGTAGCTAATTTGTATATGCTGTCATATGTGACTACTATTGTTCACACTTCGTTTTGTTATACTAATGGTTTCTGTCAAAATTTCATTTGTCAAATTCACACTTAGAAAATGATAATTTACCGACTTAAAATTTAAAATGATCAACTAGCAACTAGCAATCAAATTTTGCATGCTTGACTTAAAGAATACCGTACGACTGTCAACAGTCCTAACTCGTTGTAGTTGTTGGTGAAATATATGTTTTCTTAAAAAATAATACAAAATATTCTAACGGTTTTCCCAGACACTATTAAGCATATTTAAATGTTTCCTAGTCAGACCATGCAGCCTAAGCTATAGAGATTTTGAGATTCCGGATTTTAATTGAATTTATGTACCATGTGAACATGCACAATAGTCTTCGTACATAAAAACATCAAAATGTTAAGCACATTTTTTACAGTGTACAAAAGGTTCGTACTCCCTAAAACTGTAGAAGTGCGTGATGCATGAATGCACAAACTTATTGTACAATTTCAAAGTTTACGTATATATATAGTCGTTACATGTACAAATTAAAACTTTAAAAGTATGTTTTGGACTGATGTCTTACCCAAAAAAAAAAATAATAATAAAATAAAAAATAAAAAATAAAAAAATAAAATTAGTTTCTGGTAGGGCTTGCAAAACCGACCGATACCCGACAAGCCCGACAAACCGACCGACCCGACACTCACCCGAAACCGACCGACTAAGGTTCGGGTCGGGACTCGGTTTAACATTTCTTCCTTAATCGGTATCGGGTCGGGTCGGTAAAAAAACCCGACTACAACCCGAATAACCCGCCAGCCCGAAATGTTTTAGGTTTAGTAAAAAAAGTGCGCCCCTTTCTTTTTCATTCTAACTCAGAAACTGCTTCCCTCTCACGTCCCTCTTCACCCAATTCGTTTGGCTTCTCAGCAAACCAATCAAATGGATCAATCTCATAACAAAAACCCCACATATGAATCAATCTCATCTTCTTTACCTACCTATGAATCATTCGCTTCTCAACAAAACACTACAATGGAAGTAAGTATTTATGAACTATTGACTTATTAATGGGACGAATTTAATTTATGTGTAATGTGGTATTGATTTTTTTTTTTTTTTTTTTTTTTTTTTTTTTTAATTTTTATGAACCGGTTTCATTTTTTTTATTTTTTTTTATGAACTGATGAAGTCTTGATAGTTGATAATGATTGATGTTTCGAATGTTGTAGCCTTGTCATTTATGTTGGCGTATATGTCCGGAAGACATGCAGTCCGGCATCATCGCTGGCCGGACGGCATTGTCTAAACCGTCCGGACGACAAATGACAGTATCCAGTTTTTAAGGGATTCTTACCACGTGGCCTATCAACTAGGGTGGCTATAGGCTTGCAAACAGGTAATATAGGTATGCACGAACAATATATCTATAGTAACGAAGGTACATAGTTGGAGTAGTACAAATACCCCAACACATTTAATGATTCGATAGATATAAATACACACACTTACATTAATCACTGCATTTATTGCCATCTTTACCCTCCAGCTTACTTTCACGCCGGATCTTGGTCCTGGATATCATTCAGGGAGAGGCTAACGCGTGTTGCTCATTGTGCAGGAAGGAAGACTTATTCCATCCGGCATCGTTGATTAAAGCAGAGCCCCCCAGCCTAACCGGATAGCGGGAATTTGCTTCAACAAATTGGCGTCATCCGTGGGACCCGTTATTCATTCTACCAGAAAATTGGATGACAGGTTCGCAACCACCGCCGGAACCCAACTCCCCTCCGGAAAACATAGGTGGGAGTGGAGTCTTCACTAGGCAAACCTCCGGAATACCGGAACAACTACAAGCCCAGATGGCGTCTTTAGAGACCCTCCTCAGAAAGTACAATGCAACCGGGCCCGGAGTCATCAAGCCTATCCGGCTCTCTTTCGAAGAAGAAGATGAGCAGGTGGAAGGTGCTGAACCAAACCTAAAGGATGATCTCAGCAAACCCCATAAAGAAATTGCTCGATCACCCTTTACACGAAGAATAGTAGAGTTTGCTGGCCCGAAGCACATCATGCCCACCAATCTAAAACTATACGATGGTTCGGCTGACCCGGACGATCATGTCAACCGCTTCGTGGGAGCAGCGAATCAAGGAGAATGGCCAATGCCAGTGTGGTGCCGAATGTTTCAGCAGACTATGGACGGGGCGGCACAGGGTGGTTCAGCAATTTGGAGCCGGGTAGCATTGACAATTGGGACGAACTCAGGGAGCAATTTACCGTCAGGTTTGCTCTACGACAAAAAAACCTTAAAGATCCTACAGAAATCACCCGGATTGTCAGACAGGCCAACGAAACACTACCGGTCTTCAAGGAGCGGTGGACCGACGAGGCCAGTCGAATACCAGGGGTCCCCGAACTCATGAAGATATCTGCGTTCATGAATGCTCATCGGTGCCCTGATTTGGCTAAGAAGTTCTCTGATCAGGTCCCAAAATCCGTGAAAGAAATGATGAACCGGGTAGATGATTATATCCGGGCGGAAGAGGCTTATAAGAACACTGAGCTGCCAAGGGGAGAAGCCCATGACCTATCCCGGAAGCCAAGCAGTCAAGTCTCAAAAGATAGGAATTTCAGGGGAGGATTCAATGATAGGAAGAGAGGCGACCGACGGCCCTGAGAGAGGAATGATTCTCGACAAAGAGAAATCTTCTCCCCGTATGTCTCTCCAAAAGCCGAAGCACGACCTCGAAATGAATTCAGACGCAACGACTTCAATAAACAGGATGGTAATCGGATCCTGCTCTCAGGCCTTACCAAACAACCCAAAGAAATACTCTCCACCGAACACCACCTAAACTTACCCCCACCACCCCCGTTACAAGGGAAGCCGAGCAAAGAAAATGAGGATCGGTTCTGCGAATATCATGGAGAAAGAGGCCATCTCACCAATGACTGTTATCACTTAAAGAGGCAATTGGAGGTGGCTCTTGAATCAGGAAAGTTAGATCACTTGGTCAAGAATGTCCAGCAAAAAGGAAGGGAAAGGCCGAGAGGTCACAATGGAAAAGGAAAAGTGATCAACATGGTCCGCCAATACTCGGAGGATCGTAAAAGAAAGGGCAGGTTCTATGATGAAGGCTGGATGAATATCCCTATATCCTTCCCCCAGATAAATACAGACGACCTGTCTGACGAGCCGTTAATCGTAGAGGCCGAAATAGAAGGATATTTTGTAAGGAGGGTGTTTGTAGATGAAGGCGCCTCCGTCCAAGTCATGTATGAACATTGTTTCAGGAACTTTTGTCCATCCAATCCCGGCTGCAAGAAACTAGTTCTCCGCTGGTAGGATTTTCCGGCGAAGTCATCCGGCCGATGGGGAAGATAGAACTAGAGGTGCGCATGGGAGATCATGGTCTATTCCGGACGGTGATGATGACGTTCACGGTAGTGAGATCGCCTTCTCCATACAATATAATACTGGGCCGAACGGGTCTCAAAGAATTAAGGGCCATACCCTCTACCATTCATGCGATGATGAAATTCCCCACCCCGGGAGGGATAGCCACTCTGATTGCCAAGAGGGCGGTAGTCATGGAATGCAGGAGATTTGAGGAAGGGCAAGATCCCCGGAGAAGCTGCTCTTCCGAAAGGGAAATAGAAACTTGGGATCAAGAAACCCAAGAAAGCCAAGAACAAACGGAGGACATCCTAGTTAACGCAGCCTACCCAGAGCAACGAGTAACCATAGGAACCAAGTTTTCACAAGAATGCCGAAGGCAACTCATCGAGATCTTAAGGAAGAACAAAGATATTTTCGCCTGGGAACCGGCAGACATGACCGGGGTGCCAAGACGCCTCATACAGCACTCTCTCTGCGTGAACATCTCTGACACACCGGTGGCCCAAAAAAGGAGAATATTCTCGCGAGAAAAGAACCAAGTAATCAACAGAGAAGTGGAGGAATGGGTCAAGGTCGGCATAGTCCGGCCAGTAAGGTACCCGACATGGATATCCAATCCTGTGTTGGTCAAGAAATGTGACGGAAGCTGGAGAATGTGTATTGACTTCAAAAATCTGAACTCCTCATGCCCGAAGGATTACTATCCTTTGCCGGAGATAGATTGGAAGATTGAATCCGTCATGGGGTATAAGTATAAGTGCTTCCTTGATACCTACAAGGGGTATCACCAAATCCAGATGAATAGGGACGATGAGGAAAAAACTGCATTCTACACGGACCGAGGAACATACTGCTATACAAAAATGCCTTTCGGACTAAAAAATGCTGGGGCAACCTATCAACGGTTGGTAGACTTCGCTTTTCAATCACAGATAGGGAGAAATTTGGAGGCGTATGTGGACGACATGGTCATAAAAAGCCGAACAGAACGAGAAATGATCGCCGACATCGCGAAAACCTTCGACAACCTTAGGAAGATAAACATGAAGTTGAACCCGCGAAAGTGTTCTTTCAGGGTGGAGGAAGGTAAATTCCTCGGCTATATGGTGACTGATGAGTGTGTAAATACTCATCATTTTTGGTTAAATCTGAACTGCAAAACACTTAAAAATGCTCAGAAATGCATCAAAATACTGAAAATATCTCAAAATTGCATTTTATATGTTTCAGATGCAAAATGTTTAAAATCAGATGAAAAAGGAGCTAAGTTTGCATAATTGGCAGTTTCAGTCCCCTAAGTTTCAAAAATTGTCTGAAATAGTCCCTGAGCACTTATTTCAAAAGAAAAGTCACCAAAGGTCCTTTTAAATCATAACTTGTCATAATTAGTCCTTTGGTGAAAAATATCAAAAGTTTTGAGAAATTACAAGTTTGGTCCTTTAAGTTTCAAATTTGGCAAAAATAGTCCTTGGAATTTTGAAAATATCTTTTATGGTCCTTGTACTATTGAAACTTGGCAAAAGTGACCCTTGAAACAACTTTGGAAATTTGGCAGAATTGGTCCCTCAAGAATCAGAAATTACAAAAAGGGTCCTTGTTTATTAAAGCCTTTGGACCCCCTGCCATAAGCCTTTTTGACCCCCTGCCACTTGAACCCTTTGGACCTTTGACCCCCGTCCACTAATATCACTACAAGTCAAACGCCCCAGTCAACTGCTTTCCCTCTCTTTTTCTTCTCCTTCACCCACCATGCCTGCAACACTCAACCTCACCCCTCACCTCCACATCATATACTCCACACCATGTTCCCCCCACCTCCACCAAACAACAAAAAAGCATTTAATGCTTCCCTTCCCCCTTGCACTCAACCCCAGCTGTATAATCCAATTTGGCGCCAAAAGTGATCAAACGGCCAAAATTTACTCAAGTCATCCAATGGTTCAGATTAAAAGTGGGATTTGCTCAGAGGAGTGAGAGAAGCATATTTGGTGTATAAAAAGAAGAAAGAGAAGCAAGTAGAGTAGTAGTCTTTAGTTTTAAATTTCATATTTGTCGTTTTTATTATCAATGTATTAGTTTAAGTCTTAAATTGTTATTTTCAGTTTCTATGTATTAAATATAAGTTATTTAAACGTTTGTAATCCAGTTCAAGTAATGATTCAAAGTTTATCCAAGTTTCTAGTTTTTAAATTCTCTTTTACTTATGCAGTTTAAATAACCTAAAAGCCAGGCTTCAATAAGCCTTATTATCACTCTAATAATCTTACTAAAGCTACTCTTAGCTTTTGGTAAGCTTGTAAATCAGTTTTAAGCTAATTCTCAATTTGGTCAATAAAAGTCAACTGAGGTGCTAATTTGGAATCAATCATGAATGTGGGTGTTGCAGAGCTGAATTGGAGTAAATTTGGGTTGGATTAGCTTAGTTTAGTATAGTTATGGTTCTGATTAAGCTTCTCCACAGCTGGGTTTCAAGTTAGTTCTATTTTTCTTCTTCATTTCATTGTTTTTGAATCTGCATAACTGTTTTAATTACTATTGATTAGTTATTATTGTTAGAAGTTGATTTCATTTGGCTTATAGGATAGTTATTGAACTCAGTTAAGCTTTAATAAGAATTATAGATTGAATCTTTAGTGGAATTTACAAAACAGTTTTAGAAATAGTGTTTGGATCATAATAGTGAATATGAGTTTAAGGATCAAGCAGAGGTCAAGTTCAGTTACATTAGTCTTATTTAGCTTCATTGAGTAATATTCAGTCATTTATTTGCATCCTAGCTTAGTGAAAGTCAAAATCACATATATCATTGTCTCATTTGCATATTAGTTAGTGTAGATTTGATAGAGCTTGCATTCTAGGCTTAGAATCATATAGGTTAGCTTAATTAGGACATATTGCACCTTAAATCATCAATATCAGTTCATAAATTGGAATCAAATCTCAAAATAGTCAACTTTTCAAAACTGCTCAAAAGTCAAAAAGGTAAAAAAATCAGTTTTCACCCATCCTTGGGTGATTTTTAATTGATTCATTCTTGGATCAATTTAAGTGAAATTTTGGGTTTTACAAGTTAAGTAGGTCAAGGTTGGATAAATGATTTTTGTCGAATTTTAGTAATTTTCTATAAGCTTCAAAGTAGCTTGTCAAAAAGGGCTTATCTGCCATGTGCACTGACTCAGTGAATACTGAGTCTGCACAGGTGTTGTGCAGAGCTTGTCACAAGCTCAATAGAGCTTATCTTGGTCTGAATCTTGGTTTATAAGTAGCTAGCCAGGTCTTCTTGAGAGTCCAATATCTGGTTTCAATTTTCAGTTTATTGAGTAGCTTATTTTCAAGCTACAAAGTAGCACCCCAAAATCTGTTTTAGCACTTGATTTCAAATCATCAAATCATAGCAGTTAGCACTTAAGAGGTTTAGGATAGTGGTAATTAGTTGCTTTTGAGTAGTTGTAGCATATTATAGCTTCTGTGATCATTTGGTTCTCTGTTTTGATCTTTAGCTTATCTTGAGTGCTTATTTATAAGCACTCTTCACTGCAGTTCCACATTCTCACACATAAGCTATTATTTTTATATTTTTCTTAGATTCAGAATATTATTTTAGACTTTTCTTGAACTTTTCATATTTTTCTAGCACTGTTTGCTGTTTTTCTTCATTTAAAACAGTTTTTAAGCCTTTTTAATTAGCTTTTAATACAATTAATTCAGAAAAACTTCAAAAAAAATAAGTTTTCATTTTTTCTAGGTTAAGATAAATATAAAAAGCAAAAAAATAATTTTTCCAGATTTTTCTTAGTTAAATTTGTAATTTTTAGCAATTTAATTAGTTTTAAATAGTTTTTAATTCCTAGAAAATAGAAAAATAATCAGAAAAATACAAAATTAGTTTTGAAAATTCTCTTTAGTTATTTTAGATTTTTCTAAGTCATAATTTCATTTTTCTAGCTTTATTTCATATTTTCTTGTATTTTAGGGTATTATTAATTAAGTAAAAATAGTTTTTAATTAATAATAATTAAATAAATAGTAATAAATATAATTTTCTTTTTCTAAAAATTTTCTCTTATCATCAGGTTTGTAAAAATGTCATTTTTATATTTTTAGGACTAATATTGTTTCAGTTTCACATTTTCTTTTGTACGTTACGTAGTTTTTAATTTAAATTTTATAAAAGAAAAATCAAAAACATCATTTTACAAATAGTGATAGCGTTTATTTAATATAATTTAGTTTTTTTTAATATTCTTTCATATTTCCTTTGTCATTCAGTATCAATCACAACCCTTCTCCCGTTCAAATTCTCCCGATCACTATTCGTTTGATTATTCAGTGCACAGCTCGTTGGGACTTAACGACCTGGGGAAACACTACACTCCTCTTGATCTTCATTGCATTGGTGTCTGAGCTGTTTGAAGTTTATTACGGTTAGCCATTCACAAGTGGCTAGCTTGTGTGATAAAACTTGACGGTTTGGCATCGATCAAATTTTTGGCGCCGCTGCCGGGGAGCTGTGCTAATAGTCTTACGTTTAGCAGATTAGTGATTTGAATATTCACTCCTTGTTTATACCATCTATATATGTTTATATTTTCTTATAAAAATCCAAAAATCCAAAAACATCTTAAAAATCAAAAACCCAAAAAGAGTTTCTTTCTTATTTTTACAAAATGTTTATCCAAAAATCCAAAAATATTCATCTTTACCCTCTTACCCTTTTTGATTCTTTATCTCTTTACCCTCTATCGATTTGATTCTAACTTCTTCTATTCTCATGGAATCTCTCGACTACGACGAATTCTGGGACGAAGTTGAAAAACTTCATACTTTATCACAAATGTCAAGAATTCGTGTTGTTCGTGATGATCCATTAATTCTGCGTAGGGAAATGGAACGAGAAACCGGGGTGACAAAGGACCAGGTACTTCCGCCTGTTAATGAAAGTGCTAAATACGTCCAACCTACGGTTATCCAAAGATCTAACCCCTCAATTGCTCCTAAGCCGTCTAAAATTGATCCTAAACTTTCACAATTTACGGTTAAAAGCAATCATGCAGAATTTAGACCGGTGACTAGCAAGAATGACTTGCCTAAACTTCACGTTTCTCAAAAACCAGAACCGGAGACCATAACGGAAGTGGTGGAAATTGCTAGCTCTCAGAGCACACCACTTGTCCCACCTCCGGATTTTTCAAAATGTTCTTTGAGACTTGATAGTCATTCGGATCACCATGTTGGTTTTGTTGATTCTTTGAATGAACCGATTCCTTCTCATAACTCTCAAATGAAATCGTTTATTCCTTGTGTCGGTTGTGGTGAGCCTCTTTTTGGTTCACCCTGTCGTTGGTGTACGTGTGTACAGTGTGGTAATGATATTCGTAACGGGAGTTGTTTGTTTTGTGGTTCGAGGAATTCATTTGATTATGATCCTAATCCGAACTCATTTAACGACCCCTCAAACTTTTGCAATTACCCACCACAGCCCGAATTATCTTCATATAATCAACATAACTACTGTGAATTTTGTGGAGGTCCTCACCAAGGATTTGAGTGTCAATCCGGAAACACATTTGTCTATGAACAGTTTTCCGGTGATTCTCAGAACTTTGGTTATGACCAATATCCATATAATTCACCAGTCCAGACTCAACAGTTTTACTGTTGTGAGTACTGTGGAGGTCCCCACTTCAGCTCTGATTGTCAAATAGGGAATCCATTTCCTTTTAACAATCATGACTCTCACAGGTTTGACAATTTCCAACCTCCACAGCACCATACGGTTCAAACTCCACCTGAGCCGTTGTCTCAAGAAATTTCCCAAAATTTTGAAACCGCAATGAAAACACTTGATGATGTGATTCAAAACTTTAAGAATCAAGTGAATGGTGAGAAAACCATGGGAGAATTGCTAGCCGAAGAACGAGAGGCTCGCAAATCTAGGGAAGAATTATTAGTCCTAGAGCATGCAGCTCTAAGGCGTTCCCAATTTCTTAAGGCATCTCTATATGATGATGACGAGGAGAGTTTTTATCCTTTTAAGAATATTATTTCTCAACTCCCTCAGTCAGTTGATATCCCAGCAGTTGAGATTCCATCTCAAACAACTGCTATCACACCCGAAGCTCCTACTCACTCTCTTAATATGGGGGACGAGCATCTTGACACTGTTCCTGAAAAGGAATCGGACGAATTCATAAAGTCTAGTGTTGAGAACCTTGTCCCAATCCCGAGAGAGTCACAGGGAACTTCTGAGCATATGTGTGATTCTCTTTCCCCTCTTGAGTGTTCAAAAGATCATTTTGAAACTTTCTCTGATCTTAGCGACGATTGTGCTTCTTATGGAAACATCGAGTATGTTGAGGCATCACTCCCACAGTCTGATCCTCCTCTTGAGGAGTTCACCGATGAACTCGCTCACATCAATCCACTTTCATCGGAAAGTGATGATGATCTCTTTGATTTCGAAGCCGACCTAGGAGAAATTGAAAGTCTCCTTTATAATGATCGTTCACTCACTTCTCACCCTAACAGTCCAATAGAGAATGTTAATCACTTTGTTCCGGAAGCATTCAAAACAACTCTCACTAATCCTCTATTTGAATTCGACTCTGAATTCACTTTAATTTCTGAGAATCCACTCTTTGATACTCAGATTGAGGATAGTGATGAGTCTACAGTGGAACAAGAATTCACAGATTTACATCTTGTGATTGATTCTCTTCACGAGGAGTTCGCCGGTGAACTCACTCATATAATATCTCCGCCGGAGTATGATAACTTCCACTTTGATCATGACACACCCGGGATTTATCTTGATCACGTGAGCTTAAATGATGAGATTCATAATTCTGAAATTATGGATTCTCCTATGGATGAAGATGAGTTAGTCATGATTTTCATCATGACTTTCTTTCTTTTCTTCACCTATCCCGTGACTTCTTCTCTTCTTCACTCCTTCGGGAATGAAGACATTATCTTTGATCCCGGCATTTCCATGTACCATTTCTGAGCCGGGTCTGTCTATGTATATCTCGTCGGTGTGGAACTTTCGCGTGCTTCAAATGTTTATACAAACATCTTGAATGAAAGTCCAATGGAGATTGTCTCTTCCACTTACTTCCCCATGAACCAATGAATGCGGGGATCGAGTCAAGCTAGCGACTCGGGAATCAAAAACAGTAGCATGCCATATGGGTTTTCACCCATATTTCTGACTTCTTTCTATTTTCTACCACCCTAGTGTGGGGGAGTTGCCCCCCGCTGTTGTATATAAGTTTTTAAGCATAAAAAAAAAAAAAAAAAAAAAAAAAAAAAAAAAAAAAATCTTTCAAATAATGGCCGTAGTATTTCCCTTTTACGTTCTCAGTTTCGGCATAACTGCCGGTACTTTGAATATTGAGGGCAATATTCATTTATAGTGTGGGGGGAATTCTCACGAATTTTATCATGTAATTATACCGCCCAATTCCCCCATTTTTGGCCAAAATTTTTTTTAGGAGTAAGTGTTTTGCACTTACTCAGCTTACGGTTATCAGTCCACCATGTCTAATAAACAAAACGATTGGCTAATCCAGGAGCAAACGGCTCTTGGTAAAGATATCTCAAATCCGTTGACGGCTTGCAATTTGCCCAAAATTGTATGGTGTTCAGCTCACCATATCTTTAATTAGTGAAGAGTTGGCTAGCCCGCAAGTTTATGGCTTGTGGTAAAGGCAGTGGAAAAACCATAATTGGTAATCAGCTCACCAAAGATAGTATATATTATCTAAGAGTTGGCTAGTCCAGAAGCAAACGGCTTCTGGTAAAGACAAATCAAATCCATTGGAAGCTGGTGGTTTGCTCAAAATCATATGGTTATCAGTGTACCATAGTTCTTACTTGAACTAAAACATTTGGCTACTCCAGAATTAATGGCTTTTGGTAAAGAGATTCAAATCCATTAAGTTTTCTCAAAAGATTGCTAGGGACTAGCAATAGTTTAGTGTGGGGGATTGATGAGTGTGTAAATACTCATCATTTTTGGTTAAATCTGAACTGCAAAACACTTAAAAATGCTCAGAAATGCATCAAAATACTGAAAATATCTCAAAATTGCATTTTATATGTTTCAGATGCAAAATGTTTAAAATCAGATGAAAAATGAGCTAAGTTTGCATAATTGGCAGTTTCAGTCCCCTAAGTTTCAAAAATTGTCATGAAATAGTCCCTGAGCACTTATTTCAAAAGAAAAGTCACCAAAGGTCCTTTTAAATCATAACTTGTCATAATTAGTCCTTTGGTGAAAAATATCAAAAGTTTTGAGAAATTACAAGTTTGGTCCTTCAAGTTTCAAATTTGGCAAAAATAGTCCTTGGAATTTTGAAAATATCTTTTATGGTCCTTGTACTATTGAAACTTGGCAAAAGTGACCCTTGAAACAACTTTGGAAATTTGGCAGAATTGGTCCCTCAAGAATCAGAAATTACAAAAAGGGTCCTTGTTTATTAAAGCCTTTGGACCCCCTGCCATAAGCCTTTTTGACCCCCTGCCACTTGAACCCTTTGGACCTTTGACCCCCGTCCACTAATATCACTACAAGTCAAACGCCCCAGTCAACTGCTTTCCCTCTCTTTTTCTTCTCCTTCACCCACCATGCCTGCAACACTCAACCTCACCCCTCACCTCCACATCATATACTCCACACCATGTTCCCCCCACCTCCACCAAACAACAAAAAAGCATTTAATGCTTCCCTTCCCCCTTGCACTCAACCCCAGCTGTATAATCCAATTTGGCGCCAAAAGTGATCAAACGGCCAAAATTTACTCAAGTCATCCAATGGTTCAGATTAAAAGTGGGATTTGCTCAGAGGAGTGAGAGAAGCATATTTGGTGTATAAAAAGAAGAAAGAGAAGCAAGTAGAGTAGTAGTCTTTAGTTTTAAATTTCATATTTGTCGTTTTTATTATCAATGTATTAGTTTAAGTCTTAAATTGTTATTTTCAGTTTCTATGTATTAAATATAAGTTATTTAAACGTTTGTAATCCAGTTCAAGTAATGATTCAAAGTTTATCCAAGTTTCTAGTTTTTAAATTCTCTTTTACTTATGCAGTTTAAATAACCTAAAAGCCAGGCTTCAATAAGCCTTATTATCACTCTAATAATCTTACTAAAGCTACTCTTAGCTTTTGGTAAGCTTGTAAATCAGTTTTAAGCTAATTCTCAATTTGGTCAATAAAAGTCAACTGAGGTGCTAATTTGGAATCAATCATGAATGTGGGTGTTGCAGAGCTGAATTGGAGTAAATTTGGGTTGGATTAGCTTAGTTTAGTATAGTTATGGTTCTGATTAAGCTTCTCCACAGCTGGGTTTCAAGTTAGTTCTATTTTTCTTCTTCATTTCATTGTTTTTGAATCTGCATAACTGTTTTAATTACTATTGATTAGTTATTATTGTTAGAAGTTGATTTCATTTGGCTTATAGGATAGTTATTGAACTCAGTTAAGCTTTAATAAGAATTATAGATTGAATCTTTAGTGGAATTTACAAAACAGTTTTAGAAATAGTGTTTGGATCATAATAGTGAATATGAGTTTAAGGATCAAGCAGAGGTCAAGTTCAGTTACATTAGTCTTATTTAGCTTCATTGAGTAATATTCAGTCATTTATTTGCATCCTAGCTTAGTGAAAGTCAAAATCACATATATCATTGTCTCATTTGCATATTAGTTAGTGTAGATTTGATAGAGCTTGCATTCTAGGCTTAGAATCATATAGGTTAGCTTAATTAGGACATATTGCACCTTAAATCATCAATATCAGTTCATAAATTGGAATCAAATCTCAAAATAGTCAACTTTTCAAAACTGCTCAAAAGTCAAAAAGGTAAAAAAAATCAGTTTTCACCCATCCTTGGGTGATTTTTAATTGATTCATTCTTGGATCAATTTAAGTGAAATTTTGGGTTTTACAAGTTAAGTAGGTCAAGGTTGGATAAATGATTTTTGTCGAATTTTAGTAATTTTCTATAAGCTTCAAAGTAGCTTGTCAAAAAGGGCTTATCTGCCATGTGCACTGACTCAGTGAATACTGAGTCTGCACAGGTGTTGTGCAGAGCTTGTCACAAGCTCAATAGAGCTTATCTTGGTCTGAATCTTGGTTTATAAGTAGCTAGCCAGGTCTTCTTGAGAGTCCAATATCTGGTTTCAATTTTCAGTTTATTGAGTAGCTTATTTTCAAGCTACAAAGTAGCACCCCAAAATCTGTTTTAGCACTTGATTTCAAATCATCAAATCATAGCAGTTAGCACTTAAGAGGTTTAGGATAGTGGTAATTAGTTGCTTTTGAGTAGTTGTAGCATATTATAGCTTCTGTGATCATTTGGTTCTCTGTTTTGATCTTTAGCTTATCTTGAGTGCTTATTTATAAGCACTCTTCACTGCAGTTCCACATTCTCACACATAAGCTATTATTTTTATATTTTTCTTAGATTCAGAATATTATTTTAGACTTTTCTTGAACTTTTCATATTTTTCTAGCACTGTTTGCTGTTTTTCTTCATTTAAAACAGTTTTTAAGCCTTTTTAATTAGCTTTTAATACAATTAATTCAGAAAAACTTCAAAAAAAATAAGTTTTCATTTTTTCTAGGTTAAGATAAATATAAAAAGCAAAAAAATAATTTTTCCAGATTTTTCTTAGTTAAATTTGTAATTTTTAGCAATTTAATTAGTTTTAAATAGTTTTTAATTCCTAGAAAATAGAAAAATAATCAGAAAAATACAAAATTAGTTTTGAAAATTCTCTTTAGTTATTTTAGATTTTTCTAAGTCATAATTTCATTTTTCTAGCTTTATTTCATATTTTCTTGTATTTTAGGGTATTATTAATTAAGTAAAAATAGTTTTTAATTAATAATAATTAAATAAATAGTAATAAATATAATTTTCTTTTTCTAAAAATTTTCTCTTATCATCAGGTTTGTAAAAATGTCATTTTTATATTTTTAGGACTAATATTGTTTCAGTTTCACATTTTCTTTTGTACGTTACGTAGTTTTTAATTTAAATTTTATAAAAGAAAAATCAAAAACATCATTTTACAAATAGTGATAGCGTTTATTTAATATAATTTAGTTTTTTTTAATATTCTTTCATATTTCCTTTGTCATTCAGTATCAATCACAACCCTTCTCCCGTTCAAATTCTCCCGATCACTATTCGTTTGATTATTCAGTGCACAGCTCGTTGGGACTTAACGACCTGGGGAAACACTACACTCCTCTTGATCTTCATTGCATTGGTGTCTGAGCTGTTTGAAGTTTATTACGGTTAGCCATTCACAAGTGGCTAGCTTGTGTGATAAAACTTGACGGTTTGGCATCGATCAAATTTTTGGCGCCGCTGCCGGGGAGCTGTGCTAATAGTCTTACGTTTAGCAGATTAGTGATTTGAATATTCACTCCTTGTTTATACCATCTATATATGTTTATATTTTCTTATAAAAATCCAAAAATCCAAAAACATCTTAAAAATCAAAAACCCAAAAAGAGTTTCTTTCTTATTTTTACAAAATGTTTATCCAAAAATCCAAAAATATTCATCTTTACCCTCTTACCCTTTTTGATTCTTTATCTCTTTACCCTCTATCGATTTGATTCTAACTTCTTCTATTCTCATGGAATCTCTCGACTACGACGAATTCTGGGACGAAGTTGAAAAACTTCATACTTTATCACAAATGTCAAGAATTCGTGTTGTTCGTGATGATCCATTAATTCTGCGTAGGGAAATGGAACGAGAAACCGGGGTGACAAAGGACCAGGTACTTCCGCCTGTTAATGAAAGTGCTAAATACGTCCAACCTACGGTTATCCAAAGATCTAACCCCTCAATTGCTCCTAAGCCGTCTAAAATTGATCCTAAACTTTCACAATTTACGGTTAAAAGCAATCATGCAGAATTTAGACCGGTGACTAGCAAGAATGACTTGCCTAAACTTCACGTTTCTCAAAAACCAGAACCGGAGACCATAACGGAAGTGGTGGAAATTGCTAGCTCTCAGAGCACACCACTTGTCCCACCTCCGGATTTTTCAAAATGTTCTTTGAGACTTGATAGTCATTCGGATCACCATGTTGGTTTTGTTGATTCTTTGAATGAACCGATTCCTTCTCATAACTCTCAAATGAAATCGTTTATTCCTTGTGTCGGTTGTGGTGAGCCTCTTTTTGGTTCACCCTGTCGTTGGTGTACGTGTGTACAGTGTGGTAATGATATTCGTAACGGGAGTTGTTTGTTTTGTGGTTCGAGGAATTCATTTGATTATGATCCTAATCCGAACTCATTTAACGACCCCTCAAACTTTTGCAATTACCCACCACAGCCCGAATTATCTTCATATAATCAACATAACTACTGTGAATTTTGTGGAGGTCCTCACCAAGGATTTGAGTGTCAATCCGGAAACACATTTGTCTATGAACAGTTTTCCGGTGATTCTCAGAACTTTGGTTATGACCAATATCCATATAATTCACCAGTCCAGACTCAACAGTTTTACTGTTGTGAGTACTGTGGAGGTCCCCACTTCAGCTCTGATTGTCAAATAGGGAATCCATTTCCTTTTAACAATCATGACTCTCACAGGTTTGACAATTTCCAACCTCCACAGCACCATACGGTTCAAACTCCACCTGAGCCGTTGTCTCAAGAAATTTCCCAAAATTTTGAAACCGCAATGAAAACACTTGATGATGTGATTCAAAACTTTAAGAATCAAGTGAATGGTGAGAAAACCATGGGAGAATTGCTAGCCGAAGAACGAGAGGCTCGCAAATCTAGGGAAGAATTATTAGTCCTAGAGCATGCAGCTCTAAGGCGTTCCCAATTTCTTAAGGCATCTCTATATGATGATGACGAGGAGAGTTTTTATCCTTTTAAGAATATTATTTCTCAACTCCCTCAGTCAGTTGATATCCCAGCAGTTGAGATTCCATCTCAAACAACTGCTATCACACCCGAAGCTCCTACTCACTCTCTTAATATGGGGGACGAGCATCTTGACACTGTTCCTGAAAAGGAATCGGACGAATTCATAAAGTCTAGTGTTGAGAACCTTGTCCCAATCCCGAGAGAGTCACAGGGAACTTCTGAGCATATGTGTGATTCTCTTTCCCCTCTTGAGTGTTCAAAAGATCATTTTGAAACTTTCTCTGATCTTAGCGACGATTGTGCTTCTTATGGAAACATCGAGTATGTTGAGGCATCACTCCCACAGTCTGATCCTCCTCTTGAGGAGTTCACCGATGAACTCGCTCACATCAATCCACTTTCATCGGAAAGTGATGATGATCTCTTTGATTTCGAAGCCGACCTAGGAGAAATTGAAAGTCTCCTTTATAATGATCGTTCACTCACTTCTCACCCTAACAGTCCAATAGAGAATGTTAATCACTTTGTTCCGGAAGCATTCAAAACAACTCTCACTAATCCTCTATTTGAATTCGACTCTGAATTCACTTTAATTTCTGAGAATCCACTCTTTGATACTCAGATTGAGGATAGTGATGAGTCTACAGTGGAACAAGAATTCACAGATTTACATCTTGTGATTGATTCTCTTCACGAGGAGTTCGCCGGTGAACTCACTCATATAATATCTCCGCCGGAGTATGATAACTTCCACTTTGATCATGACACACCCGGGATTTATCTTGATCACGTGAGCTTAAATGATGAGATTCATAATTCTGAAATTATGGATTCTCCTATGGATGAAGATGAGTTAGTCATGATTTTCATCATGACTTTCTTTCTTTTCTTCACCTATCCCGTGACTTCTTCTCTTCTTCACTCCTTCGGGAATGAAGACATTATCTTTGATCCCGGCATTTCCATGTACCATTTCTGAGCCGGGTCTGTCTATGTATATCTCGTCGGTGTGGAACTTTCGCGTGCTTCAAATGTTTATACAAACATCTTGAATGAAAGTCCAATGGAGATTGTCTCTTCCACTTACTTCCCCATGAACCAATGAATGCGGGGATCGAGTCAAGCTAGCGACTCGGGAATCAAAAACAGTAGCATGCCATATGGGTTTTCACCCATATTTCTGACTTCTTTCTATTTTCTACCACCCTAGTGTGGGGGAGTTGCCCCCCGCTGTTGTATATAAGTTTTTAAGCATAAAAAAAAAAAAAAAAAAAAAAAAAAAAAAAAAAAAAAAAATCTTTCAAATAATGGCCGTAGTATTTCCCTTTTACGTTCTCAGTTTCGGCATAACTGCCGGTACTTTGAATATTGAGGGCAATATTCATTTATAGTGTGGGGGGAATTCTCACGAATTTTATCATGTAATTATACCGCCCAATTCCCCCATTTTTGGCCAAAATTTTTTTTAGGAGTAAGTGTTTTGCACTTACTCAGCTTACGGTTATCAGTCCACCATGTCTAATAAACAAAACGATTGGCTAATCCAGGAGCAAACGGCTCTTGGTAAAGATATCTCAAATCCGTTGACGGCTTGCAATTTGCCCAAAATTGTATGGTGTTCAGCTCACCATATCTTTAATTAGTGAAGAGTTGGCTAGCCCGCAAGTTTATGGCTTGTGGTAAAGGCAGTGGAAAAACCATAATTGGTAATCAGCTCACCAAAGATAGTATATATTATCTAAGAGTTGGCTAGTCCAGAAGCAAACGGCTTCTGGTAAAGACAAATCAAATCCATTGGAAGCTGGTGGTTTGCTCAAAATCATATGGTTATCAGTGTACCATAGTTCTTACTTGAACTAAAACATTTGGCTACTCCAGAATTAATGGCTTTTGGTAAAGAGATTCAAATCCATTAAGTTTTCTCAAAAGATTGCTAGGGACTAGCAATAGTTTAGTGTGGGGGATTGATGAGTGTGTAAATACTCATCATTTTTGGTTAAATCTGAACTGCAAAACACTTAAAAATGCTCAGAAATGCATCAAAATACTGAAAATATCTCAAAATTGCATTTTATATGTTTCAGATGCAAAATGTTTAAAATCAGATGAAAAATGAGCTAAGTTTGCATAATTGGCAGTTTCAGTCCCCCAAGTTTCAAAAATTGTCAGAAATAGTCCCTGAGCACTTATTTCAAAAGAAAAGTCACCAAAGGTCCTTTTAAATCATAACTTGTCATAATTAGTCCTTTGGTGAAAAATATCAAAAGTTTTGAGAAATTACAAGTTTGGTCCTTCAAGTTTCAAATTTGGCAAAAATAGTCCTTGGAATTTTGAAAATATCTTTTATGGTCCTTGTACTATTGAAACTTGGCAAAAGTGACCCTTGAAACAACTTTGGAAATTTGGCAGAATTGGTCCCTCAAGAATCAGAAATTACAAAAAGGGTCCTTGTTTAATAAAGCCTTTGGACCCCCTGCCATAAGCCTTTTTGACCCCCTGCCACTTGAACCCTTTGGACCTTTGACCCCCGTCCACTAATATCACTACAAGTCAAACGCCCCAGTCAACTGCTTTCCCTCTCTTTTTCTTCTCCTTCACCCACCATGCCTGCAACACTCAACCTCACCCCTCACCTCCACATCATATACTCCACACCATGTTCCCCCCACCTCCACCAAACAACAAAAAAGAATTTAATGCTTCCCTTCCCCCTTGCACTCAACCCCAGCTGTATAATCCAATTTGGCGCCAAAAGTGATCAAACGGCCAAAATTTACTCAAGTCATCCAATGGTCCAGATTAAAAGTGGGATTTAATCAGAGGAGTGAGAGAAGCATATTTGGTGTATAAAAAAAAGAAAGAGAAGCAAGTAGAGTAGTAGTCTTTAGTTTTAAATTTCATATATGTCGTTTTTATTATCAATGTATTAGTTTAAGTCTTAAATTGTTATTTTCAGTTTCTATGTATTAAATATAAGTTATTTAAACGTTTGTAATCCAGTTCAAGTAGTGATTCAAAGTTTATCCAAGTTTCTAGTTTTTAAATTCTCTTTTACTTATGCAGTTTAAATAACCTAAAAGCCAGGCTTCAATAAGCCTTATTATCACTCTAATAATCTTACTAAAGCTACTCTTAGCTTTTGGTAAGCTTGTAAATCAGTTTTAAGCTAATTCTCAATTTGGTCAACAAAAGTCAACTGAGGTGCTAATTTGGAATCAATCATGAATGTGGGTGTTGCAGAGCTGAATTGGAGTAAATTTGGGTTGGATTAGCTTAGTTTAGTATAGTTATGGTTCTGATTAAGCTTCTCCACAGCTGGGTTTCAAGTTAGTTCTATTTTTCTTCTTCATTTCACTGTTTTTGAATCTGCATAACTGTTTTAATTACTATTGATTAGTTATTATTGTTAGAAGTTGATTTCATTTAGCTTATAGGATAGTTATTGAACTCAGTTAAGCTTTAATAAGAATTATAGATTGAATCTTTAGTGGAATTTACAAAACAGTTTTAGAAATAGTGTTTGGATCATAATAGTGAATCTGAGTTTAAGGATCAAGCAGAGGTCAAGTTCAGTTACATTAGTCTTATTTAGCTTCATTGAGTAATATTCAGTCATTTATTTGCATCCTAGCTTAGTGAAAGTCAAAATCACATTTATCATTGTCTCATTTGCATTTCAGTTAGTGTAGATTTGATAGATCTTGCATTCTAGGCTTAGAATCATATAGGTTAGCTTAATTAGGACATATTGCACCTTAAATCATCAATATCAGTTCATAAATTGGAATCAAATCTCAAAATAGTCAACTTTTCAAAACTGCTCAAAAGTCAAAAAGGTAAAAAAAACCAGTTTTCACCCATCCTTGGGTGATTTTTAATTGATTCATTCTTGGATCAATTTAAGTGAAATTTTGGGTTTTACAAGTTCAGTTGGTCAAGGTTGGATAAATGATTTTTTTCGAATTTTAGTAATTTTCTATAAGCTTCAAAGTAGCTTGTCAAAAAGGGCTTATCTGCCCTGTGCACTGACTCAGTGAATACTGAGTCTGCACAGGTGTTGTGCAGAGCTTGTCACAAGCTCAATAGAGCTTATCTTGGTCTGAATCTTGGTTTATAAGTAGCTAGCCAGGTCTTCTTGAGAGTCCAATATCTGGTTTCAATTTTCAGTTTATTGAGTAGCTTATTTTCAAGCTACAAAGTAGCACCCCAAAATCTGTTTTAGCACTTGATTTCAAATCATCAAATCATAGCAGTTAGCACTTAAGAGGTTTAGGATAGTGGTAATTAGTTGCTTTTGAGTAGTTGTAGCATATTATAGCTTCTGTGATCATTTGGTTCTCTGTTTTGATCTTTAGCTTATCTTGAGTGCTTATTTATAAGCACTCTTCACTGCAGTTCCACATTCTCACACATAAGCTACTGTTTTTATATTTTTCTTAGATTCAGAATATTATTTTAGACTTTTCTTGAATTTTTCATATTTTTCTAGCAATGTTTGCTATTTTTCTTCATTTAAAACAGTTTTTAAGCCTTTTTAATTAGCTTTTAATAAAATTAATTCAGAAAAACTTCAAAAAAAATAAGTTTTCATTTTTCCTAGGTTAAGATAAATATAAAAAGCAAAAAAATAATTTTTCCAGATTTTTCTTAGTTAAATTTGTAATTTTTAGCAATTTAATTAGTTTTAAATAGTTTTTAATTCCTAGAAAATAGAAAAATAATCAGAAAAATACAAAATTAGTTTTGAAAATTCTCTTTAGTTATTTTAGATTTTTCTAAGTCATAATTTCATTTTTCTAGCTTTATTTCATATTTTCTTGTATTTTAGGGTATTATTAAATAAGTAAAAATAGTTTTTAATTAATAATAATTAAATAAATTGTAATAAAAATAATTTTCTTTTTCTAAAAATTTTCTCTTATCATTAGGTTTGTAAAAATGTCATTTTTATATTTTTAGGACTAATATTGTTTTAGTTTCACATTTTCTTTTGTACGTTACGTAGTTTTTAATTTAAATTTTATAAAAGAAAAATCAAAAACATCATTTTACAAATAGTGATAGCGTTTATTTAATATAATTTAGTTTTTTTTTTATTTTCTTTCATATTTCCTTTGTCATTCAGTATCAATCACAACCCTTCTCCCGTTCAAATTCTCCCGATCACTATTCGTTTGATTATTCAGTGCACAGCTCGTTGGGACTTAACGACCTGGGGAAACACTACACTCCTCTTGATCTTCATTGCATTGGTGTCTGAGCTGTTTGAAATTTATTACGGTTAGCCATTCACAAGTGGCTAGCTTGTGTGATAAAACTTGACGGTTTGACATCGATCAGTGACATCGGAAGGAATAAGGGCCAACCCAAGGAAAACAAAGGCTATAATGGAGATGAAATCTCCGGAAACCTTAAAAGAAATGCAAAGCCTGAGTGGGAAGCTTGTGGCTTTAAATAGATTCCTATCAAAGTCGGCGGAAAGAGCTCTCCCTTTCTTCGACACGTTAAAGAACATCACTAAGGAAAACAAGGACGAATACCGATGGACGAAGGAAGCCGAGTCGGCTTTTCAGTAGATGAAGAGGTTGATACTCAAATTACCTTCTTTATGCACACCGAAGACGAAGGAGCAACTGTTCATATACCTCTCGGCCTCATCAGGAGCCGTAAGTGCGGTGCTCCTGGTAGAAAGAAATGGGAGACAGTTGCCGGTGCACTATGTTAGCCGGACACTACATGAAGCAGAGAGATACTACGCCCCCATAGAGAAGTTGGCTTTGTGTCTGTTACACGCATCCAGAAGGCTGAGGAGGTATTTCGAGGCTCACCCCATCAGGGTCATAACTGATCAACCCATCAAGCAAATACTGAATAAACCGGAAGTCTCGGGAAAGTTAGCCAAATATGCTGTGGAGCTAGGAGCATACAATATCACTTACACTCCTCGCAACGCAGTCAAGGGACAAGTGCTAGCGGACTTTGTTGGGAATTATGTGGAGTCTGGATTATGCTGAAATTAATGCCGAAGTGTTTCTACTGAAGATGAAGTGGATTCTGCCGAAGACATAATCTGCTGAAGTATAATAGTTATTAGTCTGTTTCTGCGGAAGTGTTTATTCCGTGTTTAGTTTATTTAGTGTGGATATACATGAGCTTTATTAGGAAGTGATTGTGTATATCTTATTTAGTTTTATGATTATACGTTTCTTGGGAAACGGTTTAGCGATATTGTTTAGGGTTCCTTATCTATAAAAGGAACACATTAGAATGAGTTATGTACCGATTGGAAAAACTCAGTTTTAGTTAATATAAAGATCCATAGAGGATCAAGAAGTTCTTAGTTATTACTTGTGTTTATATTCCGCTGGTAAATATAAGTAGTAGAGATTGTCTTTTATTGTGCTTGTGATTACATAGGCATACATAACGATCCACGAGCTCAAGATCTATCAAGGTCTGTTTGTTTCAACAAGTGGTATCAGAGCCTCGTGAGAGTCTCTACGATACTAAGGACAAGTTTTTCTAAACACCCATACAACCATAACAAAATCATCATGCCTGGTTCAGATGTTGATACTGAACTCACCAACAACCAAAACTCCACCCATCTGCAACAACTAAGTCTCTCTAATAGCAATGCTAAGTTTCCTTACCTTAAAAGGGAGGAATATGATCTTTGGGCGATGAAGATGCAGAACTGGATCTCCAACATTGATTGGAATCTATGGCAGATAATTATGAAGGGGAACAGTTTGAAGAGAACTACCACGGATGCTGCTGGTAATATGATGAATGTTCCTCCCAAAACTGCTGAAGAGTTGCTGGCAGTTCAGAGAGAAACCAAGGTCAGAACTATTCTTCTGCAAGCTATTCCTGAGGATCACTTGAGTGATTTTCACTTCATGCAAGATGCTAAGGATATATGGTTAGCAATTAAGGCGAAGTTCGGTGGGAATGAGGAGTCTAGGAGACTGAAGAAGTCCATGCTGAGACAACAGTTTCAGGACTTTCAAATCTCTGAAGAGGAAGGAATTCACAAGGGCTATGATAAGTTTCACAAGATTTTAAGTCAGTTGAATCAGCTACAGGCAAAGCCAGATAATGATGACTGTAACTCTAAGTTTCTAAGGTCATTACCTCCATCCTGGCTACATGTAAGCATAGCTTTGAAAGCTAAAGGTGGTTTGGATATGATTACCTTTGATGAGCTGTACCACAAACTTAAAGCTCTTGAACATGATGTAAGAAGCCCTTTTCGATCATCTTCTTCTGCTAGTCATACTGCATTTGTTGGAGCCTCTACTCCAAAGTCTAGCTATGGTCCAAGTCCATATCCGTCATCATCTTATGCTGCTCCTTCATCAAGCTCTCATCCTAGATCAAGTGGAATAATGGAAGATGTTCTTGGATCTTTCTTTGCTGATTATGATCCTCAGCAGGATCTGGCCTATGAAGATTTTGATCAAGTGGACCCACTTAAGATGGAAGAGATGAAGCTGAAGTGGCAGTTGGCTATGCTTTCCATGGATATCAAGAGTTTTGAGCGAAGAGCTGGAAGAAGGTTTGGATTCAAAGGACGTGATCCAACAAGGTTTGACAAGAGGAAGGTTAAATGCTTCACATGCCAACAGATGGGTCACTTTTCTAGAGAATGCAAAGACAGGAAAGCTGGTGATGAGACAATATACACTTCTTATCAGCAGTATCAGAAGGAGGCAGGAACGTCAAAGGGATCAACTGCTTTGGTCACTCTGGATAGCAATGTAGACTGGAAGCAACATGAGGAGGCTGATAATGATGGTCTTGATAATGTTGGGTTGATTGCAAGCTGTACTACAGAGGATAGGCATGATCAGATTGCCTTGATGGGAATCTCTCAGGTACAAAACTGTTTGTTTGGTTGTAGTGAGCGTTATAATGAACTCAAACAAGCTTATGATATTATGGAACCTAAATATAATGAATGCTATGTGGAAGTAGAAGCTTATAAGCAGGCTTTAAAAACACTAGAAAGACAAAAGGTTTGGTTTCAGAAAAATGAAATAGCTTATGATGAGAAAATAGGTGTTTTAGAAAGAGATCTCGAATGTGCTACAAATGAATTAAAATGGTCTGAGAAGTTAAGAGCAGATGTAGAGTCAGAAAATCTAGAGCTTAAGGAGAAACTTAAGGAGGAAATTGCTAGGCATAAAGAATGGATGATGAATGGTAATAAGTTAGCTGGTTTCATTTATAGTAGTCAAGCTTCCAATTCTACAGTGGCTTTAGGCTTTAAGAAATATGTAGGCTTAGAAGCTAGGGATGACACACGTAAATCTACATCAGCAGGCCTAGCTAATTTTGTGAAAGAAGGTAACCTACATGCTGTACGTGGACCAATTAGAGGTGAGCATATGCCCATTGACCTTTCCACTCTTAAAGACTTTGATGGATCACACCATCTGTATGGCAAAAAGTCAAGAGACATGCCAGACCCTAATACTTCTACTAATGACTTTGTCTCTTGTGTTAACAGTGACAAGTCCTCCAAGCAAGGGTCTACAGAGTGTGATCCAAATGACAAGTCTGACCTTCCCAAGTCTGCCCTTCCCAAGTCTTCACCCCTGCCTGCACCCAAGACTACCAATAAGCATGTCAGAGTTGCTGCCAAGGAATCCACTTCCAAGACAGTTACCTCTGAAGACTTGCATTTTAATTCTTTGCATAATAGTACTGTTAAAAACAATTCTTTTCATGGTTTTGGTTTGAATACTTCTGCTTGTAATAATACTTCTTTTGGTTTAAATAAATCTTCTAATCAGAAGAAATGTTTTGTGTGTGGAAGTAAATCTCACTTAATTAAGGATTGTGATTATCATGAGCAAAGGATGAGTAGATGTGGTGCTTCTAGGAAATCTAGACCAATGTGGACAAATGTAAATGACATACCACCTTATGTTCCACAAGATACAAAGTATAATACTCCTTTTTATTGGAGGAAACCAGTTGTAAAACCATATGTTCAACCAACTAGTGAATATTTTAAAAATGGTTTTTGGCCTAGATATGTTAACCCTATGACTGATGGGAAAGGGTACTGGGATACTGCTGTCAAGACCTCAGCAGGTTGTTCTTGGAATACACAGGGACCTAAGTTTCATTGGAAACCCAAGAACAATAGTGGATCTTATACTTCTACATGGCACAACTCATATGATCCACAAGGCAGGTTCAAGTCAGCAATGACTTGAGCCTCCATAGTGTACTAATTCTCTGTATATTTTTGTTGTTGTAGGATCATCCCCTTAAGCATAAAGATGTTGGAATTGTTGACAGTGGTTGTTCTAGAAGTATGTCAGGAAACAGGGACATGATGCATAACTTTGTACCCATTGAAGGATGAGGCAATGTAACCTTTGGAGGAAGTGATGGACGAATTACTGGAAAAGGGACCATCAAAACACCTCAGCTGGATTTTGAGAATGTTTATTATGTCAAGGAACTTCAACACTTTAATTTGTTTTCAGTCTCACAAATTTGTGACACTAAGAACAAAGTACTCTTCACAGAGGATGAATGTCTTGTGCTGTCTAAAGACTTCAAACTCCCAGAAGAAACTTCAATTCTGCTAAAGGTTCCTCGCAGTCACAATCTTTATACATTCAACTTAACTAATGTCCAACCAGCAGGTGACTTAACATGTTTGGTGGCTAAAGCATCTGTGGATGAGTCCACCAAATGGCATAGAAGGATGGCCCATGTCAATTTCAAGACCATAAACCAGCTTTCAAAACTGGGCCTTGTTCAAGGTCTTCCTGCCAAAGTATTCACCAATGATCATAATTGTGTTGCATGCAACAAAGGAAAGCAGCACAGAGCCTCATACAAAGGTGTTCCTGTTACAGCAGTAAGCATTATTTCTGAACCTCTTCAGCTGCTTCATATGGATCTGTTTGGTCCAACTAAAGTGAGAAGCATTGATCATAAATATTTTTGTCTGGTGATCACTGATGGTTATAGCAAATTTTGTTGGGTATTCTTTCTAAGGACCAAAGATGAAAAATCTGATATATTGAAAGACTTCATTACCCTTATTGAGAATCAGTTGAACAAAAAGGTGAAAGGAATTAGGTGTGATAATGGTACAGAGTTCAAAAATGTCATTCTGATAGAACTCTGCAGGTTAAAGGGAATCAAAAGGGACTATAGCACTCCAAGAACCCCTCAACAAAATGGGGTGGCAGAAAGAAAAAATAGAACCTTAATAAAGGCTGCAAGATCAATGCTAGCAGACTCTAAACTTCCTACCATGTTTTGGACTGAGGCTGTTGGTACAGCTTGTTATGTTCTAAATAGAGTGTCCATTACTAGACCACACCTTAAAACACCATATGAACTTCTTTTTGGAAAAGTTCCTGTTATTCATTATCTTAAACCGTTTGGCTGCCAAGTGACAATTTTGAATACCAGTGATCCATTGGGCAAATTTGATGAGAAAGCTGATGATGGTTACATTGTGGGGTATTCTGCTCATAGTAAGGCATACAAAGTTTACAATGTATCTGCAAAGAAAATTGAGGAGACATTGAATCTGAGGTATCTTGAAGACAAGCCTAATGTTCAAGGACAGGGTCATGTTTGGTCATTTGACCTTGATTACTTGACTGATTACTTGGGTTATGCTAGACATATGGCTAACCAAAATGCAGATTCTGAAGCATCTCCAACTACTAGTGCAGAAACTTTGGAAGCTCATTCTGACAGTGGGTCTGACGATGATGAACAACCCATTGTAGTACCTTCCTTTTCTCCTACCAATTTTGAAGGTGACACTTCTAAAGATTATACTGATGTGGGTGAAGATGAATTCTATTATGCTGAGGACCTTGCCAGACTGAAGAAACAAGAGTATGCAGCCAATTTAGATGATGAGAGGAATGTTGAAAATAGTACAAGTGAAGCAATCAGTGGAACATTCAATTCTGCTGAAAGTGGTTCTGTTTCTCCTCACCTCTCCAATTCGGCTGAAAGACATGTTGACTCTACTCCTATTTCTACTAGAGTGTCAACAGACCTTGGAGAACCTTATACAAGGTTTCCAAAACCATCAGATCTTGGTCATCATCAACCTAAAGCAGGCATCTTCAACACACCTTCCCATGATACTGACTTTGAACCTACTGTGACTAATCTTGATTCCTCCATTGATGTCAACACCACCACTACTACAAGGATCAACAATGTTCATCCACAGTCTAATATTATTGGTGATCCTAATGCACCTGTTAGAACAAGAGGTACTGTGGCGCGTTCTAAATATGGTCAGGTGGCTTTTATCTCTTATGTCTCAAATCAGAAGAGAGACAATCACACAGACTATGAACATTGTCTGTTTGCTTGTTTTCTCTCACAAGTGGAACCAACCAGTGTTACTCAGGCTCTTGAAGATTCAAGTTGGCTTGAAGCAATGCAGGATGAGATGCAACAGTTTCAAAATCAACAGGTTTGGATATTGGTACCACTACCTGATGGTAAGTATGCTATTGGAACTAAATGGATTCTGAAGAATAAGAGAGATGCTCGGGGTGTTGTCATTAAAAACAAAGCCAGATTAGTGGCACAGGGGTATAGACAAGAGGAGGGGATCGATTATGATGAAGTGTTTGCACCTGTGGCAAGAGTTGAGGCTATACGGATTTTCTTAGCTTATGCATCCTATATGGGCTTTATGGTCTATCAAATGGATGTTAAAGGAGCCTTCTTGTATGGTGAAATTGAAGAGGAGGTGTATGTCACTCAACCTAAAGGATTTGAAGATCCAGATCATCCTAATCATGTTTATAAGGTAGTCAAAGCTCTCTATGGACTACATCAGGCACCCAGAGCCTGGTATGCTAGGCTCTCTACATTTCTGCTGAAGCATGGATACAGAAGAGGTGCAATTGATAAGACTCTTTTCCTAAAGAATAATTCCACAGACATTATTCTTGTGCAAGTGTATGTGGATGACATTATTTTTGGATCCACAAAGGAAGCTTGGTGCAGGGAGTTTGAGGAGCTTATGAAGGGAGAGTTTCAGATGAGTGCAATGGGAGAGATGACTTTCTTTTTGGGTCTTCAAGTTCAGCAGAAACCTGATGGTATCTTTATCAGTCAGGACAAATATGTGAGGGACATCTTGAAGAAGTTTGGTATGGAGGGTGTAAGGACTGCCACTACACCTTATGAAGCTCCAAAGACAAAGACCAACAATGAAGCTGATCCACCTGTGAATGTTCATCTGTACAGGTCTATGATTGGGTCTTTGATGTATTTAACAGCTTCAAGGCCTGATATTACTTTTGCTGTGAGTGTTTGTTCGCGACATCAAGTTACTCCACTGACTTCCCATCTCAATGCTGTTAAGAAGATCTTTAAGTACCTCAAAGGCCAACCACTTCTAGGTCTTTGGTATCCAAAAGAGTCTCCTTTTAAGTTGGAAGCATATAGTGATAGTGACTATGCTGGTGCTAATCTGGATAGGAGGTCCACCACTGGAGGTTGCCAATTCCTTGGAAAGAGATTGATTTCTTGGCAATGCAAGAAACAAACTATTGTGGCTACCTCATCTACTGAAGCAGAGTATGTTGCTGCTGCAAATTGCTGTGGACAGGTTCTTTGGATTCAAAATCAGTTGTTGGATTATGGGTACAATTTCATGAACACAACAATTTTTATTGATAATCAAAGTACCATATGCATCAAATCTATAATTCCCAACTATTACATATGCATTGTTAACAATTGGTCAAAATTCATACTGATGATAATGTGGCAGATTTGTTAACAAAGGCTTTTGAAGGACCAAGGTTTCAACACCTTGTGGTCCATATTGGCATGCTTAACCCTTAACTGCAAAGTTTAAGGGGAGGCATAGGCCTCAGGGGAGGCATATGCCTCAGGGGAGGATTTGTGTATAACTTTGCATTTTGCTATGTAAATGTGTATATTTGGTTGATTTTAACTAACTCTAACCTGCTAATGTAATATTAGTGTGTTTCTTTGTTGGTTTGTGTGTTTCTCTGTGTTTGTTTTGTTTTGCAGAGTGTATGTTCTGTTCAGTTGAGATTTGGTCAGAAGTAATAGAGTTTGTTCCTACTGAGTTCAAAGTGCTGAAGTGTGTTGATAACGCTACACGCGTCGTTCGGGGTCAAAGGAACTTCCTTTTCTTCAAGCAAGTTTTATAACACCCTAGGCAGTGAACCTAATCGTTGTAGTGTAGTAATTAGGGTAAGCCACGGGTATTGATATCGTTCTCTAGGGGAATAGGAATGCTAGTAGGGAGTTACTACGCTAAGGTTAAGGTTGAGGAAGATTATTTTTTATCTTTTTATATTTTATGAAAAATGGAAAGGTACGAATCTCGGGTATTGGATTTGGGGGGTTGGTATTTCTACCGATTACTCTACTATTATCTAATTATCTAAACTAAGGTTGTGGGAGTCTATGTCTAATTAATGTGTGCTCGTATGATAGTTTAAAGATGTGTTTACTTAGTTTGTATTACTCCTTAATTATCTCCTATTGATGGTTGAGTGTCACGTCTTATTCCTAGTTGCGTTGTGTTTCTAAAGTTGTAGGGTATGTGTTTCTCCCTAACTCTTTGAACTTACCAAAGGGTCTTGTCTACAAACCCACTAGAGATTATAGACTCCTACTCTAAGGCGCTCTTCGGATGGTTTAGCCTACAATCACTCAGGTAATTATACTCTAAGGTTCACAAAGATGAATCAAGCATTAAGTACACAACGAATGACCTATCGCATTACTAGATCATTAATCAACTAAGATAAGAAACAACCAATCAATATTTAATAATTAAGTTTCATACTTCCTAAGCAAACACACAAATAAATTAGTCGGACATGGAGAACATGCAAGCATACACACAAATAATCAAAGACATAATTGAATTAATGAAGTAAAGACTTATCTTGGTGTAAGATAGGGTTTAAAACCCTAAAATACTGTACAAGACACCTTAGGTTCGGTTTTAGGTTTTTACTCCAAAGACTCTCCACAGCTAGACGTCGTCACTTGAAAATACGAGTTTTGAGACCTGAGTCGTCACAATAATTTTGGGACGGCATCACAAAGTAGCACCTGACGCCGTCGCCTTCTACTTTCAGCAACTGTGAGTGTCTCGATTTCGACTTTGGCCATTTTCTTCATATATTCGCGCCTTTTCGTCCAAATAAGTGCCATTCCAGCGTTTTGCCTTCACGAGACCTAAAAAGTGAAAAGGAACGATATTAAGCAATAACGGATACAAAAGTGATCAAATAAGGACTTAAACGACCCCTCAAAATGGTACCTTTTAAACCTTATCAAATATCCCTACACTTGTTATTTGCTTGTCCTCAAGCAAATGTGCTTTTAGCCAATTAATGTATAAGTTAGGGGTCATGAAGCATTAATTTAAAACGGTCCACAACACATATAAGCCCCGCAAAAGTCATAGCAAGCACGGAAATTACATACTAGCACCTCACATGGGGTGTTTGGATACTCACATCTCTCTCGGGTGTATAAATGAAATATAACAATATAGGAAAAGGAAGATAAACACTCATTAACCGGTCCTAGTACATAGATTACCATAGGCTTGAGAATAGATGAAACCTCCATCGCTTTGGCGTAAGCACCTAGGAAAGACTATCAAAGAGGTCTTTAAAGGGTTGTAATGTTAGGCTTACGGTAGGGAAATAAGGGTTTGGTGGGATAGGCTATTTAGTGGTGGTAAGTCAAAAATCTTTATGTTAACTGCATATGAAGAATGGCGTTGCTAAGCCAAGACTCGACACTCTAAAACTCTAGGTAACGAAAATAAACAAACATAAATTTAAAGGATAGATGTAGGATGGTAGCCCGTATGTTTTTTTTTTTTTTTTTTCACTCTATATTTTTTTTTTTCTTTTTCTCTTTTTCTATTTTTTTTTCGATTTTTTTTTTTTTTTTTTTTTTTTTTTCATACACTTTTACTCTACCATCCTCTACGATAACATCAAAATACTAGGGATTTATAGGCACATCCCTACACTTGAGTTTTTATTACTCTAACACTAATTTGACCCGAATTGACAAGATCAAAACACTTGGGGTACATTATTACGCAAACAAAGGAAATTTGAATTTAACGTTCCCTTCCCGTCATTTCATAAACTTTAACTTTTCCCATGAATCCCAATCATCCCAAAACTGTATACGAAGGATATGACTCGACTTAGCAACTTATGCAAGCAACTAGATAATTGAACAAAGGGTTTAGGGTGATAACAAACATTTGCACTAAAAGTGAGTGCATAAGGGGTAGGCTAAGGCGATTTGGTTGTATATTTGGGGGTGGGGTGTAAACAATGCTCTTCATTGATATTCCGGAAAAACCGAAACATCACGAGAACCGCGAAAAGGATAGGCTCTGAGGGGTTAACCAGGGGTATCGTGTACTAAAGATGAGTACAACGCAAAGGGTGTGGGGGAATTACTCAACCGATGTGGAAGAAGTAATTATATTACAGGTATCAAACAAGGGTTATCCTAATGCCTCTTATCATTTAGTTATTCCTAACTACACAAGTGTAGCCTCACTTGCGATCTCGGAATGCATCACAAAACAAGTTCTAGAATCTAATATACTACCGGTTCACACTCTAAGCATTAAAGATGAATGCTTTAATTCCTACTAATCTAAGGGCGATCCTCACATTTTGGGTGGAATTTGGGTGGTAAAGGGTTTTGTGCTAGTCATGCAACTTCCTATCCGTGAGACGCTTTTGTTAAGACTAATGGCCCACTCTTATATGTCATAAAAAATTTCAAATTTGGTGCCAAAATTACCCTAACCGACATTTTCTCATGGTTTATTACACAATCACAATTGGACAAAGCAAATAATCAAGGGTAAGTATAGTTTCAAAGTTCCCGTTTTATTTTCCCTCCCTACACTTAAACTGAACATTGTCCCCAATGTTCCTCGAAAGTATCAAAGTTATGATAAAAGAAGGTAATTGAAAATGAAAGAAACTACTACTCCCCTGATTAGCTCGGTAGGATCCGTGTAAAGTGGTGGTTAAATTCTTTTCCAAGAAGAATTATTGCATGAAAAGCTCCTTCCAATCTTATGTAACTTCTTCTTGACAAACTAAACCTGCACACTTGAAGAAAACAAACGAAACCTTCGCGTAAAATCGGCGGTAATAATATATATAAGACTCGATTTAAACTAGGATATAATGCTTGTGGAATGGATGTTTACAGAATTTCTAAGAAAATTAAGACCTGGAAAATTCCAAAAATTTATAAGTAGATCAGAAAATGAGAAAAAGTAATCTGATGTTTTTACTCCTTCCTGACGCCGTCAGGTTGCAATCCTGACGCCGTCAGGTTATCCTGACAAAAACTGGTCTGCGATTTTCTGAAAAAAATTCTGGAAAATTTACATCTTTAGAATCTGGAAAAATTTTCTGCAAAACATTCATTATGACTCGATACAAGCATTTGACTCGAACAAACAAACATAAATATCTTTTAATTAATTGTTATTCTCATGTTTACGTTTCTTTTGAAAACGTGTGTAATCCTCCCTACGCTTATCCCTTATGTAAAATACCTTTATATGCAATTAAGACGAGGTTAAAAACAAAATAAAGCATTTTCACAAATTTAAACATGAGGATAAACAATTAATAAAAGATATATGACACTAATAAGCAAACAATTAAGCATGGGTTGCCTCCCACGAAGCGCTTTTCTTTATTAAAGAGTCTTGTAGCTAGACTCATAGTCGTGCTCCTACGTTTCCTCACCACCGCCTTCTTGACTCTTTGTTTTCCCTTCATCGAAAGGGTGTAGACGCTGTATGCTCACCGTGGATTTCTTGCCAACGCTGTCAATTATGGCGACAGTTATATCTTTTAAATTGGTCTCCTTAACTGTGAAAGGCCCAAACCATCTTGGTTTGTTTCTTCCTCGTAATGCCCTTATCCGAGATCTATACAAGAGCACTTTTTCTCCATTTAGAAATTCCTTAGGGTCCTTTTGTACCTTAGGTAATGAGGTGGGATTGCTTCTTAACTTTTTATCGGGTTTCCACAATGTCGCATATAATCCTTAAACCATAAAGTCTCTAAGCCCTTTTTCCCAGTCATTCTTCTTCTTCTTAACATTGTTATCCGGGGCTTTTCGATTTCCACCCGTAATCATTTCCATGATCTTAAGAGGATATCTTGGGACGATGGGTATCCTAGCGTACCCCTTCCCGCTTTTGAGTATCATGATGCCTTCTCCGCATTTAATGGTTGCCTTGGCGGTGGCCAGGAATGGTGTCCCAAGAATGAGGGGTACGTTTTTATCTTCTTCAACATCAATGATCACGAAATCCATCGGATAAACGATGTTAGCCACCTCAATTAGAACATCAACAGCGATTCCTATGGGGTGGACATAAGTATGATTAGCTAAGGAAAGTCTAAAGTCGGTTTTTGCTGGTTTCTCATTAGTTAACTTATTATAGATTGACAATGGCATTATGTTCACATCGGTCCCTTGATCGGCCAAGGCATTTATGTTGTCCATGTCACCGATACTAACTGGTATCACGAAATTCCCTGTGGTGTTTCGTTTTCTTGTTAACGGTTTTTTTATAACCAACTCATACAGAGGTTCCATAGGTAAAGCGTCGTATTCTTCTTCCGTTACTTTTCCTTCAAGAGCATCCCTAAGAACTTCATTGTACCTAAAGTTGTTTACTTGGTTTGCAATGGTTTTCTTGTTAATTTCGTGCTTAAGGTAGTACTCAATGGTCTCAGGTTCATCATTAGGTATGGACTCATCCTTCGTGCTTTTCTCAGTATTCCACATCTCAGCCCTTGCATTCTCAGGCATGATGGAAACGGCGTTTACAAATGAAGTGGGAGGGCAATCATTGCTTCTTATGAGCACTTTTTCAGGAGCCTTTGTTTTGGTAAATTCAATTACCAAATCCATCATTTCTTTCATTTTTGCTTGCATTTCCTCTCTCTGCCTATAAACCTCCTCTTCAAATCTGGCTAATCTCTCTGTATGAGCCGCCATGTACTCCCTCATTTGATCCTTGAAGCTTGGTGAAAGTGGTATTGGGGAAGTAGAACGGAAGCGCCTTGCGGAACTTGGGTTTTGCTCGCGACTTGGGGATTCCGAAAGAGGTGTGGAGTGGTTGGTGGAGTGGGCGGATTTGACGATCTCTCAAGGAATTTGTACGGGTGCTCTTTTCTTCCTTTCCATAAGATAATCAATTCCTCTCTCGATGGCACTCAATTGCTCTTCGAGTGAATCGGAGGATTCAGAAGGAGTGGATATGGCATTAACCACGTTAATCGGAGTTTCGGGAGATTCACTTCAATCTTCGTAGCTTTGATCGGCAAGCTCCTCTATGATATCCCATGATTGCTCTGCATTAAAGTCGCTGAGTCTTCCACCGGCAACTCGATCAATGGATCGTCGAGTGATGAAGTCGGTATGATCATAGAAGATTTGGATTTGAAGCCAAAGATCAATGCCATGGTGTGGAAGTCTACGAAGTAATTCCTTAAATCGATTCCATGCTTTGTAAAGAGACTCACCTTGGAGCTGCTGGAATGTCAAGATGTCTTGCCTAAGCTTAGTGGTTCTCCCCGATGGGAAAAATTGAGCAAGGAAGCGAGAAGTAAGATCATCCCAACTTGAGATGGAGCCGGCGGGAAGTCGCTCAAGCCAATTACTAGCTTGGTCCCGTAGAGAGAATTGGAAGAGACGCAGGCGCGTGGTCTCCCGAGTAGTAGCATCAAGGTCGATGGAATCGATGATTTTGAGGAAATCCCTCAGATGCTGATTTGGATCTTCGGAACGAAGTCCATGGAGGGCCGTAGTTTGGGCTTGGTCGGGAAGCTCAATGGTGTTCCTATAGCCTAGGTGGCTTGGTCTTGAGTATTCACCAAGAGTACGGGCTCTTGGCGGGTCATTTGGTGGTAGATTGATGAATGGTAGTGGGTTATCACCTTCCATGATGAAAAGGGATGAGGTTACGAACAAAGGTCACGAAGAAGGGGGATAGACTAAGAGAAAGCTAAAAATAAGAAAAAATTTACTTGATAGGAATCAAGCAAAGAAACCTAAACGAGGTGGACTACTAACTAGCTATTCTATTCCCCGGCAGCGGCACCAAAAACTTGATAACGCTACACGCGTCGTTCGGGGTCAAAGGAACTTCCTTTTCTTCGAGCAAGTTTTATAACACCCTAGGCAGTGAACCTAATCGTTGTAGTGTAGTAATTAGGGTAAGCCACGGGTATTGATATCGTTCTCTAGGGGAATAGGAATGCTAGTAGGGAGTTACTACGCTAAGGTTAAGGTTGAGGAAGATTATTTTTTATCTTTTTATATTTTATGAAAAATGGAAAGGTACGAATCTCGGGTATTGGATTTGGGGGGTTGGTATTTCTACCGATTACTCTACTATTATCTAATTATCTAAACTAAGGTTGTGGGAGTCTATGTCTAATTAATGTGTGCTCGTATGATAGTTTAAAGATGTGTTTACTTAGTTTGTATTACTCCTTAATTATCTCCTATTGATGGTTGAGTGTCACGTCTTATTCCTAGTTGCGTTGTGTTTCTAAAGTTGTAGGGTATGCGTTTCTCCCTAACTCTTTGAACTTACCAAAGGGTCTTGTCTACAAACCCACTAGAGATTATAGACTCCTACTCTAAGGCGCTCTTCGGATGGTTTAGCCTACAATCACTCAGGTAATTATACTCTAAGGTTCACAAAGATGAATCAAGCATTAAGTACACAACGAATGACCTATCGCATTACTAGATCATTAATCAACTAAGATAAGAAACAACCAATCAATATTTAATAATTAAGTTTCATACTTCCTAAGCAAACACACAAATAGATTAGCCGGACATGGAGAACATGCAAGCATACACACAAATAATCAAAGACATAATTGAATTAATGAAGTAAAGACTTATCTTGGTGTAAGATAGGGTTTAAAACCCTATAATACTATACAAGACACCTTAGGTTCGGTTTTAGGTTTTTACTCCAAAGACTCTCCACAGCTAGACGTCGTCACTTGAAAATACGAGTTTTGAGACCTGAGTCGTCACAATAATTTTGGGACGGCGTCACAAAGTAGCACCTGACGCCGTTGCCTTCTACTTTCAGCAACTGTGAGTGTCTCGATTTCGACTTTGGCCATTTTCTTCATATATTCGCGCCTTTTCGTCCAAATAAGTGCCATTCCAGCGTTTTGCCTTCACGAGACCTAAAAAGTGAAAAGGAACGATATTAAGCAATAACGGATACAAAAGTGATCAAATAAGGACTTAAACGACCCCTCAAAATGGTACCTTTTAAAACCTTATCATGTGTTATTTGTTTCCTCTGAAGATGATGTACTGAAGTTATATGATTCATTCAAAAGAAGTACTGAAGCAAATTGATAATTCATTCATTCAAGACACACTTTACAGCTTACAGCTTACAGAGTACTAACAACATCAAAAGCATCTACATGATCTACTAATCCTAATCTATTACATATCATCCGTTCCAACATCTAACAGGCTGTTGGATATGCATGATCGCTCACATCTTTCACACTAAATGCTGGCTATGCTTTTGTGATGAGCATAACCAACCCTAACAGATGCTAAGGATCAAAATGGAGAGGATGGATTGATGCAAACGATTGATGATGACAATGACCACATTTGATGATGGAGAAAAATAATGTGTCCTTTGTGCTTCATCTATGTATTTCAACCAAAATGCAACCCATCTACTCTCTATAAGTTCTTCCCTTATACGATATGTGATGATGCACCAAAACATGATGCAGAAAGACCAAGAACCACCTCTCTATCTTCTGGAAGTGGTGGATTTTTGGCTCGTGGCCTTCGTTGAGGCCGAGGTGCTGGGGGTTGGGAGTAAGATGTTCCCTCCTTATAGGAGTCATCAGAATCATCAGCAGAATCACTAGGATTCATTACACTTTCATCTTCTGATGAAGGGAGAAAGGGTGATTTCTTAGGTCGTGGATATGGTTTTGGAAAGTAATGAAGCCATGGATTGGTATCTTCACTGGATGATGATGATGATGATGAGGATGTTGTTGTGAGATCTATGATCTCAGGTTTGGTACTCATGGTTTAGTATGGATTAATTTTAGAGTATTGGTGGAATTAGGGTTTGAAATTATATTTGGGGGTTTTTGATGAAGAAGTCCATGTGCTTTGGGATTGTTTTATAGACAGTTTCAAGTGGTAAGAGAATTAATGCATGTGGGTGAAACAGTAAAAAGATATTTACTGAAGCTTCTTGAATAAGTATTCTGTTTCTGCTGATTGTTCTACTTCAGCAGAATGGTTTCCGTTTCTACCGAAGTTATAAGTGAATGATAGTAAAAGTAGAAATCCACGTCATCTTTGGTCAACTTTGACCAAAATTGGGAAATTTCTATTTATTCTCTACCGACATTTTTTCGCTCCATATTAAGTGATTCGATTATTACTCTCATTCAAAACACTTCTTTTTGTGCAAATCGTAACCCTAATCTTCAAAATCTCTCATGGCGCTTCAATTTAAACATGATCATAATAAGGTTGCTTTTCTTGGAACTGCTCGGGGAGATGAGTTGTATAGGCCGATGATTTCATTCTTACAAAGATCAAAGATTCAGTATGCATTAACGCATTCTCCAAATGCTATATATGAATCCTTGGTTACTCAATTTTGGGCGACGGCTGAAAGAAGAAGTGATACTGAGATAGTTGCAAGTGTTGATGGAAGAGAGTATGTGGTGACAGAGGAACTGATCAGAAGACAACTTCGCTTGGATGATGAGAATGGAGTTTATCATTCTGATTCTACGATGGTACTTGAAGGGCTGAGGGCGATTGGATATCAAAGTACGAGGACAGATATGTGGTTAAAAAATAAGCTTTGTCCTATGTGGAGGTTTCTGGTTCATACGTTGCTCCAGTTTTAAGCAATAAGTCTGGAGGATGGGATCAGTTTTCAACCCAAATGGGATGTGGTATTGTTTGTTTATCTAAGGGTTTAACTTATAATTTTTCTAAGTTTATCTTTGATAATATGGTTGAAAATATAACTAGGAAAAAGGGTAAGTTTTTGATGTACCCTAGGTTCTTACAGATGATATTGAATGTTTCTACACAAACCCAAGCTTTTCATCCCATAAGTGTTTTGACTTCTAAGTTATTTGCCACGATGAGAACTAAGTTTGAAGGGACACATTTTCCTTTGTTAGCTGCCATGTTGCCTCAGGAGAATGAGCTTGTTAATGAGGTTAATGTTGTTTTGCCTTCTTCCAATACTACTGATGGTAATATTTCAGTTGATGTTGATGTGAGTCCTTCTGCTGTTAATGAGGCATCTATACATTCATCTAGACCATGTCCTAGTCAAGCACCTACACAAATTAACATTGACGAGGTTCAGGTTCCTATTGATGAAGTTCAGGATCACATTGATGAAGTTTAGGTTGATGCTGATAGATTGCCTACACCAAGTCCTATTAGGAATCCATTTGTTGAAGGATGTTCTAATGTTGATCAGGTTCATGTTACTCCTGAATGGTCTAATGAAGTTCCAATTCCAACTGAGCAATCAGTTGATACAGATGAGAATCCTATTACACTTACCTCATTATATGCTCTGATGAACAAGCTTACAGGTGAGGTGACTGGTCTTAAGAAAGAACTTGCAGAAACCAAGTCTATTCTGGGTAATAAGATTGTGGAATTGGAGACTAAAGTTGAGAACTTGGAGGAATTGCTAAGTCAGAGAGGTAAAAAGAAAAGTTTGGTTTCTTCTGAGGAGGAGAACGAAGAGAATCTTCATGCATCCCTTGGAATATTGGCTGATGTAGCACTTACATCTGATGTTTCTTCTCCTATTGCTAAATCTTCAAGGAGCAAGGAGCCTATTATATATGCTAGCAAAAGAAGAAGAAAATATTTGAATAAGGTATCTGCTAACACTTCCAAGGAGCTACATATGGTTGATACATCTGTTGATGTTCTGGTTAAGGAGGTTGCTTCTGATCATGGTCAAACTTCATCTATACAAGAACAATCAAATGTTTCACCTTCAGCAGATGACGAAGAGGTTTTTATTGCTGGGAGAATGTATAAGTTGAATGCTTCATCTGAAGTTTTCTCTACACCTGTTGAGGAATTGTCTCAACATATTTCCTCTGATGTGGGTTTGATTGTTCCTTCTGAAGCTCACATTGGTTCTGCTGAAATTGGTTCTACTGAGACATCTTCTGAGAAAGGACATGACCCTGTGATTGATGATATGCTGAATTCAGGAATAGTGACTGAAGAACAAAATCAAGCTCAGGCTAGATTGTTTGCTGATTATGAAAATATGCAGAAGAGTCGTATTGTGGCTAAATTTCTTCAAGATCAGTATGCTTCTAATTTGTCTCCTGAAAGGAAATTAGAGCTTGATGTATTACTTCCTACGATCACTGATGATCAATGGGATGCTTATACTTCTCAAGGTGCATCTGATCCAAATCTTGCAAAACTTATATTAGGAGCATCTTTTGATGATGAGAATTTTGTGGATAAAATGGTGGAACTTGGTAATCAAAGGAAGCAAGAATCTGCTGCAAAGAGAAGAGCTCTTAATGATCAAAGAAATAAAGCCAAAAGAGAAAAACCTATGACTGTTGCTCAGAAGAGGAATTATATGAGGAGAGTTGTGAAGAATTCTGCTATGTATAATTCTGGTATGTCAATGAAGCAAATCAATGCTTTGTCTGATGATGCTTTGATTAGACAGTATAATATGGTTATGAAGTTTTCTTCTTCTGGTTCTACTTCTTCTTCTCAATTGGAAAACATTGCTTCAATGTTTGATGTTCCTACAGCCAAGAGACAGAAAACAGTTGAAATTGTGGATAATTTTGATACTGTTTTGCCTTTGGTGGTATCTCCAGTTGTTACCTCTGACACAACTACTGAAGCTATTTTTTCTTCTGATGTGGTTGTTGCTGCTGAATCCTCTTTGGTTTCTTTTGAAATGTTGTCTAGTGTGGATTTAAGTGATTCTCTGAGTCAGGGAAATGATCTACAGCTTGATACTGATAATCTTGTTGGTACGGAGGAGCAGAGTTTGGTTACAAGGAGTTCTGACAGATTGGCTAGGAAACATTCTTCGAGGAATACTGCTTTAGATCTCAAGGCCGATGAATCTACCTTTATTGAAGTTGGTTCTGTTGAAGTGTTTCATGAAGGAACTCATGTAGTATTGGTCGATTGGAAAGCTGGAAAGCTTAACACTGTTTATAGGCTGGATAATACTGTTCTTGAGTTCAATTTCTTGAAGGACATTCTTCATTTAGTGACTAGACATGATTTGAAGATGTTGTATGATCATGTCATTCAGTATTATAAGTTTCATTCAGCAACAGGTTCTGGTTTATATTTGTTGGGTGATCTTCAGGTTATGTTTGATTCTAATTCTCCAACTGGTAAAGGGTACTCTATTTGGAAGAATTCTCATAAGTGGGAGATTGAGAGTTGGAGATTTTATCCTCTGCCTTGTGTTCATGTGGTTCAGACTACATGTGGTATGATTTTGTGTATGTTATCGGATAAGCTCTATCCTTTATCGGTTACTTTTATGGAAGGGTTGCTGAGACACAAGTTGGAAGTGCCTCCTAATCCTGTTGGCAATGATGAACTTCATGCTTCTCAATGTGTTGGTTTGATTAAAAATCAGCTTATGTCACATACAGGTTCATCTTGCTTGTCATAGTTTGTTTACTTTGTTATATTTGTTTTCTTTATTTCTTAGTTAAAAAAAAAAAAAAAAAAAAAAAAAAATGTTTTTGGTTTTATCTAACTTTTCTTGCAGGTTTGTTGTATATTTTTCTTGGTTATTGACTCACCCGATATACCTTGTGTATATTAAAGAGTTAGCTAGTCCAAAGGGTACAACTTTGGTAAAGACACATCAAATCTGTTGATAGCTGTAATGGTTTGCTAAAAATCATAGGGTATGCAACCACCCATGCTTAATTGCTGAGTGTTGTATGGTCATCAATTCACCATGACTTATTCCTTTTTGGAATCCAAGAATTGACTAGCCCACATGTATATGGCTTGTGGTAAAGGCAGTGGCATTCCATATTTGGTTATCAATTCACCAATTATAAGAATTGGCTAGTCCTGAGCAAACGGCTACAGGTAAAGACATTTCAAATCCGTTTATATGGTTGCTGGTTTGCTAATAAATCAGATGGTTATCAGTGTACCATAGTTTACGAACTTAAACATATGGCTACTCCAGTAGTGATGGCTATTGGTAAAGAGACATCAAATCCATTATTTTCAATGATTCACCTCTCACAGGAGTTAACACACCTGGATGTGATGAGAATAGTATGAAACTAATTTGTTTTGATGAATCTATTGTCATTTGTTGCTGCAAAGATATGGTGTTTCAGAGTTTATTCATCATAGAGATGTTCTTCTTTGGATTCTTTGCTGTTGCTGTTGTTCGTGCCCAATCCTCTGGTGCTGTAAGATCTATCAAGAAACTGGAACTTAACCAAGTCAAATTCCAGTTTAGGGGAGGATTGTTGGGAATTATGTGGAGTCTGGATTATGCTGAAATTAATGCCGAAGTGTTTCTACTGAAGATGAAGTGGATTCTGCCGAAGACATAATCTGCTGAAGTATAATAGTTATTAGTCTGTTTCTGCGGAAGTGTTTATTCCGTGTTTAGTTTATTTAGTGTGGATATACATGAGCTTTATTAGGAAGTGATTGTGTATATCTTATTTAGTTTTATGATTATACGTTTCTTGGGAAACGGTTTAGCGATATTTTTTAGGGTTCCTTATCTATAAAAGGAACACATTAGAATGAGTTATGTACCGATTGGAAAAACTCAGTTTTAGTTAATATAAAGATCCATAGAGGATCAAGAAGTTCTTAGTTATTACTTGTGTTTATATTCCGCTGGTAAATATAAGTAGTAGAGATTGTCTTTTATTGTGCTTGTGATTACATAGGCATACATAACGATCCACGAGCTCAAGATCTATCAAGGTCTGTACTACTTATATTAACTAAAACTGAGTTTTTCCAATCGGTACATAACTCATTCTAATGTGTTCCTTTTATAGATAAGGAACCCTAAACAATATCGCTAAACCGTTTCCCAAGAAACGTATAATCATAAAACTAAATAAGATATACACAATCACTTCCTAATAAAGCTCATGTATATCCACACTAAATAAACTAAACACGGAATAAACACTTCCGCAGAAACAGACTAATAACTATTATACTTCAGCAGATTATGTCTTCGGCAGAATCCACTTCATCTTCAGTAGAAACACTTCGGCATTAATTTCAGCATAATCCAGACTTGTTTCTTGGGAAACGGTTTAGCGATATTGTTTAGGGTTCCTTATCTATAAAAGGAACACATTAGAATGAGTTATGTACCGATTGGAAAAACTCAGTTTTAGTTAATATAAAGATCCATAGAGGATCAAGAAGTTCTTAGTTATTACTTGTGTTTATATTCCGCTGGTAAATATAAGTAGTAGAGATTGTCTTTTATTGTGCTTGTGATTACATAGGCATACATAACGATCCACGAGCTCAAGATCTATCAAGGTCTGTTTGTTTCAACAGACTTCCTAACAGAAGTGCCGGTGGAATCTAGAGGTAGGACAGGTCCGAACGTGATGGAAATAGAGGAAGGAGAATGGTTGTTATATACGGACGGAGCCTCAAATAGCAAGGGATCCGGAGCAGGTTTAGTTCTCATCAGCCCAGAAAAGGTAGAACTGACCTACGCCCTGCGGCTAAACTTTCCTAGCACCAACAACGAGGCAGAGTATGAGGCCCTGCTAGCCGACCTAAGGATCGCAAGAAAACTCAAAATCAAGGTTTTAAGCGTGCGGGTGGACTCAAAACTGGTGGCCAGTCAGATCAATGGGGAGTTCACGACCACCAAGGAAAGCATGCAGAAGTACTTAGCCCAAGCAAGGAAGTACATATCCGGCTTCCAAAACTTTAAGATTTGTAACATTCTGAGGGCCCAAAATCAGAAGACGGACATATTAAGTAAACTAGCGGCAGTAGCCTTCGATCACCTGACCAAAAAAGTGCTAGTAGAAATCCTGGAAAGGCCGTCGAGAGATGAAGAAGTAATTAATACCGTGGTAGAGGAGGAAACGGACAACTGGATGACACCGATCATCAAGTGTCTGGAAGAGGGCGTATGGCCGGAGGATCCAAATGAGGCTAGAATCTTAAGAATGAAAATTCTGCAGTATGTTATGGAAGAAGGTGTCCTCTTTAAGAAAGGCTACTTGGTACCGATGATGAGATGTGTAGGGCCGTTACATGCAAATTACATCATCCGGGAAGTGCATGAGGGTTGCTGTGGGATGCACGCCGGACCGAGGACCGTCGTAGCCAAGCTTATGAGGCAAGGATATTATTGGCCTACCATGCACCGGGATACCCGAGAAGAAATCAGGAAATGTGACTCTTGTCAGATACACTCTCCGGTACCAAAACTACCCAAGACGCCACTGACGTCGATCATGTCCCCGTGGCCTTTCTACCAATGGGGAATGGACGTGTTAGGCCCCTTTCCAGAAGCACCCGGCCGCATCAAATATGTGATTGTGGCCATTGACTATTTTACTAAGTGGATAGAAGCGAAGCCGTTGGTCAAGACGACAGGCAAAGATGTCATAAAATTTGTGTACGAGAACATTGTATGCAGGTATGGTTTGCCGAAGATCATAGTCACCGACAACGGAACCAATTTCGTGAATGACCCATTCAAGAAATGGTGCGAGGGGTTAAAGATCAAACAAATAAACACAGCCGTGGCGCATCCGCAAGCTAATGGACTGGTAGAACGGGCAAACCGAAGCCTGATGGATGGGATAAAAACAAGGTTAGGAAGGGAGAGAGCAGGATGGCTAGATGAGCTGCCTAACATTTTATGGGCGCACCGGACGACTCTCAAAACATGCAACGGAGAAACCCCTTTCAGCCTAACGTATGGCAGCGAGGCTGTAATCCCAGCGGAAATAGGGATGCCCACACACCGAACGATGATGTTTCGAGAAGATCAGAACGAGGAACAGCAACGCTTGAACTTAGACCTCTTACAAGAAAGAAGGGAAAACACTGCCATCCAGGAAGCTAAATACAAGACACAAGTAGAACAATACTACAACCGGAGGGTTAAGCCAATGAATTTCAAAATAGGGGATTTTGTCTACTGAAAGAATGAAGCAAGCCGGGTGGAAAATCTAGGAAAGTTAGGACCTAATTGGGAAGGGCCCTATCGTATAATAGGAGCAAGTGAGAATGGCTCTTATAAGTTGCAAACAATGGAGGAGAAGGAGGTCCCCCGGACCTGGCACGCTATAAATCTTAGAAACTGCTTCTTATAGTTGCTATTGTGACAAGAATCCTATTGTCATCGTGTAATCCGAAAGGAATATGTATGATCAACTAAATGATAAAAGTTTCCCCGCAGTGGGGAGACAATTTTCCAAAATTGATATGATAATGCAACAATTCCGATGGCTGGCCCCCGTCGAGTATGAAAAATAACAACTGATGTGATAATGCAACAATTCCGATGGCTGGCCCCCGTCGAGTATGAAAAGTAAAAACTAATGTGATAATACAACAATTCCGATGGCTGGCCCCCGTCGAGTATGAAAACATAAAATACCCAAGTAATGGATGCCATCTAACTTCATGAGGATGCCCGGACACCGGATGCACGGCCTACGCGGCCGGATGCCCTTAGAATAACCTAAGGAAGACAAATACCCAAGTAATGGATGCCCTCTAACTTCATGAGGATGCCCGGGCACCGGATGCACGGCCTACGCGGTCGGATGCCCTTAGAATAACCTAAGGAAGACATTACGAAACCAAAAAAGAGAAAGAAAGTGCAAAAGGAATACATGTCAAGCAAAAAAGAAATCCATTCACAAAACTAGTTAACGGTAAACGGACATTGTTAGTTATTACAATGACATTATACGAATAATTGTTCACAAAGATACAAGTCCTAAGAATGTCCAGACTTAAGCATTCTCCTCCGCAGCATCCACCGGAGTCTCGGTGGTAGGAGGAGCCTCGGATGGTCCGAGAGTGGCCTTGTTGACAGGAACTTCCGGCTCCAGGTTCATCAGATCCCCTAGAGGCAAGCGGCAAGAGTCGGCAAGCTTCTGAATAAAGGGATACTCGGCTTCAAAAAGCTTGTCATATTCGGCCCTCCACAAGTTCGGGGCATCCCTGTTGACCTTCCTGATCTTTTGCAAGGCAACCTCAGTCTCTTCCTCAGTCCTGTTCACCTTGGCCCCGGTCACAAACCCTGCTTGGTAGGTCAAGCTATATACTTTAGCCATACTCTTTTTGTACTCGACGCTACCAAACAACTGACGGACAGCCAAAGGCAATAACATCCGGACAGCATTCTGCTTAACCACCTCACTTTGAGCGACCTCGGCTACCAACTTGCCGTTTTCCACCTGCAGAGCGGCTAGAGATTGGTCTTTGACAGCCAACTCACTTTCCAACTTCCTTATTTTTTCAGCCTGAGCACTAGAAGTCTCTCTCCACTCATTTCGTTCCCGGGTTACCCTGTCAACCTCTTCCTCCAAATCTTTCTCTCTACCGGCACTGGTTTTCAGATCGGAGTCTAGTTTCCTCAACCCCTCCGTCAACCTTTTATTCTCACCTTCGGCGGCAAGGAGTTTCTCCGCAAACCCCTCGCAACCTTTGTGAGCTTCATTCAGATAAAAGTAACCGTTAGAGAGATCCCGGAACCTCCTTAACAGTTCGCCCTGGACGATCACACTTTTCCTGAAATCTTCGTACGCCTGGCGAATGAGATCAATATTGTTTATCTGCTCCAAAGCTTCTCTCTCGGCCGGAGTGGCAACGTTGTCAATCATCTCTCTGCAGGACCGGTACGTGTTTATTCGGACGTCGTCGCGGAGACCCCACTGGGGGAGGAAAACATTGGTAGCCTCATCTGCAGCAAAAAGCAAAAGGAGATAGTGAGGAAAAAACTTTAGTAAGTAGGCCACGGACGAAAGTAAGATCAAAGCATACCTGAATCCAAAAAATTGACCCTCTCAATGTGGTCGGGACCGCGGCTACGAGGGGCAGATTGGCCTAGAGGATGGCAAAAAAAATTAAGTTAGCAATTAGAAGTGATAAAATGAAAGAGGTCTGCGTGTGCTTCAAATGTTTACCTTCGGAGTTGCGAAGAGGAGAGTTCACCGGAGGAATCGGCCCTCCTCCTTGAGACAGGGGCGTCTGTTGTAATTGATCACCGCCCCCGCCCTCGTTTTCGCCCATTCCCTCCCGAGCCACAGCTACACCCCCACCCGCGGCAGCAACAGTAGGCGTTCCCTGCTCAACGGCGAGGTTTAGATTCACCCCTGGTTCATTTGGATCAGCTTGGTTGATGGGATCCGCATTTACCACCGGAGAGCCCGAAGAAAACTGCTCAACAAAACCCGTCTTCCTTTTCTTCTTTTTCTTGTTTTGGACTTTGGATGTGCCCTCACCACCCTTCCTCTTGCCCGCCTCCCTTTCTTTTCTCTCCCGGGCTTCCCTCTCTTTTTTCTCCCTAGCCGCCACCACATCCGGATCGGCTTCCTCTGCTCTAAGGGCTAGGAGGTCCTTGGGGGGAAGGGGTGCACCAACCGGAAGGGGATCCGTTTTCCTTTTTGGTACCTCCCGAGTTGGGTCAATGGCTGGCCCTTTACTCACCACTGTATCATCCCATTCGGGAAGCTCAAGATATTCAGACATATTGACAACTGCAAGAAAAAAGATCATTAAAAGCAAAGCACAAGATAATAAACACGGCAAAACCTAGGGCACAAGACAAATAATTACCATGACCCTCGACATCCTTTAGAAGAGGCTCGAACCCCGGATTCTTGAAGACCGAAGATAGATGGCACATCCATAACAGGCTTATGGTGGGTTTCCTTAGGAGAATAAGAGTACCGCTCAGCTTCTCAGCATCTGGCTCGGAAAAACCGTCCGGGTAAGGATCCGTTATCTTGGAGTCTTTATGCCTCCAGGCCATGGCATGCGGAATCGCCCTACGGTCAATCAAGAAAAATTTCTCCTTCCAGTGCTTAAGGCCGGTCAACACTTCCTTAAAACATTTATAAGCCTTTTTACCCGTTCTACTCTCGAAAGAAAACCAGTGCCCCTGCTTGCGCAAACGGTAAAATGCCTGGAACAGGGAAACCCTATGACGAATGCCCAAACTATAACACCTAATCTCAAAAAGGGTCACTCGGTTCAAACCTAAGGGAACCAACTGGGAAAAATGAACTCTAAAATGTCTAATCACGTTTAGCAGAAAGGTCGAAAAGGGAATCCTAACACCTCCGGTATCCAACTGTTGAGGATATATGCCAATTGTATCTGCCGGGAGTTGGTCCATTGTCATATTATCCGGAGGAAGACGGGGACGAAGGTCATGGGGAATGCCATATTCTACGATTATATTGTCTAGCTCGGGTTGTGTCAGCTTAGATGTATGAATATGCATATCGAACTTCGGAACTACCGGAAGTTGCATAGCCTCGGTCGAAATAGGGTTACTCTGTTCTTCGGTCACTTGTTCGGCCATTACTAAAAGGATGCCGGAAGGGATATACAAATAATTACAGGGAAGAACGAGACGAACCTTATAAATTCGAAGAAGAAGAAGATATTCCGGAGAGCGAAAGCGATGTAAAAAGTCAGAGAGATGTGTGAGAAAATAACTTTGGTAAAAAGCTTTTATATAGGCAAAGGAAGAAACCCTAACAGGCTGTTAAACGTCCCATCAGTCAGTAAAAGGTGACGTGGCTCAATCCTGCCCGTCCACGTCAATCTCGAAAGACGAGAATACACGGATGAAAGCCCATTAGACTGGCAGGCCCATCAGAACATCCCAGAAAACCACAAATGTCATGAAAGCCCACCGCGAGGCATAAAAAAAAAAAAAAAAAAAAAAAAAAAAAAAAAAAAAAAAAAAAAAAAAACATTCAGGAACACTACATACTCTCAAGTATTGCACCACCGGATTTCACCCGGTAATACAATACTGGGGGGACATGTTGGCGTATATGTCTGGAAGACATGCAGTCCGGCATCATCGCTGGCCGGACGACAAATGACAGTATCCAGTTTTTAAGGGATTCTTACCACGTGGCCTATCAACTAGGGTGGCTATAGGCTTGCAAACAGGTAATATAGGTCTGCACGAACAGTATAACTACAGTAACGAAGGTACATAGTTGGAGTAGTATAAATACCCCAACACATTTAATGATTCGATAGATATAAATACACACACTTACATTAATCACTGCATTTATTGCCATCTTTACCCTCCAGCTTACTTTCACGCCGGAGCTTGGTCCTGGATATCATCCAGGGCGAGGCTAACGCGTGTTGCTCATTGTGCAGGAAGGAAGACTTATTCCATCCGGCATCGTTGATTAAAGCAGAGCCCCCCAGCCTAACCGGATAGCGGGAATTTGCTTCAACACATGCATAATAGTCTTCGTACATAAAAACATCAAAATGTTAAGCACAATTTTTACAGTGTACAAAAGGGTCGTACTCCCTAAAACTGTAGAAGTGCGTGATGCATGAATGCACAAACTTATTGTACAATTTCAAAGTTTACGTATATATATAGTCGTTACATGTACAAATTAAAACTTTAAAAGTATGTTTTGGACTGATGTCTTACCAAAAAAAAAAAAAATTTAGTTTCTGGTAGGGCTTGCAAAACCGACTGATACCCGACAAGCCCGACAAACCGACCGACCCGACACTCACCCGAAACCGACAGACTAAGGTTCGGGTCGGGACTCGGTTTAACATTTCTTCCTTAATCGGTATCGGGTCGGTTCGGTTAAAAAACCCGACTACAACCCGAATAACCCGCCAGCCCGAAATGTTTTAGGTTTAGTAAAAAAAGTGCGCCCCTTTCTTTTTCATTCTAACTCAGAAACTGCTTCCCTCTCACGTCCCTCTTCACCCAATTCGTTTGGCTTCTCAACAAACCAATCAAATGGATCAATCTCATAACAAAAACCCCACATATGAATCAATCTCATCTTCTTTACCTACCTATGAATCATTCGCTTCTCAACAAAACACTACAATGGAAGTAAGTATTTATGAACTATTGACTTATTAATGGGACGAATTTAATTTATGTGTAATGTGGTATTGATTTATTTTTTTTTTATTTTTTTTTTTTAATTTTTATGAACCGGTTCCATTTTTTTTTTTAATTTTTTATATGAACTGATGAAGTCTTGATAGTTGATAATGATTGATAGTTTCGAATGTTGTAGCCTTGTCATTTATGATTGAATATAAGAGCATCAATGGTATAAAACTGAATATAAGAGCATTTATGGTTTTAAATTTTTAATACTGATGTAACATATAAGAGCATACTGAATTACTCATATAGCATTTAATTATATAGTAGTATACTGATGTAATATGGTATAGTAGCATTTATGGTACAATATACTGATGTAACATGGTCGATTTTTTTAAGGTATACTGATCATAGCATTTATGTTATAGTAGGCATTAATTGTTTCATCTTTTTTATTTTTGTTTAGGATGAGAATGTTGACGTTGAGGCGGTTGACTTTGATGAAAATAAACGCAAAAGGAAAGCCCCAATCAAACCAAGGAAAACGACTTCCGAGTGTTGGAAATACTTTGATGCAAAGTTTGAACCGGATGAAAATGGTGTAGTCACTAAAGATGGCCTACTGCAAAAGGTGTGATGCGGTTCTCAAAGCCGATTCAAAAATGCATGGTACTAAACACTTGAATACTCATTACGCAAACTGTGATAACAACCCCGATGTTGAGAAAATTAGGAAACAAAAAAAACTAGCTTTTAAGAAAAATATTGGGGAGAATGATGAGGGTGGCACTAGCATTGGGACTTTAGAAACATGTAAGTATGATGAAAAAGTGATTAAAATGTCGTTGATTGAGTTAATTATTCTTGCTGAGCTTCCGTTTAAGTTTGTAGAACACCCAGCATTCATTAAATTTTCCACTAACATGCAACCTAGATTTAATATGCCCTCTCGTTTTACTATTGCTAGGGATGTTTCTAAGTTTTTTCTTGACGAGAGGAAGAGCCTATTAAATTTCTTAAGCAACAAGGCCACCACTGTTCATTTAACCACCGATACGTGGACTTCTAGTTGTAAAAGAATGAACTTATGGTATTAACCACCGATACGGGAGAAGATAGTTGCTTTTTTAAAAAAATTTAAAGAAACAACCGAACTTGTGTCAAACGTATCATCTCCCGTAGCTCATTTGTGGTTTGGTGAAGCACTTGATATTGATAAGCATCTTCGTGAGTGGGAAGAAAAACCTTCTTTTAAAGTAATGGTTGAAGAAATGAGAAAAAAATATGACAAATATTGGGGTGATTACAAAAAAAATCGACCATTACATGTATTTTGCCGTTATCTTGAATCCCAGAATGAAAAAGGAAAAGGAAAACCGTTGATTTAGTTGGTCAAAACACGCGGGAGATAATAAATAATTGGTTATTGATTTAGTCAACATTATACACATAACTTGCTATCAGTTGACTGTAGTCTCATTGCATGATTGCATATTACTATTCTATTGCCGACGGTCACTTTTAAAAAAACGATTCATGTCCGTTAGATCACTTTTGTGGTTAATCCTCACCGTTCTAATTCCCTAATTATCCAACACAACTAACCGGAGAAAATCATGGACATCAAAGTATTAATATACACGTGCTAAATAATGAAGTCCAAAATCTTTAAAATTTTGGACGTCAAAACACAATTTTTTATAATTTTAAAATATTTTAATAGCTTATAGCACTATTATCTTAAATGTATTTTTTAATAGAAATTCAAATATTACTATAAATGGTTGTAAACTCCAATTAATAACTTTTACAACTCACTCACTAGAAAAGCTCACACAACACAAATAAATGAAAGCATGATTATA
>BPTQ01000006.1:300353116-300436397 GCA_019973895.1 Chrysanthemum seticuspe
TATAAGAGACAGCTTGAAGGGTAAAAAGCATAAGGCTTTATATTGGAAGATGTGCAAAGCCTACTTAATCGATGATTTTAATAGAGCATTAGACGAGGTTAAGGGCAAAAGAAAACAAGCCTACGACAAACTGATCGAAGCTGGGGTTGAAAGGTGGTCAAGGGCATATTCCGCTGGTAATCGTTACAATTACATGACATCTAATAGCGCTGAGTCAATCAATTCGTTAACAAGAGATGTCCGAAAAGTACCCATCACTAACCTAATGGAGTGGTACAGAGCCCTTGTCCAAAAGTGGTACTTCAATCGTCGAGAAAAATATAAAGGTACGCGGTTTATGTAATTTTTTCCTAGAAGTAAACTATTTAACGAATTTATTGTTTACAAATCATAAAATACTAACGAATATTATAATTTAGATGCACAAATGGATGAACTAAGTGATTGGGCAACTGCAAAAATAACAGACCGAATGTTAAAGAGCGCTCATTGGACTGTGGCCGGGATTGAGATGAACAGGATTTACCAGGTCGATGATCGACAAAAAATACATATAGTGGATTTAGGTGAACGTTCATGCACATGTAGAAAATGGCAAGTTTCTGCTTTGCCTTGTGGTCATGTTTTAGCGGTTTGTAGAGTTATGGGAATGACGGATTGTAATCATTTGGCAAAAGCATGGTTTAGGAAAATTAAGCTTAAAGCTACGTACCAAGACTTGGTATATCCAGTTGGAGAAGTTTCAAGTTGGCAGTGTCCAAGTTACTTGCAAGTTGTTAAGCCACCATTTATGGCTAAACCCCAATCTGGTAGACCCAAGAACAAAGATCGTATTAGATCCCAAGGAGAGGAACCGGTACCAGTTAAGTGTGGAAGGTGCGGTAATGTTGGACACACCCGACAAAGTTGCCGAGAAACATTGCCAAAGAAAAAAGTAAGTTATGTATTGTTATTTAAAGCTCATTATTTAGGATACAGATTATTAACTCATAAATTGATTTACACAATTTTTAGGCAAAGCTACCTGCTAGAAGAAGCTCACAGCAAGAAACGCCAAGCTCATAAGAAGAACAAGTCAACTCACAAGCTGTTAATTTGGATGACCCATAGAGTGGCATACTTTAGTGTATGGCAAACAGCATTAGACTTTTAATGAAAGTTGCAAGTTTTGCGATTTAAAAGCTGATTATTACGCTTAGTTTTCAAAAACAAATGTCTATGAACCATTTTGTGGATGAAGCAAATTTTTAGGGTCTTTCAAGTCAGTTTTGATTTCTTATCTTCTTCTAGTGTGTATGATACTCTTTAGTATGATATGTTTTATCTAATGAATGGGCTTTAGTTGAATGGGCTACATGGTTCAATTGAAAGCACAAAACACAGTCATCAAACTTTCAATATCACAGTTAACAAACATAGCATAGCCAAAAGCAACACAAATAAGTATTTTGCCCAAAAAGCAACAGTTAACAAACACAAAAACACAAACACAGTCATTTGCTACATGGTTCAATTGAAAGCACACAAACACAGTCATCACAACTTTCAATATCACAGTTAACAAACATAGCAACACAAATAAGTTTTTTGCCCAAAAAGCAACAGTTAACAAACACAAAACACAATGTAGCTTCGGCCCAAAGGTAACAGGTCACAATAGCAATCACACCTACACAAATATCTTGTGCTTGAAATAGAAACGGACCATCTGTTCTCGATATGCAAGGGCTGTCTGGACGGCATCTTCAACAACCAATGGCATCCCATGAGATAATCTGTTTAGAGAACAAGAAACAACAAATTAAAATCATGCATAAAGATAACCCATATTGGACTAACAAGTAACAGTTAACCTGTTTTTGACTCATAAGTAACAGTTAAAATGACTAAAATATTTATGAAAAATTAGTTGCAGTAATCAAAATGCAGTCATTATGCAGGCATTGATGATGCAACAGTATCAGTCATGAAAAGCTGTTTTTTGACTAAAATAGTGACTAAAAACAAATTGATCCTACAATATATAAGGCCACAATCTCAATTGCATTTTCATCAAACATCTATAACAAAAAACAAATAACTAAAAAAAATGAGTGGTAAAAGAGTTAGGTTTCAGCATAATCATGATGATAGGGAGTGGTCAATAAAGGTAGCAAGAGAGGTGATGTTTCCCGAGATATGGGAATTGTATGGACCAAATGCTGAACCAAGTTACCGATTACCAGCTGAAGTGCTAGAAGAACTAAGAAAACAGATATACGGTCAGGAACAACAAGAAAACAGTGGCGGTGGTAAAGTTAAGCAACCACATAGCCAATTTGCGGGTCCTAGTAGGAGTAACACTATTGTTGGGAAGCAACCTAATGATGATCCAAAGAAAAAAGGAAAAAGAGACTAAATGTGATTTCCTAGTTCCTAAAAGTGATGTGTCTGGTTACATGTATGAATATATGATGTATGTATGAAGTTGGTTTAAGTATCACTTAAACCAAAATTAATAAAACTGTTGTAACCAAATCTTACTATGAAATGTTTTATGCTTATGCAACACTGCTGGTTAAATGTATGAATATATGATGTATGTATGCAGTTGGTTTAAGTAACAGTAGGTTAATCATGTAAAGGTTAGTGGTATACTATATCATTATACTTCTATGCAAGGACTCCTAGGATAACATGCTTGTGTGTGAGTTGAGTACAGGTTATGAATTCCAAACTAAGTAGACACTATTAAAGACAACATTAAAGAAATAAGGCTTAAAACTATGTAAAAAACAAATTTAAACAATCACCAACCTGTAAAGAAATAAGCATACAAAGACGCCGCAATCACCAAATACCCCACCCTGCTTGGGGACGTTACGTGCATTCCTAAACTTAATGCTGTATTCTAGGGGATCGATTCCTTTGCTTGCAAACACATCAGTCTTCTCTAGAACTACCGGAAGCTTACACTCCAAACAACTCCTCATATTCAAATACCACGGACGAGTTTCAGGTTCTTGATATCCTTCACTGTCATAGAATGTAACGATTCCAGTTTTAATGTCAAACTGCGCTAGGGACCAATGTTTCTTGGGTTCATTTATGGGTATGAAGACCTACAATGTTTAAAAAAAAATTGATATAATCCACATAATTAAACTATCATATTCTAAAAGATTGGTTACCAATGAATACCTGTTCCACATTCCTCCACGCAAATGGGTAAATATCATCGGTTGCATAAAACAGTGGCATTGAGTCTTGAAGTAGAAGCGTTAAAAAGTAGCAACTAACCATTGACCAATCTGCGGAAGATGGTCTAAAATACCACATATAGCATACCCAAAGATCAATGTGCTGAAGGCAATAAAAAGACAGAATTCAACAAAAACTTTACATATAGCAAAAAATATTTTATCCCAAATATACTGTAAATTGTTATTTTAACGTACCTCATCAAGTAACCAACCTACACGTTTATCGTCGAGCCCAACTAAAGCATCCCAGAAAGTACGATCAACAGTAACGTCACTATACCAAGGAAACTTGCAACGAGTCTGCCCAGGGGTAATCAGAAACTTCTCCAACTCTGGGCTAAATGAAATTTTATCGATACATTTGAATGGACAGCTTGCTTCCTAAACAAAACAGGTTAAAGTTAAATTATAAGACTTAATTGAGCCAATATCTGATGCTGTAGCTGTAGATTCATAAAGGTAATACCTCTTTCCACGGTTCGAGATCTTCACACCTTTTAGTCATGAATGCATCAAGGACATTTGTACGTTTCTTTAGTGCATCCATGCTAGGGACGTATAAAGGTAATAACTCCTCCCATGGTTCCATCTTCGGCCTGACCACGTTGACATACCTCCTCTTGAAAGTTCCACATCGCTGTAAAGCAAGTTTCATGTGACTGGAATTACTATGCTGTATACTCTTCATCCTCTTTTCTTCTTCCAAAATTAGTTTCGTCCTCTGTTTCCTCTGCTCTGCCACCCTATAAATCTCAGCAGCTTGCTTTTCAGCCTTCACACAATCATCCTGCAATTACATCACAATGGATCGTTGTTATTACCTAAGATAAGTCTTGAAAACAGTTAATATATTCTTCAAAACATGTATGTGATCACCTCAGATAAATCTTCATCAGACAATTTGTCCACTTCAACCCCACCATTCTGTGTAAAGTTATGAAACAAGTTATAATAAAAGGTACAAGACAAATAAGAGTAATTTGAAAGTTGCAGAAATCAATTACCACATAAAATTTCTGGGAGAAATTATCCAAACCATCTACAAATCCATTGGCAGTGTGTTTGTTGGATGTTAGAATAGGCGAATCAAATAATTCAAAAAAATCACCATCTAGATTACTACAATACTCGTCACCGAGATCACACTCCACGTTATCCTGTAACATGTGTGCACATACTTAGCTAAGTAAATAAGAAGAAAAGATAAATTTATATGTATATATGTATACCTTTTGAACAGATGAGTTAACTTTGTGCTCGTGTCCGACTTTTGTTTTCTGAGTAATATACTGCATCACAAAGTATTTTGCAAAACATGATAATTAGACATTAGTTAAATTGTGGCATACGTAGAAAAGGGTTTGTGTCAAGACTCACATGAATAATACTCTCCAGTTTGTAGACACGTTCTTTCAAACTCTTGATCTCTTTAGGCAGAATCAACAAACTATCACATAAACGCTCCAAAGCCTTAACGCGAAGCATACAACTCTGCCTAAGTGGATGTGCCTCTCTATCTTTGTCCTTAGATGTGCGAGCTGATGACAATTTTCTTAGATAATCACCAAATACCCCCCCGTATTCAACAGGAGGAGGTGCTCTTGGTGTATACCACTTAAAAAAAATTAGGCTTTGTCTAAACCATTCTGATTGGCCCTCAGCAAGATTGGCATATAGGTCATAATTTGGATTTTTGTCCTAAGGCATTTAAAAATAAACTTTAGAAAGAAATAAATAAACTAATTTAGAGACTAGATAAGCATTTAAGATTACAAAACAACTAAGATAAGCATAAAACATGTTAAGCATATATGCAATTAACCTACACAACAACTTATAAATCTTACAATCAAAGGAAAAAAGTTGGCATATATGCAATTACATTTAGGAAAAAAAGTTGGCATATACGCATTAACTGACCTCGGGAAAAAGTTGGCTGTATGGCTCCCAATTTTGAAATGGAAAATGCTTCGACCAGGAACATCCTCTCGGGATCACATCAGGGTCATTAATCCACCAACGCTATGTCTGAGATGAAGTTAATGAATAAGTCAAATGACAAACAAAATATTTGCATGACTTGACAATGATTTGGACTAAAAATACAGACCTTGAAACTCAGAATGAATCCAGACAATGAATACGATGGAACAAAATTGGGGTCTTTTTCCAATGCTTTATGGTGCTCATCCTTATGATTTGAGTTAACATTTCTAATGGCAGCGTATAACTCCCGCCAGATGTGCTCTCCCCAAGCAAACTCATCCCAAGCATCCAGATTTTCTACCATCCTTAGATATACATCATCAACAACAGATCCTAACTCACGACCCATAAATATAACTTCCAAACATAACAAAAGACAAACTCGTATTGCATCTTCATCTGATAGTTTCGTGAAACGCTCTTCATCCTCAATCACAGATAGAAGATCTATGTTTTTAACATAGCGACCTATCTTCTCCGGAAATACACGGTCACGAAAACTGATATCACCCTCTCTAAACTTTCGGAAACTGACCATCCCAAACTTGAATGCAGTTATGAGGCAAAATTCACGACGACCAAAGTGTAGAAAATGATTGTTAACATTATAAATGAGGGGTAAATCATAGTGATCATTATCAGAGAAGACTTGCTTCTGTAGCATAAAATGTATAAGACCCTCTTCATTGTCAACATAATCCAAATCCAGCCAATGCCCAAAACATGTCGACCTAAACAGTACAGATCGATCCAAACCTAGTCTGTCTTTGATTAATGGAAAGTAATTGAGTTTGCTTCTAACATGTACCCTCGCATGATATTCCTAAAGAGATTACAATATACAAGAATTAGCATAGTTGGGATAAGATAACAAGATTAAGCTAAGAAGAACTTTTACTTATGGGCTTATAGTTGCAATATGGGCTTCTCTAAACAATTAAAATTTCGCCTTAATACATCAGAATACTAGGCTTATAACTAGTTACACACTTTTCAAATATTCAACCTAAACAGTTTATAAACACCGTAGAATAGCATTGAGCAATGTTAACAGATTTGCATGCAGACACGATTATGCAGACATGTATAAGCACAAAACTGCTTATTTTCTTAATAATTAGCAAAAAACACTTCAAAACAGTTGATTTTCTTAAAAAAATACCAAATAAGAACTTTAAATCTGCTTAGGTTATTAGAAATGACCGAATAAGCACTTCAAAACAGCTTATTTTCCTAAAGAGATTACAAGATACAAGAATTAGCATCGCTGGGTCCTAGTTAACAAGATTATGCAGACACGAAATACGCTAAGAAGAACTTTTACTTATGGGCTTATACTTGCAAATATCAGCTTATATACAATCAGAATACTAGGCTTATAACTAGTTTCACACTTTTCAAATAGTCGTCCTAAACAGTACACTTAAAACTATAATTTCAACCAGTTTATAAACACATATATTTGCATGCAGACATGATTATGCAGACATGTATAAGCACTTTTTTTTAAAAATTGCTTATTTTCTTAAAAATTAGCCAAAAACACTTCCAAAACAGTTGACTTCCTTGAAAAAAATACCAAATAAGCACTTTGATAAGCACTTCAAAACATCTTATTTTCTTAAATAGAAACTGATTAACAACAATTAAACCAACTAACCCATTTTCAGAAATACCAAAAAGGCAAACACCCAGTTAGATCTAACAATGAATCAAAAAAAAAAAAAAATTAGAAGACTACCAGGGGTTTCATGGTGGAATGAAACAACAAATTGAGTGTGTGATAATCTTGTGTGTATGTGAAAAAGTAAATCAATCGAAAGTAATTCAAAACATAGATCGGATAATAATTCAAAATCTAGAACGGATTTCCACAAAGTTAATCGGATATCAAGGAAAGTAAAAGTCAACGCACCTTTATGTCACATCTTGGCCGCCGGTTGAGTAGCCGGCGGTTGCTCAATGATAGAAGTTATCTTGGAAAATTGAAAAGATAAAGGGTGCAGTGGTAGTTGGGACACATGTTATGTTTCTGGTGGAGCTGCGCAGTCGAGTGGCTGCGCATGACCATTTTGGAGATTGAAGAAAAATTTGACCACAAAGGGGACTACCAAAAAGATTTTGGCACTTTTTGGTACTTTTCTCTAAATTAAATGCGAGGTCAGTCATGTGGTATTGTTCATTCCGTCTTAAAAACCAATTGAAAATCAATCAAGGTACTTGTGATATATGATATAAAAGCATTTGTACCTCAATTTTTTTTGATATTTCAGAAATGCTCCCCCTCAACATGTGCACCGGTATTTGAATTTGTTTAGCACATGGAGGGAGGAGTGCCTGGTTGAGTCTTAAAAAATCACACATTTTTATCAGATTTAAATATTTAAATCACATTCTCTCCCTGATCAAAAATTTCAAACCTTTTGAGATTTGTGATCTCAATTCATTTAAATGAGTTAGAAAATTTAGGAGAACATGTGGTCTTGTTTAATATATACTGATAAAGGAATATTACAATGCTCCCCCTCAATCTTTGAGAGAGAATGATAGTGTCAGGAAATGATGAGTTTATAAATGATTTGCAGTTTAACAAGAAACTCATGAAAAATTCATATACTGACACATAACATTTGAATATTTATTCACTACTTATAATGTACAAAGAGACTCGTTTGATGATAGTATTTGAAAATATATAATTTGAAATCTCTCTCCCCCCAATCGATGACCCAAGTCATTGATTGAGTGACAAATTTTATGAAAAATTTAAGTACGATTGATTTTAAAATAATTTAAGTCCGATTGACTTTCAAATAACACATTACCACCAAGTGAAACACAAATACTCTCGTGAAGAATCATAGACGGAAAAATATTTGTATAGGAACGACCTTCTTTTTGGCGACGTGCTTTCCTCATTTTGAAGAACGTAGGCATGTTTTGAAAACTATTTGAACTTCTATTCGAACTTCATTTAAAGACCCGTGTCGTTATTGAATGACATTTCTAGGACCGTAAATGTTATTGATACCAGAAGACATGCCTTGAAAAACTATTTTTTAAGAACGTAGGCATGTTTTGAACACTTTTTGAACTTCTGTTCCAACTTCATTTAAAGACCCGTGTCATTATTCAATGAAATTTCTAGGACCGTAAATGTTATTGATACCAGAAGACATGCCTTGAAAAACTATTTTTGGTATTTTCTATTTTTCTGATTTTTTATGGTTTTATATTTTTCTATTTTCTTTTTGGTTTTAAATATGAACAAGAGATACACAAAGCAACTCCATTACTCGTCAGTCTCTTCCTGCAGACGTTTGAGTGTTTCTGGCTTCAGACTCTTCATGCCAAGTAGCGGGAGAATGAATTGAAACCTTTCTCTTGGAAGAGCTTTAGTGAAGATATCTGCCAGCTGGTAGTCAGTCCTTACAAAGTAAAGTTCAACCACACCGTTCTCAACTTGTTCCCTGATGAAGTGATGTCGGATATCAATGTTCTTTGTGTGGAAAACTAGAAGGGGGGTTGAATAGTTTTACCGATTAAAACTTCGTTTTAAAGTATTTAGATCGACTTATATCAATCTATTTAATGTGTGTGTTGGATAATGATAGATAAACATATAAGTAAGTAATGTAAAGATAAAGTGGAAAAGAACACAAAACCACAACATGAGTATTTATAGTGGTTCTGCTACAAGGACACCTTCCTTGCCATACTCCACTCCTCGAGTACCCCACTCGAGAGTTCGTAAGAATTACACAACACAACGTCGCCTAATTTTTATCCGGTACTAGGCTACTTGTTATCCGATACTAGGCTACTTGTTATCCGATACTAGGCTAGGCACCGAGTTCTTCCATGAGGCAGAACCACACGTATCACAACGTCGCCTACACTTTATCCAGTACAAGGCTAGATACCGAGTTCCATTACAAAGGAGGAACTACTACCCAACACTACACCAAAACACAACTATCCCAAAGGAGACACACTCCTTGTTACAACACTAGAAAGATATCAATATACTTTAACCCAAACTATCTATCTTGTACATCGATGCACCATATTGAATGTACACCCTTGGCACCTTTCACTAATTCCTTCGACACGACCCTTCGACACCTTTCACTGATGCCTTCGACACGAACCTTCGGCACCTTTCACTAATGCCTTCAACACAACACTTGTATGGAGGGGGAAAGAACTATCAACAAGATACACTTCAGTTGTCTTGATGATGATGAAGCTTAGCAACTCATGACCTTGAGCTTGCACGTCTTCAAGAGGTGGTGATCTCACCTTTAAGAGGAACCTAGAGAATCACAAAAACATAAAACTACATAGAATGATCCTTTGGATCAGAGGTTAGAGATGTCAGAATACTGGGAGAAAGTATATATGACGTGGTTGTGAGCAAGAGAGAAATGGCTTACTATTTATAGACAAAACTTTTCTACTATCCCACGGGTCCCACCGATCCCTCCCTAGAGGGATTCGGCTAGTGCAAAATCAGGGATCCGGCTACTGGGTCAGTTTAGTCTGGATTTCGGGTTGCAAACCGGGTTATGGGTTATGAACCATGGGTTATGGGTAATGGATTATGGATACCCAACTAGATGCAATGTACCTAGTCATTGGGTTATGGATCTTGGGTCAAGAGTCATGGACTTTGGGTCATGAAGCATGGATAATACCCAACATGACTTCATGCATGATGTCATGCAATGGGTCATGGGTTATGGATCATGCTCAATGGGTATGGGTTATGGACTTTGGTTTTTACCCAACAACATTCATTGTACCTAGTCAATGGATCATGGTTCATGGTTCATGGGTCATGGACTTTGGTTTTTACCCATTACTTTACCTATTACAATATATACAAAGTATATATGTACATTTCTATATTATGTAAACACTAGTTGTTATACATATGCATTTCTATAAGATGTAAACAATATTACTTGTTTAGTGTTTATATAAAAATGTCTTTGGTTTTATATAACTTATTTACTAAAAATGTTTTGATATATTTTTAATATGTTTAGTAAAAGTGTCTTAGTAAACTATTGGCTCAAACCTTTTACGTATTTTATTTGTTTCATTAAAATGATTTTACGTTTGTTATCAACAAAACATTAAAAGATCGTAAAATATAAATAAACGTTTTTATGGCTTATTTGTATTAACAATCTCCCCCTTTTTGTTGATGACAAAACATAAGATTATTATAAGGAGAAAATAAAATTCGTAAAAATTTGAATTGGAGTTTTTACTCTCTTCTCCCCCTTTTGTCGAAACAAAAAGAGCGTCGAAAAGAAACTAACACATTGTTTTGAGAAAAACTTGTCAAAAGTAACAAAATGAAAAAAAGGGAGTAAGAGGAGAGAAAGACTCTGTTAGGTCACTAGTTTTACAAACACAAGTAATATAGAGAGGAGATGAAGGCGGATGAACAAGTTATCACACACACACACACGTATAATAATACGGTTAAGGCAAAGAGAGTGAATGAAAAGAAAACTTGAACAACCAACCCTCAAATGAGGGTTTACAAGATTATTTATAGGAGGGAAGCTAGGGCAACACTCCTAGTTCCCATCCTTTCTTATGTGGGCTTGGGCCTAAGCTTATGGGCCTTCTACATAAGCTAGACCTTAAACAAACATAAAGGCCATAATAAAGCTACCTATTACATATGAAATATAAATACTTGAAATACTGTTTAGGAGTGATTCCAACAATCTCCCCCTCAAGTATATATGAATGTAAACGGTGAAGGCGTTGATGTAATAGTAGCTCTGACGTCTTCTGACATTCTTCTTTCTTGTGAGAGAAATTGCCTTGATTCGAACAATCTCCCCAGTGTAGAGAGATAGTTATCTTTGAACAGTTATGCTTTGACGTCATCTTTAACTTTGTTCTTTGATCATTGTTCTTTGTGGTGAAAGTGATAGTGTGTTGTTGTCTGCATCAGTCTGCCTCAGGTCTGCTTCGCTGCTCCAGTGTCTCCACGTCATTCTTCAACATGCTCACACGCTCTATGACGTTGGAATTCAATACTGATGAAGTTCTCTAAGTCTTTAAACTTTGTAGATTCTTTGGTTTGACGAAGAATCATTCTGACGGTTGTGTTGCTTTTGAATAGAACTTCCATTAGTGATGATGTTGGCGTGAGCATGAGAAGAATCAGCACGATCATTCCGCTCCGGAGCTTCCATAAGAAGAAAACATTTCAAACGATTAGTAATAAGCGGTTTCTGGCACTTACAAGTTTGAACTTCGAGAGTGTTAACAGCATAGTGTGAAAACACAACTCTAATTCTTACAAAGGCCGTTCCTGAACTGGAGTCCCACAAGTGAGATAACGCGATATACCGAAGTACATCTACAGTTCAGATGAGTCGCTGAGGTACACCGAAGCATCACCTCACGACTGTAGACCGTTTGAGACACACTCCGTGTAATCCACGGGGAGTTACCGAAGTGACCTGCTGTCAGGGCTGTTTGATGTTGACCCTGGCAGGAGTTTCCATTCAATCACTGAGGATCACAGATGTGAACCTCTCATAAATGTTCTCGACAGATTGCTAAGATCTGTGAAGGACTCGATATGAACCACTGATGATCTTATTTGGTGATCGTCAAGTGATAAAATGTCAACTGTTCCTAAGAGATCTTTTGATGAATCTCGTGGCTCTAGACTCAATAGCTCGTTTTGGTTTTCCTGAGCGGAGACTAGGGAGAGGGTCTCCTTCTTCAATACCAGCGATCTCTAAGAGAAAGCCAATAGTTTACGTAGGGTTCCCTGTGAGAATGAAACAAGCTTCTGTTGAGAGAAACTTGAGTGGCTAAGAAGGTTTAGTGCATGCGTCACTGGGTCCATGACGACTTTTAATCTTCAATACCGGTGTCACTAAGTGACAATCAGTAGCATATGAATTGAACCCGGTGTCTGCCCTAAGTTGAATAATCTGGAGGGCTGTTTCTTTTCACCCTTTACTTTGCATTTCTTTTTGATTCTTCAACTCCTTCTTTCTCCGATTCTCATTAACTTTTTTTTTTTTTTTTTTTTTTTTTTTTTTTTTTTTTTTTTTTTTTTTTTTTACAATCATTCCTAAGGACTTCTAACACTAACTAATGGTAGTGTCCTTGGGTAGATCCCTCCGGCTCTGGAGGATCATAGGACGGTTATTCCTAACCTTAGTCACCTTATAACTCCATGACTAACCTATGTTTGCCATTAAAACCACTGTATGTGAAAATATCTCTCAAAGGGTTTGTAAATGAAAAACATGTTTGAACCACTGTGAGAGATAAGGTTTTGCATAAATACTCCCCCTCCACATGTGCTTAATAGTTTTAATGGTTAAATGCACAGTGAGGAAAGAGCGCGCACTTTTAGAATTGATCCACTGAAGATAGACAATCCCCCGCGAGACACGGTTACGTTGCATAGTTAAAGAGTTACATTGTCAGCTTTTAGGTGACAACTAGCTCTAATAACTACCTTGAAGGTGTAGACAAACCTCGAAAGGTTGTCATACCCGTAAGAGTTCATGTCTATCAAGAGTTTCTCGAATGGTACTTTCTACTTGGACAAGTCCTTTGCGAGACACGTTTACATTACTAGCGAACTAGCTTGAAATTATTACCCGTCCAGGACAAGTCTTTTCGAATTACTAACAGTTTAGTACCGTCAATTCGTTGGTTAAGTCTGAAGTACACAGATTCATTTTCATTTTGCACAACATATTTCTTATCACACAAATTTTCTCCCCCTAAAAAATGGCATATGAAAGTGTTATTTTTGAAACGTTTGAGAATAAATATGACCATTTCGAGTGTTGCGGGAAGATGACCACTATGAACAATTTGTGAACAAAGTTTTAATCCAAATACTCCCCCTCAACTAGTGATATAAACGGTTGAGGTTTTGAAAAATCATATGGGGAAGTACTTGTGTTTTTGAGCAAAACCTTGAAAAATGAAAGGTTTGATAGGTTTTACTCAAAAATAAGAAGCTTTCGCTCCTTTTATAAGGATTGTGGCACTGAGCCGTACCACAGGGTCCTTTCTTGACAATTACGGGTTGTACACTGTTATGTGTGCACAAGCCATTTTAGGGAAAAGATGGAATAAGTATGAAACAAATTAACCTTTCCCCAACTGACGATGTTTCTAAAATAGCATCCCCCAAACTGACAACTGTCTTTAGCAGATTTGAAACTTTGATGAAGTCTAAATTTCCTCTAACTTTTGAAGGTTTCAGTATGCAGCGGAATTTGTAGATGAGCAGTAAACCACACAAAGAAAATCTGACTAATTGTGGAAGATCCGTTCGAGGGTAACATGCCAGAAATCAATAAGATCTTCTCACGTATGTAGACGCATCACACCAAACAAACCATGAAAGACGAAATGATACGACTTTCCCATGACTGTTGTGGTCTTTCGGAATACTAATCACCTGTGAGTATGCAATAAGTCGATACCAAGACCGTGTGTGAGGCATCATAACATCGTATTTGGGTAACTTCACACAAGATCACCCGTGAAATTGAGACGATAACACCAAAGTGAGACGTTTGAGCCACATATCGTCTAATTTCTTCCTCTAATTGAAGAAATTCAAGAAGGCATTGGGTTTTCGCAAAGAAGCATGTAGAAGAACGAGGAAGCAATGACCACCTACACACTCTCTCCCCCTCGATGTTTTCAATGATTCAGAATCATACACCACGTATGTTGATGATGAATTGAAGACATCGAAACCATGTATAAGGAGACAGCGAAAACCATGTATGTCCAATTGATCGAACAAGTGTGAAGTACCAAAAAATATTTCGAGAGAGTCAACTGCTTATAAAATTTCTCTGTTCATAATGTTGATCATCAGCTGTGACATTGTTGTAGGAAACACTTTGATCTTTTGTTATCAAAGATTCGATTGTTGGAGGTGCATCTATAACAATGGTAGTTGTTGTAGTTTCAGAGTGTATCCGAAATTAGAGTATTATCGGTTGTGCAGCGGAAACATTCGATACATCTGAAGCACGACTTTTGACAGAATCTTTAACCAGAGGAGCAAGCAATGTTCCCAATTTTTGACGATTAAGTACAATGGTGGAGCAGCTGATGGATCAATATATTTTTGACGGTGAGAAACGGGTCCTACGCTGTTTTGCAGAAGGAGCCATTGCTGTTGTACCTGCATAGAAAAATAGAAGGGGGGCAAGAAAGAAGAAGACATGGATCCCCAAGTGTAACTGGGTTCCAGGTGTTAGAGGCATAAAGATGTAGTGTCAATTATCTTCTTGACACCTAAATATGCAATTTTGATGATTTCCTTTCCTGCCTTAGGGATGGATGTAGAGGGTTTCACATTTGTTATGGTGCAACTACTTAATATCTTGCCTGTAGGAATCCACCTAAGACCAACAGTGTTGAAAACTCTACCCGTTGGTATCCATCTAAGGTTAGATCTAAGGGATGTTGAAACTTCTTTTGGGAAGAGTCTGCGTCCTATATGGATCCACCTATTAGGTTTCTGACAGTTTACATTTAGATCAACGGGTTTATTTCTAACTGTTTGTTGAGTTAACTTAGGTTTTGGTTTGCTACTACAGGTAATGTTCAGTAATACACTCGAAGGTGATACACTAGGTCGTGAACCTAAGATTCCATCCTTTTGAAGAAGTGCCCTTTTCCTAGCCTTTTCTAGATCACAGTTCTTGTACGTGTCATGTGAATCATATGAATCTTTACTTTTAATGCTCAATATAGACACAGTGTTCGAACTAATCCTAGATTTGCCAAGAGCAGCCACAAGTTGAGGTTTAACAGAAACAGGTATAACAGAAACAGGTTTAACAGAAACATGGTTAACAGAAACAGAAGGATTATTCTTAGGCCAGGAATGTGGAGTGACTGGTTTTATCAAATGATTATTCTCAACAACTTGGGAGGGAAACCGTGGTTTTGACGATTTTGAACGTTCAGATTTAAAAGCAGTTGGATGTCTGACAACTGATTGGTTTCTGATTGGTTTTAGAGACGATTTCCCCAAGGTTGTTGGTTTTGCAAAATAAGTATCCACACTCTTGTCAGTTAATCTTCTCAGTTTGTTTTGTAAAGCAACATGTGCAAGCCCCTTTGCTTGAATTTGAGCCTTTAAATGCTCATTTTCTTTTACTAATGTATCCACACGATTACTTTGTTCATTTGAAGACTGACCATTGTGTTCTGAAGAAAAAGATTTGTTTTGAAGTTTAAGTTCAAGAGAGATGCAATGTGCCTCTAGTTTTGAAAAATCTTTATGAAACTGAGCAATGGTCTTTTTGAGAAGAATGATTTCAGATTCAAGAGTTTGATTTGACGTTTCAGTTGAATTGTTAACAGGTAAGGGCTCAGACATGAGATAGTTGTCTGGACATTGTGCAACACACTGGTCAACCTCTCCTTCATTACTGAATTCAGGTTGCTCAGTTTGTTGTATCGCATTTGCAGGCAGAATATGATCAACAGGAGATTGTACCTCGACCATCTGTTCTGTGTCAGTGTCATAGGTGGGTAAGATATCTTCCTCAACCATTTGTTCTTCGTCACAGTTGGGCTCAGTATCATAGTTAAGTATGATATCTTCTCCAGATCTGCTGCTGTCATGCTGCTTTTCCAATGCTACAACCTCATTGTCCGCATTACCGACAGATGCAGGACTCGCAACATTCTCAACGTCCATTTGAGCATTCCTTTCATGTACAGCAACTCTTGCACCTTGGACGACTGCGGGATATTGGGAATTAGATGTTGTCTGACGCTTGAATGCCAGAGATATAGCCATGAATCCTTCTTGCAATGCCACAAATGGATCTTTATGATCATAATTCATTTCACTTTCCTGCAGAAGAATCAAAGAGAAGAAAAGGTGCGAAGACGATATAGCACACAGAAGGCCGAAATAGTAAATTTCAATTTCCCTCCAAATATGATTTTGAAAATTTTGACTCTCAAAATTTGAAATTCACTATAAAATCCAATTCTAAGAATGTAAGAAAAAATTGAGTTATGACAATTTTGACGCCAAATTTGACCCGAAAATTTTGAATTTAGGCCCAAAAAATTGAATTTTTGACCAAAATTTTCACAGTTAAACCAAAATTTGAATCTCGCGTAAAAATTGAACGTTTAGTCTCCTCGAAATTTTTTTTTTTTTTTTTTTTGGATAACTTGTGTTGATGGATCTTTGTAGTCGAATGAACCTTTGTTGATGAAGTGTCCTTAGGCGTAGAAGAAGCAAGAACCAAGTAGCACTTATGCGTAAAAACACCAAAAGTTACGCGTAACAATAAGGAGTTACGCGTAGGATTTAGCTTACGCGTAAGTAGGATAAAAGCACTAAAGTTATGCGTAGACAAAAGTTAGGCGTAGAAAATTAGGCGTAGGATTACCTTATGCGTAGACCTAAGTTTACGCGTAAAGTGAATCTTATGCGTAGGATTTCTACGCGTAAGCTTATGCTTATGCGTAAGTTTAGGGTTTTTTCCCAAATGATCTTTTACACTATCACAGTGCAAAAGATATCCAAAGTCGACGTATTTTCAGACTTATCCAAGTAAAAAAACACGGAATAAACCAGGAAAATGAAGATCAAACCAAGGAAAATCTTACGCGTAATTTTAGGGTTTCAATACGCGTAGGATTACTTGTAATTTTGATTTTGCCCAAATGTGTTTCTAAACCAGATTTTTGTTATGGAATAGCTTCAATAGTACCAAAAGAACACAAAAGTGTTAAACTTGATGTACCAAAACGGCTAAACGGGTTACGCGTAGAACGACACCCAAGAACAAAAACACGTTCAAAAACAACTAACCACGCATAAAGTTTGAAACTTTTTGCCAAAAACACGTATTTTAACACCTTAAAACATTGAAAGTACAAGAATCTTGAATTAAAAAGTGAAAAAAAATAAGTTTTTAAGCGAACCAAAGTATCAAGGTGCGTTTTAGGCGTAGGACCGAAACCCACTTCAAAAACAAACACGATTCACCCAACTAGTAGGCGATTGATACCACTGTTAGGTCACTAGTTTTACAAACACAAGTAATATAGAGAGGAGATGAAGGCGGATGAACAAGTTATCACACACACACACACGTATAATAATACGGTTAAGGCAAAGAGAGTGAATGAAAAGAAAACTTGAACAACCAACCCTCAAATGAGGGTTTACAAGATTATTTATAGGAGGGAAGCTAGGGCAACACTCCTAGTTCCCATCCTTTCTTATGTGGGCTTGGGCCTAAGCTTATGGGCCTTCTACATAAGCTAGACCTTAAACAAACATAAAGGCCATAATAAAGCTACCTATTACATATGAAATATAAATACTTGAAATACTGTTTAGGAGTGATTCCAACAGACTCTCATCTTAGCTCCCCCTTGACGGATGCTCCCTTCTGTTAAGGGCGTCAAGTAGTTAGGAAGACTAAATGAGTGTGTTGCAAGTTTGATTGCAATTGTTTCGTCTTTGACAAAATGCTGCCGCTTGACGAGTGCTCCCTTTTTAGGAAGATGTCAAGTAATATAGAAAACCTAAGTGAATGAATTGCAAGCACTTTTGCAATGCTTTGCTTTGACGAAAAGCTCTCCCTTGTTACGGGTGTCAAAGTCTTCATGTGTATTTTAAAAATCTACAAAACAAAGGTTAGAAAACAAGTGTTTGGTGCATAATTTCCTGCAAATGAGATTCATATTAGTGATAAAATATGATTCTGTTGCACGGATCCGACGGATCCGACGGATCCTTCTTGTGAGGGATCCGTCTAGGCAAATTTGAGGGAACCGTGTACCTGTAGATGTAAAAGGTGATGTTATCATCCAAATGAGTTATGTATTATATCACCAAACATATTCTCATAACTATATAGCATACAATATGTAGTTTCATTAAATAAAATATGAAAAATGATACACATATCTCTAAAACTAAGAGAATGATACAAACATGTAGTACATTTTCTAACAATTCTAAGTTATGCCTAAGACTAGAGAAGAGCACCATTGTACTTGTATTCCTAAGTTCTAAGGACGAGTATATTTTTTGATTTGGTCAAATCGTTCAAGGAGATGATTAAACATGAAATGTAACTCATTTCGTACTTCTTGAACTAACCCTTGGGTATGTTGACAATTAGAGCAATTATTGTAATGAGTAGGAGATGGAGGTATTGGAGATGGAATGTTTTGAGGTGAAATGTCGGGTGAGTGGGAAGGAGGTTCCATAAAGGATGGAGGGATTTGTGGAGGTAAGTTGAGTGAAGTAGGATGGGGTTCAACTAATAATGAAGGTGGTGATGTATGGGTTGGTGGTGGAAATAAGGAGGTATACATTAAGTCCGGTCTTTAAGATTGGAGATTCCTTGTACTCAAAGATGTACTATTTGATGGTGGAGGTGAGTAGAATGAGGGTGTTGGTGACGTTCCATCATCAATGTTTTGATGTGAAGGTAGTTCCTCATTTAATGAGAAGGATGGTGAATGAGAAGTCGTAGGTGGTGAGTCTTCTAAGGAGTAAAGGTTTGGATGTGAAAGAGGTGTGGTGAAAGAGTGTAATCTAGGCTCTAGAAATGATGGTTTAGGTGCTTTAGTAGAGCTAGGTGTGTTTGGTTTAGAGGGTATGGTAATGTTTGGTGAAAGTCTTTCCAAACCACATGGTTAGATGCTAATACGGGCGGTTCTCCTAGCTTTAGTTGGTTGAGTTTGTTGAGGAGGAATTCTAGTGTTTGTGGTTTTGACGGGTGATGACTCGGTTGAAGAAATCTCATGAACAACATGAGCATTTTTATTGGAGGAACCTTTGGTTGATGAGGTTGTGCTAGATGCTTTAGTCATGGTGAAAAGTAGGATGTAAGGGGTGTCTTAGCTACTGATTTTGAATGGTGGTTTGAGAGCACAAACACACTTGGTTTATAAAGGGTAAGATTAGGTTAGTGAGTTAAATTTTAGACCACTGACGTTCTTAACATATACCAAGGTCAACTACAATGTTGTTTGTTGGGATTTAGTAAATCCAGTACTTAAAGTGTCGATCACCTCAAGTATGTATACTCGTTAGACAGCTCGTAGTCGTAGTAATTCAGTGTTAGTATTTAGATTACTTTGTAACACCGTGGAGGACGGACGGGTCTTTACCCACTGTATGCCTGATCCACAGCCTTTTAGAGGCGTCTAAGCGTGTACCCTATAAATACCCTTTGCCCTCCAAGGCAAAGGGTTGGAGCTTCATAATACATTTTTCTTTGTCTCTCTAGGGTTCCCTTTCTCTCCCACTTTCTCTCTCTAAATTCTTAACCTAACGCCGCCTCCTAACTTGTGTCACAAACCAAGATCTAACAAATGGTATCAGAGCCATGGTTTGATAATCCATATCTCATGTTCTTGGTTTGATTGTTATTCTTGGGTTAAGGTTTAGTTGTTACGCGTAACGTGGTAGTCTCGTATACGGTAGTTTTTGAATCATTAAAGGTTTAAATCTTTCACTCTAAAATTCAAGATTCTTGTGGGTTTTGGTCTATTTAGTGTTAAACTTTCAGTTTCTTGCAAAAAGGTTCAAACTTTACAAGTTTTTCTTGGTTTTTAAGAGTGTTTGGATACGTGTGTACGGATCTACGCATAAGAGAGAATCGTGGTTTTGATCTTCAAGTCTTGGTGTTTTGGTGGTTTTAAGATTGTTTCATCATCTTAATCTAGTTTTCTAAACGATTTTGTTCGAAAAATCGTGTTTGGCAAATTTTGTACTTTCTACGCATAACGAAACCCTAATCCTACGCGTAAGGTATTTGTCACTTGATCTTCGTTTCTGGTGGTTACTCAATGTTCTTCTTGCTTGGATAAGCCTGAAAAAAACTTCGACTTTGGATATCTCGTGCACTGTGAAGTGTAAGAGATCTTTGTGGGTAAAACCCTAATTTTACGCATACGCATAAATCTTACGCGTAACAATTCTTACGCATAAGCTTTTTCTTACGCATAAGCTTGTCTTACGCCTAAGGGAAACTTACGCATAAGGTTCTTACGCCTAAGCTTTGGTTTACGCATAAACTTAAGCCTTTTACCATAAATACCCTACGCGTAAGCTTGTGTCTACTCGTAAGTTGTAAGTTACGCGTAAACTGCTGTCTACGCGTAAGCTCTCATCTACGCATAAGTTCCTACGCACAACGTTGTTTTCTACGCATAAGTTTCTACGCGTAAAGTTGTTGTCTACGCATAAGTGTATAAGTTTTACGGTTTATCTCTTGATTTTGTAAAATCCCGTGAAAGAATCTATTTCCCGGTTAAGTCAAAGATTTGTAAAATCCCGTAGAATTTAAACATGTCTTCCGTTGCTGATGATGTGCAAGCTGCAGGATCTGATACTCGTCCTCCCATGCTTGATAGAACTGACTATGAGTCTTGGTCACAAAGAATCAGGCTGTACTGCTTAGGAAAGAAGAATGGAATTAACATCCTTAAGTCAATTGATGAAGGACCATATCGGGTTGAGACCACAAGAGACTTAATTGATACTGCAGCAGATGGTACAATGATCTTTGGATTAGACAGGCCAAAGACATATGATGAGCTGAGTGATAAGGAGAAAAAATGATTTGATGCTGATATCAGGGCTTCTAACATCATACTTCAGGGTCTTTCTAAAGACATCTACAAGCTGATCAATCACAACACAGAAGCTAAGACAGTTTGGGATAATGTCAAGATGCTTCTCTTGGGTTCAGAACTGACTATCGAAGACAGAGAATCACAGCTGTATGATGAATTTGAACACTTTAAGATGAAACCTGAAGAGAGTGTTTATGAATATTACGTGAGATTCCACAAGCTGGTGAATGATATGAGGAATATCAAGATGACTATGCCAAACATTCAGCTGAACTCAAAATTCGTAAACAACATGAATCCCGAATGGCACAAGTTTGTCACTTCAGTGAAGCTTACCAAAGGACTAAAGAACACCAACTATGAGCAATTGTATGCCTTCCTTCTTCAGAATGACAAACATGCTATGTTTGAAAAAAGGATTCTTGAACAATTCAAATCTCAACCAGGAGAAACAAGCTCATCAAATGATACAACTGCATTCTTCACCAAAGCATCACATGTCACACCCAATGGAAATGATAATCACAAGCTCGTTTCTGATCCTGGATATAAGCAACCTGATTCTGACGCAGTCATGGATCACTTTATCAATCAAGTGGCTCTTATGGTCAAGCAAAACCTGAATCTCACCCCACACACTAACAATTATCTCAGAATTGCATCAAATCGTCAAAATCATGCCACTGTGAAAGACGGAAAGATTGTGGTGGAAAATGTGCAAGGAAGACAGAATGCTTATCTTCCACACAATGAACAAGGTAATGCATGTTATGGGAATGCTGGTGTTGGTGGTGGATATGTGGGAAATCAGATTCGTGGAAGGAATATTGTTCGGGGTCAATTTAAACCAATCATGTGCTACAACTGTGGTGGAGAAGGGCACATTGCTAGGAACTGCACTCAACCAAAACGTCCTCAAAACGCATAATACTTCAGGGACAAGATGTTGCTGGTTCAAGCACAAGATAATGGTGCAATGTTGAATGAAGAGGAGCTGTTGTTCTTGACTGATGGGAATGCTAGAACATACGATGCTGATGTGGACGAACAACCTGTGCATGCTGCTCAGAACAATCCCAACGCCTTTCAAGTTGCAGACTGTGATGCATTTCACTCGGACGTTGATGATGAACCATATGCACAAACTATCTTCATGGCTACTATTTCTCCAATGACCTCTTCATCTCAACAAGCCAGTCCATCCAAGGAATCCATCATTAAAGAGGTACTCAAATTATATGATGTGGTTGATGAGCAAAAGATTCACCATGAAGTACAATCTACTGAAGTCATTGAGTCAGGTATTGAAAATATGGGAAATAACAATGTTATCCCATATGAACAATATGTGAAACAAGATGACAATATTATTGTACCTAGTGATGAATCTTCTGCAATTAACAATGAATGCATGCATGATGAATACACTGCATTTGTGCCTGATGATTCCTTGACCACTGAACTCAATACCTATAAGGAACAAGTTGCCATCTATGAACAGCGTGCTAAGTTTGAGCTAACTACCCGTGAGCAGGATATGGATAACCAAATGCGTACAATTATTAGAAAAAGTAATTTTAGAGAAGAAGTATTAAAACAAGAGTTAAACTCCTTACAAGAAAAGCTTTCTAAAACTGCTAAGCAAAAACAAGAACTTCAAGAAAATGTGAAAATGCTTAAGCAAGAATTCAATGCTAAGGAATCAAAACTTTTGAATGATTTTTCCAATCTGAAAACTTTGAAAAACAAACTTGAAAATAAGTTGTACGTAGAAGGGAATACCATTCAGACTGCTCACATGATCACTAAGCATAGAGTCTTAAGCGATAAACATAGCATTCCCCTTGTAGAGGAACCAAGTCCAGAGATTATTAAAAAGGCTAGAGCTGCACATAAGGTACTTTATGATGGTAATGAAATCCTTAAGCCTAGGCAGAAACATAGTTGCGTTGAGTGCACTGAGGAAGATAAGAAATTAGATGAAGTCACTAGGGAGAAAATGAATAAGAAGCTAGAAGATCTTAAATGCAAGGAGAAGAACATAACAATCAGTCCCCATGATTACAAAAAGGAAAATTGGATTTCCTTGAACATGTTCAAGCCTCAAACTCAATTAACCCCAGAACAGATTTTTTGGAAAAATGATATGGAAATGCAAAAAGCTGAAAATCTTGTTGAGAAGAATTCCACTTGTAGGAAATTGCCTAGAGCAACTGTGTATCCTCCTAATACACCAATGCATTTAGTGCCTAGATCCATTGCCACTAATAGCAGAACCTTAATCAGCCTATATGTTGTTTATCAGCTGTTTGTTGATTTTGAGAAAACGTGTAAAAAGAGAATCACACCTACAGGAATAACTGAGGGGGAAAGGGGTTTTGAACAAACCAAAGAATGCTATTTAACCGAGGTCATGCCTTTCTTTAAACAATTAAAAGGTCAATTTGAGAGTCTTAAAATTGGAATAAATACTGATATTAAAGAAATGGAAAAAGAATTTGATGCAATGATAGTTGAAGTCAATGAGTATGAACGGGAACTTAAATATAATGAAATTGAAAGGAAGAATCTACATATATTAAATGAGAACTTGATTTCTCAATGTGTTGCTCAAGATGTGTTTTACGTTGCTACGAATTCTTCCATTACTGCATCTTAATTTCATGAATTATCTGTTGCTTTGAAAGTTTCCCATGATCATGTCATTGAGCTTGAAACAACGAATTCAAAATTGCATGAGAAAATTGAACAGGATGATCATGATAATCTGGTTAAACATTTCTCAAAATTAGAAGTTGAACATCTTGATTTACAATTAAAATATCAACATCTCAAAGAAAATGTTAAAACCTCAAATATCAAGACATCTTCTGATGTTCCTGAATTTGATGCATTTTTTGAAATCAGCAAACGTGATGAACAAATTCGAGCTCATTATAACACGATCAAAAGGTTAAAAGCCCAAATTTCTCAACTAAAGGGTGAAAAGAACAATGTGACTGCCTCCCAAATGCCTCCTCCTTTAGATTCTCAGTATTCTCAAACATTTCATCTTCAAAACTTAGTAAATGCATTACAAAAGGAAAACGAGAGTTTTCTAGAAGAAAATAAAAAGGTTAAACGTCACTTTAAAGAGTTATATGATTCAGTAAAAGTCACTCATGACAAAAACAACGAAAAAATAACTTCTTTACAAAAGGAAATTGAGAATCTGAGGAGTCAGGAAAGAGGGAGACTGCCACTTGTTTTTAATGAGAATGTTGCCTCAAAATCAACAACTGACTGCAAATATTCTGTGACTGTTAAATACATTCTTCCGCATCTAAGGAATAATGAACTTGTGTTTCAGAAATACTGTGCTTACCTTAACGATAGTCTAGAATGTCTCCGTGAGATTGTGGAAGAGGATTTCATTAATAAACCTCTTGACAGAGAAATTAGGTTTGCTTGCATTTGTACCAAACGATCTCAGGAGCTGCTAGAATGTTTAATTGCAACATGTCCTAAATCCTTAGGTGCGAAAGGTACAGATGTAATGCCTTGTTCTATGCCCAGTGCCAAGCATACAAACCATTCCATACCCAGTTTTAAGAAAGTGAACACTAATGTGCCTTCTAGTAGTTCAGATCCTTGCACATCTAGTTCAGAAATGCAAAAGGTAGATCAACCAACTAATGTTCCCATAATTCCCTCTACAGGAGTAATCAGTGACATTAAAGCAAGCAGGTCAAAGCCTCCAGGCAAAACCAAGCAAGATAGGACCTCGCAAGCTAAGAATGTGCATTGGAAGAGAGTAGAAGACCAACCTAGGAACTTTAAGCTTGAGTTGAATAAAACGAATCGTGTTGATTCTAGTGTTAGCCATAGGCGTACTGTAATTAATTCAAATTCTGATACTATTTGCAAACCTTGTAATGATGTCTGCCTGAATGCTGTTACTAATCATGAATGTGGTGTGAATGTTTTGTCTAATGCTATCAAATGCCCAGTTAATATTGTTAATGCAAAAAAAAACATGTTAAGAAGGCTAAAAGGCAAAGGCGAAAGAGAGTTAGAAAACAGTGGAAACCCACAGGAAGAACATTTAGTAAGATAGGTTATCAATGGATACCTTTTGGCGATAAGGTTAATCAGACAATGCCCACAAGAAAATGGACGCCTACTGGTAGAACTATTCCCTTAAGAAGTGAACATACTTTGAATAGGTCAAATATGGACACTAGCACTTCATCTATTTCTAATGATTCCATTGCTTCTATTTCTGATATGAATGTTTCCATTTCTGATATGGATGTTCCAATTACTGTTACTAACCAAATGGAACCCATTCTTGCATGGGGATCCTAATTATCAAGTTATCCATTCTTGTCTGTGTTCAACTGCAGATCGTTCAAATCGTTCTGTGGTACCTGGACTCAGGCTGCTCCAAGCATATGACTGGAGACCGGTCGCGGCTCATGAACTTCGTGAGTAAATTCATCGGGACAGTTAGATTCGGGAACGACCATTTTGGAGCTATTATGGGTTATGGAGATTATGTGGTTGGTAAAAGTGTAATTTCTCGGGTATATTATGTGGAAGGTCTCGGTCATAACTTGTTCTCTGTTGGTCAATTATGTGTTTCCGATCTTGAAGTGGCCTTTAGAAAACATACTTGTTTCGTTAGAGAACTTGATGGTGTGGAATTATTAAGAGGTACTCGAGGTTCTAACCTATACACCATCTCTATCGATGACATGATGAAGTCTTCTCCAATCTGCTTGCTGTCAAAGGCTTCTAAAACAAAGTCTTGGTTATGGCATCGTCGTCTCAATCACTTGAACTTCGGCTCCATAAACAACCTTTCTAGAAAGGATCTTGTTAGAGGTTTACCCATATTAAAATATGAAAAAGATCATCTTTGTTCAGCTTGTCAATTGGGAAAAAGCACAAAATATGCCCACAAACCCAAACCCACCAACTCAGTAATGGAAGTTATTCATCCCCTTCATATGGATCTGTGCGGTCCAATGAGAGTGCCAACCATCAACGGGAAGAGATATGTGTTAGTAGTGGTTGATGACTTCTCCCGATTCACTTGGGTTAAGTTTTTGAGGACAAAGGATGAAACTCCAGATGTTATCATTAAACTCATTAAGCAACTTCAAATCCGACTCAACAAAACGGTTCGAATCGTCCTAACTGACAATGGAACTGAGTTTGTTAATAAAGTACTCAATGAATTTTATGAAAATGTTGGAATCAGTCCTCAAAGAAGTGTTCCTCGAACTCCTCAACAGAACGGTGTAGTTGAAAGACGAAATCGAACTCTTGTAGAAGCTGCAAGAACAATGCTGATTTACTCAAAGGTTCCAATGTTTCTATGGGCTGAAGCTATTGCCACTGCTTGTTACACTCAAAATCGATCTCTAATTCACACTTCTCATGGAAAGACTCCATACGAACTTGTCCACAATCGAAAACCTGATCTATCATATCTTCGTGTGTTTGGTGCTTTATGCTATCCAACTAATGACGGACAAGATTTAGGTAAATTGAAAGCTAAAGCAGACATTGGAGTATTTGTTGGATATGCACCAAACATAAAAGGTTACCGAATCTACAACATGAGAACCCGAGATATCATGGAAACAATTCACGTTACGTTTGATGAGCTGACCGGTCAAATGGCTCCAGGACAATCCTGTTCTGGACCCGCATCTCTACATTCATCAAGTAGTCCTATCAGTTTTACTCTTGCAACAAATCTGTCACCTGCAACTCCTTATGTAACTCCCACTGAAGATGATTTAAAGAAATTGTTTGATCCTATGTTTGATGAACATTATGAGCCAAGTGCCAATGATCTGTCAATTCCATCAACAGAGGCTTCTTCTATCCCTGTCAATGAAGATAACCCTTCAGTGTCAATATCATTAAGTCAAGAAGCATCTGCTGCTGATCACTCTGTCTCATCAGCAAATCATCCATCATCGAGTGTACATCATGGAATTGCATCTGACACCAATGATGAAGTTAATCCCTTTGCTACTCCCGAAGATGTACCATTTGAGAACGTATTTGCTCCTGAATCATCATCAGAACCATTTTCATTAGGAGAAATTGACTCTGCAACTTCAGTTCCTCAACCACAACCACATGAACACCTAATAAAATGGACTCATGATCATCCATTGGACAACATCATTGGAAACCTATCTCGTCCTGTATCCACACGGAAACAACTTGCAACCGATGCCTTATGGTGCTTCTTCAACTCCGTACTCTCTAAGGTCGAACCAAAAGATGTTAAAACTGCCATGAATGAAGACAGCTGGTTCAATGCCATGCAAGAAGAAATTCATAAGTTTGATCGACTTGATGTATGGGAATTAGTACCTGCTCCAGTCTGTGCTATGATCATTGCTCTAAAGTGGATCTTCAAAGTGAAACTTGATGAGCATGGTGACGTCTTAAAGAACAAGGCTCGATTAGTTGCTAAAGGATACCGTCAAGAGGAGGGTATTGACTTTGGAGAATCATTTGCTCATGTTGCTCGTATCGAGGCAATAAGAATATTCTTGGCTAATGCTGCAAGTAAGAATATGATTGTCTATCAGGTGGATGTAAAGACGACTTTTCTCAACGGAGATCTTAAAAAGGTCGTATACGTCAGCCAACCAGAAGGTTTTGTGAATCCAGAGCATCCTACTCATGTCTATCGCTTGAAGAAGGCTCTTTACGGCTTGAAGCAATCTCCAAGAGCATGGTATGACACTCTATCAAAGTTTCTTCTATCTACTGGATTCAGCAAAGGAGCAGTTGATCCGACATTGTTCACCACGAAGTCAGGCAAACATTTAATTCACGTTCAAATTTATGTTGATGACATTATTTTTGCCTCGACTGACCCCAATGAATGTGACCGTTTTTCTATGGAGATGGGCTCCAAATTTCAAATGTCAATGATGGGACAAATGTCATTTTTCTTGGGATTACAAATTTCACAAAGTCTCGGAGGCATTTTTATAAATCAATCTAAATATGCTAATGAAATCTTAAAGAAATTTGGATTTACCTCAAGTGACCCTGTTGACACTCCTATGGTGGAGCGTACAAAACTAGATGAGGACCACTCAAGGATCATAGTAGATCAAACGAAATATCGTAGTATGATTGGATCCCTGATGTACCTCACAACCAGCAGACCAGACATTTTGTTCGTTGTATGCATGTGTGCTAGATACCAGGCTAAGCCTACCAAAAAGCACCTTGAAGCGGTTAAACGGGTCTTTCGGTACCTGATAACGCTACACTCGTCGTTCGGGGTCAAGGAAACTTCCTTTTCTTCGAGCAAGTTTTATAACACCCTAGGCAGTGAACCTAATCGTTGTAGTGTAGTAATTAGGGTAAGCCACGGGTATTGATATCGTTCTCTAGGGGAATAGGAATGCTAGTAAGGAGTTACTATGCTAAGGTTAAGGTTGAGGAAGATTATTTTTTATCTTTTTATGTTTTATGAAATGGAAAGGTACGAATCTCGGGTATTGGATTTGGGGGGTTGGTATTTCTACCGATTACTCTACTATTATCTAATTATCTAAACTAAGGTTGTGGGAGTCTATGTCTAATTAATGTGTGCTCGTATGATAGTTTAAAGATGTGTTTACTTAGTTTGTATTACTCCTTAATTATCTCCTATTGGTGGTTGAATTGTCACATCCTTATTCTTAGTTGCGTTGTGTGTCTAAAGTTGTAGGGTATGCGTTTCTCCCTAACTCTTTGAACTTACCAAAGGGTCTCGTCTACAAACCCACTAGGGATGATAAACTCCTACTCTAAGGCGCTCTTTGGATGGTTTAGCCTACAACTACTCAGGTAATTATATTCTAAGGTTCACAAAGATGAATCAAGCATTAAGTACACAACGAATGACCTATCGCATTACTAGATCATTAATCAACTAAGATAAGAAACAACCAATCAATATTCAATAATTAAGTTTCATACTTCCTAAGCAAACACACAAATAAATTAGCCGGACATGGAGAACATGCAAGCATACACACAAATAATCAAAGACATAATTGAATTAATGAAGTAAAGACTTATCTTGATGTAAGATAGGGTTTAAAACCCTAAAATACTGTACAAGACACCTTAGGTTCGGTTTTAGGTTTTTACTCCAAAGACTCTCCACCACCAAGACTGAAAAATTCAGATTCTATATATATAAGATTACATATGCGACGGCGTCACCTTATGTTTTGTGACGCCGTCGTGTCGCCGTCATTAGGGTTTCGTCTTGGCCACGTTAACCTTGCGACGGCGTCACCTTATGTCCGTGACGCCGTCCTCTTCAGCTTCTGACGTCGTCTGGATTGCATCTAGGCCGTCTGAGTAGCGACGGCCTACTCTTTTACAACTGGACGTCGTCGCTTGAAAATACGAGTTTTGGGTTCTGGACCGTCACAACAATTTTGGGACGGCGTCGCAATTTAGAACCTGACGCCGTCGCCTTCTAATTTCAGCAACTGTGAGTGTCTCGATTTTGACTTTGGCCATTTTCTTCATATATTCGCGCCTTTTCGTCCAAATAAGTGCCATTCCAACATTTTGCCTTCAAGAGACCTAAAAAGTGAAAAGGAACGATATTAAGCAATAACGGATACAAAAGTGATCAAATAAGGACTTAAACGACCCCTCAAAATGGTACCTTTTAAAACCTTATCAAATATCCCTACACTTGTTATTTGCTTGTCCTCAAGCAAATGTGCTTTTAGCCAATTAATTTATGAGTTAGGGGTCATGAAGCATTAATTCAAAACGGTCCACAACACATATAAGCCCCGCAAAAGTCATAACAAGCACGGAAATTACATACTAGCACCTCACATGGGGTGTTTGGATACTCACATCTCTCTCGGGTGTATATATGAAATATAACAAATAGGAAATGGAAGATAAACACTCATTAACCGGTCCTAGTACATAGATTACCATAGGCTTGAGAATAGATCAAACCTCCATCGCTTTGGCGTAAGCACCTAGGAAAGACTATCAAAGAGGTCTTTTAAAGGGTTGTAACGTTAGGCTTACGGTAGGGAAATAAAGGGTTTGGTGGGATAGGCAATGTAGTGGTGGAAAGTCAAAAATCTCTATGTTAAATGCATACGAAGAATGGCGTTGCTAAGCCAAGACTCGACACTCTAAAACTCTAGGTAACTGAAATAAACAAACATAAATTTAAATATTGATGTAGGATGGTAGCCCATATGGTTTTTTTTTTTTTTTTTTTTTTTTTTTTTTTTTTTTTTTTTTTTTTTTTTTTTTACACTCTATTTTTTTTCTCTTTTTCTCTTTTTCTATTTTTTTTGATTTTTTTTTTTTTTTTTTTCATACTCTTTTACTCTACCATCCTCTACGATAACATCAAAATACTAGGGATTTACAGGCATATCCCTACACTTGAGTTTTTATTACTCTAACACTAATTTGACCCGATTTGAAAAGATCAAAACACTTGGGGTACATTATTACGCAAACAAAGGGAATTTGAATTTTTAACGTTCCCTTCCCGTCATTTCATAAACTTTAACTTTTCCCATGAATCCCAATCATCCCAAAACTGTATACAAAGGATATGACTCGACTTAGCAACTTATGCAAACAACTAGATAATTGAACTAAGGGTTTGGGGTAATAACAATAATGCACTAAAAGTGAGTGCATAAGGGGTAGGCTAAGGCGATTTGGGTGTATATTTGGGGGTGGGGTGTAAACAATGCTCTTCATTGATATTCCGGAAAAACCGAAACATCACGAGAACCGCGAAAAGGATAGGCTCTGAGGAGCAGTTGATCCGACATTGTTCACCACGAAGTTAGGCAAACATTTAATTCACGTTCAAATTTATGTTGATGACATTATTTTTGCCTCGACTGACCCCAATGAATGTGACCGTTTTTCTATGGAGATGGGCTCCAAATTTCAAATGTCAATGATGGGACAAATGTTATTTTTCTTGGGATTACAAATTTCACAAAGTCTCGGAGGCATTTTTATAAATCAATCTAAATATGCTAATGAAATCTTAAAGAAATTTGGATTTACCTCAAGTGACCCTGTTGACACTCCTATGGTGGAGCGTACAAAACTAGATGAGGACCACTCAAGGATCATAGTAGATCAAACGAAATATCGTAGTATGATTGGATCCCTGATGTACCTCACAACCAGCAGACCAGACATTTTGTTCGTTGTATGCATGTGTGCTAGATACCAGGCTAAGCCTACCAAAAAGCACCTTGAAGCGGTTAAACGGGTCTTTCGGTACCTGATAACGCTACACTCGTCGTTCGGGGTCAAGGAAACTTCCTTTTCTTCGAGCAAGTTTTATAACACCCTAGGCAGTGAACCTAATCGTTGTAGTGTAGTAATTAGGGTAAGCCACGGGTATTGATATCGTTCTCTAGGGGAATAGGAATGCTAGTAAGGAGTTACTATGCTAAGGTTAAGGTTGAGGAAGATTATTTTTTATCTTTTTATGTTTTATGAAATGGAAAGGTACGAATCTCGGGTATTGGATTTGGGGGGTTGGTATTTCTACCGATTACTCTACTATTATCTAATTATCTAAACTAAGGTTGTGGGAGTCTATGTCTAATTAATGTGTGCTCGTATGATAGTTTAAAGATGTGTTTACTTAGTTTGTATTACTCCTTAATTATCTCCTATTGGTGGTTGAATTGTCACATCCTTATTCTTAGTTGCGTTGTGTGTCTAAAGTTGTAGGGTATGCGTTTCTCCCTAACTCTTTGAACTTACCAAAGGGTCTCGTCTACAAACCCACTAGGGATGATAAACTCCTACTCTAAGGCGCTCTTTGGATGGTTTAGCCTACAACTACTCAGGTAATTATATTCTAAGGTTCACAAAGATGAATCAAGCATTAAGTACACAACGAATGACCTATCGCATTACTAGATCATTAATCAACTAAGATAAGAAACAACCAATCAATATTCAATAATTAAGTTTCATACTTCCTAAGCAAACACACAAATAAATTAGCCGGACATGGAGAACATGCAAGCATACACACAAATAATCAAAGACATAATTGAATTAATGAAGTAAAGACTTATCTTGATGTAAGATAGGGTTTAAAACCCTAAAATACTGTACAAGACACCTTAGGTTCGGTTTTAGGTTTTTACTCCAAAGACTCTCCACCACCAAGACTGAAAAATTCAGATTCTATATATATAAGATTACATATGCGACGGCGTCACCTTATGTTTTGTGACGCCGTCGTGTCGCCGTCATTAGGGTTTCGTCTTGGCCACGTTAACCTTGCGACGGCGTCACCTTATGTCCGTGACGCCGTCCTCTTCAGCTTCTGACGTCGTCTGGATTGCATCTAGGCCGTCTGAGTAGCGACGGCCTACTCTTTTACAACAGGACGTCGTCGCTTGAAAATACGAGTTTTGGGTTCTGGACCGTCACAACAATTTTGGGACGGCGTCGCAATTTAGCACCTGACGCCGTCGCCTTCTAATTTCAGCAACTGTGAGTGTCTCGATTTTGACTTTGGCCATTTTCTTCATATATTCGCGCCTTTTCGTCCAAATAAGTGCCATTCCAGCATTTTGCCTTCAAGAGACCTAAAAAGTGAAAAGGAACGATATTAAGCAATAACGGATACAAAAGTGATCAAATAAGGACTTAAACGACCCCTCAAAATGGTACCTTTTAAAACCTTATCAAATATCCCTACACTTGTTATTTGCTTGTCCTCAAGCAAATGTGCTTTTAGCCAATTAATTTATGAGTTAGGGGTCATGAAGCATTAATTCAAAACGGTCCACAACACATATAAGCCCCGCAAAAGTCATAACAAGCACGGAAATTACATACTAGCACCTCACATGGGGTGTTTGGATACTCACATCTCTCTCGGGTGTATATATGAAATATAACAAATAGGAAATGGAAGATAAACATTCATTAACCGGTCCTAGTACATAGATTACCATAGGCTTGAGAATAGATCAAACCTCCATCGCTTTGGCGTAAGCACCTAGGAAAGACTATCAAAGAGGTCTTTTAAAGGGTTGTAACGTTAGGCTTACGGTAGGGAAATAAAGGGTTTGGTGGGATAGGCAATGTAGTGGTGGAAAGTCAAAAATCTCTATGTTAAATGCATACGAAGAATGGCGTTGCTAAGCCAAGACTCGACACTCTAAAACTCTAGGTAACTGAAATAAACAAACATAAATTTAAATATTGATGTAGGATGGTAGCCCATATGGTTTTTTTTTTTTTTTTTTTTTTTTTTTTTTTTTTTTTTTTTTTTTTTTTTACACTATTTTTTTTCTCTTTTTCTCTTTTTCTATTTTTTTCGATTTTTTTTTTTTTTTTTTTTCATACTCTTTTACTCTACCATCCTCTACGATAACATCAAAATACTAGGGATTTACAGGCATATCCCTACACTTGAGTTTTTATTACTCTAACACTAATTTGACCCGATTTGAAAAGATCAAAACACTTGGGGTACATTATTACGCAAACAAAGGGAATTTGAATTTTTAACGTTCCCTTCCCGTCATTTCATAAACTTTAACTTTTCCCATGAATCCCAATCATCCCAAAACTGTATACAAAGGATATGACTCGACTTAGCAACTTATGCAAACAACTAGATAATTGAACTAAGGGTTTGGGGTAATAACAATAATGCACTAAAAGTGAGTGCATAAGGGGTAGGCTAAGGCGATTTGGGTGTATATTTGGGGGTGGGGTGTAAACAATGCTCTTCATTGATATTCCGGAAAAACCGAAACATCACGAGAACCGCGAAAAGGATAGGCTCTGAGGGGTTAACTAGGGGTATCGTGTACTAAAGATGAGTACAACGCAAAGGGTGTGGGGGAATTACTCAACCGATGTGGAAGAAGTAATTATATTACGGGTATCAAACAAGGGTTATCCTAATGCCTCTTATCATTTAGTTATTCCTAACTACACAAGTGTAGCCTCACTTGCGATCTCGGAATGCATCACAAAACAAGTTCTAGAATCTAATATACTACCGGTTCACACTCTAAGCATTAAAGATGAATGCTTTAATTCCTACTAATCTAAGGGCGATCCTCACATTTTGGTGGAATTTGGGTGGTAAAGGGTTTTTGTGCTAGTCATGCAACTTCCTATCCATGAGACGCTTTTGTTAAGACTAATGGCCCACTCCTATATGTCATGAAAATTTTTAAATTTGGTGCCAAAATTACCCTAACCGACATTTTCTCATGGTTTATTACACAATCTCAATTGGACAAAGCAAATAGTCAAGGATAAGCATAGTTTCAAAGTTCCCGTTTTATTTTCCCTCCCTACACTTAAACTGAACATTGTCCCCAATGTTCCCCGAAAGTATCAAAGTTATGATAAAAGAAGGTAATTAAAAACGAAAGAAACTAATACTCCCCTGATTAGCTCGGTAGGATCCGTGTAAAGTGGTGGTTAAATCCTTTTCAAGAAGAATTATTGCGTGAAAAGCTCCTTCCAATCTTATGTAACTTCTTCTTGACAAACTAAACCTGCACACTTGAAGAAAACAAACGAAACCTTCGCGTAAAATCGGCGGTAATAATATATATAAGACTCGATTTAAACTAGGATATAATGCTTGTGGAATGGATGTTTACAGAATTTCTAAGAAAATTAAGACCTGGAAAATTCCAAAAATTTATAAGTAGCTCAGAAAACGAGAAAAAAGTAATCTGATGTTTTTACTCCTTCCTGACGCCGTCAGGTTGCAATCCTGACGCCGTCAGGTTGCAATCCTGACGCCGTCAGGTTATCCTGACAAAAACTGGTCTGCGATTTTCTGGAAAAAATTCTGGAAAATTAACATCTTTAGAATCTGGAAAAATTTCTGCAAAACATCCATTATGACTCGATACAAGCATTTGACTCAAACAAACAAACATAAATATCTTTTAGTTAATTGTTATTCTCATGTTTACGTTTCTTTTGAAAACGTGTGTAATCCTCCCTACACTTATCCCTTATGTAAAATACCTTTACATGTAATTAAGACGAGGTTAAAAACAAAATAAAGCATTTTTACAAATTTAAACATGAGGATAAACAATTAATAAAAGATATATGACACTAACAAGCAAACAATTAAGCATGGGTTGCCTCCCACGAAGCGCTTTTCTTTATTTAAGAGTCTTGTAGCTAGACTCATAGTCGTGCTCCTACGTTTTCTCATTACCGCCCTCTTGACGGTTTCTAATGGGGGATTCCTTGTTGTAGAAGTGCCCTAAAATGCGCTTCTCTAAGAGTTCATCCTCTCCCCAATCGGTCCTATATTCCGGTCCTAGGCTCAAGCAATCCTTATAGAATCCGAAAATCTTAGCCATAACATAATCAACACCTTTTTCCCTATCCTCATCATTCCTATAATAGACCGACAGTTTAAGTTCCTTTTCATCATTAGAGAGTGATGAAAACTTCTCAATCTTAAACGGCATTTGGTAAGCTATGTCATCGGTCTCATTCTTGAATCGCACTACTCCTAACGAGGGGTCATAGGTCATCCCGGTGCTTTCTATGAAAGGTTTTCCTAGAATAACATGGGACAAGCTAGGGTCTATGGCCGTGCTAATATCATCCACAATTATGAAATCCGTAGGAAACGTGAAACTACCTACATAAACGGGCAATCCCTTAACTCTTCCTAGAAAATTGCAACTAACATTAGGATTATTGGGGTCTTGCCTAGTTGGAATAGGCTTCTTCAATATCCAATTGTAATATGTGCTAGTCATTATGTTGATTGGGGATTTGCGATCAATGTAGGCTTTTGCCACAAAAAGGTGTCCTATGACACATGGTATGTTAAGATTCCAAGGGTTCCCAAACTTGATTCGAGGACTTTTCCTAACATACATGTGACGGAGGTCACGCACTAAGTGAGGGTGGCGAGATAGTTCTTCTTCCGTAGGAAATTTGTTGAAATAGTCAATGTCTACTTCATCTACTTCCTCGGGTGTTTCATCATCCACAAGTGTATAGTCCTCTTCGTCATTTGTTTCATTAGGTTCAACTAAGGCGATGGTATTGACGAATTGGACATACTTCGTTAGCTTGCTTGGATCCTTAATCTCTATACCTGAAGGCTCGGGAGTTGAGATAGCACTAACCTTCTTATCACTATTAGCTATGGCTTTCAAAAGGTTGTCTATTTTCCTATCCATCTCGGCTTGTTGATGGTTAAAGCGGTCCGAGAGCTTAGCCATTTGGGTTTCTTGGGATGCAACTAGGTTTTGCAACATCCCTTCGACATTTTGTTGGTTAGGACCGTTAGGTGGGGGCCATGAGAAATCATTAGAGGTGAATTCTTTGGTTTGTCCCCAGTAGAAGTCGGGCTTGTTTTTCCATGCTTCACGGGTTTCATTGAAATTCCTAGGTCCGGGTGTTGTAGGGAATCTTCCTCCCGCTCCATTAATACGCGAGGATGCGTAGTCAACAGAAGCGTGTTCGGGGGATCGGGTGCTAGTGCGCATGTTATGAGGATCAGGAAACGGCTCGCACGAGGAAGAAACTTTGTTCACATGGTGTGAAGACTTAGGATTTTCGTAGGAACTCATGAGGAATTTAACTTGATCTTCAAGTTCGATCATCCTACGGTCGGAAGGAGGCAAGGAGATTGCCTTCACGGTTTTGGGCAGCTCACGGGGGTCATCCCAACTTTCGTTGTCATAGAGGGCGAGGTCCTCTATTATTCCCCATGATTCTTCTGCGGTGAGATCACTAAGTTTTCCCCCGGCCGCTTGGTCAATGGATCGCTTAGTGGGGAAGTTGACATGATCATAAAAGATTTGGACTTGGAGCCAAAGATCAATGCCGTGATGAGGGACTTTATGAAGTAAGTCCTTGAATCGGGTCCATGCTTCGTAGAGAGATTCACCTTGACGTTGTTGAAACATCAAGATGTCATTCCTAAGCTTAGTGGTTCTCCCCGGTGGGAAAAATTGAGCAAGGAATCGAGAAGTAAGATCATCCCAACTTGAGATGGAGCCGGCGGGAAGTCGCTCAAGCCAATTACTAGCTTGGTCCCGTAGAGAGAATTGGAAGAGACGCAAGCGCGTGGTCTCCCGAGTAGTAGCATCAAGGTCGATGGAATCGACGATTTTGAGGAAATCCCTCAGATGCTGATTTGGATCTTCGGAACGAAGTCCATGGAATGCACATCCGTTTTGCACCAACCGGATGGTGTCGGATCGCAGGGCCGTAGTTTGGGCTTGGTCGGGAAGCTCAATGGTGTTCCTATAGCCTAGGTGGCTTGGTCTCAAGTATTCACCAAGAGTACGGGCTCTTGGCGGGTCATTTGGTGGTAGGTTGATGAATGGTAGTGGGTTATCACCTTCCATGATGAAAAGTGATGGGGTTACGAACAAAGGTTACGAAGAAGGGGGATAGACTAAGAGGAAGCTAAAAATGAAAAAAATTTACTTGATAGGAATCAAGCAAAGAACCTACACGAGGTGGACTACTAACTAGCTATTCTATTCCCCGGCAGCGGCGCCAAAAACTTGATAACGCTACACGCGTCGTTCGGGGTCAAGGAAACTTCCTTTTCTTCGAGCAAGTTTTATAACACCCTAGGCAGTGAACCTAATCGTTGTAGTGTAGTAATTAGGGTAAGCCACGGGTATTGATATCGTTCTCTAGGGGAATAGGAATGCTAGTAAGGAGTTACTATGCTAAGGTTAAGGTTGAGGAAGATTATTTTTTATCTTTTTATGTTTTATGAAATGGAAAGGTACGAATCTCGGGTATTGGATTTGGGGGGTTGGTATTTCTACCGATTACTCTACTATTATCTAATTATCTAAACTAAGGTTGTGGGAGTCTATGTCTAATTAATGTGTGCTCGTATGATAGTTTAAAGATGTGTTTACTTAGTTTGTATTACTCCTTAATTATCTCCTATTGGTGGTTGAATTGTCACGTCCTTATTCTTAGTTGCGTTGTGTGTCTAAAGTTGTAGTGTATGCGTTTCTCCCTAACTCTTTGAACTTACCAAAGGGTCTCGTCTACAAACCCACTAGGGATGATAAACTCCTACTCTAAGGCGCTCTTTGGATGGTTTAGCCTACAACTACTCAGGTAATTATATTCTAAGGTTCACAAAGATGAATCAAGCATTAAGTACACAACGAATGACCTATCGGATTACTAGATCATTAATCAACTAAGATAAGAAACAACCAATCAATATTCAATAATTAAGTTTCATACTTCCTAAGCAAACACACAAATAAATTAGCCGGACATGGAGAACATGCAAGCATACACACAAATAATCAAAGACATAATTGAATTAATGAAGTAAAGACTTATCTTGATGTAAGATAGGGTTTAAAACCCTAAAATACTGTACAAGACACCTTAGGTTCGGTTTTAGGTTTTTACTCCAAAGACTCTCCACCACCAAGACTGAAAAATTCAGATTCTATATATATAAGATTACATATGCGACGGCGTCACCTTATGTTTTGTGACGCCGTCGTGTCGCCGTCATTAGGGTTTCGTCTTGGCCACGTTAACCTTGCGACGACGTCACCTTATGTCCGTGACGCCGTCCTCTTCAGCTTCTGACGTCGTCTGGATTGCATCTAGGCCGTCTGAGTAGCGACGGCCTACTATTTTACAACTGGACGTCGTCGCTTGAAAATACGAGTTTTGGGTTCTGGACCGTCACAACAATTTTGGGACGGCGTCGCAATTTAGCACCTGACGCCGTCGCCTTCTAATTTCAGCAACTGTGAGTGTCTCGATTTTGACTTTGGCCATTTTCTTCATATATTCGCGCCTTTTCGTCCAAATAAGTGCCATTCCAGCATTTTGCCTTCAAGAGACCTAAAAAGTAAAAAGGAACGATATTAAGCAATAACGGATACAAAAGTGATCAAATAAGGACTTAAACGACCCCTCAAAATGGTACCTTTTAAAACCTTATCAGTACCTCCAAGGAACTATTAACATGGGACTTTGGTATCCGAAAGACTCCGGTATGTCACTAACGGCCTATGCAGATGCTGACCATGCAGGATGTCAAGATACACGTCGAAGTACATCAGGTGGTGCTCAATTTTTAGGTGATAAGCTTGTAAGCTGGTCTTCCAAGAAACAAATGAGCACTTCCATATCCTCTACAGAGGCTGAATACATAGCCATGTCATCTTGTTGTGCTCAAATCTTATGGATGAGATCCCAATTATCTGACTATGGCTTTGTATTCAACAAAGTTCCTATGTATTGTGATAACAAAAGTGCCATTGCTCTCTGCTGCAACAATGTTCAACACTCTAGAGCAAAGCACATCGACATTCGACATCACTTCATAAGGGAACAAGTTGAAAAAGGTGTGGTTGAATTATACTTCGTAAGGACTGAATATCAACTAGCAGACATCTTCACCAAAGCTCTTTCTCGAGAACGCTTTGAGTTCATTCTTCCACGACTAGGCTTAAAGAGCCTTCAACCAGAAACACTCAAACGTCTTCAGAAAGACGTCGAGGAGTAAAGGTGTTCAACTCTATCTATTCTTTGTATATATCTTAAAAAAAAAAAAAAAAAAAAAAAAAAAAAAAAAAAACCAAATACAAAAATATAAAACCTACAAAACAAAAATAGAAAAATATAAAACTTTTCAAAATCCATAAAAATCAGAAAATCTTGAAAATCTTCAAAAATATTGTTTATTTATCTTGTTTTTCTTGTCGGTTCGATAACATCTATGGTCTTTGAGTTGTCACTCAAAGAATGACACGGGACTCTAGATGAAGTTCGAATTTATAAAAAAAATAATAATAATAAAAAAATTAAAAAAAAGATTGAGATGGAAAAAAATGTAGGTTTATTGTCATTTTCAGGCAGTAACCCGTTTTTAAAGAAAGAACAGAGCCATGCCTTATATTGTTTTTTCAAAATCTCATGCTCTGATTCTATAAACATTTTCTTACTATCTAATGAAAACTAATTGTGTTGCAAAATAACTCGACCTATATTTTTGAAAATCATTTGGACTTAAAGTTTGTCAAAATATCTATCTCTCAATCAACAACTTAGGTCATTGATTGAGGGGGAGAATGATTTCAATTAAATCAAAAGGTTATTTGTCACTCAATTGTTTTCAAAAGATAATCATGCATGTTTAATCAATGGAGTTTAAAGTCTCAAAATCCGATCCTTATCAGTCAAAATGTTTTCATAATCAAGTCACAATTCTCCTTAAAAGCTTTCCAAATCAATTTAAATCTACAGAGATCACAACTCTCAAATGATTTAAAAATTGTGATCGGGGGAGAATTTGTGATTTAAATTGGAGTTAAACTGATAATTCAGTAAATGGTTTCATAAAGTGTTTAGCAAGCCTTCCTCCCCACATGTGACAAACGATTTCAAATTTTCCATGTACATGTTGAAGGGGAGCATCTATCTTAAACCACAAAGAATTGAAACGTGATTAATTTGTCTCAAAGTGCAGGTTCCCTCTAGTACGTGCAAAACTCTTTTAAACCACGAGGCACATTTTGAGGGGGAGCAATCTTTTGAAAACCTCATCCTTCCCCAAAATGCTTTATCTACTTGATTTAATCTGGGAAGTGATGATGATATCTTTTAGAAAATGGTAATCAAAAGAGTTATTTCTTCCTCTTGCCTCCGTGTGCCAAACGATTTCAAATACATGAAGCACATGTTGAGGGGGAGCTCTCGTTCTAAAAATATCAAAAACAATTCAGGTACAAAATGCTTTGATAATATATCACAAGTATCTGGATTGAGTGTCAAATGGTTTTCAATTGGTTCCAATGGCAGATGAACCATACCAAATAGACCGACCAAATTTACTTTATGCATGATGATATAAGGATGGTTAGGTTAGGTATTCGTTCCCATGATCCGCCAGAACCGGAGGGATCTACCCAGGGACAATCCACTAGATAGTGTAGAGTCCTTAGGTATATTGAGAAAAGGAGAAAAGTGAGATATGGGAAGAGTGCGAACTGAGATAGAGCTAGAACTGGAATAAACCCAACAAGGTTCTAGTTATGAAATCTCGGTAAGCACTGAAGGGGTTGAAGAATGAAAAAGAATTGAATGAGAAAAGGGTGAAAATAAATAGCCCTCCAAATATTCAACCTTAGGGCAGAAACCGGGTTCAATTCATATGCTACTAGTGGTTACTAAGGTAACACTGGTATTGAAGACAAGACGTCATGAACCCAGTGACGCACTGCACTACAACTTCCCAAACTACTCAAGTTCCTCTTAAAAGGTCTTGTTTCATTCTCACGGGGAACCGACATTATCTATCGACTTTCTCATAGAGTTTGTTGATATTGAAGAAGGAGACCCTCTCCCCAGTCTCCGGCATAGGAACCAAATGTGCACAATTGATTCTAGAGCCACGAGATCATCATATAAATCTCCTTAAGACACTATCAATGAAGACTCTCTGTTTCACACAATGTGGAAAGTGAGAATATATATTAAGAGTCCTACGCATTATCCTTGTGGTATTGCCAGAACATCCGAATGATATTTTAAATATTCACGATGAAGATGGAAATCCTTCTAGAGCCAACATCAAACAAGCTCTTGGTGGGTGGCATGTGATATCTTGCAAAAGATCAAGCTTGTGACAACTGGATAGAAACGATGGGGCGATTCATTCTTGAATCAACCTTGGTCCAGGAAATGGATTGACGGATATCTTTGAAAAACCGGTCGCTGTGCTTATAAAACTCTTTTCTTTAGCTCATCGACTGTGTACTAATATTTCAAAATAAAAGGTGTTTATGATTGATAATTGATTTTCGTTAAAAACTTCGTTGTATTGCAAAAACAATTTCTATTGAGCATTACACGATTGTTCTTCAAATATCTTTTTATCAATCAGTGAATCTCTATTCGCTGGTTCACTCACTCCGTGTTGTCTTCTTTGAGACGTTCCGGTTTGAGAACAGCTAGAACAGCTGCGAAACCCTGTCAAGGAAATTCTTCGGAATTTTACCTGATCACAGGCAGTACTTGTACTGATCAACGGGGAACCGTGGGCCGTGTACCTCAATTCAACGAAAGTGATCAAAGACACTTTCGTGCGCTTTATTGCTAAATGTTGTATGCAGGTACGTCCGACGTTTGCAGCTGATCAGAATGAAGCAGTCAATCCATAGCCGCATGCTCACTCAACACATTCATCGCAAAAGAAATCATGATTAGTGCATCAATGACTCTGATATTTTTCACACCATGCTTCTGCTACGATGCTGCCAATATCATGAATCAATAAAAGCTACCGCTACTATGATGAAAGGATGTCATTATCCAGAAAGTGTGAGCATGTCGGTCCAAAAGTCACAACATCACATGATGGCAACACAATAATGGAAGAGTCAGAGATTTATGGTTGCTGATGATCTCAAAGCTGGTTCAAATACTCAAACATCACTTGGATCAGTTAAAGACCTCCACTCGAAAGTACAAAACATGCGAAACATGAAGAATCAAAGACTACGAGCTAAAGAACAAAAGTGCTGAATCAAAGAAACCAAGAACAACGAAATGTTTATCAGTGAGTAATCATTGTAAGTTGAGGTGACCTCCCTTAGGGGGAGATTGTTAGGATTTAGTAAATCCATTACTTAAAGTGCCAGTCACCTCAAGTATGTATGCTCGTTAGAAAGCTCGTAGCCATTGTAATTCTGTGATAGTATTTAGATTACTTTGTAACACCGTGGAGGACGGACGGGTCTTTACCCACTGTATGCCTGATCCACAGCCTAATAGAGGCGTCTCATGCTTGTACCCTATAAATACCCTTTGCCCTCCAAGGCAAAGGGTTGGAGCTTTCATAATACATTTTTTCTTTGTCTCTCTAAAGTTCCCATCCTCTCCCACTTTCTCTCTCTAAACCTTATCTCTGTACGCATAACTTGTGCTTATGATGTGTTTGTGATAAACCAAGATCCTACAATTAGGGTTTACTTAAAATCGACTAAGGTTAAATCAATTTAGGGTTTCACCAAAAATCCAATTGGGATTTTCACTATAGTCTTGCACAAGCGTATAGATAGCGATTCAATTAGAATGCTAGTTCAAGGATCATGAAAACAAACCAAACACTTTGATTATCCTCAAAGTCGAACGCACAACCCTAAGGTTTGTGTAATTCGATCGGCCAAGGGACAAGAGGGAGAAAGAAGAGAAGAACGACTTGCTTAAGGTTTCCAAGGATTATACCAATAATGAAACAATTAGTTTGTTTATATAGTGGAATAGCTTGGAGTCCAAGTTGGAATTGGATTCACCCTTGGATCCTTATGGTCGGTCGTATAGCCCAAAGAGAAGGGTTCTAGAACCTTCTCCTAGGCTATTTTCTCTTTAGTTCATCTTCTTAACTTTTAACGTCCGTTAAGTACTAACGGCTGTTATTGTTAATTGTGATTTAATATTTAAAACATAACTATTATTCATTAATTATTATAATTGAATCTCATACGCAACGCGTGCAATCTCATAGGCTCGAGTTCGAACCAGACATACGACTATTAATTAGAGTATTAGGTGCCATGACATACCATAGTTACTCATTCGGGGCCCACGGGGTGCCACATCACTATAACAAACCTCCCCAACTAACCCTCTCCCTCACAACTAACCTCAACTTACTCATTTGAGGTCCACCACTTCCTAAAAATACAAATATTACAAGTATAAAAAAGAGAAAAAGAAAAAAAAACACTAACAAAAAGGACATATTCACCTTCGTCATGCAAACGACGAAGGTAAAAGTGGCGAAGGATGAGGAGGGGCGGTGTCATGGCTAGCTATGGCAAGGATGTCACCTTGGAATGGCGAAGGATAAAGAATCCCACACTGTGTGCTCTTATTGTCCATAAACTAACAGCTCCCACTTAGACATATCTTAATATACATAATGACATTGGTTAGTGTCTAGCAACACGTCAATGCCCCCAAAACAACTAGAGTGTTGTTTCCTGAAGCACATTTTAATGATTCATCATTATGTTATCCTTTTGTTTCAAACACAATGTTAAATATGGATATGAGTCTTAGTCATTCCAAAATTTAATTGTTGTGTTTCTCGTTATATTCTGATTGAACAAGATTACCAAATCATCGGGACGTATTCCAGATTAATATTGGGCATGGCAATACAATCATCTTGTCAACCCTACGAGAGGTCCTGTAGTATTATACTTCAAAACAAATTCTATCTTGATTACAAGCGTAATTCATGAATTTCACAACACTTCTGAAAACAGCCCTTACATGATAACGAATAACGGTACGAATAACGAATAACGCCCTTACATGAAATTCTATCTTGATTACTAGTTACGAATAACGGTAGACTATTTTACAGAAATGGGCTCTACCCATGACCATTCCGGCTTGTCTCTCAAGTCTAAGGATAAATAAATTTTATCATTTACATGATTTACTTGATGACAAAGATCCATAAAGTACAATCATGCCTGTTGGGATAAGTATGATATGAAATATTTTGAATATCATGGAGTTTGGCAGGACCTTCCTCAATACACAAAGTATATTTTATCCAATCCCTCAGTATGTCTTATTTTAACCATATTCCTATATGATTAATCGACATTGGACAATTTAGAATAACACAAGTTATTCATGGATTTAAACACTCAAATATAGGATACAATCTATTATAAATGAAAACAAACATATTAAGTACTTTAATTCATTTAAAAAATTTGTTTAATATATCCTTTATCCAAATACTAATCACAAATTTACATGAGACTATCAGTTAAACGAAGTCCTATGCTCTCAGCATGTTGAGTAAGCTTTGCCATAGGTAAAGCCTTCGTAAAGGGATCAACTTGATTGTCATCTGTGTGAACTTTGAGTAGTTTGATTTTATCAATGTCGACTTGTTCTCGAACATAATGATATCTTCTAGGAAAGTGTCTGGTGCCTTTCATAACTCCTGGTTCATTAGCGAATGTAACAGCTCCAAAATTGTTGCAATACAATTTCATAGGCTCTTCATTTGAGGGCATAACACCAAGCCCTGAAATAAACTTCCTAATCTAAACAACTTCCATCGCAGCTTCTGAAGCAGCTATGTACTCAGCTTCTATTGCAGACATCGCTATGGTACTCTGCTTCGTGCTCTTCCAATCCACTGCTCCTCCATTGATCACAACGACATAACCCATCTGAGACTTCGTATCATCTTTATCAGTCTGCCAGGATGCATTGCAGTAACCTGTAACATCAAGTTCTGCCTCTGGATTCCCACCAAACACTATAAACATATCTCGAGTAGCCTTTAAGTACTTGAAAATGTTCTTAACAGAAGTCCAGTGATTATCACATGGATTTTGTTGATACCGGCTTGTAATATTTTGTGCAAACGCCACATCAGATCTTGTGCTTCTCACTGCATACATGATAGATCCTACAGCCAAAGCATAAGGAACCTTCTTCATGTGTGCCACCTCAGCAGGTGTGGAAGCACATTGTTTGCTACTTAATCCAAGGTCTACTTGCATTGGAAGATATCCCTTCTTGGAATCTTGCATCCTGAATCTCTTCAAGATTTTATCAATGTAAGCACTTTGACTTAATCCAATCAACCGCCTAGATCTATCTCTGTAGATCTTGATTCCTAGAATATATGTTGCTTCTCCTAAATCCTTGGCTTAACCTCTTGTAAACTTAGAATATGTTTTCCCATAATCAATATTTCATCAACATACAAGATAAGGAAAGTAACATTGCTCCTACTGGCCTTACGGTATACACATGGCTCATCAAGATTTTGAGTAAAACCAAATTTCTTGATTTCCTCGTCAAATCTCTTGTTCCATTGCCTTGATGCTTGCTTCAATCTATAAATGGATCTTTGAAGTGTTCATACTTGCTTTGGAAATTGTGGATTCACAAACCTCTCAGGTTGCTCCATAAAGATATCTTATTTAAGACGACCATTCAAGAAGGTGGTTTTGATATCCGTCTACCAAATCTCATAGTCATAGTACGCCGCTATGGCTATAAGAATCCTAATGGCTCTAATGTCTGCTACAAGAGAAAATCTTTCTTCATAGTCAATCCTGAAGGTTTGAGTATAGCCCTTTGCTACTAGACGAGCCTTATAGGTGTGTACTTTACCATCCATGTGAATCTTCTTTTTGAAAAGCCACTTCTGCCAACAACTTTATCATTAGAAGGAAGGTCCTCTTCAACCCAGTCTTCATTATCTTTCATGGATTGCATCTCCACATTCATATCTTCTTTCCATTTGTCCTTTTCAGGATCAACCATGGCAGCCTTATAGTTAGCAGCTTCATTAAGTTCCCCTAAACTATACTCCTTGACCTCTACATTTAGACATAATCATTCAGGAGCATATAGTCCTTTCAGACCTACGAATAGAGTAACTTTAGTTGGAGGGGCGAGACTTTCAGGATCCTCTTGAAGTTGGATAGTGTTTTCAGAAGGTGATGTATATTCTTGATCATATTCCAAATCAATTACTCTCCCACTGAATTCTTGAGATATGAGATTCCTTTCAAGGAAATTAGCATACCTAGCAACAACTAATTTTTTTTTGGTAGATAGTAAAAATAATAACCCGTTGTTTTCTTTGGGTATCCAAGATACACTTAACAGATCTCTGTTGGAGTTTATCTGGCGATTCACGTTTAACAAACTCCTCACAACCCCAGACCTTTAAGTAAGACAAGTTGGGAGCTTTTTCATACCATAATTCGTATAGATTCTTATCAACCTTCTTGGTTGGAACCATATTAAGAATGCGAACAACAGTCTCTAAAGCATAATCCCAAAAGGATAAGGATAGAGTTGTAAGATTAAACATACATCGAACCATGTCTAATAATGTTTGATTTCTCCTCTCAGACACACCATTGTGTTGTGGTGTATATGGAGGAGTGAGTTGCTGGATAATTCCACACTCTTTAAGGTAATATTTAAACTCTTGGCTTATGTATTCACCAACTCTATCGGATTGAAGAGACTTAATCTTCTTTCCAAGTTGTAACTCTACTTCATTTTTGAAAACCTTAAATATTTTAAAAACTTCATGTTTATGTTTAATTAAATAAATATAACATAACGTCTAAGTGGACCACATACGTCTGTATGGATTATTGCAAGTAGATGTGAAGTCCTTTGCGTTTAATGCAGAAAATATTTCCTTGCCATCTTCCCTCCAAGATTCGCACTTATCAAATAATTCATCATTGATAGATTGCAAAATCCCATCGTGTTGCAGCTTTTCAATGCGTTTCTTGCCTATATGAGCAGGCCTACAATGCCAAAGATAAGTATAATCCAAGTCAGACTTAACTCTCCTATTTATAATGTTAAAGACATAATAATTATTATCATTGGACACAAGTTCATGCATATCAATTTCAAACACACCATTCACAGGAATAACATTAAAGTAAAAGACATTATTTAAAGAAACAGAAATTCCATAACTTGTAAATGTATGAGCATAACCATTATCTTTTAACAAAGAAACTGAAATGACACCTCTAATTATAGAAGGTGCGTAATGAAAATTATCTAATACTAGTACTAAGCCGGAAGGCAAAACTAAATCAAAAGTTCCTATAGCTTCAACAGCTGCACGTATTCCATTTCCCACGTACAAGTATTGCTCTCCATAGGCCAACTTCGTTGCTCCTCTAAGTCCTTGTAATGTGTTACAAATATGAGTACCACATCCAGTTCATACACCCATGAATTATATTTATGAGGAAAAGAAAATAATTCTATCATGAAGATACCTGAAGTGCTGGCGACATGACCAACATTCTTTATCTTCTTTTGTTGCAACTCTTGAAGGTAGAGAGGACAGTTCCTCTTCCAATGCACTACCTCATTGCAGTGGTGACAAGCTTGATCCTTTCCAGAATGATCTTTCTTTTTAGGAGGGTACTTCTTGGGATTTGGTTGATAAGCCATAACCTGCTTACCCTCCCTTTGCCTTTACCCTTGCCCTTGTTCGCTTGAGGATTGTTTGGCTTATTAATTATGCCACCTTGTATTGCTATTACTTGAGGTGCATGAGTCTTTTTAGGTAAACCCTTCTCATAATCAATAAGCATTGCATGCAACTCATTTTTTGTCTTCCTCGTGTAATGCATGTTATAGTTACGCACAAATTCAACAAATTCCTTATTAAGGGATCTGTTGATCAGGCCAACACATACATCTTGTGGAAGATGGTAGTTGAGACGCTCAAGTTGATCCAAGTAACTTTTTATCTCAAGTACATAAGTACTCACGGATTTACCCTCCTCCATTTTGCAGCCGTGCAGAGAATCAAGAAGATCATAGAGTTCTACACCTGCCTGCTTCTCAAACATGGACTTCAGTTCTGTTAGCATGCCATGGGGAGAATGAATTTTAAATTGCTTTTTCAATTCAAAACTCATACTGCCAAGCATAATATATGCGACCTCATTATGACGGTCATACTGAATGTTCCATGCTTCCAAGACTTCATTAGGTGAGTCTTGAGGAGGAGCTGGAGCCAAAGGCTGTTCCAATACATCTAGTCTCTTTACAACCCTCAAGACTATCCTAAGTTGCCTAAACCAGTCATTGAAATTATTGTCAGTCAATTTTTATCGATCAAACATTTGTTTGAAAGCAGAACTTATTGTATGATTATCGGGTTGAGCCATTCTATAGAAAAAAATTCAAAAGTTAGTAGTTTCGATAATTCAACCTTTAAAGAAAATTAAATACCTATTGGTTAATACACATAAACCATAAAATTTTCTTAAAGCTAGAATCCAAATTGATATAGTACCATTCAAGGTTCTAAAAGGCGCGCCTTAGCGCCGCTAAGGCGTTGGTAAGGCGCGAGGCGTGGCTTCAGTGTTACGAAACAGACCAAGCCGTCTTCTTAAGGCGTGGCACGTGATGAGGCGCAAAAAAGCGCGATAAGGAGCGTCTTAGCGCGAGGCATGGCGCCTTATTTTGAAGCTTTTAAAGGATTTACTAGTATTTGGGCTAGAATTACCGAATTACTGATATAAGGGATTTGGGCTTGGGTATAGTAACTTTATAAATCAATTTCAACTTTTTAACTTATTTATATGGTTCTACCACTCATATAATGAGTGAAGAAGGTTTTGACGACTACTCCGATGAAGCATGTTTTATTTAAAGAAATGACAAAAAATGCAAGGATAGTTTAGTTTTTGAGTTTATTTCTTATGTATAACGCTTTTTGTAAACTTTATGTATTATATATATACATATGTATGAAATATGATATAAATATATAAATCTATAAAAAAAATTATGTCGGCTTGAGTCACGCCTTAAAAAACGTCGTAGCTTCGCTATGGCTCGTAAGGCTTGAGGCTTGTCTTCGCCGCCACGCCTCACGCTATTTATAACCTTGATACCATTACATCAGTTGATCTGCTAGTAATGATAGTACTCAATAAGGTAAGTGTCGAACAATAATTGCCAAACCTTTTGCAATTCCTAGATCATTATGGGACTTACTAATGGCACTAGGGACAATTGCATAGTGTCATGTAAGCATGTTTCATCCCATCTAATGCCTTGGGTTAAGAGATCTCACCATGTAACTCAATTAAGTTGTCCAATTTGAAAAGTTGTAAATTTATTCCAGCTATGTCTCATATAACGTGGAGATATATTTACCTTGGGATTACAATCTAGCTACGTCTCACGTAACGTAAATGGTAACTGCAAGTGTTCCTTTAATTGGATGGCATAAACTTAAATTTTCAAAGAGTATATTTAATTTGATGTGTAATCAAATGTACGAAGAAGCATGCATACATCTTTGTATCATAGAATTTTAATAACAAACTTTACTCAATTAGTTCTTTTATTATGTTGTATGTCTTATTTATGTGTCAATCCTGTGAACATAAATCAATGACCTTTACACCTTTAAAATTGACGATTCAACGTGATTTTAAGAATAAAGTAAAGAGCTTTTAATCTTGACATTATTTCATCAAAAGTCATCGGTAGCTCCATTTGACGTACAAAGAAGCGGAGAAACAGGTCAGCGCGAAGCATATTAAAAATCTGACTTCTTTAGGGATGTTAGACAACCAGCCTTATACATCTCTTATAGTTTGTCTACAATGGGTGAGCCGTTTGACCAATGAAACAAATAATATCAATAGAATAAAAGTTGAAAACTTTATTGTTAAACACATTAAAAATCATTACATCTTGCAAATCTCGACGCGAGGATGCATTTAACGCATTACGGCATGTAAGGCCAACCTCTTGGTGTCACATAAGATTCTACAAGATTAAAAATTTATAATAAATCAAATTTTACCATTATTAGTCTGGTTTATTTTGTTTTTCTAAAAACGCCCTTTCCTTTACAAGTCAAACAATAATAAAGCAAATAGAAAAAATAACCAACTAATACAATTAACATGCGTAATTTAAATCAACTAACATGTATAGATTTAAAGCAAGACTCCCATTGATTTTCGGCCTAGGTACTATCGGATCACATATATCAATAACTTGGTAGCGTAAGTCTCACTTTAAAGATATACCATAAATCACATAAGTTGATAAAATAACGACACATATAGGGTCTTCCCCAATTAGAATTAATTAAATATTAGATAATTAAGTGTCATACAATTAAATTACTAATAATCTCTAATTAATTAATATCGTCAAAGTATGCATGTAAAAGCACTTAACAATTAATGCATAAAATATCACATATCAAGTTTTATAGATCCATGACAAAATATGCATGTTTTCATCATGGATTTCATATACTCACATATTAACAATTAATATAAGGTAACAAGATCGTTTTTAATGTCATAAACCAAAGTTATATGTTACAAAATACATAAAAAAATTGCATGCAACCTAGGGTTTCTACAATTTTTAAAACCTAAAAAATAATTATGGGTCGTACGACCCATTAGGGTTTTGAAAACAAAAAACTTAGAAAACCATGTAAACATGCAACAATCAATCAAGATTCGTTTTTTTATGTGTTTAGGTAATTAATTACACCATATTAACGGCTCGTGATGCTACTGTTGGAATATGTAATCTACTAATCATATTAAAGACATAAAAATAATCACAAAGCACGCAACGGAAGCATAGATCAATATAGCACAATTAATTAACCATAAAATAAATGAAAATGTACCTTGTTAGCTTCCACGCGAATCAAGAAACAATCAAATTCACAAACCCTAAAATTAGGGTTTATGTAAAATCAATTAGGGTTAAATTGATTTAGGGTTTCACCAAAATTCCAATTGGGACTTTCTCTATGGTCTTGCACACGCGTATAGATATCCATTCAATTAAAATGCTAGTTTAAGGATCACGAAAACAAACCAAACATTTTGATTACCCTCAAAGTCGAACGCACAACCCTAAGGTTTGTGTAATTCGATCGGCCAAGGGACAAGAGGGAGAAAGAAGCCAGTTCGAACTCGAGCCTATGAGATTGCACGCATTGCTTATGAGATTCAATTATAATAATTAATAAATAATAGTTATGTTTTAATTATTAAATCACAATAAACACTAACGGTCATTAGTACTTAATGGAAGTTAGTCTAACGGATGTTAAAAGTCAAGAAGAGGGACTAAAGAGAAAATAACCAAGGAGAAGGTTCTAGAACCCCTCTCCTTGGGCTATATGACCGGCCATAAGGATCCAAAGGGGAATTCCTTTCCAACTTGGACTCCAAGCTATTCCACTATATAAACAAACCCCTTGTTTCATTAGTGGTATAATCCTTGAAAATCCTAAGCAAGCCATACGACTATTAAATATTGTCCACAAACTAACATTAACAATCTTTTATATAATAAAAGAATTACATCATTTCGGAGCGATTTTGTCAATTCATTCTTATTGAAAAAAAATTGGGCCAATAGAATAACTTGATTTTGGCACGTAAGCAAAATCGTGTAATGTGATTGGTTAATAAAAGTCAAAATTAAATTGATTTTGGTCAATCTTTAATTAATTTGGTGGAGAAATTTGATTTGAGAAGAAAAACACATAAAAACATAGGTGTCAAATTTATCAAAACAAAAACTTAAAAAAAAAGATGGGGTAATTAATAAAACTTTAGTGGTTAAATTTTTAAAAATTGTATAGAGTTAAATGTAATATTATAAGTTTCCATGTTTTTTAATAACTTTGGAAATTAAACAAATATTATCTTATACTTTATACCCCCTATACTTTATAACTTAAAAATACAATATATATGTTGTATTAAAACTTCAACATATAAATATACATAGATTATAAATATCATTTTTTTACTATATATGTTTACTAAAGACTCATTTATTTCATATTAAAAGTATGACAAATGTGGACACTAATTTGAATATTAAATACGGATAAATTATTGAAAACGGGAATATAATTATCAAATTATAAGTACGAGCTACTGTAATATGAAAAAAAGAAAACGTGATTTTACTTATAACAACTACTCATGTAATTTTTAAAAAACTTTAAGGAGTATATTTTAACTTCATCAACGTTTATTATGTGCAACTAAACTCGCATATTATGTACATCATAATATCAATAGTGAAATTTAAACAGGAACATCAACATCTATATCAACTAAATATATTTGAATCTTGAGTTATCTAACAAATTTTTTTTTAAAAATTTGATTATACAAAATTCTAATGGATATTAATGGATAATGAAAAACCCGTGCATAAGTATATAATTATATGTAATTACCTTTAAATACACAATATTCAGCATTGATACAGAATAATATTTTTTGTCAAAACTCTGTGCGTGCACAGGTATTATAACTAGTTCAGAACTACGTACACAAACAACATGAAACCAAAGTGTCACATAATATTTTCAGCTCGTAGCGTCACATGGTAAATAAAGAAACTTTTTATTTGCTGAAAACTTAAAGCAACAAAGAGTACTCGGATCATTCTCAAAACAATAATTAAAAGGATACATATTACGTAGTATAAGAATCTGGTCACCAACCAACCCTGCAACATCGAGACTGGCTCATCAACATGATACAATACAGAAAGCTTAGCATATGTTGGGGTTCTGTTAAATAGCAACAACACATCTTAGCAGCTATAGGCGGCTTACTAGTTGATGAAGTACTTACTCTTTCTGCCCTTGAGCTTGTAGGCCAAAATAGTGAAGCTGCAAGCATTTGTTCTTCTTATGAGATTATGGATTCCATGTTGAAAATTAATTAGTTTTGATATTACAGTGCCGTCAAAATCCTAGGTTGATGAGAAACTGAAATAAAAAACCACATTTCAAGTGTGGCACTCTAAATCTCTGTTGCCATCAATTTATAAATGAGAAGCGCAATAGCTTTAACATTGTGAAGCGCAATAGCTGTTGGAACTTTATGTTGAGGTTTGCAAGTTTTTGCATGGATGAAGCAAAATGTACAACTTGTCTATGTGGTGACTTATTGTACAAATTATGGAGCTTGTGGTATAAGCTTATGAAGTAGAAACTACCCATGTGTATATGTGTGTATGGCTGACTTATAAGTCAAACAAGAAAGTAGGAGAGTGGGGTAGATTTGGAAGGCATTCACGGAATGCAACCATCTCCCCATGACCCTAGTTTTTTTTCCTTGAACTAAGAACATGGTTAACTCCTTGTTTTGCTTATCATGACCCTATATAAATGAGTTATGGCAGCTCCTTCTAAAGGCATGCACAACAAAAACATACAGAGTATAGTTTCAGAGAGCTTCTAACTTGCTCTATCTTGCCTCTTCATATTGTCATATTGCGATTTTCTGCACCGCCATTTACATTGCGTTATAATTGTTCGCTGACAATAGACAACGCGGTCTGCATCAATCTTGGGGTCGTTACGTAGGAGGCTTGCAGCGAATCGATCGCACGTAAACACCTTTTAAGGACAAGGAATATCTTCCCGTGCTAGACTCTTTAACGAGTGTTTTTTTTTTGTTTCGTACAGAGAAGACAGCACGCTGATCAATTTAGTGAAAGCTTCTAACAGTCACTGTGGTCGCTTTTGCTACTAGTGTTTTTTTTTAACAGCAATTAATTGTGGCTACATAGCTCCTAGCCCAGAAGGCGTAGCGAGCCCACACAACCAGGTTGGGTCCAGCCCAGAAGGCAATGGCACCCTTCCCTTTACGCACGCGGGAGGAAACCCCTATCGCCCTAGACAAGACTCGAACTTGAGACCTTGCCTAGGAGGGTAGAACCTCCATACCGCTTTTGCTACTAGTGTGGATATATGTCACAAAGGGATCTTAGTTTCGCTAAAGGCTGTTGGAGTCATCATACTGTATGTATGTTGTTTTACTTCTATTTGACAGGTTTCATTCATTTACTTGTTATGTTCTATGTCAATCGTAGTTGATAAAGTTTGTGTTGTCTCAGTTATCTCATCGTCATTTCTTTACACTAGCTAGTAGGTGTAATTAAATATTCTTAAACAACATGAATTTTAATAATTAGAATCCAACAATAGCTATCGATTAGAGCTTGTGTGAGAAAGAATCTACTCAACCACAACAATCAAAATATAACAAAACTACCACAGATATAGATCAGCTGCGGCTTTTCTGTGACGACTACCTTTTGCACTACCACAGATATAGATCAGCATATCTTGCCTACGAAGTGATTTGATGTTGCCCCAGCACTAATTTGAAGTAATATAGATGTTATGAGCTACATCCACACAAGTAGTTTTATCATGTGTATATGTTAATTTGTTCACATGCCACATGTGAAAGTGAAAGTTATTAATGACTGAGCAAAGACTTTGATAATTAAAAGTGATTATTTTTCTTTTCTTTTTTTTAATTTATTAAATTGTAACTTAGTCCACGCGTGTACTTTCACTTTCTTTCTTTGTTAGTTAAATTCCATTTTCTACGCGCTTTTAATAGTGTAATATATTTTTTTCTATATAAAACTTTTGTACACACTTTTAAATGTGAAGAGAATATCACATATCTTTCCTACACTTTTAGGCGTTCATATTTTTTTTACACGCGTGGATATAAATAAAAATAAAGTATCATTCCGTGGAAAAATAACCCTGATTTTAATAGTCTTTTTATGTATTTAAAAATATAATATATATATATATATATATATATTTATATGAGTTCAGTTTTTGGTTATCATTTTGCCAAATTCATAATCGAACCGAATATCGAATATCTTATTCGGTTCGATTCAATTTTGACACATTCGGTGCGGATTTTTTTTGGTTTTCGATTCCTGTGGATATTACCCGAATTGTGAAGACCCCTAGTGAACATCTACTCTTCAGATATAATATCCACTATCATTAACAAAGGGTTGTACTATTGGAACCCTCTCTATGGGGTCAAATCATAGGGAATATTCTTTTTGTCCCCCCACTTTTTTCAGTACAACACAGTTTTTTGTCAGTTTCTGTTCCGTATTTCTGACAGTTTTAAGCGTTTGACTTATTAAACTTTATATTTACTGTTCCGCATTTTCAGGTTTATAGCTTTTTGATATAAACAAAATTATTAAAAAAAATAAAAATAGGGGGGGTCAATCTAAAAAAGTAGGCACCGTCCCAATAACCCCGCCCTTAACAAAACTATAATCTAGTCCTTTTGAATATCATGCCAAAATCAACTATTTACACACAAACAGTCCTTTATAAATACTGTTTCACTATATCCCAAATGCAAGCAAAAACACCAAAAAGATATACCTTCTCAAAATGACCTTTCAAAGAAAACTCTTCTTCTTTTTGTTCTTCATTTTTGAACATTTGATTCTAGTGTTGGGACAGATGAGTGTTCAACATTCGCTTCAAACGGACAAAGAGTCTTTACTCGAGTTTAAGAAGAGTATAAAGATTGACCCGAAGTTGGTGCTTTCAAACTGGAATGAGACAACTGAAGTTTGCAGTTTCAATGGAATACGTTGCAAGAATGGAAGCCGTGTTAGAACAATCGAGCTCGTTGGAACAAAACTCGTGGGTCCGTTTTCTCCTGTTATATCAAACCTTACCGCCCTTAGAACCATTGATCTTTCAGATAACGAGTTATATGGAAGTATCCCACATGGAATCTCATCCTTAAGAAATCTTGAATCCCTTCTTCTTGATCTTAATAGCTTAGAAGGTTTGATACCCGAATCTTTATCTACATTATCAAACCTTATGGTTCTTGATCTTGGAAGCAACTTATTACACGGTGAGATTCCACCTTCGTTATTCTCAAACTGCACCTTATTATCAAATTTGGATCTTTCGTACAATAACCTCGTGGGAAAAATCCCATCACAAATTGGGAACTGCCCGGATCTTTGGAACCTCAATTTATATAACAATCAATTCATAGGAGAAATCCCTTTTTCTTTAACAAACGCGACAAATATGTACAACCTTGACGTGGAAGACAACAATCTTTTTGGCGAACTTCCATCAAACCTCGTCTCCAAACTCCCCAACCTACAAAACCTTCATTTATCATATAACCGTATGGTTAGTCATGATAATAACAACAATCTTGATGTCTTTTTTACCGCACTTTCAAATTGTAGTACGCTAAAGGAGCTCGAGTTAGCTGGTATGGGACTAGGAGGAATCCTCCCAGATTCCATTAAAAGACTTGGCGCTAACTTCAGTTATATGATGTTACAAGAAAACAGAATCTACGGCTCTGTCCCATCCATCATTGCTAAGCTTTCAAACTTGATATACGTCAACTTGTCATCAAATCTTCTCAACGGAACAATTTCACCAGAAATAAGTCGTTTGTCAAGACTAGATAAACTTTGGTTATCCCACAACTTTTTCGCTGGTGAAATTCCAAAAGAGATTGGTTATTTTCGTCATTTGGGTGAACTTGAATTATCACATAACCAATTCAAAGGTGAAATTCCGGTAACCTTAGGGAACTTAATTGGTTTAAGCTCACTTTCCCTAAACAATAATCTTCTTACCGGAAACATACCTTCAAGCTTAGGGAATTGCATAAGTTTATCGAGTCTAGATCTGTCATACAACAGATTAACGGGAAAGATACCACCAGGACTATTATCAGCCATGAGCCAAAACTCTATTTTTCTAAATCTTTCTCATAACCACCTTTCGGGATCACTTCCACCAGAACTCAGCATGCTAGTAACAATCAAAGTGATCAATCTTTCGTTCAATAGCTTCACGGGGCCAGTATTTCCTAAAATCTCAAGTTACATGGCCGTAGAGATTCTAGACTTGTCAAGTAATTCGTTTCATGACGAGCTTCCAGAGTACTTGAGTAAACTCACAAGCCTTGAAAAATTCGATGCGTCTAACAACAGTTTATCAGGAACGATCCCTGTAAGTTTATGTAAAATTCCCACGCTTAGATTATTGAATCTTTCCTTCAATAACTTTCAAGGTAAAGTTCCAACTGGTGGCGTTTTCAATTCAGTTACTAGTCTTTCGTTTGTAGGAAATCCTAATCTTTGTGGCCACGTTTCCGGCCTTAGGTCGTGCCATCACAAGAAAAAGTACTTCAGTTTGCCAGTTTTTTTAGTCATATTCTATGTTGGCATAGTAATATTGGTCCTTATTATAGGAGTATGTTGTGTAGCTGGTTTTCAGTACCTCAGACTCAGACGGATAACGGGTTCTAAGGTCCAACAAGAGTTGAAACCGCAACCAGAATTGCGAAAAAAATTTCCACGAATCACATACAAAGAGCTTGTGGATGCTACAAATGGGTTTGACGAGCAGAGACTACTGGGATCAGGAGTATACAAAGGATCGTTACCAGATGGAATACAAATAGCAGTAAAAGTATTTCAATTACAAACAGGTAACGTTGTAAATGAGCCTAACGTTCAATATCTAACTAAATTAACTAAGTCATTTGTTTATTTAAGTTCGTGTAGATTCAGTAATATACTCAATTACTTTTGTTGTTGTTTGTTAACAGGAAACTCAACAAAGAGTTTCAACAGAGAATGTCAAGTCCTAAAACGGATTCGTCACAGAAACTTAATCCGAATCATAACAGCATGCAGTCAACCTGACTTCAAAGCACTCGTTCTGCCATTTATGGCAAATGGAAGCCTAGATAACCGATTATATCCAGACTCACCATTAGGTTCAGGCTCATCAGATCTTAACTTGATTCAAAGAGTGATGATATGTAGCGATATAGCAGAAGGAATGGCTTATCTTCATCACCATTCACCAATAAAAGTGATACATTGTGACTTGAAACCGAGTAATATACTTTTGAATGATGACTTCACAGCTTTGGTATCGGATTTTGGGATCGCGAAATTGGTGATGACCATTGGTGGTGGAAATGAGAATATGGGGAATAGTACTGCTGATATGCTTTATGGATCCATTGGCTACATTGCACCAGGTATCAATATAGAGGTGTTTGGTTTAGCTTATTAGTTCGGCTTATGGGAATCTGTAAGCTCATGAGCGTGTCACCTTGAGCTTATAGCTAATAAGCCAAAAGCTAAATTTACCGGGAAACCCTTTACCAAAAAATAAAATAAAATAAGCCAAAAGTTTATCAACTTAAATAAGTCATAACTTCAATTTGATAAGAACTAATTTTATCATATGTCAAATAAACAAAACCTCATAAGTTACTAATATGTCGTGTTTACAGAATATGCGTACGGATCAACCACATCAACAAAAGGAGACGTTTATAGTTTTGGCATCTTAGTTCTTGAGATGGTGACTCGAAAAAGACCAATAGACGACATGTTCTCTGAAGGGCTTAGTATACACAAATGGGTCAAAACCCACTACCACCAACACATGGAACATGTTGTTGACTCAACACTAGTACGAACCACAAGAGACCAGTTACTTGATGTAAAGAAAATGTGGGAAGTCACTATCGGGGAGTTGTTGGAGATAGGCATTTTGTGTACACAAGAGTTGCCATCAAGTAGACCGACAATGCTTGATGTTGCAGGTGATTTGTATAGGTTAAAACAGTACTTGACTGGTGACACTACTGCAACATTTGCTTCGTCTCTTGGGATATCGTCTTCTACCATAAGTATTGATGATTAGTGTTGGATGTATGGTCAACTTATGGTCAAAAAGGTTGAGGGGCAAGTCTTGCCAACTTATCAAACTGGTTTCTATTCTCTTCAACTTTAGGCTGCATTTGACAAGTTACAAAATGCAAGGGCTGAAGGCTATATATACATCGCATCTTTTAGGGTTTTCTCATTCGTTTGTTTACTTTTGTATTCATTTAAATACTCTCTATGTCTAAGTTTTTTTATATCAATCTTTGATATCTTAGTGTGTCTTGTTCTTGTATTCACAATCAATCTCTTTATTTGATTGTGATAGTCTGAGTGTGAGTGTGATTGTAGTGAGGGTTGATAGCATCCTATTTTAGGGGACTATCTCTTGTCTTTTGTACCTTGTTTGGTAAGCATCCGTTTGGAGACTTGTCTACTTTAGCAGTTATAATAAAAGATTCTTCAATGGATGGTTGGCTGGGTGAAATGATTGTGTAGTTGTGTTTGTTAGCATTTTTACATGGTATCAGAGTCACGGCTTTAATATCTGGTGGTTCTTGATTTCTAGGGTTTTTGAAAATTTTGGGGTTTCTTGATCTAGTGGTGTAATTGATCAATTGGAGTTATAATTTCAACGACCGTGTTGGAATTAGTCTATTTGGGTATTGATTTGGTGATTTGTAGGTTGATAAGTTTGTTCTTGAAACCCTAAGTTTTGGTAATTTTGGGATCTTTATCCTTTGGTGGTTTCTGGTTCAATTGGGCTTGTTCTTGACCATTAGCATCCCTTGACTAAGTGAATCAAGGGTGTCAGTGGTTTGGTTGATTTTTCCGCTGCATATTATAGCTCTGAGTCTTCTTCTCTCTTAAATCTCTGAACATCTTAGTGATTACACTACAAACGTTGTGGATAACTTCTTGACCTACTTCCATTGAGAAGCAAGGATACCTGCTATGTGAAAGGTTTTAATGGATATTTAAATAATAGTATGTCCGGATTCGAACTCGAGACTTCGGGATTGCACACATTACGTATGAGAATTGATGTACATAATTAATATAAATAAAATGTTATTATTATTAATTATTAATCACTAAATAAAACATAACGATAGTTAAATAATTAACGAGGTTTGGTTAACGGTCGTTAAATATTAACTAGAAGGACTAAGAATGAAATTAGATGTCGGGAAAGTTCTAGAATCCACTTGGGATTGAATAGGCCGATCGGTGGGGGGTTTCCAAACCCAATCCTACACAAACTTGGTCACCAAGTTAAGTTACCTATAAATACAATTCATTGTATTCATTCATAACCTAATCTTGGATCACCAATAACCTAATTTCTTCTCCTTCTCTTCTCCTCTTTGTGTGGCCGGTCGAAACACCCTCACCCCAAGGGTTTTCGATTTTTGTCTAACTCAAAGATACAAGTATTGGTTTATTAGTGATTCAAGGAACTAGCTTTTCCACATCTAATCGCTATTAGTACGTGTGTACAAGAACGAAGAGCAAGCACACTTGAGCTTGTATTCCTTGGTGGTCGATTTTTGGGTGGGACGATTTTGTATAAACCCTAATTTAGGGTTTTGGGTTTTGTTACTTGATCACATCATCGTTTGATTACTTGAATTGCTAAAAGGTACGCACTTTCTTGTTTGGTTAATTAATTACATATATTATTCCTATTGTCTTCCGCTGCATGCTTTGATGATGTATTTGTTTTATGTATAATTGTTATGAGTATAAAATTCCAACAGTGGCATCACGAGCCGTTAATATGATGTAATTAATTACCGAAACACATAAAAATTGAATCTTTATGATTATATGCATGTTTTTTTATGGTTTCTAGGGTTTTGAATTCGAAACCCTAATTTTTTATATATGGGTCGATTACCCTAATATTTATTTAATTAGGTTTTAATTTTGTAAAACTTGTAGAAACCATAGGATTGCATGCTTATTTTATGTGGTTAATTAATGAATAATTGTTATGTGCCATGTAATATGCGTATCTTGGGTGATAATTGTTATGCGGAATCCATGGTGGAACATGCATGTTTTGCCATGGAGTATTGTTTATTGTATATTGATTAATTGTTAAGTGATACACACATGTTTTATTTATTTAATAATTATTGAATTGGGGAAGACCTCAATTATAACTAATAAAATTCGTTATGTGCTAATTGGTATACTATTAACTTCGGCTTACGCAATCGACTTGTCGATGTATGTGGCTCATCTACCTTGCGAGATGAAAGTCCTAGTTAATGTATGCATTTATTTACACCTAGAATTGTTATTAGAGTTTATTGAAATAAGTATGCATGTGGCTGATTGTTTTTACATATGTTAAATTGTTTAGTTATATGTTTATATTATTTGAGTGTGTTTAATTTTTATTAAAATGCTTTTTTGTTTATATATTGTTTGACATGTTAGTAAGCAAAAAGGGTTTTTTATGAATAGAAAATTAAATTGACTAAATAATGGCGAAATTGATTTGTTATCTAAGAATTATTCTTGAACTTTTAATCGACTGATGCGACTGTACTAAATGGTTAGAACGGCTCACCCACTAGAACAAACTATAAAGGGGTATTTAAGAAGTGAGCATAGTCTCACTGAATGGATGTCTAAGGTTATGCTTCAGCGCTTACCTGGTCCTCTGCCCCCTGTGCGTTCGATTGGAGCTACCTAGTATAACCATTCTATGTACGAAGCATCTTAGTGCAAAGTTGTAAGTTTCTCAACGCATCGATTAAAACTTTGTAGAATTAAATCTTAGCAATTAAAATCTTTTAGTAAGTTTTTCGAAAATATTATGTTATAAAGTTGTATGCATGCTTCTTTATACATAAGTTTTGATTACACATCAAAAATTGTACCCTTTAAAATTTAAGTTTATGCCATCTAATGATATGAAACACTTGAAGTTGTAATTTAGTTATGTGAGACCTTGATCTAGATTACAATAACGAGGTGAATTATTTTGTTGTGTGAGACCTCAGCTTTATGATTTGCAGTTTCTAAATTAGACAACTTAATTAAGTTAGTTAGTGAGACCTATAACTTAAGGCATAAGATGGGATGAAACATGCTTACGTTTTGCATTAATTGTTTTGGCAAAATTGTAAATCCCATAACTTTTGGAATTGAAAACTTGTTTGTCAATTATCATTTTTCAACGACTACCTATTCTATACTTTCACCACTAGCAGATCAACTGATGTGGTGGAACTATGATAATGAGGATCCAATGTTCAAGGAAAATACTATGGTTAATATGAATATTGACCAAAGGGTATTTTATTTTCTTGAATGTTTACTTATCGAAAGTACTAACTTTTGAACTTTTATTTCTGTAGAAATGGCTCAAGCTGAATCTACTGCACTAGCCTCGTCGTTCAAATCTATGTTTGATCGAGAGAAATTGACTGGTAGCGCGAATTTCAATGATTGGTATCGGAAACTCAGAATTGTCTTGAGGGTTGCCAAAAGACTCAATTATTTGACTACGCCTTGTCCTCCTGAACCTGCAGCTGATGCTACTGCTGAAGCACGAGCTGCATGGCAATCTGAGTATGACAAGTATAATGAGGTCGCCTGCATTATGCTCGGGAGTATGAACTCAAGCTTGCAAAAGCAATTTGAGAATTACTTCCCTAATCTCATGCTGGAAGAATTGCAAAGGTTGTTTGAAAAGCCTGTGACTGTAGAGCTGTATGACTTGATTGATGCTCTTCATAGTTGCAAGCAAGGAGATGGGAAACCTGTAAGCGCCCACTATCTGGAAATGATGAGTTACATGGACCAGTTGGGGCGTTTGAACTATGTCTACCCTAATGACATACAAATTGGCCTGATCAACAGATCCCTTAACAAGGAATTTGATGGTTTCGTGCGCAATTGTAATATGCATTGCACGGGGAAGACAGTCAGTGAGGTACATGCAATGCTCATTGATTACGAAAAAGGTTTGCCTAAGAAGGCCTCTACACCTGCGGTTTTGACCATCCAGAAGGGTAGAATTTCTAAGCCTAATAAGCCGCTAGCGAACAAGAAAGGGAAAGGTAAGGGTAAAGCTGACAAGGGAAAACAAGTTATGACTTATCAGCAAGAACCCAAGAAGTACCCTCCCAAAAAGCGTGAGAATCCGAAGAAGGATCAGGCTTGTCATCATTGCACCGAGGTTGGACACTGGAAGAGGAATTGTCCACTGTACCTTGATGAGTTGCGCAATAAGAGGTATAAAAATACTGGCACTGTGGCCAGTACTTCAGGTACTCTTTTGATGATAGAATTATTTGCTTTTCCTCATAAAATAAATTCCTGGGTATATGATAATGGATGTGGTATTCACATATGTAATACACTGCAGGGACTTAGAGGAGCAAGGAAGCTTGCCTATGGACAGCAATACCTGCACGTGGGTAATGGAGCACATGCAGTCGTTGAAGCTATAGGCACGTTTGATTTAGTTTTACCTTCGGGTTTAGTACTGTCATTAAACGATTGTCATTACGCACCTTCTATTGTTAGGGGTGTCGTTTCTGTTTCCTTGTTAAAAGATATTGGTTTCGTTCATACATTTACTGATTATGGAATTTCTGTTTCTTTAAATGATGTTTTTTACTTTAATGTTATTCCAGTAAATGGTGTGTTTGAAATTGATTTGCATGATAATATTGTTGATAAAAATAATTCTGTCTTTAGCATCAATAATAAAAGAATCAAAAGTGATTTGGATTCTTCATTTCTTTAGCATTGTAGACTTGCTCATATAGGCAAGAAACGCATGCAACAGCTGCAACACGATGGGCTTTTGCAAGACATCAATGATGAATCATTTGATAAATGCGAATCTTGCATATCTGGGAAGATGACCAAGAAAACTTTTACAAATAGTTTAGAAAGGGCTTCTGATCTTCTTGGTGTGATACATACTGACGTATGTGGACCACTAAGACATGTGTCAAGAAAGGGTGCTAGCTACTTCTTAACCTTTACTGATGATTTCAGTCGTTATGGTTATGTTTATTTACTTAAACATAAACATGAAGTCTTTGAAACATTTAAGGTTTTTAAGAGTGAAGTAGAACTGCAACTAGGAAAGAAGATTAAAGCTCTTCGATCTGATAGAGGTGGTGAATATTTAAGCCAAGAGTTTAAAGATTATCTAGCTGAGTGTGGTATTGTCCAGCAACTCACATCTCCATATACTCCACAACAAAATGGTGTATCTGAGAGAAGGAATCGTACATTGCTAGACATGGTGCGATCGATGTTTAATCTTACTACTCTTCCCTTATCCTTTTGGGATTATGCTTTGGAAACTGCTGTTCGCATATTGAATATGGTTCCAACTAAGAAGGTTGATAAGACTCCTTATGAAGTGTGGTATGGGAAACCTCCCAACTTGTCTTACTTAAAGGTCTGGGGTTGTGAGGCGTTTGTTAAACGTGACTCTGCTGATAAGCTGCAACAAAGATCTGTTAAGTGTGTCTTCGTAGGATACCCAAAGGAAACGATGGGTTACTACTTTTACTTTCCACCTGAAAACAAAGTAATTGTTGCTAGGTATGGAGACTTTCTTGAAAAGGATCTCATATCTCATGAATTCAGTGGGAGAGTATATGATCTGGAAGATGATCAAGAAGATACAACACCTTCTGAGAACACTAGCCAACCTCAAGTAGAACCTGAAAGTCTGGGCGTTCCACCTGAGATTGAAGTGGTTCCCATTCGTAGATCTTCAAGAGCTACGCGTGCACCTGAGCGTCTATGTCTCAACGTAGAAGCTGAGGAAAATATGTTAGGGGATCTTGGTGAACCTGATAACTATAAAGCTGCCATGATGAGTCCTGATAAGGAAAAATGGCGAGTTGCAATGAATGGGGAAATGCAATCCATGAAAGATAACGAAGTCTGGATAGAGGTTGACTTACCTCCAAATGCTAAGGTAGTTGGAAGTAAGTGGCTCTTTAAGATAAAGACTGACATGGATGGCAATGCACATACCTATAAAGCTCGTCTTGTAGCTCAAGGTTATACTCAAACCTATGGGGTAGACTACGAGGAGACATTTTCTCATGTAGCAGACATTAGAGCTATTAGGATTCTTATAGCCATAGCTGCGTACTATGACTATGAGATATGGCAAATGGATGTAAAAACTGCCTTCTTAAATGGTCGCCTAGATGAGGACATCTATATGGCGCAACCTGAAGGGTTTGTGAATCCAAAGTTTCCGAAGCGTGTATGCAAACTTCAAAGATCCATTTATGGATTGAAGCAAGCATCAAGGCAATGGAACAAGAAGTTTGATGAAGAAATCAAGAAATTTGGTTTCACTCAAAATCTTGATGAGCCATGTGTGTATCACAAAGCTAGTGGGAGTAATGTTATTTTCCTTTTCTTATATGTTGATGACATATTGATCATGGGAAAAGACATTCCAAGTATGCAAGATGTAAAGTCTTATCTTGGAGAGTGCTTTTCTATGAAGGACTTAGGGGAAGCAGCATTTATTATGGGAATCAAGATCTATAGAGATAGATCAAGGCGGTTAATTGGACTAAGCCAAAGTGCTTACATTGATAAAATACTGAAGAGATTTAGTATGCAAAATTCCAAGAAAGGATATTTGCCGATGCAAGTTGAACATGGCTTAAGTAATAAACTTTGCGCGTCAACACCTGCTGAGGTGGAATACATGAGGAAAGTTCCTTATGCTTCGGCTGTAGGATTTATCATGTATGCTGTGAGATGTACAAGGCCTGATGTGGCGTTTGCACAAAACATTACCAGTCGGTATCAACAGAACCCAGGTGTGAAACACTGGCAAGCTGTTAAGAACATTCTTAAGTATCTAAGGGCTACTAAAGAAATGTTTCTAGTGTATGGAGGAAATCCAGATGCAGAACTTGATGTTACAGGTTTTTGCGATGCGTCATTCCAAACTGATAAAGATGATACGAAGTCTCAGACGGGTTATGTCTTTGTTGTTAATGGAGGAGCAGTTGACTGGAAGAGCAAGAAGCAAACAACGGTTGCGATGTCTATTACAGAAGCTGAGTACATAGCTGCTTCAGAAGCTGCGATGGAAGCTGTTTGGATTAGGAAATTCATTTCGGGACTCGGAGTAATGCCCTCAATCGAATTACCTCTAAATGTGTATTGTGACAACTTTGCTGCAATAACATTTGCCAATGAGCCTGGAGTCATGAAGGGCGCCAGACATTTTCCTCGTCGATATCACTATGTTAGAGAACAAGTCGACATAGGTGAAATCAATCTACTCAAAGTTCATACAGATGAAAATCTAGTTGATCCCTTTACGAAACCTTTGCCAAAAGATAAACTTACTGACCATGCTGATGGGATAGGACTTCGTTTAGCTAGTAGTTTCATGCAGATCTGTGATTAGTATTTGGATAAAGGATGTTATGAACAAATATTACTTTAATGAAATAAAATAGTTGTTTATGTTTATTTTTCATTTTCTTAATATTATATCCTATATTTGCATGTTTAATCCATGAGTAACCTATGTTATTCTAAATAGTCCGTTGTCGATCAATGATGTGGGAATGTCATTGAATTAAGACAAATCTGAGTTTTGGTAGAATATACTTTTAAAGTATATTGATGCGTGGGACATACCAGATTCACATGATATTCAATGAATTGAATATAGGACTCATCCCAACTTTACATGATGATACTTTTGGATTTTGTCATTAAGTATATCATGAAGTGTTTATCCTCAGACTTGAGATACCAGATAACTGATATGAATGTAGTGCATTTGTGTAAGATAGTCTAACGCTATCCGTAACTGGTAGTTATAAGGGCTATTTTCGGAAGTGTTGCAAAATTCATGAGTTATGTTTGTAGTCAAGAGAATTTGTTCCTTTGAATTTGTTTCAAAGCATAATACTATATTTGGGCCCCTCGTAGGGTTGACAAGATGTTTGTATGGCCATACCCAAGATCTATCTGGAATACGTTCAGATGATTTGGTAATCTTGTTCAATCATATACAACGAGAAACAGAATATTAACTTATGAAATGACTTGATCCATATTCATAGTTAATGTAGTATTAGTAACAAAAGGATAAGTAAAAATGATGAATCATTAAATGGTTTTTTCCAGGAGACCATGCTCGATTCGATCTGGGCGCGTTGGCGTGTGAAAGCTAGACTAACCAATGTCATTACTATATTTAGTAATATCCAAGTGGGAGCTGAAAGGTTTTAATGGATATTTAAATAATAGTATGTCCGGATTCGAACTCGAGACTTCGGGATTGCACACATTACGTATGAGAATTGATGTACATAATTAATATAAATAAAATGTTATTATTATTAATTATTAATCACTAAATAAAACATAACGATAGTTAAATAATTAACGAGGTTTGGTTAACGGTCGTTAAATATTAACTAGAAGGACTAAGAATGAAATTAGATGTCGGGAAAGTTCTAGAATCCACTTGGGATTGAATAGGCCGATCGGTGGGGGGTTTCCAAACCCAATCCTACACAAACTTGGTCACCAAGTTAAGTTACCTATAAATACAATTCATTGTATTCATTCATAACCTAATCTTGGATCACCAATAACCTAATTTCTTCTCCTTCTCTTCTCCTCTTTGTGTGGCCGGTCGAAACACCCTCACCCCAAGGGTTTTCGATTTTTGTCTAACTCAAAGATACAAGTATTGGTTTATTAGTGATTCAAGGAACTAGCTTTTCCACATCTAATCGCTATTAGTACGTGTGTACAAGAACGAAGAGCAAGCACACTTTAGCTTGTATTCCTTGGTGGTCGATTTTTTGGGTGGGACGATTTTGTATAAACCCTAATTTAGGGTTTTGGGTTTTGTTACTTGATCACATCATCGTTTGATTACTTGAATTGCTAAAAGGTACGCACTTTCTTGTTTGGTTAATTAATTACATATATTATTCCTATTGTCTTCCGCTGCATGCTTTGATGATGTATTTGTTTTATGTATAATTGTTATGAGTATAAAATTCCAACACTATGTCCACAGCCAAGTGTTAAGCTGGGTGTTTCAGATAGATTTGGGTGTGAGTTTGCTCTTTATTTTCAGTCATTGTTATGGAATCTAGATTGCTGGAGGTTAGGAATTTGGCAGTCTTGAAAGTTGTTGGATTGTGATTAATTGGTGGTTTACTGTGACTCAAGGTGTGCAGGGTATTTGTTTATTGGTCTGTTTGTGTATCTTTGTTATCTGTTTGTCTGTGTTATCTGTTATCAGTTTATTGGTTATTTGTTTGTTTTGTTTGTATTGTCATCATGACTGGAGGTGTTGGTGGAAGTGGTACTAATGATGTGTTGATTAATAACTTGGATGCTGGAAATCCTTTACATATTCAAACTAATGATAGCATTAGTACTGCTTTAATTCCATTTAAACTTCTTGCTACCGAAAATTATAGAATATGGTCAGGTGCGATGAATCTTGCTTTACAAGCTAGGAATAAGTTTAGTTTTATTGATGGAACTTGTTTAAGAGAGTCATTTGCTGCTAGTGATGTTTTGACTGCTCAATGGGACATATGTAATGCTATTGTTTTAACTTGGATAATGAACTCTGTATCTAAAGATATTTATATGGGTCTAGTTTATTCTAAAAATGTTGCATCTTTTTAGAAAGATTTGCAAGAAACGGATGATAAATTTGATGGTTATGTTGTTTACAATTTGCTTCAAAAGATTAATACAGAAAAGGTGGTTGTTCAGTTGCAGACTATTATCATAGATTAAACTCTCTTTGGAGATAATTTGATGCTCTGACTAACTGCCAAAATGTACTTGTGAGGTGAAATGTACTTGTGATGCTAGTAAAGAGTTGTTGTTGCATCAGCAACTTATGAAACTGATGTAGTTTGTAATGGGTCTTGTTGACTATTATCAGCCTGTTAGAAGTGCTCTTCTAACCAGGGATCAACTCCCTGATGTGAAGCATGCATATACAACTGTGTCAAGAAAGGAATCCCATAGAGGGGTTCATGAGACCTCTGCTGTTACTGAATCTAAAATGAATGCTACTTCTTTTGTTGCTAAATCTTATAACATTAATAGAAGAAGTTTTAACAATGATAATAACAACACGAGAGGGGTGACCAATACTATTAATAGGGGACCAAATCCTAATCTGAATTGTATTTGATCAGTGAAACACCCTCTAGAAGTATACATGCTAACATGGCAGGTAAAGCATCATTTTTTAATGGCAATGTCTGGTTCAACATAAATTTTTCTAAGTTCTTTTTTGCCAATTCAAATTTGTGTATTAAAACCATAAGTTTGGGTCGGATTATTGATTCTTGTGCTAATCAGCATTTAAATGTGTCTACTGTTGGTATGTTTGATGTTTTTTATATTACTAGTTTAAAGATTACTATTGGACATCCCAATGGTACTTTGGCCACTATCAGTCATGTTGGACATTTAAAGTTGACTAATAATTTTATTTTATATGATGTGCTTTTGGTTCTTGGGTACTGTGTTAGTTTGTTATTTGTTAATAAGCTTATTAGGGATAGCAAAATGTTTGTTGGTTTTGATGAGGATAAATATTATATACAGGACTTGAAAAAGGAGAATATCTTGGGACTAGTAGTGAAACTAGTGGACTTTATCTGTTTGATATGTGTAATGACTGTTATGTTGACAAGTCTAATATGGTTATGTCTTTTCATGTGTTTAAGTTGTTATGGCACAACAGGATTGGTCACCCTGCTGATCAAGTTCTGTCTGTGTTAAAACAAGATCTGAATATCTCTAAAAACTCTTTTGTGCCTGTTTATGAGGTCTACCATAGGGCTAAACAGACTAGGGAACCTTTTCCCTTATCTAACCACAAGTCTAAGACTGTTGGTGAACTTGTTCACCTTGACTTGTGGGGCCCTTACAAGGGGTTCCTAGTAGAGAAGGGTTCAAGTATTTCTTGACAATTGTTGATGATTTTTCTAGGGTTGTATGGGTGTACTTAGTCAAAACTAAGGATGCGGTTTTTGATGTATTTGTTTCTTTTATTAACTTAATTCATAATCAGTTTGGTGTTAAACTTAAAACTGTAAGATTTGATAATGGAACTGAGTTTGTTAATAAGAAAATACATGCTATATTTTCTAACTTTGGAATAATACATTAGACCTCTTGTGCCCATACACCTCAGCAAAATGGTATTGCTGAAAGGAAACATAGAAGTTTGCTCAATGTAGTAAGAAGTCTTATGTTTCAAGGGGGATTCCTTTAAGATTTTGGTCTGATTGTCTTTTGAATGTTGTCTATCTTATAAAGAGATTGCCTTTATCTGTCTTAAATGGTAAGTCTCTTTTTGAGTTGGTACATAAAAAGAAACATAATCTTTCCCATTTGAGGTGTTTTGGTCGTCTGTGTTTTTCTACAGTTTTGAATAACAGTGATAAGTTGTCTTGTAGGTCGGAAAAATGTGTGTTGACCGGATATTCTACTAATAAAAGGGCATATAAACTTTTAAGTATAGATACTAAAAAAACTATTCTAGGGATATTAGGTTTTATGAAAACATTTTTCCTTTTAAAATGCAAACCTGTGACTCAACTGATGTAGAAGTTACAAGTGAAGTTGAGCACTTGAAGTATTTTGATGGTAATATGCCTCAAAGCCCCAATGATGAAGGAAAAGATTCATCAGTTAAGGGTAGTAGTGTTTTACCTTCTAATGATACAGTGGATACTACCACAGATACTGCACATGGTATATATCAATAAGGTTGGCACACTGCAACCCATTTTGGTGACCAAAACTGGTTTGAGAGCAATAATCAAGAGATTTTTTTTGTACCAACTCATGTTAGAAATATTTCAGATGATGTGCATACACCTGTACTAAGAAAGTTTAGCAGGCAGTCTAAATTACATGTTAAGTTGAATAATTATGTTTTGGGTTCTAATTTGAGATATGGTATTGAGAAGTTTGTCTGTTATACTTTGCTTAATGATACTAATTTGTGATTTACTACTAATTTAAACAAGTCTTTTGAACCTACTTGCTATGTTGATGCTCTATTTGATCCTAATTGGGTTGATGCCATAAATAGTGAAGTTGAAGGTTTAAACAGGGATAATACTTGGACTGAATGTGATTTTCCTGTTAATAGAGAACCTATTGGATGCAAATGGATCTTTAAAACTAAATAAAAAGCTTCAATGGAAATTAAAAGGTATAATGCCAGATTAGTGGCAAAGGGGTTTATTCAAAGGGAAGGTTTGAGAGCAATTATCAAGAGAATTTTGTTAGAAATATTTCAGATGATGTGCAGACACCTGTACTAAGAAAGTCTAGTAGGCAGTCTAAATTACCTGTTAAGTTGAATGATTGTGTTTTCGGTTCTAATGTGAGATATGGTATTGAAAAGGTTTTCTGCTATACTTTGCTAATTGATACTAATATGTACTTTACTACTACTTTAAACAAGTCTGTTGAACCTACTTGCTATGTTGATGCTCTATTTGATCCCAATTGGGTTGATGCCATAAATAGTGAAATTGAAGCTTTAAACAGGAATGATACTTGGACTGAATGTGATTTGTCTGTTAATAGAGAACCTATTGGGTGCAAATGGATCTTTATAACTAAATATAAAGCTTCAAGAGAAATAAAAAGGTATAAGGCTAGATTAGTGGCAAAGGGATTTATTCAAAGGGAAGGTTTAGATTATGAAGAAACCTTTAGTCTTGTTAAAATGGTTACTGTAAGATGATTAATTAGCATTGTTGTGTGTAAGAATTGGCCTTTATACGAGCTTGATGTTAATAATTCATTTTTGTATGGTGATTTACATGAGGATGTCTATATGACATTTCCTTAAGGGTATGATAATGTTGGTAAAACCAAAGTGTGCAAACTTAATAATTCTTTGTATAGGTTAAAACAAGCCTCAAGGCAGTGGAATGCAAAATTAACCACTACTTTGGCTGAGCATGGTTTTGAGTAAAACAAGTTTGATTACTCTTTATACTTAGAACAGTCTGGTTCTATTTTTGTGGCATTACTAGTATATGTTGATGACATTGTCATCACAGGGAATGATGAGAATGAGATTAATAACTTCAAACAGTTTTTAAGTTCTAAATTTTTGATAAAAGATTTGGGAGGTCTTAAATATTTTCTTGGTATTGAAGTTTTGGAAAATGAGAAAGTTATATGTATGTCCCAAAGAAAATATTGTTTGGAACTATTGTATGAATAAGTGTAAATCCAAGATACCAATTGTAAAATCCAAGATCCGGACTCAACTAGGGTATAAGCAATATTGATTGAATGATTGCACAGTGGAATAATAACGACACAATCAACATCACTAATAAGGTTTTCTTTATTAAAACATAAAGAAACTAATACTACTACTACTACTAGACGCTCTATGCGTTTGCTAGACTCTCATTAGGAGAAGTCTTCTATGAAATGAAATGAAAGGATGAGTGAGTAACCCTAGCCGCCATCCCTCTTTATATAATAGAGGGAGGTTACAAACCCTAGCTTACTAGAAAAGCTAACTATTACATATTTGGTCCTCATTGTTTGTTCTTTCTTCATTCTTGCTCGTGGTTTTGTAATCATCAAATCTATAATTCCCAACAATCTTCCCCTATTTGATATTACAAAACAGCCTGTATAAGAAACAATGCTAAAATATGTCATCACAAATAATAAGCTGCACACCATGAATCTTCTTCCCCTTTTCGTAATCATCTAATAGGGGTCTTGTGCAACTCGTAGACGCTTCCCCTCAAGTGATGCATGTAGATAGTAAGTATATAAACCATAAGCTTCCCCTTAAAATTATACTAACCATCTTTTTTTTTTTTTTTTTTTTTTTTTTTTTTTTTTTTTTTTTTTTAACTAAACAAAATAAATAAAGCATAACAGCAGAGAAGCCAAAACAGCAGCAGAATCAAAATAGCCTACCACCAGTAGGAATCGAGAACCAGTAGAAACACCAATGTATGCGTCTTATATCTTGTACTATCCACGTGACTCCAAACTTAGATGAGACACTAGCAAATGTGAGCATTAAGCATCTATAATCTGTAGATCACACCCCTTCACTAACACTGAGCACTACAACGTAACTCCTTTAAGTATTAGCAAATGTGCACATTAAGTACATTTAATCTGAATATCTCACCCCTTCGCTAGTTTTATCAAGTCTTTGTCACATCATTAAAGTACGAACAAGTTATCTCAAAAGTGCCTGACTTACTTTGAGATATGATAAGACACGCACCTTCAGCAGAAACCGGTCAGTAGAAACGAAACAATGAATCAGCAGAAACAGTAACTCGTATGAATGGACCAATCAGATTCCTCTCTTGCTGTCTCATGTGCAGACCCAGCCAAAGAAAAACTAGCCCCACTTGAATGTATGTCCATGTGATAAAAATGAGAACAACATTCATTCTTTTAGTAGAAGCCAATCAAAATGCAACACCATGTGACCCCCAACTCGTTACTTAAAATTCACATTCATATTGGATATTTCCACATAGAAAACGAAATCAGTTATTAGCCCCATGAGATGAATCAATTTCCATCAGTACACAATTAAGACCAGTAAATAATTTTCATGCCCCACCATGAGACAATATTAATTGCGCCATCCATATGAGACCAATCAAAACCGAGCAACCATGTACTGTTGCCATCAAATAAATTCACATGGAATAATTCATAGGAATAAAATGGGGACCAACCAGCAGAAACATCACATGCGATACATGCGAATACAAAATTATAGCCACTGACAATAACCAACCAATGGGGCCCCACATCTGCAAACACTCCAAACAAAAAACTATACCAAGAAACACGAGCAATTAAATGCGCCGTATAACACAAACACTGATCCATATTTAACCTAGTCACCAACCCACATGACCAATCAAAAAAGAAGATCACCAAACCTCCCATAGACCACATCACACAAGATCGAAACCCATATGACCCACTTATCAATGTCAGCAGGTTCGATTATATAACAGCAGATTCGTTTACAAAATAATACACACCCATGTAAACATCCCCATGTCAACACTCGCCGCAATATTTGACCCAACCATTCATAAGAATAAATGCAAGGAATCAATGTGCAAACAAAGTAGCCCAACCGTTAATATAGCCCCACGTATAGCTTTTTAGTTTTAATGAATCAAAAGCACAAGCCCACTGATAATCGCCTCATAAGAATCAATTAAATGAAACCAGTAATGATATTCGAAACAGAAATTAAGCCTCATATCATATCATGTACTCGAAAATAATATAGATATGAGGTTACCTGCAAACGACGATATCACGAATAACCAAATCACCATCAGATCTGCTCCAAAACTGCTTCAAAAACCCCTTTTTCTGCTGCCTCTTTTCGTCTGCCACCATAAAATAACTAGGGTATAAACCCTAAATACATGAAAACCTTATAAACCCTAGATCAAGAGCCACCCGCTCTGATACCAATTGTAAATCCAAGATCCGGACTCAACTAGGGTATAAGCAATATTGATTGAATGATTGCACAATGGAATAATAACGACACAATCAACATCACTAATAAGGTTTTCTTTATTAAAACATAAAGAAACTAATACTACTACTACTACTACAAGACGCTCTATGTGTTTGCTAGACTCTCATTAGGAGAAGTCTTCTATGAAATGAAATGAAAGGATGAGTGAGTAACCCTAGCCGCCATCCCTCTTTATATAATAGAGGGAGGTTACAAACCCTAGCTTACTAGAAAAGCTAACTATTACATATTTGGTCCTCATTGTTTCTTCTTTCTTCATTCTTGCTCGTGGTTTTGTAATCATCAAATCTATAATTCCCAACAATAAGGTCTTTTGGCTGATAAGCCTGTAGATACTCCTTTACCAGAAAACACAGTTTTAAATCATGTAGAAACTACAAATGAAAAATACTTAACAAATTTTACCAACTATCATAAACTTGTTGGAAAACTGATTTACTTAACCAATACCAGGCTTGATATCAGCTATGTTGTACATTGCCTAAGTCAGCATATGCACAGCCCTTTTCAGTTTCATATAAAGGCTGCATTGAAGCTTCTAAGGTATTTAAAAGGTTCACCAGGCTCTGGTATTCAATTTAACAAATTTTTTGATCTAAAGTTGAGAGTCTATTCAGATGCAGACTGGGTAAAGTTCCCTAGAACAAGAGAGTCTGTCACTGTATTTTGTGTTTTCTTGGGTAAAAATCTGATATCGTGAAGAAAAAAAAAACAACATTGTCTAAGACTTCTACTGAAGCAGAATATAGAAATATGGCTTCGGTTACATTTGAAATTGTTTGGTTGGGCAATCTTATTCATAGTCTGGGTTTGACTGATTTATATCCAGTTGAGTTATCTTGTGGCAACAATTTAGCTATTCAGTTAGCTGTCAATCCTGTTTTCCATGAAAAGTCTAAACATTTTGAGATTGACATTCACTTGGTTAGGGAAAAAGGGTCTGCAGGGGTTATTAAAACAGTTAAGGTTCATACAGATTTGCAAGTGGCTGACATTTTTACCAAGTGTCTTGGAGTTGTGCAACATGATTTGTTTTGTAGGAAGTTAGGATTGCTGGACATGTTAAGAAGCAGATCACTGGAAATACTGTCAAGAATGATGTTGGAAAGGTAGTTGAAGAAGCTGCTTAGATTGTTGACTCATAAGCTTGAGGGAGGGTGTTAGATATATGGTCAAGAAGGGTTGGGGCTAGTCTTGCTAACTTATCAAATTGGTTTCTATTCTCTTCAAGTTTAGGCTGCATTTGACAAGTTACAAAGTGCAAGGGCTGAAGGCTAAATAAGGGTTGTATATACATCGCATCTTCTAGTTTTCTCATTCGTTCATTCACTTTTGTATTCATCTAAATACTTTCTCTGTCTATGTGATCTTGGTTCTGTTTTTGATATCTTAGTGTGTCTTGTTCTGGTATTCACAATCAGTCTCTCGATTTGATTGTGATAGTCTGAGTGTGAGTGAGATTGTAGTGATGGTTGATAGCATCCTATTTTAGGGGACTATCTCTTGTCTTTTGTATCTTGTTTGGTAAGCATTCGTTTGGAGACTTATCTACTTTAGCAGTTATAATAAAAGATTCACCAAGGGGTGATTTATATTCTGCCCTATAATCAAACCAATATCCATAATGACTCCCAATAACACACAAAACAGACCCATAAAAAGAGTTAAATAATGTGATTTGAATGTTTGTTGCTTTGATAGATACCCCAAAACATATAATCTTTTTGAAAAGTATTGTCAAGACCCTTTTAAAATGAAAGGACATGAACAATAAAGACACAAAACTCAATTGGTATATAATATGAAAAAACCACAAAATCATATGAATGGAAGATAACGCCTACAAATTTAGCTTATACCAACCCAGAAAATAAAATCATCAAACCAGAAAAACACAAATTCTAATGGATATTTATTACGAGAGTAGCTAAACCTAAAAATTTAGCTTCAAGAGAAGTTAATAGATCATTCATATGAGCAAAAGATACATAATATTACCTTCTAAACAACATGATGTTACAAATCAAATATCAATGGAAGCTTCTCAAACAACAAAATCAAAAAATTAAATTTGATAATGTATAAAATGAGGTTGCAATTTTTTCGAGTAAAATACAGATGAATTAGAGGAATATATATATTACTAGCTTCAGGCCCGACCGTTGAGCGGCTAGCTTCAAGAATTATTCAATATAAAATTAGTAACATAAATTGCATTTTTGGTCCTTGTGGTATGGTCAAATTGCAGGTTTGGTCCCTAAAACTTTAAAAGTGCATTGATAGTCCCCATTTTGAAGTTTGGATTGCATTTTTGGTCCCTAATCGGTGTGAAATGACCAAATTACCCTTGTCTTCTCTGAATAAGACAAAGGGTATTTTAGTCAATTCACTTAATCCAGGGACCAGAATTTCAATCCAAACTTCAAAATAGGGACTATCATTGCACTTTCAAAGTTTTAAGGACCAAACCTTCAATTTGGTCATACCACAAGGACCAAAAATGCAATTAACTCTTAAACTTAATATAATGTTCACAATAAAAATAAGTTTCTGTGAGTCATAATCATAAAAGGAGAAAAATACATACCGATTATAGTTGGGCAGAACCAAAACGAACAAAGATACTCATAATTTGTGAATAACCTCTTTATGCACAACGTTTGCTATAGCATTGGTGTAGTTACCATATTTGTCACAACACAACATCCTAAGACCTTTTTTGCTCTTTACTCTTGAAACGACCAGATATAGTTGTCCATGTGAGAAAGTCGGGCGTTCGGAATAAAGTCCAACATTTACCAAAGTTTGACCTTGACTTTTATTTATCGTCATGACAAAAGAAACATAAATTGGGAACTGTCTTCTATTAAGTTGGAAAGGCATTTTCTTATCCGACGAGGATATTATCATCTGAGGAATAGCGCAAACATCACTCAATTTACCTCCTGGTATAATCTTTGCCTCGATTTTATTGGTTCCCATTCAAGAAACTTGTAACCTGGTTCCGTTACACAATCCACCTCTTTGATCAATGTTGCGCAAACACATTATAGTAGCATCGATGGGCGGGCTAGCTTCAAGAATTCTTTTAAAGATAAAGGAAATAGAAAAATACTTGATACAACAAAGTTAAATAATATAACATTAAAATGAAAAAAATAAGGTTATGTTTTTAATAACCGTAAGTTAAATAATATAACGTTAAAATGAAAAAAATAAGGTTATGTTTTTAATAAGCGTAAGAAAAGTACGGATACTTTGTTTGTGGAAAAAAAGAAAAAGATCATCAAGAAAAAGTATGGAAGAATCGAGTGATAAGATTTTAGGGCACTTACAAGAGAAGTAGAGTATACATTAGTGCATGTGTTAGAGGAGCAAATTATTGTGACGGATAATGCATATAAGTGAAAGAATTTACTACCTATTCTTTTCAAAATGTATTAGTAAACGATATTAAAGGTAGATTACGTTAAGTGATATTAACTTGTGGTGTTTGTTTTATGCATGTCACTCTTTTTAATACCAGATTATCATATACGGAGTACTTTTATATGCTTAATCTGTTTTTATTATAACCTCAATTGTCAACCAATTAATATTTAGATCTAGATGTCATTTTCTACCGAATAACATATTTTTCAAGTTAGAATAACTAACCCATGACTAACTTTGTTTGTGGGTATGATATACCTTAAAATCAGGGCTAATCGTGGTCTAATAATCATATCTAAAAACCGAGTTGGCCAAAGCATCAAACCGAAATGTGTTTTGTTCAGTTCAATTGGTCCAGTCCGATTCGACAAAGCATATTAGTCAGGGACTTCGACTCAATCAGGATCATTAATTATTTTTTAACAAAAGTAAAATAAATCACCTAATTACTTTTTTTTTTCTTTTCTAAATATTTTTACCAGAACCTATCAATTTTTAGATACCAGTCGATTCTATCCAATCATAATACATTAGGGTGACACAAGTAAGAGTGTTTGGGATAGTAGTGTGGCACGTGAGGTGCACATGCATGGTTTGAACCGGTCATGTGAGGTGCACGTGTTCTCTCCCACAACTTACCTTCACACTCTTAACAAACTTTGGCGCCAAAACCCCTTTTAAATAGTTTACTCTTGTAATTCATTTGATTAGCTTTTGATTGAATAAAATCCTCTTTCTCTTGATTCTCTGTAACTACTCATTCCATTTGTAACAACCATTTAATCTTCAACCACCTTCCCGCCAAAACTAACAATAACACTTTCAAATTCGTTTCTTCCTTTATTGAGTTCCAAGTCTATTGTTTCCTTCTACACGATTCTTTAGTGAATCCTAGAAGTGTTATACATCAAGGTGGAATTTCCAAAATTTTTGGGTGAAGATGCCAGAAGTTTGGTGTTTAAGTGTGATAAGTTTTTTGCCATTGACAACACTCCAGATGATGAAAAGGTAAAAATTGTCTCTGTTCACTTGTTTGATAAAGCATTGCTATGGCATAGGCAATTTACTAAGTCTCTTGGTGATAATGTGGACTAGAATGAGTATAAATAAGCCATTTTTAAAAGATTTGGTTCCATCTTTGAAGATCCTATGGCTGAATTGAAAAATGCAAAATATGAGAAAAGTGTTAAGGAGTATCAGGACTTGTTTGATAAACTGTTGTGTAGGGTTGATATTAGTGAAGAACATGGCATTAGTTTGTACTTAGGAGGGTTACCTATTGAACTTAAAATGAGTTTCAGAATGTTTAGGCCAAAAACATTGTCTAATGCATATTGTCTAACTTGTCTTCTAGAAGCAACATTAAAGGATGTTAAGAAAAAGAACATGCCCTTTGTGAGTCAAAATGGGGGTAGATTTGGGTCTGGTAATGGTGTAGGAGGAGTTAACTAACAACCATTATTGGCTCTACCTAGCACAAGTAACTCTTGGAAGTCTAATTCAAACACCCTAGTTAGGCCACCAATGAGGAAACAATTGACTCAAAAGGAGTATGAGGAGAAAAGGGCAAAGAACCCATGTTTCTATCGTGATAAGAAATTTGTTCATGGTCACAAGTGTGAAGGGAAGTTATATTCACTAGTGGTTTTGGCCATGGATGATGATGAGGAGTTTGTTGATGATTAGGAGGAATTGGTGGAATTGAGCGATGTTAATGATATGCAGCCTCAAATTTCACTAAATGCTTTTAGTGGTGTAAGTTCTTTTAAGACTATGAGAGTGGTTGGAATTGTAGCAAACAAATACAAATACATATTTTGGTGGATTCAAGGTCAACCCACAACTTCTTGGATGTCAATGTGGCTAAGAAAATAGGTTGTAAGTGGAAACAACAACTTCATTGAAGGTGTCATAGATGGTGGTAAGCAGCTTGTGAGTGTAAGGGAATGCAAGTATTTTCAATGGCAGATGAAGGGAGAGACATTCACCACTGATGTGATGCTTTTGCCACTTGGTGGTTGTGAAATGGTATTAGGCATGCAATGGCTATCAACCTTGGGTGACATGAAATGCAATTTCAAAGAGTTGAGAATGGAATTTGCACACAACAATAAGAAAATGGTTTTGAGAGGTACTTCAAGGACCCCCGTGCATTGGATGGAAGGAAAGAAGCAATTGCAGATAATGGAACAACCACAACAAGTTGAAATGATGATGTTGTGTGTATATCCAAACACTGGGTTAGATCTATGGTTAATTGAAGCTAATGGGTCAGATACAGTTGCAGAGGAATTGCAGGCTGTAGTTGACTCCTATGATGATGCATCTGCAATACCAAAGGAGTTGCCACCACCAAGGTCTCATGATAATAGAATTCCACTTATTGAAGGCACCCCACCAGTTAACATCAGGCCTTATAGACATCCCCCTACTCAAAAGGATGCCATTAAGGCAATGGTAAAGGAGCTTTTGGAAGCTGGAGTGATCCAAACAAGCCACAACTCTTTTGCATCTCATGTGGTAATGGTCAAGAATAAATAAAACACCTAGAGAATGCGTATAGACTACAGGAAGCTCAATAAGAACACTATAAAAGATAAGTTCCCTATCCCATTAATTGAAGAATTGATAGATGAACTTCATGGGGAAACTGTGTTTTCCAAATTGGACTTAAGATCAGGGTATCACTAGATTAGGATGTTTGAAGATGATGTGGCTAAAACTACCTTCAAAACTCATGAAGGCCATTATGAATTTTTTGTAATGCCATTTGGGCTGACAAATTCTCCATTTACCTTTCAAGCCCTGATGAATGAAATTTTTAGACCATACTTGAGAAAATTTACACCAGTGTTCTTTAATGACATTTTGGTGTATAGTAAGTGCTTAAGTGATCATATGCAACATCTGACTCAAGTATTAGGTACACTTAGACAACACATGCTATATGCTAAGAAGAGCAAATGCGTGTTTGGCACAACTCAAGTGGAGTACTTACGCCATGTGATCTATGCTGAGGGAGTGGCTACAGAACCTTCTAAGATCAAATCCATGGAAAGTTGGCCACGACCTAAGAACATCAAGCAATTAAGGGGTTTCCTTGGGTTAACTGGATACTACATGAGTGATAACGCTACACGCGTCGTTCGGGGTCAAAGGAACTTCCTTTTCTTCGAGCAAGTTTTATAACACCCTAGGCAGTGAACCTAATCGTTGTAGTGTAGTAATTAGGGTAAGCCACGGGTATTGATATCGTTCTCTAGGGGAATAGGAATGCTAGTAGGGAGTTACTACGCTAAGGTTAAGGTTGAGGAAGATTATTTTTTATCTTTTTATATTTTATGAAAATGGAAAGGTACGAATCTTGGGTATTGGATTTGGGGGGGGGTTGGTATTTCTACCGATTACTCTACTATTATCTAATTATCTAAACTAAGGTTGTGGGAGTCTATGTCTAATTAATGTGTGCTCGTATGATAGTTTAAAGATGTGTTTACTTAGTTTGTATTACTCCTTAATTATCTCCTATTGATGGTTGAGTGTCACGTCTTATTCCTAGTTGCGTTGTGTTTCTAAAGTTGTAGGGTATGCGTTTCTCCCTAACTCTTTGAACTTACCAAAGAGTCTTGTCTACAAATCCACTTAGAGATTATAGACTCCTACTCTAAGGCGCTCTTCGGATGGTTTAGACTACAATCACTCAGGTAATCATACTCTAGGGTTCACAAAGATGAATCAAGCATTAAGTACACAACGAATGACCTATCGCATTACTAGATCATTAATCAACTAAGATAAGAAACAACCAATCAATATTTAATAATTAAGTTTCATACTTCCTAAGCAAACACACAAATAAATTAGCCGGACATGGAGAACATGCAAGCATACACACAAATAATCAAAGACATAATTGAATTAATGAAGCAAAGACTTATCTTGGTGTAAGATAGGGTTAAAAACCCTAAAATACTGTACAAGACACCTTAGGTTCGGTTTTAGGTTTTTACTCCAAAGACTCTCCACACAAAGACTGAAAAATTCGGATTCTATATATAAGATTACAGTTGCGACGGCGTCACCTTATGTTTAGTGACGCCGTCGTGTCGCCGCCATTAGGGTTTCGTCTTGGCCACGTTAACCTTGCGACGGCGTCACCTTATGTCCGTGACGCCGTCCTCTTCAGCTTCTGACGTCGTCTGGATCGCATCTAGGCCGTCTGAGTAGCGACGGCCTACTCTTTCACAACTAGAAGCCGTCTCTTGAAAACACGAGTTTTGAGTTCTGACCCGTCACAATAATTCTCCGACGGCGTCGCAAATAGCTCCTGACGCCGTCGCCTTCTACATTCAGCGACTGTGAGTGTCTCGGTTTCGACTTTGGCCATTTTCTTCATATATTCGCGCCTTTTCGTCCAAATAAGTGCCATTCCAGCATTTTGCCTTCACGAGACCTAAAAAGTGAAAAGGAACGATATTAAGCAATAACGGATACAAAAGTGATCAAATAAGGACTTAAATGACCCCTCAAAATGGTACCTTTTAAAACCTTATCAAATATCCCTACACTTGTTATTTGCTTGTCCTCAAGCAAATGTGCTTTTAGCCAATTAATTTATAAGTTAGGGGTCATCCAGCATTAATTCAAAACGGTCCACAACACATATAAGCCCCGCAAAAGTCATAACAAGCACGGAAATTACATACTAGCACCTCACATGGGGTGTTTGGATACTCACATCTCTCTCAGGTGTATAAATGAAATATAACAATATAGGAAATGGAAGATAAACACTCATTAACCGGTCCTAGTACATAGATTACCATAGGCTTGAGAATAGATCAAACCTCCATCGCTTTGGCGTAAGCACCTAGGAAAGACTATCAAAGAGGTCTTTTAAAGGGTTGTAATGTTAGGCTTACGGTAGGGAAATAAGGGTTTGGTGGGATAGGCTATTTAGTGGTGGCAAGTCAAAAATCTTTACGTTAACTGCATATGAAGAATGGCGTTGCTAAGCCAAGACTCGACACTCTAAACTCTAGATAACTGAAATAAACAAACATAAATTTAAAGGATAGATGTAGGATGGTAGCCCGTATATTTTTTATTTTTTTTATTTTTATTTTTATTTTTTTTTTCACTCTATTTTTTTTCTTTTCTCTTTTTT
>BPTQ01000006.1:300438825-300476218 GCA_019973895.1 Chrysanthemum seticuspe
CAATGACTCTGATATTTTCACACCAGGCTTCTGCTACGCTGCTGCCAATATCATGATTCAACAAATGCTTCCGCTACTCTGATGAGAAGATATCATGATCCAGAATGTGAGCATGTCGGTCCCAAAGTCACAACACCACAATGGAGGTCTCAGAGATTTTTGATAGCCGATGATCTCCAAAGATGGCTCAAACTCATCATCACGAGGATCAGTAAAAGACCTCCACTTGAAGTAACCAAACATGCATTGTGAAGTATCAATGACTACGAGCTTAAGAGCAAATGACTACATCAAGAATGCAAGATCAATTGTTAAATGTTATATCTATTTGTATTCAATGTAATTTTGGTACATAATTGAGGTGACCTCCCTTAGGGGGAGATTGTTAGGAATTAGAAATTCCCGGTATTAAAGAGTCGGTCACCTCAAGTATATGTAATCGTTAGAAAGCTCGTAGTCGTAGTTCTTTTAAGTTAAGTAGTATTTTAGTTAAGTAACACCGTGGAGGACGGACGGGTCTTTACCCACTGTATGCCTGATCCACAGCCCAAAGTGTGGCGAGTTATGTAAGACTATAAATACTCTCTACCTTCCAAGGTAGAGAGTTGGAGCTCATAATAATATCTTTCACTTTCTCTCACTAAGTTCCCTAAACCTCTAACTTTCTCTCTCTAGAATTCCATCTTATTCGCCACCTTGTGTTATGGTTTGATGTGTATGTGAAAAGTTATATCTTACAAACAATAAATTTGAATTTGAAATCTCCAACAGCCATTTTCCCCGCCCAAGGAGATAACACCTTCACCAGAAAAACATTTCACCACATCAGGACAAAAACAGGAGCGTCATGAGGGACGGTCCCTTATATATTGGGGACCATCCATGTTTAAGGTACCGTCCCCCTCTCCTCAAGCTGCCTATAAATACTGGCCCATTTCCAACTAATTTTCAAACCTCTTGAGCACACAAACTTTTTGTCTTCTTTCTTCTTTGATCACATTGACTTATTTAAACATTGTTTAAATGTGATTCTTTCTTTCTTTCCTCAAGTGCAAAGAGAATAACTTTTGTTATCATCTAGATACGAAGTTATGTAGTCTAGTTAGTCCATGTGTAACATTTGTTACATATAGATCGAGTCAATATCTTTCAATCTTTTGTAATAGTTAGATCCGGACGATGTGTAAGTCCGAGAAGTGTTTTGTGTAGATCCAGATGGTGTGTAAGTCCGGGAAGTGTTGTAGTGATTAGTGTTGTGTAGATCCGAATGGTGTGCAAGTCCGTGAAGTTTTGTGTTGTGGTTAGTGTTGTGTTGTTGTTGGATCATAGTTTAGGTTGATATTGTTAGGGGTGGCAATCGAGTCGTGTTCGTGTTAACCTATTCGGGTTCGCGTGTTGGCGGGTTAGGATAGCCTTTACCCAAACACGACCCATTTATTAATCGTGTCAAGAAACTCAACCCTAACCCACACCTGCATAACACGTGTAACCCATTTGTGACCCGTTTAACCCATTTAAGTAAATAGGTCAAGCAGTAATAAAGCTTATGGTTGGTCGATTCAACTAGTTTAAATGCAAAAAATGATATAAGGGTCTTAAATATGATAATAATTACATACAAATAACTATGCGACAAATTTCTGAATTATAAGTATCAATTTTCATGATATCTAAGGTATAAAATTATAATTCACTAATACTAAGTAAATGACAAAATACATTTAATCTACATCTAACATAAAAACCAGGTTATATATTTTATTTTTAAGATCGTATATACTTAAACGGGTTCACGGGTTGACCTGTTTAATACTTACTCAACCCAAACACGACCCGTTTATTAAACGGGTTAGACGGGTTGACCCGTTTTTTACCCAAACCTGTTTATCCTCAACCCAAACCTGTTTAACTTCGTGTCGGGTTCGTGTCGTTTATCGTGTCGTGTCAAGAATTGCCACCCCTAGATATTGTGATTCGGGAGGTCGGGGATGATTGAAGTATATCATAGCCATAGTTAGAGAGAGAGAGAGAGTAGAGAGAGAAGGGAAAGTTGTGTTTTATTGATAATGAAAAGATGAAAGTTACACAACTAAGTCTCACCCCTCCATGGAATTATGGAGGGTTATATATATAGCCTCACACATGCTTAACTATCACAATATTACATATCTAGTCAATGTGTTTTGGCTTAACTAAGTAACTAATGTAATCTCGTAAATGTCGTTCCATGTGTTAGGAGTGATCCCAACAATCTTCCCCCAATGGGACGACATAAGGGATTACTTACAACATTTCCTACAAGTACAAATACAAATAAAGAAAAATCTTCGTAAGCTTTTTAAATGCTGAGGATGACTTCAATTGACGCTCTTTGTCTTCATCTTATACCTCGGCTTGAGAACTTTTCTTCACTTGTAGGAAAATGATGTAATATGTATGAATCGGATTAACTTCCCCCAATTTATACTGCATGTCTTTAGCAGCTTCTCCGTACACTTATTTTTTGGCGAAGTTACTGAATCAGCTTCCCCCCAAACTGACAACCGTATTTAGCAGATTCGAACTTTGATGTAGTTAATCCATTTTCTAACTTTTGAAGGTTTAAGCGCGCAGAGGAATTTGTAGATAGAACAGTAAACCACACCAACCAAATCTAACTAGTCACATAATCAAAATTATAATCAATGAGGTAAATCTGTTCGGGAGTAACATGCAAGAAGTCAGCAAGATCTTCTCACGTATGTAGATGCTCCACACCAAACAAACCACGAAATAAGAAATAACTGCTTCTTCCCCCTGATTGTTGTGGTCTATCGGAATACTAATAACCTGTGTATATACGAATACTCGATAATATGACTGTGTGTGAGGCATCATAAATGCGGTTAAAAACATCATATGTAGGTAACTTCACATAAAAAGAGAAGTAAGATGTTTGAACCACTGACCGTCTCATTTCTTCCCCTTATTGCAAATACTCGTGAAGGAAAAGGGTTTTTGCAAAGAAATCAAAGAAAGCCAATGAACATCCACCTCTCTTCCCCACGATTTTTTCGAGGAATCGGAAGCATACACACTATGTTTACGATGGAATCGGAAGCAGCGTAACCATGTATGTCCAATTAATCGAACAAAAGTTAAGTACCATAAATATCCCGTGAGAATCAACTGCTGATAACATCTCTACTCTTTTATACTCCTCTCAGCTAACTCTTTACCAACCCCATTATCATTTTGTCGGCTCTTTGTAGTGACTACTGATGGAGAAAACCTAATATGACGAACTTGAGACTGAAGTAAAATAACCCAAACTAGTGACTTAAACTTTCACTATTGTCTCACTAAGAACCAATGCTAAGAATTTTAATAAAGGTAGAACCATATACCCATCCACCCATCCTTAATTGAATATGAACTTCTCCTGAATTATCCACGGCGTTTTGTGACACTTGAGCACTACAACGTAACTCCTTAAAAGTGATAACTATACACCGTGAGCACAAAAACGTAACTCCTTACATCATGTATAGCTAGATAAATCAGGTCTTAATCATTCATACGGTTAAAAGCTCGAACAAGGATCTCGAAGAATCATGCATCCAACCAACCCCGATATCTTCAGATACTAAGTACATGCTCTCGTGAAATTTCACTTCAACCTCAAATAAATAATAAAGAGTTAAAGCCGTAGTCACATCTTGCAGTTAAATGCCCAAATCTAGCCTTTTGACTGTTTAAAATGAAATTTGATAATGGTTTATTCCAGATCTTGTCAAAAACGTAACCCCGAGAAAATTTGTAATAACTAAAATACCACGCTTTCTGCCAAACATTATTATACCAACAATTATGACAATGTATAAAATACATTAGATGATAAATTTTCAGTCCATGTGTCTATATTTTTCAGATCCAAAATAATGCAAACCGTTCAATCCAAGTCTTGTGATATAACATTTCAGCTCATAGGCAAATCCACCAACCCAAACGACTTCATAAACCCGGGCCCAAAATACATTTATACCCAATCCACAAACCAACAGTTATAATCACATAATCCCTAATTTATCTCACTTTTCTAACCTAATCACATACAGATAACACATCTGCCTACCACATTTCATATACTTTTCATCATTTCATATACTTTTCATCATCTTCAAAATCTTATCACCAATCGATCAACTCATACCAATCACAATCTAATCATCTCAACAAAATAATCAATCATCGCACTTAAACACAACCGTACAAAAGATGGATTCATTTTCAGCACAATCCGAATCTAGAAATCAATTGAGAGGCTTCAAGATCCTTTGGAGGGTCTTCGAGTAGGTTTCATCATGAGTTTTTGATTTGTTGTTGTGTTGTTCAATCGAAACAAATAAAGATTATAACAAACTTGTTATCAATCTGCCTTAATTAGTTTCGTATAGTTTTGATTTTATCTTTAATCGAACCAAAGATAAGAGAATAACATATTTATATTTATCTTCTCTTGCAAGAGTCGTATAATTAATTATGAAGTAAAGGCTTCATAAAAATTTATTCGATGATGATTCATTACTTTCGTATGGTTGACCTTTAAAATGTTTGATATTTCTTTGAATGACCCGAAAGTATGAACTGAGATCTTGTAGTTATATCTTATCAGTGTCGAGTCTTGGTTGATGATAGATTGTTGAAGCATTGGGATTAAGATAGATCGATGGGTTTAGGTTAGTTTGGATTTGTGTTGATGTCATTGTTGTTTTTGTTTCTGGACTCGTTCATTTTCATTTAGCTTCGTATTGTTTGTGTCTGATGATGTGATTATAACACTGAGGTCAACGTTGAGTTTGGTATTTGGTTGTGGTCTTGGTCAACGTTTGGTCTTCAAATTCGATAACTGGTCATAGACCAAGTTCGATACCAACCTATCGAATTTCTTTCCAAGGAATCCGATAGCGTGTCTAAGAAAATTAGATAAAAAGGGATGTTGTGGTGAACTTCGATAAACCCTTGTGCAACTGCGATAAAGCCTCTTTAAATTTGATAAACCCTAGGTTTTGTACTTTTTCGACCACTTATTCCGAACACTCTTCCGACCATAAATTCCGACAATGTTTTTTGACCACAAAATCTTCACGGTTTGGTACAAAATAGTCACTATAAGATATGAGTTAAGATAAAGCTGTTAACGTGACTTGTTAACGTGACTGAAAAACGACCACAAGAAAATAGATATATGAAACTTAAAGGTTGGGACTTTTTGACCAACGGATACACAAAATCATTGTTAAACCAAAACTTATGATAAAAAATGAAAACTTTGGTAAAACAGTTTAATAAAGTGACGATTTGACAAGATGAAAAACCGCAAATTCAACCAATAATAATAACCTGGCTTCTTATACCACTTGTTGGATCATAGTTTAGGTTGATATTGTGATTCGAGAGGTCGGGGATAATTGAAGTATATCATAGTCATAGTTAGAGAGAGAGAAGGGAAACTTATGTTTTATTGATAATGAAAATATGAAAGTTACATAATTAAGTCTCACCCTTCTATGGAGGGTTATATATATAGCCTCACGCATGCTTAACTATCACAATATTACAATTCTAGTCCATGTGTTTCGGCTTAACTAAGTAACTAATGTAATCCGTAAATGTCATTCCATTTACGTGCTAGGAGCGACCCCAACAGTTGTGTTGTGTGTAGATTGGTTCTAACTAGGATTAGAACTCGACATTTTACTTAGTGTCGGAAATCGGTTTAAGCTACGCTGTATGGTTTTCTCCATCGGGAAGGGAGCTTGTTGATTAGTGAAGTAACTCCCGAGTTGGGTAATCGGGGAGTGGAGTAGGGCGAAGAGGTGCTTCGTGACCGAACCACTATAAATCATTGTGTCCGGTTTGCCCTTTCTTTTACTTACTGCTTTACGTTTATATTCGCTCTTTTGCTCATTATTATGTTTGTGTTGTGCTTATGTTTATGTGATTGTTTGTTTACATTGTGTGGTTAATATGTGTGTATTGGCTTGATAAACATATTTGTAACATAATAAATATCATAACCACTATTCATATTTCGTCACACTTGATCGGGAATTTGATACAAAATATTTTTAGATGTTAAACGAAAATGTAGTCACCCTCCCCCCCCCCCCCCCCCCCCCCTCTACGTTTCTACAGTTGGTACTAGAGCCACGTCGCTCTAGTTTTCAAAACAAATGGTTTTTAAAATAGAGTACGATCCATGTCTCAAATTTCTCATGAAGAGTGATTAAAAATGAAAAGCGTTTTGTTACCTAATTTATACTAGAGTGTTTTGTTCGTACTAGTTTTGTTGGTTAAATCCACCTCATATATTAGCTTGAAGGTAAATCTTCTCAAAAGAGTTTGGAATCGATACTTGTTTATCTAAGTCTTAAGAATAGTAATGACGTCCAAAACATTTCTTTATGTGCGGAAACAAGTTCTTTAAGTCCTATAAGTCACTAAATGAATTTATACACGAAAAACATGTTTTTTCTGGGTATTGGTGACGGTCCCAAATATATGGGACGGTCCTCTAAATATTTATGGGATCGTCAGTATTTAAGGGACCTTCACCAGAACTGGGTCAACTTTGAAAATTCATATAAAATCAACCGTAAGTCCGTAGTAGTCTTGCTACCTGCCATTTTAAAGGTAATTGAGCCTACTTTCATTTAAAAATACTTTTAAGTCTTAACTAAAAACTTAACGTAAGACTTGTATTTTACCTTTTCCTTCGAGTCGGGCACTCCTAGTCGGTGAGTCTTTCAAAAAGGATGTATTTATCTTTTCAAAATATTGAGCTTAATTAATTTTTGAAATGGAGAGGAAACTATTTTATTTTAAAATAAAATCAAGCTAAGTATACATTGTTGCATCTAATGCACAAAACGATAACGAATATTTTATGTGTGTTATGCTAAATAATGATGTGTGTTTCTTTGAGTTTTAATTTTGTTATTAGATATTATTAAGTGATCGTTGCTATTTGTAATAGAGCTACTTATATATCTAAACACATTTGCCATGTACATTATTTGTCTATCACTAGTTTTTTGGATTATGCCTAAATAGAACTTATGCTACATTTCTTGCATTGTGATTGCGAAATTGTTCTTGCATTACATATAGGCATAGATCATTCTTCTTGCATATGTGTTTTCGACATGCTTTAGTAACCTTCTTAAGAATGGAAACTAAGTCGATTGATCATGTGTGTCGAAAGATAGTGTCTTACACAATTATCTTTAAAAATGATCAAGTGTTAAAATATGTCACCTCACAATACTTAACACCTTCATAAATTTTCAATATGATCTCTAAATCTTTAATTATTTCTTTAAAAAGGAGTGGTCGTGAGGGTCAAGAAAGATTTTAAATATGTATCGATTCATTATTCAAATTATGATTGATATCATTGTGAAATCTAATTGATAAGTTTTCGAGTATGGAAGTGAAATTGGAGCCATTATTTGTGTAGCTTCAAGATTACATCAAAATATAACATAATATATTATCTTGAATCTACATATTCAGTCACACTCGATTGTTATGAAAATAATGACGTCCTTCTCAAAGACGAAAAGAATATGCATTGGATCATAACTACACTTGTGCTGACAATGTCTTGTTTAGTCTTCTTATATGATGGTTGTGTTCCAAATATTAAACTAATATGTTTAAAAGATGCATAAAATACACAATGAATTAGGATTGACAACTTGGATGTTTCATTCGAAATATTCAAGCAATTTACATTACAATGTAATTAGTAAAGGTGTCATTTCCGAAAAACCAAACACGAGCAAACAAACATATGTAAACTTTGCTCATGAACGACTCAACACTCAAATCACATGTTAAGTAAAAGATAAAATAGTATATATCATATGCATCTCATTTTTTTGTAGCATGATTGGTTATGTTACAAGAGAATACATTGTATAGGATATTAGATTTGGAAAGTAACCCAATACAACATGTGTCATTGCATAAACAAGTAAAATTCATTCATCACATTATACACTAAAATACTTATTTTCCTGAGCAATTCATAAGAGTGAAAATTTTATCCTCTTAGATGTAAACTATCTTTAGTCAATATGTCTTATTTCAATAATACATCGTAAAACATTTACAAGATCTATTAAGGTAAGTAACTTTAATTACACTCTTTTTCTCAAGATATATTAAGGAGTATTTTTAAACACTTTCTATAAAGCATATTCTCCACTTTTTCACATGAGCACATTTCTTGGCTCTAGAAAATCAAATCATGTTAAAATAACATCTAACTACTCAACAAACAAAGATGTCATCCATGAGATCATGTAATGCACCATCTAAACCAAATAACCTCTAAATCTCAAACACATGATTGAAATATTGTGTTTGCCTTTGTTAGAATTTTGTGTGAGACATGTCATCTTCATTAACCGACTTTTAAAATATAGTTAGTTGATTCATATTAGGACATGTACTAGCGAAATTAGCCAATATCATCTTTGGTAAACCTCGAGAGGAAAATATAGGAATTCTAATTTTTATAACATGAGAGTGACTACTGTAGAACCTATTGCACTAGAAATTCAAATTGACCTAACGGTTGAATTACTTCCATGAGAGAAGTTGGGTTTGTGGTAAACCCGTGAAAATGGTCATGTTTAGCCTTAATTGAGCACCATTAGTTATAGTCTCATATACATTCTCTAACTCGAAAATTTTCTATTCCTAAATTTGACCAAAGATAGTTTACATCGGTGAACTTTGTTTCCTAGTAGGATTGCATTTTAAACAAGTAGTAATTAGGATTCTTCCTAGCAAACCTAGGTTACTTGCATCTCATATGTGTTTTTGATGTTTCAAAATGACTATTTGTTCTTGTGAGATATGATTAAATGTCTTCATGCTTTCTTAAATGCTCTATGATTATTTACTTTTTGAATGCATATTTATTATAAAGGTTTTGTACTTATTATATCTCTTGATATATATATCCATGATACATGCTCTTATGTGCTAAATGTCAACATTTTTAACTTAATGTTTGCATTTATAGTAATCATGTTTCGTATGCATCTCTTTACATGACTTACGTGTTATTTGTGCACCCACACTATGTCGATTTGATATATAATGAACTAGGTACGCCTATCATGATAACCTCTTAGATGTCATATAGTCTTACACGTTAATATCTTTGATTATTATGTGATGCATGCTTAAATGCACTTACATATTTAAACCCATGAGTCTTATGAAAATCCCCTTACACTAGAATATCCTTCTTAAGGTCTCTAGTGCCACAAAAGATTATAATAGTCGAAAAATGATCTTAAATCTCCCAAAGTCTCCATGCACACATTTACTTAATCATCATCTTGCTCTCTTTCAAATGATTCACTCTTTTGTCTAGGAAAGGTTAGATACAAATCTAATACTCCTACAAGTAGGTTTGACAACTTAAATATTCCGTCCAGAATGTTCAAGTAATTTAACTTGCGATCGCAAACGTTAAAGGTCATATCCGAAAATTAATATTCAAGCTTTTTAAATACATAAGTTAAAACACTCATCCATAAGCTAAAAGCTAATATCAACCTTCGGATGATAAAGGACTTACGAGTTCCTACATAAGTGATTCGTAGTTCATTACTCCACTAAACACTTTAGATCACCAACCAATGGACATCACCCTCTCACTCTACATGACTCCCTTGGACTTTGCTTTTCTTATTCCATCACTACCATGGGCTACCCCATTCATCTAAACTTTATTGGATTTCATTATCTATGTTCACTTATCACTTAATCCTTTCTTCATTCTAAACATTCTCTAATCATTTGTAAATTCTCTTCTTACCAAACAAATAATTATTCACACGTTTCCACACAATCCCAACATCCCTATAAACATTCTTTACCAAATCCCTAAATCATTCCTTAATCATTATTTCCCAATTATTTTATTTCTAAATGGCAATATGATTCTCACATAATCAATCCTTTGATTATTTCACGTAAACTAGGAAAAACAGAGAAAACTGGAAAAACTCCATACCCCCACTGATGACGGTCCCATAAAGATACGGGCGGTCCCTTATATATGCGGGACCGTCCCATATTTACAGTATCGTCCCCAGTAAAGGTCCACGGACTTGTTCACTGTTTTCTTTTTCTGCGTTTTTGACTCACCACTCTTTAGACCAGTTTCTTTCTCTCTGCTTAGGTGAACATTATTTTGACCCTCCTATACCTTGCTTTGTCCAAAATAACAACCATATAGATTATCTAATTGCCCCCTTCTTCATCACATCCTTCATTTTCTCTTCTTTCACGTTTCTAGGGCCTCTCCCCTCAACCTTGCAAAAAACCTAGTGTTAATACAAATAAGCTGTAAAAACGTTTATTTATATTTTACGATCTTCTAATGTTTTGTCGATAACAAACGTAAAATCATTTTAACGAAAGAAATAAAATACGTAAATGGTTTGAACTAATAGTTTCTAACATATTCACATTTTCACATAAAACACTAAAACAAGTATAAGTGATTTTATGATTTAATACTACATATGTACAACAACTAGTGTTTACATATTTGGGTAAAATATACACATAACTAGTGTGTAGTATATTGGGTAATATAAATGGGTAGAAACTTAAGTATCACAACCCATTGACCAAATACATTGAATGTAGTTGGGTACAACCCAAAGTCCATGACCCATGGAGCTTGACCCATAACCCATTGCATGACATCATGCTTATATCATATATGGATAATATCCATAACCCATGGTTTTGACCCATACCCATGTGACTAGGTGCATTGCACTCAAGAGATACATTGTATCTAGCTAAAGACCCATGGATCAACCCATGACCCATAACCAAAATACCCATGGGTAAAGAGGAGCGTCCCACGGATCCCTAGCTTTACGCTAGACGGATCCCTTGTGGGAGGGATCCGTGGGATCCGGGGAACAGTAGAATTTTTCCTCTATAAATAGTGAGCCATTTCTTCATTATTTCTCACCCCTTTCCAACATAATTTCCCCTTGAGTTAAAAACTCTCTAACCTCAGATCCAAGAGATCTATGTTTGTAGTTTTGTTTTTGTGTGATCTTCTAGGTTCCTCTTAAAGGCGAGATCACCACCTTTGAAGTCGAGCAAGCTCAAGTCCATGAGTTGCCATGCTTCCTCATCATCAAGACTACTGAAGTCTTCTTGTTGATGATTGTTTTTCTTTTCCTAAGAAGTGTCAAGACGAAGATATTAGTGAAGGGTATCTATCGTCCATATCATAAGCACTTGTGGTGTGTGCTTAGAAGTCAAGACTAGAAGCATTAGTGAAGGGTGCTTAGAAGTCAAGACACAAGACATTAGTTAAGGGTGTCTTGAAGATCTAGTTAAAGGCATTAGTGAAAGGTGCCTTAGATATACATTCGATATGGTGTGTTTCGATGTACAAGATAGATTAGTAATAGATCCAAGGATATTGATATCCTTGATGATGTTGTAAAAAAGAGTTGATCTCCTTTGGGATTAGTCGTTGGTGTAGTGTTGGGTAGTAGTTCCTCCATTGCAATGGAACTAGGTGCTTAGCCTAGTACCTAATAAAGGGTAGGCGACGTTGTGTAGGTGTGGTTCACCTTGGAGTGAAAGAACCTGGTGGTTAGCCTAGCACCGGAAAAAGGGTAGGCGACGTTGTGAAGGCTTCTTCGCCATAAGGAGATTGGTGTAGTGTTTACGAACTCTCGAGTAGGTGACTCGGGGAGCGGAGTAGGGCAAGGAAGGTGTCCTTGTAGCCGAACCACTATAAATACTCGCGTTGTGGTTTTGTGTTTCTTACTCCTATCTTTTCGTTACATACCTTTATATGCTTGTTTATACACATCCAACACACACATCCAAATAGATTGACATAAGTTGATCTAACTAGATTAAAAAGAAGTATTAATTGGCAAAACTATTCAACCCCCCTTCTAGTTTTCCACAATTGGTATCAGAGCTTCGTTACCAAGTTTCTTGAAGTATATTGTACTTTAAAAACTTGATACGATCCATGGTTAATTGAAAACTACAAAGAAGGTTTTTTCATAAAAACAAACACCATGTCTTTTAAAACTATATGTTTTGATGTTGATTTGATAACAACATTTTTCTTATTCACTTTTTCATTTAATTGCACTAATCCTCTTTGTCATGTTGATTAGTCAAAGCTCACATCTATCAAGCCATAGGATTTGCTTGATAATAAAAATTATCTTCCCTAAGAAGGTATCTTAAGCATAAAGGAGCTGGAATTGTCTTCTAACACTTGCTGTGTCATTTGTAAAGACATTCCTAAGTGCATTTGAGGTATGACTTTCCACTTATCTCTAAATGATATTAGTCTTATAAATAAGTGTGATTACTTAGGTATTTATTTGAGTAGCTTTCGTGTATACACATGTTTTACATATAGCTTCATTAGGAAGTTTTTTTTTTTTTTTTTTTTTTTTTTTTTTTTTTCACATACGTGTCACTCTTTCGTCTAGAAATCATGGTTTATAAAACTTGTGTTTTCTCTCACTTAATCCAAAAATCATATCTTTCTAATAATAAAACACGAATCTCAAAAATTCTTCTTTTCCCATAAATACTCCCACCGTCATCCACTCCATCAAATCCCCACTTTTTTCAAATCTTCCAATTTCAAAAATTTCCTCTCATTCAAAACTTCATCTTCCTCTCCAATTCATCTCAACCGAAACCAAGAAGGATAGTCTTCAACATGGTTTACATCGCCCTCGTTCTCATTGCCTTAACACTCATCGCACTTGTGTTCCCTATGATGAAGTTCACATACGGAGACATTTACTTTGTGTTGTTAATCTACATTGGGGTTATATACCCAATCTTTTGTATCGTTCTTAGCATTGAAATGAAATATTACTAATAGTCTAGTTTATCTAGGTTATTACCATAATGTGCTTATTATTTCTTTTTACTTTATTTCATTCTCTCGTGATACATTAGAAGTCATGTATGCATGCTAAAAGAAAATGTAGGCTAAAACACATATCTTCGTTTAAAACTATGAGATCTAAAAACCTATGTTTTTCATCATGAAATCTGTTTTTGTAACTACAGATCTACGGATCCCGGAAGATACACTAGCCGGATCCCTTTTGAAAGGGAACCGTATATCTGGACAACAGTTTTCAATGCATAATAAAAACCACTTTCTTTCTAAAAGTAATATTCCACTAGAATGTCAAAACCATAAGTGAGTTTAGTGTCATTGTTGTTAAAAATCATTGTTAATAAAAATCTAGTAAAAACGTTAGATAATCATTGGTTGACCACAAACATCACTTTCTATTAACTCATCATTTCTATAGGTTCAACTATGACGCATGAATATGAGTTTGATTTTTCACTCACTAGCGTCTACACTCTGAACATTTCCCTTGAACCCAACACACCTGGCAATCATGTCCGTGGGTTCAATAATCTCGAAAACCGTCACTTCCACGAAGGACGTATTGTAGACACCTCTCTACAATTCGAAGAAGGTATCAATACCTCCTTCCGAGCCATAGGACTAGAATGTCTTCTTGAAATCAACGAAAAGATACGTCCAAGGTTCATAATGGAATTCTTCCGTCAAGTTGAACTCGTTCGTAACGAGGATCGCTCTCTATCTCTTTGATTTTATATCAAAAACCAAAAGTTTACTTTAACCCTTGGGCATTTTGCTCACATCCTCTGAATTCCAAATCATGGACAATGTACCTTCACCAAAGATTGGTCTCTTGATTCTCTCTTCAACTTTCGTGAAGAAAATAGTCCATATTGCTCACACATACCCTCCCCGGAAGATTTAAATCGCATAATATGCAAACCTCGACCATATTACTCCGACCCAAACATTATCTTCACACGGGACATCCGAGAAGAGTACGAACTCCTTGCACTCATCCTACGTGAAAATGTTTGGAGTCTTAGGGGAAATCGAGAAATCCTTCCCGCTTGTTGTGCTCACATAATGTATTGTTTGCTAACACAACAACCATACAATCTCGCCTACTTCTTCGCAAGGCGAATTGTAAATCTTCAAGGCTCCAAGAATAAACTCATCCCTTATGGAATGTTCTTGACGCGCCTCTATGATAACATCATGCACTTTCATCCTCAATTTCAAAGTCCGTTGTACGTACTTGTGAACAAGATGATGGAACCGCTAAACATATCTCTCATGAAGACTTTCTTCATTCTTGATTCCACCAACACTCATCAACCACATGATGATCCTTCTAGCGAAAATGCTCAAGGAACTTAGTAGTTTTTCAAATAGGATCAATCCTTTTGTACTCGTGCTTTATCAATGTAATCCAATTTCCTTCATGAAATAAAACATCTTACATTTGATATCTTAGTGTTAGAATCTCTTAAACTAACCTTGGAATATAATGCATTGTCAAGATCATTGCATACCTTTAGTAAAGGTTCTGCTTAGCGGATGGACGGATCCCAAAGTTTGTGCTAGACGGATCCCTACACTTAGGGAATCGTGGGATCCGGCAAACAGAAAATGCAATTGCAAGCATTGTATTTTAAACATATCCTTAGAACACCTCACACTAAGTTAGACATAGTGTCTTAAGGCAAATTAAATCCTTATCAAGTTAAGTAGATCCCTCCTACTCACACATAACTCACCTAGGTCACACTCAAAGACGCTTGTAGATCTATCGTTTCACTTAAATCCATTAATCTTCCGCTCTTAAGCTCATACATCATTTTTCACATGATCCTTCATATCTAAAACGTTGGAAATGTTTTATAACAAAAGCATCCTTACGACAAAATTGGTCGAAATTGATCAAATTCTAGTTTTTCCATCTTAAGCCTTTAGGATATTCTCCAAAGCATTAATCTAATTCACTATCTGATATCTAGGATCATTTAGCTTCAATTGACACTCTCATCTTTAGTGTCATCCTTGTTCATCCATTGGTACTCATGAAAGTTCCAATTTCTTCCATAAAAGGCAATCATTAGCTACATCACTCATTACCTTCAAGTACTTAAGCACCCCTTCATTTAAGATACTTAGGAGGACTGAAACACTCAAGATGATATAGATCTTAGACCTTAGAAACATCATTTCTACTCTTTCATAGCTACTGAGAGCCGGATCCCTAGGATTAGCCTAGACGGATCCCTCTAAGGAGGGAACCGTGGGATCCGAGTGACAGATTTTGTCAACTCTAGCTAAAAACAATCATTTCAAGGTCATCTTCCAAACTTAAAATACTCCATCTCATCTTAAATGAGTTCCTAGATCAGCACAAACTCTGAAGTTGACTCTTGTGCATGTTAATCATCACATTTCAATGAATTTTAGTGGCTTAAGGCTTGAATGCACTTGCCAAATCTCTTGCTTTATAAACCACATTGTTAGGACTTCCATAGTCATCACCTTCATCCTCATTTTCAGCAATTAAGAAACCCTTACAAACTTCTTGAAATCATCTCATCATGAGGAAAACTCCAAGTAGTAACTTATCCACCAAAGAACCACCCAAGAAAATTGCTCGTGTTGTACATGAAATCTCTTCAACCGAATCATCTCCGGTCAAGCCAAAAAATGCAAGGATCTCCTCTCAACCAATCAAACCAATTCCTAAAAGGATAGTACCCACAAAACTACCTTTGTTAAACACCACCATACCTCCTAGGCCAAACAATATCACCTCCACTACACCATCACCATTGGTTCCTAGAGCTATCTCTTTTACATCTTCACTATCATCACCACACCTCTACAATTTAGAGGATTTGCCTCCTAGGCCGTCTCATCCTCCTCCGCCGACAACATTCTCCTCATTAGAAGGAACAATGGTACAAAATCAAGGTGTTGAGTCAACATTAGCTTCGGCTTCCTTTTCGCCGTTTCCATCATATAATCCCATTTGGATTATGAGAAATCATCAAAGTCAACCACCCGACCATATGGAAGTTGATACTTCTCTACCACCACCATCATTCTTGGTCGAGCCATTCTCAAATGCGCCTCCACCAATCCCTCCGTCGTTTGAAGCTCCACAAGCCGCTTCACTTGATTCTTCGCATCAAGCCATTTCATTTCTTCCACCACCACTACCTAGCCATGACAAAGATTGTTATCATTGTGAACATGTTGAAATTTTGATACATGAAGTACGAGAAGACCAACGTTTCATGTTCTATCACCTCCTCGAACGTTTCGACGAGATTAAACCTAAACAAACTTGAGCTAGAAGATTTTAGTGGTGTCCTAGTATCAAGCTTTAGTTGGTCTAGAAATTCCTAGTCATGTATTGTTTATTTTTCTAGATTTTAGAGTCATGTATATCATAACTCTAGTTTTATTTGTAACATATTGGATTTCACAAACACATCAAACCATGATCAAATATGGGCGTACACTATATGAGTTTTAGAGAGAGAACGTTTAGAGGTTTGGGAACTTAGTGAGAGAAAGTAAAAGTATTATTATGAGCTCCAACCCTCTACCTTGGGAGGTAGAGGATATTTATAGTATCTTACATAAACGCCACCTACGGGCTGTGGATCAGGCATACAGTGGGTAAAGATCCGTCCGTCCTCCACGGTGTTGCTAAACTAAATACTATCTAACATTAAATGACTACGACTATGAGCTTTCTAACGATTACATATACTTGAGGTGACCGACACTTTAATAACTGGATTTACTAAATCCTAACAATCTCCCCCAAAGGGAGGTCACCTCAAATTACATTGAATACAAACAGATATTACATTAAGATTGTTCTTGGATTCTTGTTAAAGTTCTTATCTCTGTAGCCCGTAGTCTTTGTTTCTTCATGTTTTGCATGTTTGGTTAATCCGAGTGGAGGTCATTAACTGATCCACGTGATAATGAGTTTTGAGCCAGCTTTGATATCATCAGCTACCATAAATCTCTAACTATTAGGTTCCCATATTTGTAACACAAGCCTCAATATGTAAGAAAGAAAGATAAGATGATCGGTTGAACAAGATCACACAATACACGTAAGATATGAAGAAGAGTTATGCGTAGATATTGAGAGAAAATGAACAACCAACCCTCAAGTGAGGGTTTACAAGGATTATTTATAGGGCAAGGATATAGGGCAACACTACTAGCATCCTTCCCTTCTTATGGGCTTGGGCCAAGGCTCATGCGCTTTCTACATAAGCCTTGGCATGATAACTAACATAAAAGCCATAAATTAAGCTAACTATTACATATTAATTACTAACACTTGAATTCTACTTTAGGAGTGATTCCAACAATCTCCCCCTAAGTGTTAGTAATTGATGATATAAACATTGTAGGTGCTGATGTAATAGTAGCTTTGACGTCTTCTGACATTCTTCTTTCTTGTGAGAAGAAGTGCCTTGATTCGAACAATCTCCCCAGTGTAGAGTAATTGTTTCCTTTGAAGTATTCTGCTTTGACGTCATCATTTTCTTTGTTCTTTGATCTTTGTTCTTTGTGATGGAAGTGATAGTATGTTGTGGTTGTCTGCATCAGGTCTGCTTCGTTGCTCTAGTGTCTCCACGTCTTTCTCCAACATGCTCACACGCTCTTTAACGTTGGATTTCAGTACTGATGTAGTTCTCTTAGTCTTTAAACTTTGTACATTCTTTGACTTTGACGAAGAATCATTTTGACTTTTGTGTTGCCTTTTGAGAGAACTTCCATTAGTGATGTTGTTGGAATGAGCATATGGAGAATCTGCACGACCTTTTCCACCCGCAAGCATCCATAAGAAGAAAACATAAAACATGGGTTAGAAATAATCCAGGGCTTACAAGTTTGAACTTCGAGAGTGTTAACAGCATAGTGTGAAAACACAACTCTAATTCTCACAAAGGCTGTTCCTGAACTAGAGTCCCACAAGTGAGATAACGCGATGTACCGAAGTACACCTACAGTTCAGATGAGTCGTTGAGGTACACCGAAGCATCACCTCACGACTGTAGACCGTTTGAGACACACTAAGCGTAATCCACGGGGAGTTACCGAAGTGACCTGCTGTCAGGGCTGTTTGATGTTGACCCTGGCAGGAGTTTCCATTTAATCACTGAGGATCACATGTGTGAACCTCTCATAAATGTTCTCGACAGATTGCTAAGATCTGTGAAGGACACGATAATGTATCACTTGCGTCCTTATTGTTGAACGACAAGTGATAAAATGTCAAGTGTACCTAAGAGATCTTTTGATGAATCTCGTGGCTCTAGACTCAATAGTGCGCTTTGGTTTTCCTGAGCGGAGACTAGGGAGATGGTCTCTGATAATGCTACACGCGTCGTTCGGGGTCAAAGGAACTTCCTTTTTTTCGAGCAAGTTTTATAACACCCTAGGCAGTGAACCTAATCGTTGTAGTGTAGTATTAGGGTAAGCCACGGGTATTGATATCGTTCTATAGGGGAATAGGAATGCTAGTGAGAAGTTACTACGCTAAGGTTGGGGTTGAGGAAGATTATTTTTTATCTTTTTTTTATGTTTTTTTTAGGAAATGGAAAAGTACGAATCTCGGGGTTTGGATTTGGGGGGAATTACTCTACTTATCTAATTATCTAATCTAAGGTGTATGTAGTCTATGTCTAATTATTGTGTGCTCGTATGATAGTTTAAAGATGTGTTCACTTAGGTTTTATTACTCCTTAATTATCTCCTATTGATGGTTGAATTGTCACGTCCTTATTCTTAATCGCGTTGTGTGTCTAAAGTCGTAGGGTATGCGTTTATCCCTAACTCTTTGAACTTACCAAAGGGTCTCGTCTACAAGACCAACTAGGGATTATAAACTCTAACTCTAAGGCCTCTTTGGATGGTTTAGCTTACAACCACTCTAAGTGCTATAACCTAAGGTTCACAAAGATTAATCAAGCATTTAGTACACAACGAATGACCTATCGCATTACTAGATCATTAACAATTAAGATAAGAGACAACCAATCAATATTCAATAATTAAGTTTCATATTCCCTAAGCAAACACACAAGTAAATTAGCCGGACATGGAGAACATGCAAGCATACACACAAATAATCAAAGATATAATTGAATTAATGAAGTAAAACACTTATCTTGATGTAAGATAGGGTTTAGAACCCTAAAATACTGTACAAGACAACCTTGGTTCGGTTTAGGTTTTTACTCCAAAAGACTACACACCAAAACTGAAAAATTTGGATTCTATATATAAGATTACATATGCGACGGCGTCACCTTATGTTTTGTGACGCCGTCGGATCGCCGTCATTAGGGTTTCGTCTTAGCCACGTTAGTCTTGCGACGGCGTCACCTTGTGCTTGTGACGCCGTCCTCTTCAGCTTCTGACGCCGTCTGGATCAAATCTATGCCGTCTGAGTTGCGACGGCCTACTCTTTTAAAGCCTGACACCGTCACTTGAAAATATAAAATTTGGCTTCTGTGCCGTCACAAAATACTCCGACGGCGTCGCGTATAAGCAGTGACGCCGTCACCTTGTCTTTCAGCAGCTTGAGTGTCTCGATTCTTGACTTTGGCCATTTTCTTCGTATATTCGCGCCTTTTCGTCCAAGTAAATGCCATTACAGCAATTTGCCTTCAAGAGACCTAAAAAGTGAAAAGGAACGATATTAAGTAATAACGGATACAAAAGTGATCAAATAAGGGCTTAAACGACCCCTCAAAAAGGTACATTTTAAAACCTTATCAAATATCCCTACACTTGGTATTTGCTTGTCCTCAAGCAAATGTGATTTTAGCCAATTAATTTATAAGTTATGGGTCATGAAGCATTGGTTTAAAACAGTCCACAACACATATAAGCCCCGCAAAAGTCATAACAAGCACGGAAATTACATACTAGCACCTCACATGGGGTGTTTGGATACTCACATCTCTCTCGGGTGTATATTAAATATAACAAGTTGGAAATGGAAGATTAAACACTCATTAACCGGTCCTAGTACATAGATGACCATAGGCTTGAGAATAGATCAAACCTCCATCGCTTTGGCGTAAGCACCTAGGAAAGACTATCAAAGAGGTCTTTAAGGGGTTGTAATGTTAGGCTTACGGTAGGGAAACAAAGGGTTTGGTGGGATAGGCTATTTAGTGGTGGCAAGTCAAAAATCTTTTTGTTACAAGCATACAAAGAATGGCGTTGCTAAGCCAAGACTCGACACTCTAGACTCTAGCTAACTGAAACAAAACATAAATTTAAAGGATAGATGTAGAATGGTAGCCCATATGTTTTTTTTTTTTTTTTTTTTTTTTTTTTTTCATACAGTTTTACTCTACCATCCTCTACGGTAACATCAAAATGAGAAGGATTTATAGGCACATCCCTACACTTGAGTTTTTATTACTCTAACACTAATTTGACCCGAATTGAAAAGATCAAAACACTTGGGGTATGTTATTACGCAAATTAGGGAATTTAACGTTCCCTTCCAATCATTTTATAAACTTTAACTTTTTCCCATGAGTCCCAATCGTCCTAAAACTGTGTACAAAGGATATGACTCGACTTAGAAACTCATGCAAGCAACTAGATAATTGAACTAAGGGTTTAGGGTGATGACAATAATGCACTAAAAGTGAGTGCATACAAGGTAGGCTAAGGCGATTTGGGTGTATATTTGGGGGTGGGGTGTAAACAATGCTCTTCATTGATATTCCGGAAAAACCGAAACATCATGAGAACAGCGAAAAGGATAGGCTCTGAGGGGTTAACTAGGGGTATTGTGTACTAAAGATGAGTACAACGCAAAGGGTGTGGGGGAATTACTCAACCGATGTGGAAGAAGTAATTATATTACGAGTATCAAACAAGGGTTATCTTAATGCCTCTTATCATTTAGTTATTCCTAACTACACAAGTGTAGTCTTACTAGCGATCTCAGAATGCATCACAAAACAAGTTCTAGAATCTAATATACTACCGGTTCACACTCTAAGCATTAAAGATGAATGCTTTTAATTCCTCTTAATCTAAGGGCGATCCTCATATTTTGGGTGGAATTTAGGTGGTAAAGGGTTTTTGTGCTAGTCATGCAACTTCCTATCCGTGAGACGCTTTTGTTAAGACTAATGGCCCACTCCTATATGTCATGAAAAAATTTAAATTTTGTGCCAAAATTACCCTAACCGACATTTTCTCATGGTTTATTACACAAATACAATTGGACAAAGCAAATAATCAAGGATAAGCATAGTTTCAAAGTTCTCGTTTTATTTTCCCTCCTTACACTTAAACTGAACATTGTCCCCAATGTTTCCCGAAAGTATCAAAGTTATGATAATAGAAGGTAATGAAAAACGAAAGAAACTAGTACTCCCCTGATTAGCTCGGTAGGATCCGTGTGTGAAGTAGTGGTTAAATCCTTTCCAAGAAGAATGCGTGCGTGAAAAGCTCCTTCCAATCTTTTGTTTCTTCTTCTTAATAAATAAAACCTGCACATTTGAAGAAAACAAACGAAACCTTCGCATAAAATCGGCGGTAATAATATATATAAGACTCTACTAAACTAAGATATAATGCTTGTGGAATGGATGTTTACAGAATTTCTTGGAAAATTAAGACCTGAAAAATTCCAAAAATTTATAAGTAGCTCCGAAAATGAGAAAAAAGTAATCTGTTGTTTTTTTACTCCTTCCTGACGCCGTCAGGTTGCAATCCTGACGCCGTCAGGTTATCCTGACAAAACTGGTATGCGATTTTCTGAAAAAAATTCTGGAAAATTTATATCTTTAGAATCTGGAAAAATTTCTGCAAAACATCCATTATGACTCGATACAAGCATTTGACTCGAACAAACACACATATATATCTTTTAATGAATTGCTATTCTCATGTTTACGTTTCTTTTGAAAACTTGTGTAATCCTCCCTACACTTATCCTTTATGTAAAATACCTTTATATGCAATTAAGACGAGGTTAAAAACAAAATAAAGCATTTTTTACAAATTTAAACATGAGAATAAACAATTAATAAAATATATACGACACTAACAAGCAAATAATTAAGCATGGGTTGCCTCCCACGAAGCGCTTTTCTTTATTTAAGAGTCTTATAGCTAGACTCGTAGTCGTGCCCTTACGTTTTCCTCCTCTTAGAAGCCCATTCAATTATCTTAACTCTGTTCTCATCAAGAATATATTCAGGGCCCAACTCTAGACAAGCAGTATAGCGAATCTTGTCTTCCCAATCAACTTCAAAGACCGGAATGCTGTCTACATCTAGATCATCAATACCCTCAAACTTTTTATTCTTGTAGGGCATTATATACTTAACACATTCGGTCTCATTTGAGAATTTGACTATTCCTTCCTCTTGATCATAAACCATCTTAGATTCCTCAATAAATGGTCTCCCAAGTATCACATCTCCTAAGACTCCATCAATAATGCCCTTAACATTCTCTAGGATCATGAAATCACACCTATATGTGAAGTTTCCTATGAAGACATGCAATCCTTTAACCCTCCCGACATAGTTACTCACCTTCCTAGGGTAAAAGGGGTCCCTCATAGGTCCTAAATCCTCACTCATGATCCAATTGTAGTAGAGTCTAGACAATCATGCACGGTATTTTGATATTTTTAGGGTCACCACTTTTTATGCATGGTTCGAAAGGCGGTCGCGGGAAGTTAACTATATTATAGTGATAAGCGGTTTCCTTCCCATTAGGGTATGAATTGAAATACTCCCTAAGTTCCTCTTCCTCCTTACTTCCATCCATAATTTCCAAAACCTTATAATCACCTTCCACAATTTCATCTTCCGAATCACTTGAGGTGGAATCACTATCTAAGGTACTAGTGGATTCCTCAAGGGCTTTCTCAAGTGCGCTTTCAATTATCCTATTTAGTTTCTTAAGTTCTCCAATTTCACTAACAATGCGAGCTCGGAGTTGGTTGGCAAAAGTTGGATCGAATGGTGGGTATTTGTTTGATGGGGAGTTGTTGATTGGTGGTTTATCACCTTCCATGATGAAAAGTGATGGGATTACGAACAAAGGTCACGAAGAAGGGGGATAGACTACGAGAAAGCTAAAAAAATGAGAAAAAATTTACTTGATATGAATCAAGCAAATAAACCAAAACGAGGTGGACTACTAACTAGCTATTCTATTCCCCGGCAGCGGCGCCAAAAACTTGATAACGCTACACGCGTCGTTCGGGGTCAAAGGAACTTCCTTTTCTTCGAGCAAGTTTTATAACACCCTAGGCAGTGAACCTAATCGTTGTAGTATAGTATTAGGGTAAGCCACGGGTATTGATATCGTTCTCTAGGGGAATAGGAATGATAGTGAGAAGTTACTACGCTAAGGTTGGGGTTGAGGAAGATTATTTTTTATCTTTTTTTAATGCTTTTTTAGGAAATGGAAAAGTACGAATCTCGGGGTTTGGATTTGGGGGTTTGGTATTGCTACCGATTACTCTACTTATCTAATTATCTAATCTAAGGTGTATGTAGTCTATGTCTAATTATTGTGTGCTCGTATGATAGTTTAAAGATGTGTTCACTTAGGTTTTATTACTCCTTAATTATCTCCTATTGATGGTTGAATTGTCACGTCCTTATTCTTAATTTCGTTGTGTGTCTAAAGTCGTAGGGTATGCGTTTATCCCTAACTCTTTGAACTTACCAAAGGGTCTCGTCTACAAGACCCACTAGGGATTATAAACTCTAACTCTAAGGCCTCTTTGGATGGTTTAGCTTACAACCACTCTAAGTGCTATAACCTAAGGTTCACAAAGATTAATCAAGCATTAAGTACACAACGAATGACCTATCGCATTACTAGATCATTAACAATTAAGATAAGAGACAACCAATCAATATTCAATAAGTAAGTTTCATATTCCCTAAGCAAACACACAAGTAAATTAGCCGAACATGGAGAACATGCAAGCATACACACAAATAATCAAAGACATAATTGAATTAATGAAGTAAAACACTTATCTTGATGTAAGATAGGATTTGGAACCCTAAAATTCTGTACAAGACAACCTTGGTTTGGTTTAGGTTTTTACTCCAAAAGACTACACACTAAAACTGAAAAATTCGGATTCTATATATAAGATTACATATGCGATGGCGTCACCTTATGTTTTGTGACGCCGTCGGATCGCCGTCATTAGGGTTTCGTCTTGGCCACGTTAGTCTTGTGACGGCGTCACCTTGTGCTTGTGACACCGTCCTCTTCAGCTTCTGACGCCGTATGGATCAAATCTAGGCCGTCTGAGTTACGACGACCTACTCTTTTAAAGCCTGACACCGTCACTTGAAAATATGAAATTTGGCTTCTGTGCCGTCACAAAATACTCCGACGGCGTCGCGTATAAGCAGTGACGCCATCACCTTGTCTTTCAGCAGCTTGAGTGTCTCGATTCTTGACTTTGGCCATTTTCTTCGTATATTCGCGCCTTTTCGTCCAAGTGAATGCCATTACAGCAATTTGCCTTCAAGAGACCTAAAAAGTGAAACGGAACGATATTAAGTAATAACGGATACAAAAGTGATCAAATAAGGGCTTAAACGACCCCTCAAAAAGGTACATTTTAAAACCTTATCAGTCTCCTTCTTCAATTTCTGTTGAGAGAAACTTGAGTGGCTAAGAAGGTTTAGTGCATGCGTCACTGGGTCCATGACGACGTTGATCTTCAATACCGGTGTCATCAAGTGATAACCAGTAGCATATGAATTGAACCCGGTGTCTGCCCTAAGTTGAATAATCTGGAGGGCTATTTGTTTTCACCCTTTTCTTTAGTTTTCTTTTTAATTCTTCAACTCCTTCTTTCTCCGATTCTCATTTTCTCCTTTTTATAATCATACCTAAGGACTTCTAATTCTAACTATTGATGGTGTCCTTGGGTAGATCTCTCTGGCTCTAGCGGATCATAGGACGGTTATTCCTAACCTTAGTCACCTTATAACTCCATGACTAACCTATGTTGCCATAAAACCAATTTCATGAAAAATCTCTCAACGTGGTTATGAGTAAAAGCATTTAATACCACTATTGAGAGTTTAAGATTTTGCATAAATACTCCCCCTCCACACGTGCTTAAGTATTTTTACAGAAATCTGCACGGTGAGAGAAGAGCGCGCACTTTTGAATTGATCAACTCAAGAGAGACAATCCCCCGCGAGACACGGTTACGTTGCATAGTTAAAGAGTTACATTGTCAGCTTTTAGGTGACAACTAGCTCTAATAACTATCTTGAAGGTGTGGACAAACCTCGAAAGGTTGTCAAACCCGTCGAAGTTCATGTCTACCAAGAGTTTCTAGAATGGTACATTCTACTCGGACAAGTCCTTTGCGAGACACGTTTACATCACTAGCGAACTAGCTTGAAATTATTACCCGTCCCGGACAAGTCTTTTCGAGTTACTAACATTTAAGATCTCGTCAATTCATTGGTTAAGTCTGTAGCACAATGATTCATTTGCAATTTCACAACATATTTCTTATCACATAATTTTTTTCTCCCCCTCAAAAATGGCATATAAATGTTATTTTTGACAAAATTTTGATATCGAATATGACCATTTCGAGTTTTGTGGGAAGATTGTCATGAAGAACAATTTGTGAACAAAGTTTTTAATCAAATACTCCCCCTCAACAAGTGATGTTAACTTTTGAGGTTTTGAAAATCATAAGGGGAAGTACTTGTTCTTTTGAGCAAAACTTTGAAAATGAAAGTTTTGATAAGTTTTACTCAAAATTAAGAAGGTTTCGCTCCTTTTATAAGGATTGTGGCACTGAAGCATACCACAGGGTCCTTTCATTACAAGTACGGGTTGTACACTGTTATGTGTGCACAAGCCATTTAGGGAAAAGATGTAATAAGTATGAAACAAATTAACCTCTCCCCAATTGACGATGTTTCTAGATCAGCTTCCCCTCAAACTGACAACCGTTTTCAGCAGATTCGAGACTTTGATGTAGAGAACATTTCCTCTAACTTTAGAAATTTTCAGTATGTAGCGGAATTTGTAGATGAGCAGTAAACTACACCAACATAATCTGTTTTGTTACGTAATCACAGTTGTACACAATGCGGAAAATCCGTTCGAGGGAACATGCAAGATCTTCTCACGTATGTAGATGCTTCACATCAGACAAACCACGAAAGATGAAGTGAAACTACTTCCCCCTGGTTGTTGAGGTCTATCGGAACAATAATCAACTGTGAATATGCAATTACTCGATTAAAATGACCAAGTGTGAGGCATCATAACATCATAATTAGGTAACTTCACACACGATAACCCTGTAACAGTGAGACGATAACACCAAAGTGAGACGTTTGAGCCACATATCATCTCATTTCTTCCCCCTGATTGAAGACATTGAAGAAAGGATAGGGTTTTCACTCAAAGAGCAAAAGCACATCAAGGAAGAAATGAATACACCTCAAGGAAACAAGCACCACCTACACTCTCTCCCCCCCGATGTTTTCAATGAATCAAAATCATACACCACATATGTTGATGATGAATTGAAGACAGCGAAACCATGTATAAGGAGACAGCGAAACCATGTATGTCCAATGAGTCTAACCAGTGTGAGGTACCATAAATGTTTCGTGAGAATCAACAGCGGATAAGACTTCTTAGTTCATTATGTTGAACATCGGCTGTGTGAGCCATTGTTCTTCCTAATAGTTTTGTCATAACCAGCTGGAAAGATGTCAGCCATTGTGAGCTCATTAGGGGCACTGATGCTTTCTTGAATGATATCCATTTTGTGATCTGAAAGTTATTAGACAAAAGAACAAACATATGGAATCACATTATGTTAGACTTAGTTTGATTTATTCCAATTCCTTGATTGACGTTATCATGTTTATGATTGTTACAAATCCTTGGTTACTTTAGTCCAATTGTTTGAAGTTGATGTGATAAGCTATGTGCACATGTTAATATTGAAGATTTTAAGGCCAATTTTCACTTAAACACACAACATAAAAACATTTGTAAGCTTTTGCCTAACAATAGACATATTCGTAACAATTAACACGTATGCTTAGGCGTAACAGTCCAAAGACAAAGAGAACGGCAGGTTAGGCGTAATCATGAGGCCTTATACGTAAAGAAGGTGCTTAAGCGTAAGCGTGAGCTAAAGCATAAGACCAAATCTTAGGCGTAAGAATTTCTTACGCGTAAAATAAGTTCAAAAGATTTAAGCTTACGCGTAGGGTTAAGCTGAATGTTACTCGTAAGGTCTACTCATAAGAGTAAAGCTTATGTGTAACAAACCTTGTTTACGCATATCTTTCCAAGATACGCGTAATCCACTGTAGACTTCTTATGCGAAAGGGCTTATGCGTGAGTGTTAGGAATTAGAAAATTCTAGTATTGAAGAGTCGGTCACCCCAACTATTATCTAGCATAAGTTAGCTTGTAGACTTGTCGTTATTTACGTTTTTATGTAGTTAATTAGTTAGTCGGTAGCGTAAAATAGTTTAGTGCAACACCGTGGAGGAAGGTCGGGTCTTTACCCACTGTATCCCTGATCCACAGGCCGATAGGAGGTCGTTTACTTTGTAACCTATAAATACCCTCTACCTTGCAAGGTAGAGGGTTGGATGTTCTTTGATAATCTAATATTTTACAAGTTTCTCTTACTAGAATATCCCACTTTCTCTCTCTCTAAAATCATCTATATGCTCATTGTGTTAATGTTATGATATGTAAGTGAAATCCAATAACTAAAAATTGGTATCAAGAGCCATGGTTAGATCATATCTTGCACATCTTTGGATTTCTAGTGGTTTTTAGGTGGTTTTTGAGTTTGAAAAAGTTTAGTGGTTTTTGCATCATTTGGGTGATTTCTAGTGTTAAAGTTTGGAGTTTGAGTGTACTTTTATGTTTAGAATCATCACAAGTGTTTAGGTTTTGATTTGGCAAGCTTGAATCATCGTGGTTGGGTAGTTTTTTGGATTGAAAAGTGATGTTTTTGTGGTTTTCTTGCTAGCGACTTGACATTCGGACTTTCTTCTTCGTAGCGACTTGGTTTGCAAATTCGTAGCGAGTTACAGCTTTGAAGCTAGCGACTTAGATCTAGCGATTAACAGTACAAGTAGTGGACTCTCCACTACGGGTAGCGACTTGGTGATAGCGACTTGGTCTGTAGCGAGTTGCTATTTAGCGACTTGTATCTTTAGCGACTTGATTAGCGAGTTGCTGCCAAAATTTTACTAGCGACTTAATGCTTAGCGAGTTACTACTTAGCGACTTGAAATTAGCGACTTAATGCTTAGCGAGTTACTACTTAGCGAATTAGGTGTTAGCGACTAGAGGATTAGCGACTTGTACTTAGCGACTTGGATGTTGATTTAACGACTTGGGATTATTACTATTTAGTTGCTAGCGAGTTGGTTCAAAATCTCTAGAGACTTGGGGAGTAATTCATAATAACACAATGTCAGTCATCACGGATCCTTTAATCACCAAAGTACTTGCTCTCTATGACACAACACAGAATAGTGAAACTGAATGCTTATCTGAATGCCATACACTTAATGATTCAGCATCGATTAATCAGAACAACTCAAATAAGTCACTCGTAATGTCTGCAAATGATGCTAAGAATATGGAATGCACCAGTGAGCCGTTTCAACATCTCAGTCAGCTTCTCAAATTACTCTTATCTACAACCATGGATCGAACAAGTTGTGCCATCCTTCGTCAGGATTTTCCCACCTTGACAAGAACTGTTTTACTTAACTTAGAACGACTGAGGTTTCAAATTACCAAAGAAAAGGTCTCAACTGATGAGTCTCATGCCGCTCTTCAAACTATATTCAATCAATTTCAGCCACTTATCCGGGAAGAATACTCCTCAGATTTTGATGATATCATGACTGGAATATCATTCAAAAAACATACGGGAATGGAAATTCATGAGTTCAGAAACTCATTTACTCAACTTATGGGTAATATGGAAACATACATCAAGGAAACTGCAAATGAGAATAACAAGCTGAATGCGTTGAATGAGTACCAAGAGACACCATGGAGCAATTGTGACAAGTCATGCAACATTCCAGTTGAACCAGTGGATGACACGGATTGCAGAATCTCAGTTGTAATGAAAAGGGATGAAGACAACAGAACTGATCACACAAATTCTCATAAAAAGGTACATGACTCTTACTCCGAACCTAACATTGTGGAATCAATCTTTGTTTTACCCGAATCTAATGCAAGTAACATGATTGAAAAAAGGGTATATGATGAGCTTTCAAACAAATTTTCAATTCTTGAAAAACACTGTATCTCATTGCAAATTGAAATACAACAAAAGGATGAAATGTTTTATGCAAAAAAACAGTGTATTAATCCGGAACTTCCAGAATTTAGAGAATTTTTTGAAATTAATCAGTTAAAATCCCAGATTCAGGACAAAGATTCGACCATTGACAATCTGAAATTACTTCTTTCAGAAGCCCAGAAATATGACTGTCATGAGATGAGTGATGCACTAGAATCTAGGAATTCTGAACTAGCTCTATGTGTGTCCAACCTTCTAAGAGAAAATGAACATTTAAGAATGAACCTTGAGGAAACAAACTCTAAGTTAGTCTATCAATCTAACCTTTTGATGAAAGACATTGATAACCTCAAAGCACAAATTCAGGATAAGAGCTTCAATATTGTTGCCCTAAAAAATGAGCTCAGGAAGTCTGTTGGAAATAGGATGAACACTAAGTTTGCAAAACCTTCAACTTTGGGAAAATCAAATGTTCAGAACCACTTGAAACGAACAGTTATTAAACAACCTAATGCCTTTAGGTCTGAAAGAGCTAAACCATTGAAATCTAAGCTTACATCCCAAGTTGATAATATGTCTGTTTTGTCAAAACCAGTCACTTCATTGCCTAGTTCAGATATGATGAATCTCAAACCTTGGACTTACAGTCAATTCTCACAGATCAGAAATGCAATAAGTACTACTAGCTCTCATGCAAAACATCATTTGACTGATCAATCCCCTAAGAAATACTCAGATTACGTAAGGACAAATAGTCAAAACAAGGTTGTGCACTCATTTAGGTCAACTAACTGTGGTTTCAAATGGATTCACACTGGCAGATTTTTTAAGTTTACAGGACTTAAACGAACTTACATTCCTAGATCATGTCTCAAGTGGATTCCCACAGGTAAACTCTTCAAGAATGTAGAACCTAATAGAATCCCCATTAATGATAAGTCTGTGTTACTCTGTGATGCATCCAAATGTGAGATTAAGCATGTCACTAACCCTTCTATGTACAAGTCTACATGTGCTTCAAGTACAATGTGCTCTCAGTCTTTTTCAGGTACAATGCTCAACTCAATCAGGAACTTCATGACTTGGTTCCCATCAGAAATGAACATAGCTCATTCAGGAGCTATAGCATACCAGAGTTGATGTACTCCTTACTTTGACTCCTATTCATCTTGAATTAGGACTCGCTCTTCTATATCTGTGTATAAATCAAGCTTCTTATTAAAAAAAAAAAAAAAAAAAAAAAAAAAAATTATGATTTTTCTCAAACTTCTAAATCTTTATATATGTCATTCTTTCAAATTTACAATTTTATCATTTTTTCCCAATCTAATAAAGAATACATTCCTTGTTATCGATAACATCTACGGTCCTAGAAATGTCATTCAACAATGGCACGGGATCATAGATGAAGTTCGAACAAATGATATATTCTTGTTTTATAATGGGGTTGGTTAATATCAATCAATGGTCTTTGATGACTTTGATTGAGGGGGAGATTTTGTATTAGTTTTATTTGCCATTGGCTTCTGTGCTGGTTATGATGTTTGCTCATTTGTAAGCTATGGTTGTGTCTTGCTTGTGTGACTAACTGGTTATGCTTTTGTAATATCTAGTTATGGTGTTTCTCTCAGTTATAGGTTGTGGTCGTATCTTGCTCATGTGATTATCAGTGTGTACCTATGTATTAAGTGCCTAGCATTAAATGCCTATTTGACTAAATGTTTAATTGATTCATGGTGATCATTGTGATAATCTATGCTAGAGACTTAGTCTATAATCCGTGTTAGCGACTTACCACTCGTTCATCAAAACCATAGGGACCAAACTTGTCATATATTTGAAAGCTGTGTTGCACTAGCGACTTATATCGCTTCATTTTAGAACCACAAGGACCAAATGTGTCAAATTGCAATAGTTCCCCCCTAAACCCCTAGCGACTTACTACATTTCTCTTTTATAAGTTTTTTTTCTTTTCTCTCGTTTTGTCTTCTCGTTTAAATTATTTGCTCTTTCTAGCGACTTAACTGTGGTAAGTTTCGATTCACACCGTATTTGTTCTCTCTTATGCGTTTGTGTCTAGTATCTAACTTGTCCTTTTATCCAGATCCTTTCGAGCTCGTGATTTGTGACTGTTTGTCTCCCACCTAGGTTTGATTTGTCATGAAATCGTGTTTTTTTGTTGCTATTATGATGATTGAATGTGTACAAATTGTCTGGAATATATTATCTTAATTGCTTGATAATTTGTCTTCGAGATCTGGTGATGAATGGTTAGTGGATTGGGTTGTTGGGTTTTTGTTATGAGTGTTCTTGATGGCGACTTAACATGTTCTTGGTAGCGACTTAGCTTGAATGTTCTCATGGCGTGTTAGCGCTCATCTTAGCGACTATGTTTCTGTAGCGAATTAGTTTATCTTATTCTAGCGACTTGGGTAGCGAGTTAGTTGTCAGCGACTTGTCTTTACAAGTTAGCGAATTAGTAACATTAGCGACTTAGTTAACAAATTTGTAGCGACTTGGTTGTGTTACTGTTCATGGCGACTTGTCTTCACAAGTTAGCGTATTAGTAACCTTAGCGACTTAGTTAACAGATTTGTAGCGACTTGGTTTTGTTACTGTTCATGGCGACTTGTTTTTACAAGTTAGCGAATTAGCATAGCGACTTAGAGAGCTAAACTATTAGCGACTTGTTTGTGGTACTAGTGATGGCGACTTGTCTTTACAAGTTAGCAACATTGTTCACTTTCATATTGCGAATTAGTCTTAGGGTCGAGGGTTATTAAAATGATCAAAGGTTTATTGCTAAAGCTGATCTCATTCTTACAATACTTAGGATCTCCTGATTCAACTTGTTGAGTCAACATACTCTATGTAATCTGATATGACATCTCTGTTTAGGCAAAAGGAACTTGGTTTCTCTCACGACAACCAAATGTTACTTTTTGCCTCATGCATATTTGTTATATCACTTCTACATTTGTATCTTGGCTCATGAACATGATCCCTTTGCAATGCACTCTTTTTGCCTTTTAATCCCTTATCAGCTCGTCGTGTGTAAATTTATCTGCATGATTCTACTTCATTGAAATATCTCACTTATGCCACTCAATCTTTCTCTGTATGTGTTTTGGGGACTCCTTCTGAGTTACTGCTTCTATGTGTCGATGTCATAAGGGTGCTCTCAATGTTGTCCCACTTATCATTTATCATCTAACCTGTTTCCAATCATTACTGTTGATTGTATGTTTACTCAGACCATCAATGGCAAGTTCAAACCCAGAAAAGAGCGTTACCCCTTCGGCATCATCCAAAGTTCTCTCAGACGAAGAAATCCTTCCCAGGAGTCAATGGGCTGATATTGGAAAAAGTAACTGTTATGTGGATCTACAAAAGCTTCAACAAAATCCGATACTCAAAGTCTCTATTGACATCCTCAAGAACACAAACTTCTTCGGTGCTATTACCAAGCAATGCTCTATTCCCACCATTTACATTCAACAATTCTGGAACACCGTTCAATGGGACAAAATCACTGCTCAATACTCTTGCAAACTGGATGACAGGGAATTCACGATTGACTCTGCTATTCTGAGCAAGGCTCTTGGAATCACCCCATGTAACCCTAACCTTCGTTCTGAATCTCCACCTGGTGCTGACGATCTGATTGTCTTTCTAATTGGGTTGGGTTATCAGAACAGTATTTCAAGAGCATCCGACCTCATCACTGAACACATGTATCAACCCTGGAGAGCTATTACAACTATTCTTAACTTGTGCTTATCTGGAAAAACATCAGGATTCGATAAAGTGAGAATTCCTATCCTGCAAATCCTATGGGGAATTGTTAATAGGGTTGATGTGAATGTCTCAGATCGTATTTGGGAAGAATTTTCTTTATCAATGCACACATTCATATCTGATAGAACCAATTTCCAGAACAAAGCTCAAGGCCGAAAGAAACAGAACAAGCTTGTGATTCCCAGCATCAGATTTTCTAAGCTTGTTATCCAGTATTTGCAACAAACTCACAACTTCAATCCTAGGAGTGAATCAACTCTGTATAAAGCTGAAGATGAATATGTTTTAGGAAACCTGAAATATGTTCCTAGAGGTATGGATAAAGAAATATTTGGATTGTCAATTCCTGATTGTCTTCTCACAGAAGATATCAAGAAGAAGGACTACTTCAAACAATACAAGAAAAGAGCTACCAATTCCTCTGCTGATGTCACACCGTCTCCACCACAACCCAATGCTCCCAAGTCCACGTCAGCCTCACAAGCATCCTATGCCTCTCTTCCTAAAAAGAGACTTGAAAGGTCACAACATTCTGAAACCGCATCCAAAAAGCTGAAAGTAAAAAGGAAGAAAGTGGAAAAGGAAAGTGATGAAAATACTGAGGTATCAAGGAATATTACAAGGTTAACTGATGAAGATGATGCAGATCTACAACTTGGAATTCAGCAAAGCCTAGAAAGTCTGAATGTGAAAGCTCCAGTAGGTGGAATTGTGCTAAGAGAACCTGATCATCTGCCTCGACAAACAACCCCAATAACACTAGACAAAGGAAAAGGAGTTGCTAGTGTTGAAACTGAACAAGCTGCTCACATGCTTTTAACGATCTCATCGTCTCCATCAAGCACCACCAATCAATACGAGCTGAAGAGAAGAACAAAATTATCTCCTGCTAAAGAACAATCTGGAGTGGACAAAGTGTCTGAAACTTCTAAAGAAAGCCTTACACCTAGTGAGACTCATTCTGGCCAGAATGTTGACGCTCTGTTGCGGAAAGGCTCGCAGGAGAATCTTGAGACAAGATCTGATGTGACCTTGCAGATGGATGAACCAAATCTGTCTACCAACTCTCTATCTTCACTCAAGGACTTCGATACTGATTTCACTTTCGGAGATCAATACTTAAATGACAAACCCTTAGATACTGCACAATCCATGGTTACAGTCAACATTCAGCAGGATACATCAACAATTCCTCTGATGTCAGCATCCTCACTCACAACTGCACTTCCACCTCCCATACCAACTCAATCAACTGTACAAACACCCCCGACATCATCACCAACCCCTGAACCTGTCATTACAGTTGCTGATGTGGATGCTCCACCAGCTTCACCACCACAGATCCTTACCTCTGATCAACTACTGGACAAAGCTGTAAAAAGGATAGAAGCTCTGGAAAGGCAACTTCCTAAATCTGTTGATTCTCTTGTGGATCGTGTCTATAGATTGGAGCACCTCAACTTCAATGAAGGGGTTACTGCCGCTATTGAAGGAGAAGTCAAGGATGCTGTGGAATGGGCTATGGAGGCTCCACTTCTTAGACGATTCAAGGACCTACCTATCACCGATATGAGAGCAGCTCTGTTTGAAAAGATGTATGATGCTGAAGAGGACAAGCATGAGGTTCACAAGAAACTCTATGAGGCACTTGAAGAATCCATTAAGTTCGAAAATTATGAGCAGTTTATGATTGACGTCGGGGAAAAAGAAGCTAAAAAGAAAAGGAGAACAATTGTGATGGAATCATTGATGAAGGACCGTAAAGATCCTCCTCCACCCCCTCCACCAACGGGGGGCGCTGGAACTTCTGGAGCTGGTGATCCTTCTACGACAACCAACACACCTCCACCACAACCACCATCATCACCGCCAAAACCTTCCAATCAATCAGGTCCTACAAAAGAACAGAGTACTAAGAAGAAATCTGCTGCCTGGACGATGGTTGATTCAAGGTTCACATCCACATCCACCTCAATTCCTGATGATCAAATGGTTCACGAAGAGTCGCATGTCATGGCTGACTCAGAACCAGATGAAGATGATGCATCTACAAAGCATATTCCTAAGCCATCAGAAGATTGGTTTGATACTTACATGGCTGGGAATCGCACTAGCACATCCAGAGTAGCACCTTCAAGAGACACAATTCAAAGCTGCATTATGGAAGATAGACCTCCTTCTCCAGAACCCACATGGACCATCCCAGAGTCTGACTCTATGATTCCTGACAACAATTGGGCATCAGTTATCACCAATAATTATGAAGTTCCAGCTGAAGACTCTCTTCTGCACTACACTGGTGATATGGGAAGTTTTATTAGATGGTTTTGTGAATGGAAGAGTATCTCATCCATAACTCCAAGAGATCTTGAAGGACAAGCTTACGAAATTGTCAAAGTCTTCCATTCAGATGCAAATCATCTTCAATATCAGATGGAAGAATGCCATAAGATGCTGAATGACCAAGTCAGTGAGCAAATCAGTCGCTTCAATGTCAACAAATCTCTTCCTCTTGGTGGTGAACCTGGTCAGATGACCATTCAGGCTGAATTCTTCTTCAATCACGACTTGGACTATCTGTGTGCTCGCTCTGCTGAAAGAAGACCTGCTCTATCAATATCAAAGATTAAAGCTGCAACCTACTCTGATCAGGGGCTTGAACAGATGGTTCCTGATCAATTCTGGGCTGCTGAAGAACAAAAATATGATATTGCCGCTTCTTATGGTATTTCTCACTGGTGGTTCAAAAAGAAGAAGTTCTACATCGAAAGACATGGTGCTGATAAAAGACGCAATGATGTCAGATCAAAGCTGCAAATCTTAAGTGTTGTTCGAGTAGAGATCTTCCCTATCTATGGATATGAGTATTTGAAGAAGATAGTCCTTAAAAGAGCAGAATTCAAACTGTATACTATTGAAGAGAACGACTTCAAACATCTTCTGCCAAATGATTTTGAAGATCTCTATCTCTTGAATCTTCAAGGACACCTTGAGCATTTACCTGTCCGTGAGAAAAAGGCCCTCTCTGCAGCTGTCACTCTTTGGATCAGGGGCTTAGTCATTCGAAAACGAGTTGAGGACTTTCAGCTTGGCATTGAAAGCTACCAAACCAGGATCAACCTTACAAGTCCACAATGGAATGCAACTGGGCATGAATTTCATCACGAATACAAAGTCCTTGACACCCCTAGAGCCGTCATCTTCACCGACAGATATGTATCTCGTATGCTTATGCGTCTATGTGAGCTCTACAAGTTTAGTGATGGTACTCTCAAATTGGTCGAAGAAGAACTTGACACAAGAATGAAAGAAGTCAAAATTGATATGAAATCTTGGGTTAAGACTACTTTTTGGACTGATGATGACTTGAAGAGGTGTGAACACTTCATTGCTGCAATCAGACGAAGACTCAAGACACGAAGGATCTTCCGCAGCCTTGAAAGTTTTGTTGGTGGAAGGCTTCGGGATGGTCACTACAAACTTCTTCAGAGGACTGAATGAAGACATCTTCGGATAGCTGTTTATGTTGTGTTTTTAAATATGTGTAATATGTGGTGTACTAAATATGAACAACTGTAATACATGTAATAGTGCTAGGATCTGTACTGTGGTTTCCCCTTGTAAAACAAAAAAGGGAAACATCTGTGTTGTCCATTTCTGATCATATAAAACCGGACACATTTTTCTCCTACAAATATTTTACCTCATACACATTTAAATCACTTGAGATCCAAAATCTCAAAGGATTTAAGATTTTTGATCGGGGGAGAAAATGTGATATAAATATGAAAGATGTTAAAAGATAAGATGACCAATTTTTTTTGCATACTTCTCTCTAATATGTGCTAAACAATTTTCGAATCTCGAAGCATATATTAAGGGGGAGAATTCTCTTCGCAAATTCATGTCATCAGGGTACACAACTTTCAATCTTTCTAAGGTACCCTGATTGTACGGCTTCAAATCCTTTGGTGATCATGTATGCACTTCTTAAAGGGTTCCCTCTAGTATGTGCAAAACTCTTTTCAAACCTCGAGGCACATATAAAGGGGGAGCAAAATCATGAAAACCTCATCCTTCCCGGAAATGCTTTATCTTCTTGATTTGATCAGGGAAATGATGTTGATATCTTTTAGAAAATGGTAATCAAAGAAGTAAATTCTTCCTCTTGCCTCCGTGTGCAAAACGATTTCAAACATTTGATGCACATGTTGAGGGGGAGCACTTGTTCTAAAAAT
>BPTQ01000006.1:300476318-300739043 GCA_019973895.1 Chrysanthemum seticuspe
AATCATTCAAAAGTTTTGATTCCTTAGCATTGAATTCTTGCTTAAGCATTTTCACATTTTCTTGAAGTTCTTGTTTTTGCTTAGCAGTTTTAGAAAGCTTTTCTTGTAAGGAGTTTAACTCTTGTTTTAATACTTCTTCTCTAAAATTACTTTTTCTAATAATTGTACGCATTTGGTTATCCATATCCTGCTCACGGGTAGTTAGCTCAAACTTAGCACGCTGTTCATAGATGGCAACTTGTTCCTTATAGGTATTGAGTTCAGTGGTCAAGGAATCATCAGGCACAAATGCAGTGTATTCATCATGCATGCATTCATTGTTAATTGCAGAAGATTCATCACTAGGTACAATAATATTGTCATCTTGTTTCACATATTGTTCATATGGGATAACATTGTTATTTCCCATATTTTCAATACCTGACTCAATGACTTCAGTAGATTGTACTTCATGGTGAATCTTTTGCTCATCAACCACATCATATAATTTGAGTACCTCTTTAATGATGGATTCCTTGGATGGACTGGCTTGTTGAGATGAAGAGGTCATTGGAGAAATAGTAGCCATGAAGATAGTTTGTGCATATGGTTCATCATCAACGTCCGAGTGAAATGCATCACAGTCTGCAACTTGAAAGGCGTTGGGATTGTTCTGAGCAGCATGCACAGGTTGTTCGTCCACATCAGCATCGTATGTTCTAGCATTCCCATCAGTCAAGAACAACAGCTCCTCTTCATTCAACATTGCACCATTATCTTGTGCTTGAACCAGCAACATCTTGTCCCTGAAGTATTATGCGTTTTGAGGACGTTTTGGTTGAGTGCAGTTCCTAGCAATGTGCCCTTCTCCACCACAGTTGTAGCACATGATTGGTTTAAATTGACCCCGAACAATATTCCTTCCACGAATCTGATTTCCCACATATCCACCACCAACACCAGCATTCCCATAACATGCATTACCTTGTTCATTGTGTGGAAGATAAGCATTCTGTCTTCCTTGCACATTTTCCACCACAATCTTTCCGTCTTTCACAGTGGCATGATTTTGACGATTTGATGCAATTCTGAGATAATTGTTAGTGTGTGGGGTGAGATTCAGGTTTTGCTTGACCATAAGAGCCACTTGATTGATAAAGTGATCCATGACTGCGTCAGAATCAGGTTGCTTATATCCAGGATCAGAAACGAGCTTGTGGTTGCTATTTCCAGTGGGTATGACTTGTGATGCTTTGGTGTAGAATGCAGTAGAATCATTTGATGAGCTTGTTTCACCTGGTTGAGATTTGAACTGTTCAAGAATCCGTCATTCAAACATAGCATGTTTTTCATTCTGAAGAAGGAAGGCATACAATTGCTCATAGTTGGTGTTCTTTAATCCTTTAGTAAGCTTCACAGAAGTGACAAATTTGTGCCATTTGAGACTCATGTTGTTCACAAATTTTGAGTTCAGCTGAATGTTTGGCATGGTCATCTTGATATTCCTCATATCATTCACCAGCTTGTGGAATCTCACGTAATATTCATAGACACTTTCTTCAGGTTTCATCTTAAAGTGCTCAAATTCATCATACAGCTGTGATTCTCTGTCTTCGATAGTCAATTCAGAACCTGAGAGAAGCATCTTGACATTATCCCAAACCGCCTTGGCTTCTGTGTTGTGATTGATAAGCTTATAGATATCTTTTGGAAGACCCTGAAGTATGATGTTTGAAGCCCTAGCATCAGCATCAAATCTCTTTTTCTCCTTATCACTTAGCTCATCATAAGTCTTTGGTCTGTCTAACCCAAAGATCATTGTTCCATCTGCTGCAGTATCAATTATGTCTCTTGTGTTCTCAACCTGATACGGTCCTTCATCAATTGACTTAAGGATGTTAACCCCATTCTCCTTTCCTAAGCAATACAGCCTGATTCTTTGTGACCAAGACTCATAGTCAGTTCTATCAAGCATGGGAGGACGAGTATCAGATCCTGCAGCTTGCACATCATCAGGAACGGAAGACATGTTTAAATTCTACGGGATTTTACAAATTTTTGACTTAACCGGGAAATAGATTCTTTCACGGGATTTTACAAAATCAAGAGAAACCGTAAAACTTATACACTTATGCGTAGACATCAACTTTATGCGTAGATGCTTAGGCGTAAACACCAACTTATGCGTAGATGAAGGCTTACGCGTATACAACAAACTTACGCGTAGACACAGACTTACGCGTAGACTAAGTTTACGCGTAGTCTAAAGCTTACGCGTAGAGTTTTAGGGTAAAATGCTTAAGTTTATGCGTAAACCAAAGCTTAGGCGTAAGAACCTTATGCGTAAGTTTCCCTTAGGCGTAAGACAAGCTTATGCGTAAGAAAAAGCTTATGCGTAAGAATTTTTACGCGTAAGTTTTATGCTTATGCGTAAAATTAGGGTTTTACCCACAAAAATCTTTTACACTTCACAGTGCAAGAGATATCCAAAGTCGAAGTGTTTTTCAGGCTTATCCAAGCAAGAAGAACACTGAGTAACCACCAGAAATGAAGATCACGTGAAAAGCACCTTACGCGTAAGATTAGGGTTTTTCTTATGCGTAGAAAGTACAAAATTTGCAAACACGATTTTATGATCCAAACCGTTTAGAAAACCAGATTATAGTGATGACACAAGCTTAAAAACACCTCAACAACAAGATTAGAAGATCAAAACCACGATTCTCACTTACGCGTAAGACCGTACACACATATCCAAACACACGTAAAAACCAAGAAAAACTTGTAAATTGAACCTTTTTGCAAGAAACTGAAATTATAACACTCAATAAGCCTTAACCCACAAGAATCTTGAATTTTAAAGTGTAAAAATTAAAGCTTTAAGGATACCAAAACTCGTGTACGAGACCACGCGTAAACACCACTTTACGCGTAAAAACCAAACCTTATCCCAAAAATAACAATTAAACCAAGAACATGAGAGATGGATGATCAAACCTGGCTCTGATACCATTTGTAGGATCTTGGTTTATCACAAACACATTATAAGCACAAGTTATGCGTAAAGAGATAAGGTTTAGAGAGAGAAAGTGGGAGAGGATGGGAACTTTAGAGAGACAAAGAAAAAATGTATTATGATAGCTCCAACCCTTTGCCTTGGAGGGCAAAGGGTATTTATAGGGTACAAGCATGAGACGCCTCTATTAGGCTGTGGATAAGGTATACAGTGGGTAAAGACCCGTCCGTCCTCCACGGTGTTACAAAGTAATCTAAATACTATCACAGAATTACAATGACTACGAGCTTTCTAACGAGCATACATACTTGAGGTGACTGACACTTTAAGTACTGGATTTACTAAATCCTAACACTAATCTTAGGGTTTGTGATTTTGATTGTTTTTTGATTCGCGTGGAAGCTAACAAGGTACGTTTTCATTTATTTTATGGTTAATTAATTATGCTATATTGATCTATGCTTCCGCTGCATGCTTTGTGATTATTTGTATGTATTTAATATGATTACTAGATTACATATTCCAACAGTTAATTCACCCAAGTCGACCGCAGCTTTTTTATAATCATCTATATGTAATCTTTAAACCTGTTCTTATTAATAATCCAGTACCATTATTTGCAGTAATGTTGATTTGTTTATTGTATTTTTAATATTACATTTAGTTTTCTAAATTCTAATCCATTGAATATCTGCAGTGGTATACTATGTCATTTCGACATGCGTCTGCCGTAGTGAATAATTTTGATGGATTTTGGAGTGGTTCGTTTCGAATAGTTATCATAGTCTTTTCATCTAACAATTGGTAAATGAAGTTAAATACGTACTAGTATATTGTTAATATTAAAAACTGGAAACTGTATGTTCGATCATCTTTTTGCTCTTTTCAGTGTACAAAAAAATTTAAGGGTGCGTTTAGTTAGAGAAAAAATTATCTTGTTTTTTAATTCTAGTTTTGTAAAAAATCGGAAGGGAAATTTATCTCCACAAAACACTTGAAAAATATAAAAAACGCGTTTAGTTGATGTTTGTATTTTCAATTTGAAGAATGGGAGGGAGGGTTGTGGGTTACAAAGGAAAACAACTAAAATTTGTTCTGTAATTTTCCTTGATAAGTTAGGAAATATGAGATTTCGTGTTTTGCAAAACGTTGATTTGAACGTGATCTCTATTTTTCTTGTTTTCCACAAAAAATTTGTGGAAAACAATTTTTCCCCAGCTAAATGCACTCTTAATTGTATACCCAGTATAATGTCTACTTACTCTTATACAGGTCTCTTTGTGTAGTTGTTATCACATGATTTTGTCTTGGAGATCGAACCTCATTCCTTGCCCGATTCTTGATTGTTTTGGCAAATATTTCACTGTGATAGCAGGTTAACTAGGTTAATCTTGTTTCTAAAATGTTAACCGCTTCTTTATAACTAACATAAATTTTGTTGCATTAAGGTAGGTGCATCCACACTTGCTTATTTTTAATTCTTAAATTTTGTTTTATGGGTGCAGGAGTGATACTGGAACATGAGAAGATATGGATGCTATTAACCATAACAAGTTTTCAAGTACCTAATGCATCATCTATCATTTATGCAATTCAAGCGAAAACTATTTAGGATGATTACTAGCAAGATTCGTAAAAAAACTTGTACTATTTCATTTTAGCTTCTTCTTTTTGAACTTGAGCTTGTTTTTGCATTTTTTTACTTTAAGTAATACCTGTATACTTGACTTTTACTTCTATTAGAGCATTGCCAATGACAACGCCATAACGGCGTTAAACTAAAAATAACGGCGTTACGCCCGTTAAGTCCGTTGGAGCAACGGCGTTAGCAAGGGAAAGGGGGGGGGGGCGTTATGGCCTTAACGCACGTTAAAGGGGAGAAAAAAAAATTCAAATTTTTTTCAAAACCACCTCCTGTAATGGCTACTAGCCGTTAGGTTTAAAAAAAATTCATTTTTAACCCTAAACGGCTAGTTTTTATTTAAAAAAAAACATTTTTTTACCACTATAAATACCCAATTAAAACACCATTTTTTTTCACACTTCCACTACTAAATCCTTTCAATACTCTCAATATTCAATCTTTTATTCACTACAAAAAAAAACAATGTCGGGAGGCAACGATGATACTTTCTTCAATCTTCTCGGTGGTGGGTGGAATCCCTCAAACCCGGGTTCATCATCTAACCTGTTAGGTCACTAGTTTTACAAACACAAGTTATAGAGAAAGAGATAAGGCGATTGAACAAGATAAACCACACACACACACGATAGTATGAAAGACGGTTAGGCGTAATGTATGAGTGAGAGGAAAACTTGAACAACCAACCCTCAAATGAGGGTTTACAAGATTATTTATAGGAGGGAAGCTAGGGCAACACTCCTAGTTCCCATCCTTTCTTATGTGGGCTTGGGCCTCAGCTTATGGGCCTTCTACATAAGCTAGACCTTAAACAAACATAAAGGCCATAATAAAGCTACCAATTACATATGAAATATAAATACTTGAAATACTGTTTAGGAGTGATTCCAACAATCTCCCCCTCAAGTATATATGAATGTAAACGGTGAAGGCGTTGATGTAATAGTAGTTGTGACGTCTTCTGACATTCTTCTTTCTTGTGAGAGGAATTGTCTTGATTCGAACAATCTCCCCAGTCTAGAGAGATAGTTATCTTTGAACAGTTATGCTTTGACGTCATCTTTAACTTTGTTCTTTGATCATTGTTCTTTGTGGTGAAAGTGATAGTATGTTGTTGTCTGCATCAGTCTGCCTCAGGTCTGCTTCGCTGCTCCAGTGTCTCCACGTCATTCTTCAACATGCTCACACGCTCTTTGACGTTGGAAGTCAATACTGATGAAGTTCTGTAAGTCTTTGACTTTGTAGATTCTTTGGTTGATGAAGAATCATTCTGACGGTTGTGTTGCTGTAGAATAGAACTTCCATTAGTGATGATGTTGGCGTGAACATGAGAAGAATCAGCACGATCATCCCGCTCCGGAGCTTCCATAAGAAGAAAACATTTCAAACGGTTAGTAATAAGCGGTTTCCGGCACTTACAAGTTTAAACTTCGAGAGTGTTAACAGCATAGTGTGAAAACACAACTCTAATTCTTACAAAGGCCGTTCCTGAACTGGAGTCCCACAAGTGAGATAACGTGATGTACCGAAGTACATCTACAGTTCAGATGAGTCGCTGAGGTACACCGAAGCATCACCTCACGACTGTAGACCGTTTGAGACACACTCCGCGTAATCCACGGGGAGTTACCGAAGTGACCTGCTGTCAGGGCTGTTTGATGTTGACCCTGGCAGGAGTTTCCATTCAATCACTGAGGATCACAGATGTGAACCTCTCATAAATGTTCTCGACAGATTGCTAAGATCTGTGAAGGACTCGATATGAACCACTGATGATCTTATTTGTTGATCATCAAGTGATTAAATGTCAAGTGTTCCTAAGAGATCTTATGATGAATCTCGTGGCTCTAGACTCAATAGTGCGTTTTGGTTTTCCTGAGCGGAGACTAGGGAGAGGGTCTCCTTCTTCAATACCAGCGATCTCTAAGAGAAAGCCAATAGTTTACGTAGGGTTCCCTGTGAGAATGAAACAAGCTTCTGTTGAGAAAAACTTGAGTGGCTAAGAAGGTTTAGTGCATGCGTCACTGGGTCCATGACGACTTTTAATCTTCAATACCGGTGTCACTAAGTGACAACCAGTAGCATATGAATTGAACCCGGTGTCTGCCCTAAGTTGAATAATCTGGAGGGCTATTTCTTTTCACCCTTTACTTTACATTTCTTTTTTATTCTTCAACTCCTTCTTTCTCCGATTCTCATTTTCTCCTTTTTACAATCATTCCTAAGGACTTCTAACACTAACTAATGGTAGTGTCCTTGGGTAGATCCCTCCGGCTCTGGCGGATCATAGGACGGTTATTCCTAACCTTAGTCACCTTATAACTCCATGACTAACCTATGTTTGCCATTAAAACCACTGTATGTGAAAATATCTCTCAAAGGGTTTGTTGATGAAAGACATGTTTGAACCACTGTGAGAGATAAGTTTTTGCATAAATACTCCTCCTCCACATGTGCTAAAGAGTTTTAATGGTTTAAATGCACAGTGAGGAAAGAGCGCGCACTTTTAGAATTGACCCACTAAAGATAGACAATCTCCCGCGAGACACGGTTACGTTGAATAGTTAAAGAGATACATTGTCAGTTTTTAGGTGACAACTAGCTCTAATAACTACCTTGAAGGTGTAGACAAACCTTGGAAGGTTGTCAAACCCGTCAGAGTTCATGTCTATTAAAAGTTTCTCGAATGGTACTTTCTACTCAGACAAGTCCTTTGCGAGACACGTTTACATTACTAGCGAACTAGCTTGAAATTATTACCCGTCCAGGACAAGTCTTTTCGAGTTACAAACAGTTTAGTACCATCAATTCGTTGGTTAAGTCTGAGGTACACAGATTCATTTGCATTTTGTACAACATATTTCTTATCACACAAATTTTCTCCCCCTCAAAAATGGCATATAAAATGTTATTTTTGAACGTTTGAGAATAAATATGACCATTTTGAGTGTTGCGGGAAGAGTGACCACTATGAACAATTTGTGAAAAAAGTTTTAAATCAAATACTCCCCCTCAACTAGTGATATAAACGGTTGAGGTTTTAAAATCATATGGGGAAGTACTTGTCTTTTTGAGCAAAACCTTGAAAAATGAAAGGTTTGATAGGTTTTACTCAAAAATAAGAAGCTTTCGCTCCTTTTATAAGGATTGTGGATCTGAGGCGTACCACAGGGTCCTTTCTTGACCATTACGGGTTGTACACTGTTATGTGTGCACAAGCCATTGGCATATATAATCATGCATCCAAAATTATATGAAGGAAACAATTCAAGGGGTACCAGGAAGTGCAGTGATGTTCCCAGGAGTGCGCACAGGGCGTTGAAAGCCGGTGACGTTTCTCCTGGGTCGTCCACCAACATAGCTCTCCAATCGTCTGAACTGATCCCTTCTGAACAACCGTTCATCAATCATGGTGATGATACGTCTCACATCCCTCCTTTCCTGAGAATTCCAGCGCTTAGGATTCCCAACTTTCAGGCGTATATCCTTCAACCTGTACGCCAATCCATCCCTAACCAGCTTCAAGGTATGATCCCTGAATTTGTGGAGTTCACTACACGCCATTAAGCAGTTTCTTTGAAGTTCACTGCGGTAAACAACGCCGAAAGGTTTGCTGATGAGCGTAAGTTGTGTAAGCTGGTTGATGTCGGGAAGATCAAGCTGTGGTGGAGTGAAGTTTACACGTGTCTGATATGATTCAACAGCCATCCGGATATCTTCGACACGTTCTTTGATCACGATGCGTCTAATGAAGATGAGAACTGACTTGATAAATTCACGTTGAACTTCAGTCGAGAATTGTCTCATACGACCCTGTACTTTGGCAAGGTACATGTCTTCGATGTCGTTGAGAGACAAGTTCTCAAAGTCAGCCTCGGAGAATCCATAGTCCTGTTCATCTTGTCGTTTGACTATGATATTCTTCAAGAATGTGTAGTCCCACTTAGACTTGAGATCAATATGTTTGATGGCCACGATGTCCTTGGAACTATACACTGCATGTTGAGACTTCTGAACCAGGCAGCTTCTGTAGTAGATTCTTCGGCGTTCAGGCCAATGATGAATCCCATACAATGCATCTTGGTCGTATGCTTGCACGTTGTCAGAAAACAAGTGAGTTGCACGTTCCTCGATAGCTATGCAGTTTGAGTAAATAGCCGCTGGGAATGGAAGAGTCAATGATGTAGCGTATTTTCGCGAACCATCGCTACCGTGTAAGAGAAAATCCAGGTCTCTGTTGAAAAAGTATCTGAAGGGAATCCTTGGTTCGTCTGCTTGGCCAATGGTCGGTAGGGGTTTGGTCCAGTCGGTGTAGTATGGAGGGTTGTCCCTTTGTGTGAAGTCAATGTTTGCTTCCGGATTGAGCCAATCCATGTTGTTAGACATAGCTCGAGCGATGTTCTCAAGATGATATTCGACCTCGAGGGCGCTTTCAGAGCTGTCTTTCCACAGTTGAAAAGCTTCATTCTTGATTCGCTTCAATTCAGATTTTGTCATTTTCTTCACATGGAACTTTTCTTGCAGTAGTTTTGCATGCTCCAATGTAGAACCGACTACCAAGTCTTGACCTTCATCAGGGTAGGGAGTTTGATTGACAAGTGTGGAGAACCATTCAAATTCTTCGGTTTTATCGTCATCTAGCCATGATACGACTTCAGGCTGAGTCGTCTTCTTCTTCTTTTTAGAAGGCCTTGATGATGATATTGGTTTCTGCACTTGTTTGGGTGAGGTGGGTTGTTGTCGGGGCTCAAGGACCTCTTCATCGTCACCACCCGTATACTCAAAGTAATCACCTGTTTTTTGAGACAGGGGCGGTAACTCGGAATCGTCCCGAGGTTTATCAGTAGAAGACCGAGGTGGAGGAGACTTTTGTTGAGAAGAATTCCGTGGTGGAGGAGGTGGCATAGAGGTAGATGTACCAGACTGCTTCTGACGTTTAGGTGCAGAGTCCTTATCCTTATCATCGTCATCTCTTGATCGTTTGGGTTGATCGGCTGACTCCTTGCATGATGATCTGAGATGAAAATCAAGTAGATTTTCGAAAAATTTAGCTTCATCCGAAGTAAACGTTCCAGATCGCTTTGACATTTGCATCACAAGTTTAGCGATTAACTCAGATTCAGAGAGATCAGCTTCTTTGGCCATTGTATGTTTAACCAATGCTACGATGTTAGGGGTGAGTTGTCTAGAAAATACTTCTCTAGTCACACCGGGGACAGTGTCGAGAAGAAACTTGTGGGTATGATCTCTTGCTGTCTTCTCCAGTTCCTTTTGGACTTTAGGAACGATATCCTGAAGGTACTTGTTAGTGTGGCCTTCAATCATATCGTTCAGTTCCTCTTTTCGATGACTCTTCATGAACTTCTGAACAAATTCCCTTTCTTTCTCCATCTTGTCTTTCTCATCATTCAAGTACTGAATTTGGTCAGCAAACCAATTCATTTTTCTGTAAAGTATGTCCTTCTTTCTGACTTGTTGGACAGCTTTCACAATCTTTTTATGAGTCTGAGAAATCCAAGATTTAGGTGGTTTCTTCACTGATTTGGATGATGATCTGGTTGAGTTCGTTGATGGTGGTTGTGATGAATGAGACGAAGAATCCGATGATGAGGAGACATGAGGAGACTTCATGTCCTTAGGAGTTTCTGAGGTTTTCTCCTTTGAGTGTTTTGGACTGTCTAGAAGAAACTTTGTATAATCATCCTCGTCATCCTTAGACTTTTCTTTCTCAGTTACCTGTTTCTCAAAATCATACACAATAGTGTCCTCCACAGGCTGTTGTTGTTGCAGAAGAGTGGTGGCACCAGATCCCTTATCGGGTCGATTAACCGCATCAGGATCTGGAGAGGAGTGGGCAGCTCCACTTGATCCTCCGGGGCCACCCATTTGATCTTTAGCAAATTCTTCGGCCTTTTGAGTGTGTCTGACGTTGTGAAACTTCTTCCTGTATGATTTATCCAGTTGCTCTTCTTCATCTTCAGAGCTTTCATCCTGAGGCACAAGTGCAGGAGTCTTCCCTTTTCCTTTAATAGTTTGAGGACTTGGAGGTTTTGGTACTGAGGGATTTTCATCCTTTGCAGTTTCAGAGTATGTGATCTCTTCATCTGTGTCAGTAGCCTCAGAGTCCTAGTCCCTGAGCTGTCTTTGCGGTTCAAGTGAAAGGATCGGAGTGGCTTCCTGAGAAGGAACTTTCTTCCTAGGGGTGGGTTTCCTCTTTGGAATAGGTTTCTTCTTTGGAACATTCCTTTGACTATCTGTACTTGTGACACTTCCAGCACTTCCTTTTCTGGTTCTCCTTACCGGTGTTCCAGAAGATTTTTCGTCGAGATGACCAACTTTGCCTTGTCTGACTGCTTCCAGATACCTTTTGTACGATTCGAGCTTTCTGACATCTTCAGTTAGAAGGAAATCTGGCAGCACAGCACCTTGTTTCTTTGTAGACGTTTCCTTGATTCTGATAGATAGAATAGGTTCCGTCAACATGTCGTGATTGTCGGGGTCATTGAGCATCTTGGGAATGTCAGGATGAAATCCAAGTGCTCTCTGGATCAACAATTTAGTATATATGATGTAGGGAATCTTTGAGCCAAGTTTGTTGAGAAATGACATCATGTCATCCCAAATCAGAGCTTCGATAGCGATGTGTTTCTTGTTGACCAATGCCCAGAATATTTGCAGTTCCATGAGCTTAGGGTGCTCATAGCCGCTGTCACGACCAGAAACAGACTTAGTGATGATCATGTAGAGAGTTCTCCAGGGTTGAGGAATACTCTTAAGCTCTACGTGAGAATGCTTGGTGATTATTCCTGTAGCCTCATCATAACCGATATTGATTAAGAATTGGAGAGTGAGCTCTTCAGCAGGTGTGGCATATAGTTTGGTCGGATCGACATCAGGAATTAAGAGAACAACCCTTAAGTCTGCAGGTGTAATGGTGACTTGTTTGTGATTCAGAGTCACCGTCACAGCAGTTTGTCCTTTGACCCTTTCCATAGTGTTCCAGAACTGTTGGATGTAGATCTCAGGAACAGTTGCAGAGTGAGTAAGCATGTTCTGATACGGATGAGTCCTCAGAATGTCAATAGCAATTAAACACGAAGATTCAGAGCAAGTGAGAGTGTCAAAGTCAACACGGAGATTGTTCTTTCCTATCTTCATTGGATAGTCATGAGGATAGATATCAGCAATGGAGAGAACTTCAGGTGCATCCACATTCATTTGTTCAGCCATGTCGTGATCTGAAATAACATTAGCCAAAAGAACCAACATATCGAAAGACATAATGTTAGTCAACAGAAGGTCTTATTGTCTAGTTATTGAATGTACAGTGATAATGATTGTTACGAGTCCTAAGTCACTTGTATGTTCAATAGTTCAATGATGTCGTGAAATGTTTCGTGAGTTAGTTAACTTTAAGTTTTAAAGTTTATTTTATCACTTATTGTTCACAACATATCAGACGATTTAAGTTTATTAGTGACATTTTTGGATTCGTGATGATATGATTAGTTTATTTACAAGTTTGTATACGTAACAATTCATCATGAAGGTCAATCCAGGGTTAAGCGTAGTTTTGGCAAAGTTATGCGTAGACAGGAATGATATATGCTTAGGCGTAAACTTACGCGTAGAATCCTACCTTACGCGTAAGAAATGTTATGCGTAAGAAAAGGAGACCTTAGGCGTAGAGCTTATGCGTAGGCATATATTAACCTTACGCGTAAGGCTACTCGTAAGAGTTGACCTTATGCGTAGAGGTCACTGTTTACGCATATCCTTCACAGGATACGCGTAGTCCATTGTAGAACCTTACGCGTAGCTGTTATGCGTAGGATTATTCTTACGCGTAACATGACTACGCGTAGGGTAATCCTTATGCGTAGAATTGAAAATGACCTTGATTCTGAATTTTAAGCGTAGCAAAGCCTGAAATAAGTTTATAAAATCATCAAAGTTAACACAGAACATCATTTTATCACAGATCAAAACATACTAGCTCATTTTAACAGTTACGCGTAGAACACATACACGTAGTCTAAAACCCTAAATCTACGCGTATGAGTTTTAGCCATAGATTATGCACTAAACTTTTTCTGGTATGTTAAAGACATGTTGTGAGTATGTAAGCCAAGTTGTAACACTTAATTTGTTGAGAATAAAAAATACCCAAAGTTTATGAGCTTTAAACCCTAGTTTCGAATTGATGACCAATTTGTGTTTCTGGGTGGCTATAAACTTTGGAAATTATCAATTTAACAACGCAAGAGCATAACCCAACTATCTTTTTAACCAAAACACTTCACATTCAAAAATACCCAATTTGACCTAAGAACCCTAATGTTTGAAAGTTATCAATTCGTGTATCTGGGCATGTTTGGGTAATGAACATGTGTTTATAGATGTAAAAGGAACATTTTGACACAATCTTATTAACCACAAACGTCCATTCTTGATTTAGTGTTCATACACTTACGCGTAGGACACTAAATCAAGCATAGATCAAGATTTGACCGTTGGATTTGTATCAAAATCAAAACCTATGTTTAAAAACATGTTGAGATCATAAAACCACTTACAAATCGTTGATCCAATGCACGGATTTGTTAAACAATTTCTACGCGTAGGATCTTTTTAGGTGTTGGTAATAAATGTGAGGTGAAAGTGTTAGGTGGGGTGTTTTATCAAAAATAACTTTGTGGTTTTTGCAGTTTTAGTCCCTCCACCTTTTCCTTTTTCAACCAAAGCCTTTTAACTTCCATTTTGGTTACCAAACAAAGGTTTTTAAGAAAGAGACTTGACGACACTCCCCCTTGACTTGAGAAAATAATGAACGATTATAAATTTTAAGTCCGAGGAGTGTCTTTGAACCAGAAAGTGTACCATCATTTGTAAAAGAATCAACCGAGTTATGATAACATGCAAGTACACAGATGTTTGAAACAGTTAAGAGTTAATTTTCTCCCCCTCAACACTTGATCGGAGAAATACTGAATTTTGAAAGATTAAAGTGTTGACGGAAGAAATGTACTTTCCATGTTGAAAGAAATATAGATTAGGAGAATATTTTTGTTGTTTTATCGGATTTTATATTTTTGTATTTTGTTTTTGAAAAAATTTATTTACAAAAGATGTTTTGGTGTTTGACAGGTTTTTAAGACTGTTTTAAGAGGTCATCCAATTCCTCTTGAGTCAAACACCTCATACCAATTCGGTGGACCAACTCATTAAACCTAGCGGGAGGCAAGGCTTTGGTGAGAAGATCTGCCAATTGGTATTCAGTACCCACAAAGTATAATTCAATGGTACCCTGTTCCACGTGGTCCTTGATGAAATGATAGCGTAGATCGATGTGCTTTGATTTCGAGTGCTGAACTGAGTTGCACGAGATTGCAATGGCACTCCGATTGTCGCAATACATCGGGATTCTGTCAAATACGTAACCATAGTCTTTGAGTTGTGTTCTCATCCAAATGACTTGAGCACAACACGCCGACATGGCTACATATTCTGCTTCAGTTGAGGACAGCGATGTACAATCCTGCTTCTTTGATTGCCAAGACACCAGTTTATCACCGAGAAATTGTAGAGCTCCTGAAGTACTTTTTCTTGAGTCTAAGCATCCTGCGTGATCAGCGTCTGAAAAAGCGATTAGTTCAAAACCAGAATCCTTCGGATACCAGATCCCCAAGTTAATGGTTCCCTTGATGTATCGGAGGATTCGTTTAGCCTCAGAGAGGTGGGTTTCAGTTGGTCGCGACTGATAACGGGAGCATAGATAAACGGCAAAGACAATATCAGGTCTGCTAGCTGTTAGATACATGAGGGACCCAATAATACTTCGGTATTTGGTAGGGTCAACTAATTTCCCATGTAAATCAGCATCTAACTTCTTGGTATGAGCCATTGGTGTGGCATAAGTATCACAGGTTGTCATTCCAAATTTGTTTAATAGTTCAAGGGCATATTTGGACTGACTCAAGAAAATACCACGGGGTGATTGATGAACTTGCAGTCCTAGAAAGAACGTAAGTTCACCCATCATGGACATTTCAAAAATTTTCTTCATTAGTTTTGCAAAAGCGATTGAAAACTTTTTATGTGTTGACCCAAAAATGATGTCATCCACGTAAATTTGAACAATTAAGATGTGTGCCCCGTGATATTGTATAAGAAGAGTTGGGTCAACCGAGCCTTTGGTGAAATTATTGGCAATGAGGAAAGATGATAGCTTATCGTACCATGCCCGAGGGGCTTGTTTGAGACCATAAAGGGCTTTGTTCAGTTTGTAGACATGGTTCGGGAACTCAGGATCAACGAATCCATCTGGTTGGCTGACATAGACCGTTTCTTTTAGTTGTCCATTGAGAAACGCTGTTTTGACATCCATCTGATAGACCGTCATATTCATATGAGCTGCGAACGTGAGGAATATCCGAACAGCCTCAAGACGAGCAACTGGAGCAAAAGATTCTTCAAAGTCTATTCCCTCTTCCTGACGATAACCCTTAGCAACTAGCCGTGACTTGTTTCAGATAACATTCCCTTCAGCATCCAATTTGTTTTTCCAAATCCATTTTAAACCAATGACGTAGACCCCTGTTGGTCTTTCAACCAGTTCCCATACTTCAAGACATTTGAATTGGTTGAGTTCTTCCTACATGGATTCAATCCAGTTGTCTTTTGTCATTGCATCCTTAATGTTTTTAGGTTCAGATTGGCAGACAGTGAGTGCATAAATGCAATGTTCACCGTCTGAGTGAAGACGTTGTCTCGTAACGACTGGTTGATTCGGGTTGCCAATAATGTTAGCCAGAGGATGGTCTTTTGTCCATCTATGTGTAGAGGGTTGATGTTGGTATACATTGTGCAGATTCTGAGGATTCAAATGGTTTGTTGAAGATTCCGCGACATCTGGTGCAGCAGACTCATTGGCAAACGGGTTGAAGAACGCATTTGGATCAAAATCTGCAGGTGGGGGTACTTCATTCAGAATATCATCAGCTGGTTCATCATTGTTGGAGGCGGTGTGTTCAACTGTTGTGTTGGAGTCAACTGGTGTAGGTGCATCTTCAACAGTAGTTGTTGTAGCAGGTGTATCAGGTATAGGAATATTATCAGGTTGTGCAGCGGAAACAGCGGATACACCAGGAGCACGTTCATCAATATCGTCACAGAACAGAGGAGCAAATAACCTTTCCATTTGTTGACGAGTTAGCTGAGGGCTTTCTTCAGCTGATGATGGGGGTTGAGGGAAGTTTAAACGGTTGTGACTGGGTTCTAAGCTGTTATACTCAGAAGCCATTTCCGTGAGTTCATCGAAATGAGCATGAATCGTTTCCATTACCTCCTTAGTTCGACGATTCCAGATTCGGAAACCTTTAGAATTGTCACAGTATCCAATAAAGACTCCAATATCAGCTTTGGCTTTGAGCTTTCCAAAATCATCACGATCATTATTCGGATAGCAAAGGGATCCAAATACATGAAAGTGTTTGAGGTTCGGTTTATAGTTGTGGACAAGCTCGAAAGGTGTTTTGTTGTGGCGTTTTGTAATCATAGAACGGTTTTGAGTATAGCATGCAGTAGATACAGCTTCTGCCCATAAGTAATCTGGAAGTTTAGCATTGATTAACATTGTTCTTGCAGCTTCCACTAACGTTCGGTTTCGTCTCTCAACAACTCCGTTTTGTTCAGGTGTACGTGCAATAGATGTTTGATGCTAAATTCCCACTTTCTCATAAAATTCACGAAGGGTTTTGTTAACAAAATTCAGTTCCTTTGTCTGTTCTGATTATTCGGATGGTGTTGCGGAGCTGAACCTGTATTTTTGTGAGAAAGGTGATGATCATTTGTGGAGCTTGGTCTTTGCTACGAAGGAAGTAGACCCAAGTCCATCGTGAGTAGTCATCGACAATTACTAAGATGTAGCGTTTGCCATTGATCGTTTGCACGCGCATCGGGCCACACAGATCCATGTGAAGAAGATGAAGCACATGCTGAGAGCTGTGTTCCACCTTCGAAGGAAAATGAGCACGAGTGCTTTTCCCTTGTTCACAGGCTGAGCAAAGGTGATCTTTTGAATACCGGAATCGTGGGAGTCCTTCAACGAGTTTGTGTCGAGCAAGGTTGGTGATGGTTTGAAAGTTTAGATGTGAGAGACGTCGGTGCCATAGCCAGGATTTTGTAGATGTTGCCTTTGAAAGTAAGCAAATGGGAGAGGAAGCAACCATGTCTTGCATAGAGATAGTGTAGAGACTAGAATTACGCGAGCCAGACATAAGATCGTTTCCTTGTAGATCACGAATGAAACAAGTTTTCTTCCTGAAAGCAACCTCCAAATCTCCATCACAAAATTGACCTACTGAAAACAGATTGTGACCGAGGCCTTCCACATAGTAAACCCTGCTGATTTCGATGTTCCCATTAACATAATCTCCGTAGCCCATGATGGCTGCGAAGTGATCGTTCCCGAATCTGACAGTGCCAATGAAATTTTTGCAATAAAGTTTGATAACAGTTTAAGGTTGCCTGTCATGTGTCGGGAACATCCGCTATCAACAATCCAGAGAATGATCTGTATCACCTGCATTACACACAGACGACACAGATGGAATAGAAGTAGATGTGGAACCCGAAATGTTAGAGGGTTCCGAAGCAGGTACGTTAGACATACACACATTGACAATTTTAGGCATCCATTTAAATCCTAGTGTGTTATATATCCATTTCTGCCATCTATAACTACTCTTTGCTTTAGTCTTAGTGAAAACACTAGGTGGTACTACACTCTTAGGAGGTGAAGCGGGAGCTACTGTGATAGCAATGGTTGCCTTAGAATCTAAAGAAGGCGGTCTACCAAGCACAGACTTAGACTGATTAGTGGGCCTAGAGGTATTCCGATTCTTAGGATTTTGTAATCGAGAGATTATGGCTTTAGCAACACATTTGTCATGACAATCAGAATTCATACGCTTTTGACAAATAACACAAGGTGCATCAGACTGAATATCAAAAGTACTTAACGGTTTAGCATTTGTTACATCACTATTTGTATTACATTTGCCAGACGCAACATCTATAGTGGAAGTAAGATGAGTTTTATTCAGAGTCCTAGGGTGTTCTTCTACTTTAGCATTCCTTATTGATCTTTTCTTAGGTCGCAACTTCCTATTCTTCGATTGAGTGCTCCTAGGCTGTGAAGTGCTGACGTTTGGAAAAGATGCAACTATTCCTGTTTCAGTAGAGGGAAACACATTAGCAACTTGTGATTTGGCAGTGGGAATTCTAGGTTCACGATTACTAAGTGTGACTGGTGCTAATCTCTTAATCACAGTAGGCGGAAGTTGTTCATACTTTCCTAACTTTTCCCGTAACTTAGAGATGGTGTGAATCAGATTTTGATTTTCAGAACGAATATTTCCAGCAAAATTCATGACATCTCTAGTGTGAGCAAGATAGTGATCAAGTTCGTTTGATGCTTCAAGTCGAGTCTTTTTGAGTAAATCAAATATGACACCATATTCCTGTTTAACTTTTAAAAGTTCTTGTTCATATTTGGAGATTTGACTTTTCAAAGACACGTTTTGATCATCCAGTTGCTCAATTTTAGGATCAAAATATTTTGCACTCAACTGAGCAATTTTCTTTTGAAAACTAAGTTGATGATTGTGAATATCTTTTTCACACCAATGAAGACGACGTTTTGCATTGTAAATTTCCGTGTGTAATCGTTTATTTTCAGCTTTTAAAGACTCGATCTGAAGCACATTATCAGTGTTCTCAACAGTTACTCAACAATATCAGCAGAGATATAATCAGATGCAAATGGCAAGGCATGAAGTAACACAACATTATGGATATCAGCACAGATAACATCTTCCAAGAGTCGATCAACATCTTTTCTCAATAGTTTCTTTTTGCGTTTTGTGTTCGAAATAGATGTTTCTGTTTTCTCGAAAACGTTTTTCATTACCCCAAGTTCCTTATGAAAATCCTTTTCCCAGGCAATTGCACAATTTTTCAAGTTTTTAACATTAGGTAAAAGATTTTTCTGAAAAATGTCTCTTTGTTCTCGCGCCAGAGGCGATTGAAAATGTTCAACTTTGATTTCAGATCGATATTCTATCTCATGTTGTAAAATTTTGAGGTCAGCCATGAAAATGTCAAAATATCGAAGAATTTTTCGATTTTCAGGTTGTGAGTTTACTTCACTAATGGAAGGTAAAGGACCATAAGTTTGTGCAAAGTCTGTTTTGGGATTAACAATAGAAGACTCAGGTGTTTTGATGATAACCCTTGGTGTGTTAGAAGAATCCGTTGGTGTGACGAAAGTGACCGCGTTTTTATAATTAAAAGGTTTGTTGTAAACAACGTTTTTTAATTTTGATCGACTCTCGTCTTCTGCATCTAATTCCTCTTGACGATGATATTCAACAACACTCATGACAGTATTATCAATTTTGTATTCTGCACTGGAAACTTCAGGAGTTGGTTTGAATGTTTTTAGTGAAATCTTTGGTTTGTAATCAGCTAGATTTTTTCCATATCCATTTGGATTGGGTTTTAAGGTAAACTTTTCAATAGCTGTTACTGATTCACCATGTTTGTAAACAACAGTTTTAAACTCTTTAAGTTTGTTTTGCAAGCCGAGAATTTCGTCAAGAAGGTCATCTACCCGATTCGTTGAATGCTTTTTGTATGCGGAGAACTGTTTTTGACAATTTAACAACTCAGCCTTAGCTTTTTGATTTTCCAAGGTGAGAGCGTTAATTTGCTTTTTATGTTCGTGTTTCAGTTGTTCTAATTCAGACAACAAAGCATTCTTCGAGGCGGCTAGATCACGCATCTGTCTCTCTAAGTATTTTTCATTTTGATGAGATTTTGCAAAAGCGGCTTCAAAACCTTTTTCACGGTTTTCTTGAGTTTTGAAAAAGTTGAGTTGCATTTGTAAGCATTCAAAATCCTTGGTTAACAATGCATTTTTACTTTTTAAAGATTGATTTAATGCATAACATTCTTCCATTTTGATTTTATGGTCTTGAATTAACCGAGCAAAATCCGGATGAGGCAACAGATCATCTTGTTCAATGTGAGTCTCAACATGATCATTCGTTAGATCCTCAAGTACGACCACGGAGTCAATTTGATTATCAAAGGAAACCATAAGGTCATCTTGATCGTCAAATGTAACTACAGGGTTAACTTGAAAATCATCAGAAAAAGATGTAGAAGACTCATTTTGAACAGTCTGATCCGTGCCGAATTCGGATATTGGCGGAAAGATTAGTTCAGATATGATGATGGTTTGTTCGGGTACCTGAGACAAGCCATCAGTGTCATACACTGGGCCTGTATCACTCATGTGCAGCTCATGCATATTAGCCATCAACATAACAGCTGCATTAGCCTGCAAGTCCTCCATATCATCAACTGAGTCTGCATCTGCCATAAAGCTCTGTTCTTTGTCTGTAAGAGATCCACCAGCTTCATCCTTAAGAGCAAAAAGTAAAGCCTCTTTGAAATAAGCACTGCCCCTAGTCCTTGGCTTTGGGCATGTATTAGCCAGGTGTCCCTTCTCATTGCAGTTGTAGCATCTAAGACCATTTAACCGATTCTGAGCATTTCCCTGTTCCATCACTTGAGCTCTGTTGTTATTCCTACCCACAGCATTAAACCCTTGACCACCGCCCATCTGACGACCATAATCACGATTCTGAACTTCAACACGTCCATTGTTCGCAACAGCTTGAGTCCGTGTGTTAGATGAGGAACGAATGCGATTGTTGGATTTGTTGGTGTAATGGCCAAAAGCATTAGCAATCATCACAAATCCTTGTTGCAATGCTTCGAATGGATCGATTTCCTCAGTAGCGTCACTGACATATGCTTGAGCATTGTTGCTGTATGGAACCAATTGATTTTGTTGAGGTTGAGGTTGTTGCTGTGAAGGTGTGTTTGAAGCAGTTGGTTGAGTTGCTGGTTGAGAGGGATAATTCTGTTGAGCATACAAGGCAAGTTGTTGATTGTCCGGTTGTGACTGTTTAGCAATTTGAGCACGGAGAATCCTTTCCCGATCAACTTCCTTTTCATGAGGCTTCAAGTAATCGTACAACAATCCATATGTAGAATGATGCATATTCTTCGCTTGACGGAGAAAAATGACATACTTCTCCCATTCTGGACCAAGAATACTCAGGAACTTAGTATTCACTGCAATTCTTGGCATGATGATGTTGTGTTTATCCAAATCATTGATGATGTGTGAAAATCGATGATGATAGGACTCTAGTGTCTCTCCAGGTTCAATCATGAAGTGTTCATAAGCCAAGTAAATTTTGGATTCCAAATCCTCCTGATTGAGTACAGATCCTTCCATAAGAAGACGAATATGATCCCACATTTTTTGTGCAGTCTTTTGAGCATCAACACTACGAAGAATTGGGTTTGGTAATCCTAAGAGGATGTATTCCATTGCAAGTTCATCAGCTTCATAGTGTAGAAGTTCTGTGGGATTTAAATCTGCAACAGTAGCAATGTTGGTTTGTTCATCTCTTGGTGGAACAGCAGTTGGATCTCCGGGTACAATGACAGTAGGCATCTCAAATGGACCTTCCAAGATAACCTTCTTTAAGAACTTTCCATGTGGCTTCTTTAGATCACAAAACCTAAAGAACCTTATCACCCATTGATCGTAGTTTCCTGGAGTGAGCATTGGAGGTCTATCAAGTGATCCAGCTTCATGAATTGATTGTTGGCTGCTTAAAGCTTCACACATCTTTGCAAACCAAGTGGGTTCCTTCATAGTGCTTCGTGATGGATGTTGATTGAAATCGTTTGTGTAGGGTAGAGCTTGAAGACTTGGTGATGGTGGAACCATTTGTGGTTGTGGAATTGCACCAAGTTGTGGAGTATGTTGCTGATTAAATTGTTGTTGATAAATAGCTTGTTGTTGATTCCATTGTTGATGTTGTGGAGTTAATTGTTGTTGTTGTTGATGATTATAAGTGTGAGGGAAATAGTTAGAGTATGGTGGTTGAGACATGATGATAAACTTGTGTGGTAAAAATGGATCTTTGTAGTCGAATGAACCTTTGTTGATGAAGTGTCCTTAGGCGTAGAAAAGACAAGAACCAAGTAGCACTTATGCGTAAAAATACCAAAAGTTACGCGTAACAAAGGAGTTACGCGTAGGTTTTAGCTTACGCGTAAGTAGGTAAAACACTAAAGTTATGCGTAGACAAAAGTTAGGCGTAGGATTACCTTATGCGTAGACTAAAGTTTACGCGTAAAGTGAATCTTATGCGTAGGATTTCTACGCGTAAGCTTATGCTTATGCGTAATTTTAGGGTTTTTGCCCAAATGATCTTTTACACTTCACAGTGCAAAAGATATCCAAAGTCGACGTATTTTCAGACTTATCCAAGTAAGAAAACACGGAATAAACCAGAAAATTGAAGATCAAACCAAGGAAAATCTTACGCGTAATATTAGGGTTTTGATACGCGTAGGATTACTCGTAACTTTGATTCTGCCCAAATGTGTTTCTAAACCAGTTTTTTGTTATGGAATAGCTTCAATAGTACCAAAAGAACACAAAAATGTGAAATTTGATGTACCAAAACTGCTAGACGGGTTACGCGTAGAACGACACCCTCGAACAAAAACAAGCTTAAAAACGTAAATCCACGCGTAAAGTTTGAAACTTTTTGCCAAAAACAAGTATTTTAACACCTCAAAACATTGAAAGTACAAGAATCTTGGATTAAAAAGTGTAAAAAACGAGTTTTTAAGATAACCAAAGATTGCGTTATCTTTACGCGTAAGATTCAAAACCAAAACTTCAAAAACAAACGAGTACACCCAACTATTTGGCGATTGATACCACTGTTAGGTCACTAGTTTTACAAACACAAGTTATAGAGAAAGAGATAAGGCGATTGAACAAGATAAACCACACACACACACGATAGTATGAAAGACGGTTAGGCGTAATGTATGAGTGAGAGGAAAACTTGAACAACCAACCCTCAAATGAGGGTTTACAAGATTATTTATAGGATGGAAGCTAGGGCAACACTCCTAGTTCCCATCCTTTCTTATGTGGGCTTGGGCCTCAGCTTATGGGCCTTCTACATAAGCTAGACCTTAAACAAACATAAAGGCCATAATAAAGCTACCTATTACATATGAAATATAAATACTTGAAATACTGTTTAGGAGTGATTCCAACAATACCCGAACGCGGGTTCATCTTCAAACCCCAACCCACTAGGCTTCTCGAGCCAAGAAATGTGGCAACAACATCAACAATTTCTCTTTTATCAACAACAACACCAATAAAGCGCCTTAAACTCCAACTTTCAAAACCTACAATTCACACAACAATCACAACAATTACAAACTGAAACACATGATGTTGCTGAGACACCCACGTCTCCTCCAAAAAAAGAAAAATGTCGTATTAAGCGAAAATAAAAAAAATCCAAAGACCCCGAGCCCGAACCAATTGATTCTGATGAAGAGGAAGTTGTCATTGCTGCGCGTTGGTATCCAGCAGAGGAAGCATTACTTGCAAGGTGTTACATAGCTGTTTCGGAGGATCCGAAAGTTGGAAAGTGCCAACCCAGAGATACGTTTTGGTATCGGGTCAGAAGTGGTGTATGAAACGTGAAACCGCCGAACCGGCGTATCGGGCCCAGCAGGAAAAAGATCTCACAATAACAAGGTTGGAAGAGATAAAGTTTTTTATGACGCCTACTGAAGGGCAAGATCCAATGGTCTTGGCTTGGATCAATGACGAAAAAGACCGAATCATCAAAAAATATAACTTGAAACCTCGTCAGTAGATTGTATTCTCGTCATTTCCTTTAATTTGTTTTAACGTTTTATTTGCAGTGTGTTTTTTTTATTTGTAACTTTTTTTTTCTTTTTTTCTTTTTTTTTTAATCTCGTATTGTAATATGTTTTCAATTTTAATGATATGTTTAGTTTAACAAATGAAGTGTTTGTTTTAGTTTAGGGGTTGAAATTGAAAATATGAAATGTTATTGATGTTATTGGGATGTTATTGTTGTGGGTGTTTTTTGGGGATGTTAAGGTGAAATATTAAAGCTGATGTGACTCTGACGTGGACGGTGTTATTGATGTTATTGTGTTATTGTTGGGAATGCTCTTACGATAATGAGAATAATGTTATACTTGTACACTAAACATTTGAAATCCTCTCAAGTTGAGAATTATAACTTGACACAAGTTGGATGATTGTGAGCCATTTGATTTCATCTAATGGTTCAAATCAAATGAAGTTCATTTGATTTGAGCCACTAGATCAAATCTAATGGCTCATAATGCCCCAACCTGAGTCAAGTTGTACCTCTCTACTTGAGAGGATCCCATTCCGTTTTATATAGCTAAATCAACTTGTGTAGGTTTTAACAATTTTAATGTCCTATTTCATTAATGTATTTTGTAATGTCCTATTACATGAATGTATTTTGTCTTTGTTCACGCTGGTAGGAGTGGGTATTATGTGAAGTTGTAAACATTTAGGGGGTGTTTGGTCGGTGAAATTAAAATCCGAGGTTTTGAAATTATAGTATTTTGTGGGGTTAAAAAATGAAGATTTTAAATTTAGTTTCGTGTTTGGTTGTCCAGTTTTTAAAGAGGGAACTAAATGTAATTTTGAGTAAATGATTTAATTGCCCTTTAAAAAAGGTGAAACTAGAGTGATGTGAATTTTATTTGAGTAGGCACTTTAGTATTTTAATTTTAATATAATTGATGGCCCCATAGGTTTTTTAACTCGTCACTCAAGAGATGGTTTATTAAACCATCCTTCATCATATTCTAAAGACAAAACCATCACATCTTAACTTCTACCAAACAGATCATGCTACTGTATTTTAAATACAAAACCTCCCAAAAACCAGTGAAGTACAGCGAACCAAACACACCCTTATGCAATTTTTCCACATTTTTTGGTGTAAACAATTATATTTTTCCACGCTTGTTAGTGTGGAGTATTGTTCCACTTTCTACACACTTTTTAATGTGATTTTGCCAAAAATTCTCCATTTTTTTTCAAGGACGAAGACAACGGAGGGCTGGCGGGTGCTCGGCCACCCCCAACAGTGGCGGACCTATCCTATGACAAGGTGGTTCTCAGAAACCACTTTAAAGATCAAAGCCTTTTCGAAGGTACGCACAAGAAAAATTAGAGCCTACCTTAAAATTAGATCGGGAGCCACCTTACATCTATGTGAGAAGAAAGAAAGACAAGAAGCAATTTAATATATAACATGAGTAGAATAAAGAAACTGATATCTTATTCAAAAATGGAGGTTTTGAGATATTTTTTCTTATGTGGAAGATGACCCAAAAAACAATAAAGGAGTACATTTATTTTAGAGTTAATTACATAATTGGTCCTTGTGGTTTGTTGAAAATTGCAGAAAATGTCCCTGTGCTTTTTTTTCAGTGCGTTTCGTCCATGTGGTTTACAAATCTTACGGATTTTGTCCCTCGTCCAAAAATGTCCGTTAAGTGTTTTGCGTTGTTAGTCCTTCGTTAGTGCAGTTCGTTAAGTGTTTTGCACCGTTAGTCCTTATTTTTTAAAATGTAGTTTTTCCCAATTAGTCCCTCCGTTAATAATAGTTATCGCCCGATTTTTTACGTTTTTATCCGTTTTCATTCGTTTTTATCCGTTTTCCCCCCGTTTTTTTCGTTTTTCGTCCGTTTTTTACGTTTTTATCCCTTTTCGTCTGTTTTTATATGCTTTCGTCTGTTTTTTACGCTTTTGTCCGTTTTTGTCTGTTTTTTATCCGATTTCGACCCTTTCTTTTTACATTTTTATTCGTTTTCGCCAGTTTTTTTACGTTTTTGTCTGTTTTTTTTTTCGTTTTCGCCCGTTGTTTTACGTTTTTGTCCATTTTTCTTATGTTTTGTCTGTTGTTCTTACGTTTTGTCTGTTTTTCGTACGTTTTTATCGATTTTTGGTATGTTTTTGTCCGTTTCAAAAAAATTTTGAATAAAAAAAATATTTTTCAAATATGTTTTTTTTTTTTAAAAATATGTCCGTTTTTTTTCAAAATATTTGAAAAAAATATTTAAAAAAAAAATATTTTTGTTCAATTTTTTTTTTTGAAATTTTTTATTCATTTTTTTTTTTAAATTTGATATTTAAAAAAAAAATTTCGGAAATATTTTTTTTCCAATTTTTTTTTTGGAAAAAATTTTAAAAACAAAAGAAAAACGAAATAAAAACGTAAAAAAACTGGCGAAAACGAATAAAAATGTAACAAAAGTGTCGAAATTGGATAAAAACAGACAAAAACGGACAAAAGCGTAAAAAACAGACGAAAGCATATAAAAACAGACGAAAAGGGATAAAAACGTAAAAAACGGACGAAAAACGAAAAAAAACGGGGGGAAAACGGATAAAAACGAATGAAAACGGATAAAAACGTAAAAAATCGGGCGATAACTATTATTAACGAAGGGACTAATTGGGAAAAACTACATTTTAAAAAATAAGGACTAACGGTGCAAAACACTTAACGGACTGCACTAACGAAGGACTAACAGCGCAAAACACTTAACGGACATTTTTGGACGAGGGACAAAATCCGTAAGATTTGTAAACCACAGGGACGAAACGCACTGAAAAAAAAGCACAGAGACATTTTCTGCAATTTTCAACAAACCACAAGGACCAATTATGTAATTCACTCTTTATTTTATTGGTAGTGACTTAGTAGTGTAATTTTATTGAAAAGTTTAGTTTTAACCTCTCTAGTTTGTAAATTATCAATTCAATTATGCTTAAACTGTAATGATTAAATCTCTTTCGCAAAAGAACTAGGAGTACTACATTAGTTTGTATTATGATTGAACCATCTTCGCTATCATTTACGCCAACCTTTGCCCATTTTGTTCATTTTCTCAACTGATCAAGTAACTGTATGTTACTACCGAAAAAAAAAAGTGAAACCATATGTCAAACGATTCAAACTTCATTCTAGCTTCTAATCCCCAAAAAATCGTTTTTTACTATCAAAAAAATAAAATAAAATAAAAAATTGAGCCCCCTTAATACATATTCCCGGCTCCGTCATGAGGACCGTGGACTGAATAAATGTACACGCACCGAAGTGTGTTTATGTGCCCCAATAAATGTGTAAACTTAATTTGTTCATTGTAGTGAACTTTTTTTTTAGTCTATATAACTAAATATAAAAAAAAAAAAACCAAATAAATTATGTAATTTGGGTCGACCTGAAAACCGAACCGAATTCAAATTAAGTTTTCGGTTCGGTTAAGTACAATTTAAATTCGGTTCGGTTTTACTTAAATTTTTTTAACCAAACTAACCAAACCGAATAAACCGAACAACCTGATAACCGAACCGATGAACACCCCTGATCTTCACTAACTATTGGTGGAGAATGATAGATTGATAGCTACAAAACTGGAACATAGTAAGATGACCCAGTACTGTTTGATGTCAAATTGCAGCCATCTTTACAGCTTTTCTTAGGTAGAAACCATTCATTTTGGGATATCATAAAAGCTTTTTGTATCCAATGGACGACAAGGAATATATTGTAAAGGGATTTTGTGATATTTATGTGTTTACGAAACAGTGTTCTTAAAGGAAGTTAGCTTTGAGGTTTCTAAGTTAAAGATTGATGGAAAGGTTTTATTGGATATGAGATTCCTCAAAACGGGTCGAAACAGGTTAGAGCAACTATTATATATCTATGTATCATACATACTCGGCTGGATAAAGATCAAATAAAAAGACAAATATCCGTAAAAAGATAAAAAGATTTTTTTTTCAAAAAAAGTTCACGAAAAATTCCCAAAAAATCCCACAAGATCGGGTATGATGGTGCATGAAAAAGTTGTGAAAAACTTTTTTCTAAAAGTGGATATTTTTTCCGAAAAAAAATTATGAAAATATACGTTTGCGCATTAAATCTTTTTTTTGTGCATCAAAAATTGGTTTTTGCACCCAACTTCTTTTGACTTTTTTCATCAAAATAACATTGCGCATCAAACTAAAACAAGTTAAAAATTTTGTGCATCAAAATTTTTTTGCGCATCAAAATTCGTTTTTTGTGCATTAAAAAAAACGTATCAAAACTCAAAATTATAAAAAATGTTTTCACAAAAGTTTTATGCACCAACATACCCGATCTTGTAGGATTTTTTGGGAATTTTTCGTGAACTTTTTTTGAAAAAAAAATATTTTTATTCTTTTTACGGATATTTGTCTTTTTATTTTAACTCCACCCTACTCGGCTATGACTACAAAATTATTCACCTTACTTGCATCATTGCACGATAAGTTAAAGCTCAATCTATTTGCAGTTTCGCCTGACTACACCTAACTAGGATATTGAACACCATAAGAAAGTGATTTGATGTCGCTATTGGCTATCGATCTATTAAGCAAGTATAAAACTTGATTTGCATAAACAAAATCATTTGTTACAAACTAATAAAGTTGAGTGACACGAATATATATAGGGCAAATGATAAAAAAATGCATCAAACTTGACACTTTATGTGATTGTGTGTAGTTAACTATTTTTTTTCTTATTGTATGTACTGAACTTTCAAATTTCGATCATTATGTGTATTTTGTGACTATTCTGCCATGTAAAATGACCATTTTATCCTTCGGAATTTAAAAAAATTAAGAATAAAATGGTTACAAAATACACACAATAATCGAATTTTGAAAGTTCAGTACACACAATAAAAAAAAATAGTTGGCTACACACAATTATAAAAAATGTCTTACTAATTCTCCTACTTATCTTCTTACACACAATCAAATGTATAAATTTATGCCCATTGGTTGCATTTTGCCTTTTTAGTAAAAATATAACTAAAAGAAAATATAGGAATAACTATTGATTAAAATGAATCTTAAATGTGGGTCTAAAATGGTGTTATGATGGCATGACAAGTTGTTGGTACTTTAAACTTTAAAAGTATCATGCCCACGCGCCACGAACACGTTGGTCAACAGTCGGTGTTTGTTTAAGTGAGGTTTAACTTTTATTAATTCGGTTGAATTGTTATCTTAAAAGCATTTAGGTTGTGTTTTTTTCGGGTTAAAGATTTAGGTTGTGTTTGGTACCGAGCTTTTTGGGGTTTATAGGGGCACGGGTTTTTAAAATAAACCGACTTATAAAATAAGTTTCATTTGTCGGATAGGCTTATGAAGGTTTATGGCTTATAAAATAAGCAATAAGCATTCATAAGTCCAAGCTCATAGAAAGAGGCTTATAGGGGCTTATAGCTAGTTAAATTACTTAAATACTTTTAAAAATATAATAATTATCACGTAAAAGCTGAAAATATATGTTAATTTAATTTAATGTATTTTTATGTGATTTTACATTAATAAGTTTCAGCTCCAACTAATTCGTCAAACAACTTTATAAAAATATAAGCTTCAATTTTCGACTTATAATATAAGCCCCAGCCCTAGCTCCAGCCCATTACGCCAAACATACCCTTAATACATGATCAAAGACTTGATATTAATGTGCCTAAATGGTTAATTGTTTTTACCATTTCTTATCAAGTTTTTTTTGTTTTGTTTTTCTTCAGTTTTAAAACGATAAAAGGCAACGCTATACCCATAATGCAGTAATTTGTTATGATTTAAGACTATTTACATACTAAAAGTGGTGGCAGTCATGATTTCATGTCTCACTCATGTCTCATCACCCATTAATAATATCATTCCACCTCATTCATGCCTTTCTCATTCCTCACCATACTTTTTTAGTAGCAACCATAATTCTATGCCTCACCTAATTTTATTTTTTCATTTTTTATATTAATAATTATATTAAAAAATTTAATAAAAACATAATATTTCATTAATAATTAAAAGAAAATTACATAAAACTTAGAAAAAAAAGGAAATAACTAGTCATCGAGGTATGGTAAGTTTTGAGCCGCTACGTGCTCCGTAAGATCATATCGGAGACGGTAATGGATATCTTCATCGAGTAACTCCGGTAGTACACTCTCGTCATAAACTGACGCGACCGGCTGATCGATTATATGAACCGGTGATATTGCCATCTCGTCGTCTTTTAAAATCATATTGTGAAATATAATACACGTATAAACGAGTTGTCGAATCTTTTCGACCGACATAGCCCGGAGAGGACGACTGAGAAGCATCCATTTTGCCTTAAGACGACCAAAAGCTCGTTCGCCATCCTTTCTTGCAGACTCTTGTAGCTTCTTGAATCTCTTTTCCTCCGGGTCAGTGGGATACTTATATGCTTTAACAAACGTTGAATACGTAGGATAGTGTCACACCTTCACCGGAGGCGGAAACACGAGGTGTAACGGAAAGGAACATAAGCACAAGATAATAGAACATACCAACGTTAAGATTTAAAAGAAAGAGTACACCATTACAATACCAGTTTAGCCGACATCGGCAAATATATTACAAAGTTTAGTTCCCAAAATATTGCGTTCTATTACATAATGATTTGTATTGAAAAGTGAAAACTTCATTATGCAAGACCTGGTAGAAAAAGCTTACTAACGATCACCTGAAATGTATGAGAGAAAAACGGGTCAACTATGAAAATAGTTGGTGAGTATACACGTTTCGTAAAATAAGAAACTCGTAAGAATTATTCAAAGGTTTCGGTCATCCGAAAATAGTCCACAAAGCAATGGCATTGTAAATCCACTCAGTTCCAAGTTCCGCCCATACAAAACTTGCAACCTGTGTGTTCACAACCCATTGCACAAAATGTAGCGTGTCAAGTAGTCAAGTATAAGTGGTCATAATAGTTCACAATATAGTACCACGTATATAATAATGTATGCCAGGCAAAGCCCCTAGAATAAATAATATGCGTCCCGTAACATAGTGGACGAGAGGTTGGCCGACCTCTAATAGCGCTATCCATACTACCTACTAATAGGAGACTAACAATGCGAATGTACGAACGGTACATCATACAACTATTATATACAACTAAGAACACTCCGAACATGGGAGAATTTGCACTGCTCCGAACAGGGGAGACTTAGATTGAAAATGCTCCGTTCCCATAGGGAGACATTCTGCTCCGGACCGGGGAGGCTTTAAGTTGCTCCGAACAAGGGAGACTTTGTACGCTCCACCAATAAGGCGAGACTTTTAGGGTCATAGCAAGTACGGTCCAATAAGTTCAAACAAGTCATAGGTTCGTAAATTATGTTCAAGGATTTGATTCGAGTTCACAAGTTCTAGTCAAACAAGTTAATAAAAGTAGTAATCAATTTAGCTCAAGAATGGTTCATGCATTTCGCCCCAAAATATAGTAAAAACGGTAAAAAGGGGATGTGATTACTCACCTGTTGCAATAGTTATGATGACAGAATGGATGCACAGAAATGAGACGCAACACTCTAACCGCGACCTATTATGAATGATATGCTCTAATATAAGTCATGAAACAATGTCGTGCATGCAAACTCATATGATATCCATACCACTTGTACACTTTTGAAATATAAAGTTTATCGTCGAAAAATAATCTTATAACGTCTTGACAATTTATAAATTACTTTACAAGTATTTACGTTGAAACGATATCCTACGATAGTCTCTTAGTGATTTGTTAGGAAATTATAACTTTTCGTCGTAAAACAATGTCATTTGACAATTTCATGAAAGTGACTAAACGGCCTCGAAAAGCTAGTCGTAAAATGGTGTACATCGAGTGTTAGGAAACAAACTCAACGGTTTTGGGAAGCTTGTATCATTATCTCAAAGTTTTAGCATTTAAGTTTTCATCGTAGAGGTCTCGATCATAGAGAGAAATATAGATAAAGTATGGTACTTGTGTCCAAAAATATTGTTTAAGGGTGGTTTTCGGCAAAGTTTAAGTGACCGTATATAATTCGTTACAACTCCGTTTGACAAACGGTTGAACATTTTGGAAAATAGGCTAGGCGAACTTACTTTTACTAGAAGACATCGTTTTATAAGAAGTACTCCATCAATGTTAAAAACGACCCTCAATATGGTCCTTCGTTGCCATAGTATGTGTCTAATAGAAATATATTAATTTTGCTTATATAATAAAGTTACGGCAACTTTGTTTAACGCGTGTAATTTAATCGTTACAAGTCCGTTTTCTACGTTTTATATGTCCTTAGCTTCGTATTAAAGTATACTAATATATTTTTGATAAGTCGACACATTTTATAATGCTTAAGTCCTATTTTTGACTCGTAAAAAGTATAAACAACATGCTGAATTTTCTGGTTTTTATAGTTTTCGTCGTCAAACTTGTAAAATTCATATCTTCTTCGTTATAACTCCGTTTTAACCCATTCAAGCGGCCACGTTTTCGTTTTAAAGTATATTTTCTAAATATCTAGGCCAAAAAATTTTATCTATTGTCGAGAATTCCAGATTTTCAAAATAAGATCAGACCTCTAAAATAGGTTGTCGAAATGAGTTTTTCTCGCGCCAAACCTATTCCAACCAATTCAAAACAACTCCGAAGCTATTCTAATCCTACCATACACCTTCTTAGGGTGTCATGGGTTCCTAGACATCACCAAAAGTGATATGTTTCAGGGAGTAATTATAGGATAACTTATATAAACTTATAGTGCTTAAAAATAATTTAAGTGGTATAAACATCCATATAAATTGCATGTTTTACTCAAACATGATAAAATGAATATAGCATGAATATGAAAGATGATGATGAGTATGAAATGCTTACTAGTAACTTGATGAGGTTAAATGAACAAAAGATTAATCCTAAGCACCCTAGGTTTTTATTTCAAAACCTTACTTAAGAGTGTGTCTAGGTTGTGATGAACTTGGCTAGCAAAATTTTTATTGTTTCCTTCTTGATCTCCTATGGTGGCCGGTTCTTGCAAGAGGAAGAAGAGAGTGTTTTTGTTTTTACACTTTGAAATATTTAGTTAGTATGTGTATGTTTTTGGAGTATAATACATTATAAGTAGATATTTGTATCATCAATTGGTGTGACTCACCTAGTGCATGTCGACCCATATAAAAAAAATAAAAGAGTTTGCATTTAGATATAATTAAGTGTATTTATGTAGAGTAAATGTGTAGTTAATTAAGGATAATTAATAACTTGTGTACATATTTAAGCTTTTAAGGTAGCGTTAGCTAAAAATAAATTTTAATGGGTCAAAATAAAATATATTGAAGTCATAAAAATTATAAAAATACCTTTCTTACAAAATTTGAGTGAAATAATAATTATCGTGTAATATTTACGAAAACCGTCGTAATTATATAAATATAACAATTTATATACGAAATAAATTTAAAACACCGGGTAAAGTAATAATAATATTTTTATAATCTTAATATGAGTATAAAAATATATCGGGATAATTTTTGGAAGTATCGGATCAATTGTTCAAAATAATTAATTACGCGATAGCGTTTATTTAATAAGAAATTATGCGTTTAACGTGAAATGCAAAAACCATGCATGAACTAATATGATGATAATGATGCTAATGATATGTAGACTAAACATAGTCTATATGAAATATCTTTGATGACTGTTCATGAATTCGCAGCTAAACCCCTAAGGTTACGCGAATTTGATACTTGTAAACCCAGTTTACGTTAAACGATGAAATAGTAAATGTGAGAAATAACCGGAAATTGAGAATTGTGACATTCTTCCCCGGTTAGAGGAATCACGTCCTCGTGATTCGATTAATGATACTATGGTCCGAACCTCGACAAGTGTAACACCCCGACCCGACAAGGGTAAAGATATCACAATACGGTTTCATATCAGAACTTTAAATACTATACAATAGCGGAAGCCTTTACAAAATATTCAAAAAGAAAACATAAATAGCTAAAACTTCAAAATAAATCTAAGATCTCTATTGTAAAGTCTTTCTCTCAGCTCTACTCTCAAACCCAGATCAGCTATCCCATAAGCTCATCTTGAATGCTAAATACCTGCCGCAGGAAAAGAAAAGTGCGGCTGAGCTTACAAAGCCCAGTGAACGGATATAACAGAAACAAAAGCTAAAACAAAACAAATATACGAATAACGAAAATAAAATGAAATAATGACGAAGGATCTTTTAGGATTCTGCGGAAGCACAAATGTACAGAAATCCAAACAAACACATAACAACTTAGACATCACATAGCACATTAACGACACAAACCCAAACACATCAGAGCAACCAAACACATAACATATCAAAATAACAGATTACGTATAAGCCAAACGAAAAGTCTAAAAGCTAACGGAAACACTTTCTAGACAATAAACATGGCATTCATACAAATCAATTAATCAACATTTAATACACTTAATGCAATATTGTAGCAGCGGAACTAGCAGACAGGTCATGGCAGACATAATAGCTAAGCCAGTTCTCAGATCAAATCCTAACCTTAGCAGATTTTAACATGGCAGGTCACATATGCAGACAGATAATTAACCTTCAAAACACTCAATTGTACACTAGCACATTCATCTCGCAAATCAACGCATTCACGTAAAGATAACAAATCATAATATCAGATATACGAATCATGTTTTAACGTATTAATCCTGTCCTAGCATGGCAACTAATAATCACTTAAACAAATACGTCATAAGCACGTTCACTAACATATCATATCAGAATACATAATATAAACACTCGAAATACCGAATCATACAGAATACTTAATCACAAAAGTAACAGATAAAGATTTAGTCAACTACCACGAGCCCAGAAACATATCAGATCATAACATATCATAAGTAACCATTGGAGTAGCTAGCTCCCAGAATTTGTGAAGACGCGTATTGCACACGACATCATTCACCAGACAAATCATATCGGATAACAGATCAGATCTAGGATGCATCCATACGCCCCACAGACAAATATAGGTAATATAATACCAACTGAGCTCATAACAAATAACAGATTAGGGACGTGGCAGAACATCACTCTACTGCCCTAGAGTCATATCAGAGGTGCATCACTGATACGGACATGGAACCCCCATGACTAGTTAAATATTTGGCTCGGGTGTCAAACTAACTTAGGTCAAACAAATTGTCATAAATGACACAGATCATAATTCATCATAAAGGTCACATATAACTTATCAGATAACATCATATCATAAGGTTCATATTCAAATAGTCATAAGTCAGAGGTTCATATCATAGTGGCGTATCATACATTCATAAGCAGAGTTTCATAATCAGAAGTTCAAAATCAACCATAGCAAAGTTCAAAAAATGTGTATATCAGAGTCTTCCTAACATAAATTCACATCAGATATTGCATAGTTCACTAGAACATAGTTCAGATAAGTAACAGATCAAACATTCAGAAAAGGGTTCATAGCAATGGCATCGGAAATCCTAATAAGTAAAATAGAAAAGCGAACGAAAAGAACATCATACGGAACCTTTACTGAAAAGGTCAGAATATCTGTATGATAACACAAGTGTCTTAAAGTAAGACAGAATATCCGTACCTTAAAGCAATTGAGAGAAAAGTAACGAATGAACGAATACGAAGATGTAACGTCGCGTCTCCTTCAACGAATCTACACGGATTATGATTTATTTAATACTTATTAGAATCATTAATATTATAACGGATTTATCGCATTAATACTTTTAGAGTTGTCAGGATATTCTCATTTTAGTGACAGACGAAATTACAACATTTTAGGGTATTCCTTATTAATTCACCAACTTCCTATTTAGATTCTAGGGTTTCCATACTTCTAATATTACTTAATACGCATTCAATTAACATGTTACTTCCTTTAATGATTTCCACTTTGACCTAGAACGTACGAAAACTCAAACGGAAATTAACTCTAACTCACGCATGTCCTTACGTAATTTATTTACACATGTTGACCCAGAATTACCCAAATTTACATGTTGCACCTTTAACATCTTTAATTATACGATCTAACCTTCTATTATCAGATTTTACACTTTTAGCCCAAAGGTTTTAGAATTTACAAAACATACCCTTTTAGTTAAATATAATTCGAATAGCCCTCCAAATATCCAAAATTACATGTTTAACCTCCACACTTATTTTTATACATTTAGTACCCTTATTTTACTGTTTACAAAAATAACCTTTAAGTTTCATAATTTACAAAACCAACCCAAAACTTTTATTTAAGGCCGAATAGACATAATTCAAATATAAGCCCTAAACCTAAGTTTAACCAATCATTAGCTCATCATTACTACTTCATTAATTACCTTCAATGATTACAAGGAAACCCTAATTCATGAAAAACCCTAATCGCCCCTTTTTAAAACCTTCCTCTTTTCATGTTTAATCGACCCATAAAACTCAAAACAATTCATACAAGCTTCGAATTCACAAATATGTATTTTATTCAGGTCTTATATCATGTAATAGCTTCTGGAAAAATCAATTCATGATCTCTAAAAATATTATAAGCTCATTCGTTAATTGTATACGCTTTTTAGGGTTTTCGATTCCAAATAATTTCATACGACATATTAAACATGCATGGCCAATTTTTATGTGTTATATATGACTTATAGGACTGAATTCAACATTAGAAACATACCCTTGATGAGCTTGAATCGTTAGAACAAAAGAAGCACAAAAACCCTATTTGCCGAAACCCTAATTCTCTCAAAAACTCACAACGATCACCACAGCAACTTTGGAACTCAAACACTATTTTTCCCACCTTTTTTACCTTCAATCTTCTCCAAGAAAAATGGTCTCAAGCTCTGGAAACTGGAATTCGATTTGTAAAGGGTTTTGGAGTCGGTTTGTATATAATCGCTAGTTAGGGTTGTTAAAGAACCGTATATGTGTTTTTATATGGTTTTATAATTTTTCTTGTGGGCTTTATAATGTACTGGACTTAAAATAAATGGACTCTAAATTATATAAATTATATTGGGCTTTTATTTAGTTTTATTTCTTTTATTAAACTAATTAAATATTTTCGGCTAATATGTAAAATACAAAACTAATTTTTATAAAATCATAAACTATAAAAATTACCTTTACAAAGTGTTTAATATTTATTTAGATCACGTGGGATATTTCTTAAAATTCTCTGAATTTACATAGCTTACTTGGTATTCTTTTGAATTAATTATTCATACTTTTGATTGTAGGGGTATTTTGGTCTTTTTGTGAATTTTAGAAATTCATGTATTACAATTTTTCCCCTCTAAAAGAAAATTTCGTCCTCGAAATTGGACAAGACGGAACAGAACAGAAAACGAATCGGATTTCAGAATTTCTAGGAATATAACGAATGTTAATCTTATCTTGGAATAAATGGATTTCTTATCAGAATATTCATATTCAAACTTATTCAGAAATTAAATCAATAGTCAAATACTTATAATAGATAATTATGTACTCATCAGAATAATGGCGGAGAATAGATGAGACGCAGGAAATCAAACGACAATTTCTAACTTATTCAGATATCAAATGATGAGGACATCAAATGTATAGACGGAATAAATACTATCGGCCTCTATAGTCGCAGAAGTATGTGGAGACATATAAGCTTAAGGCAGTCATAGCAATCTATAGGTTTGTACAGATCATAACACTTCCGATTTCAAACGTACAAAACTTACACGAAACAGTAATCGACGAAATCTCACAAATAGGTACGGAATTTCAAACGAACATGAGAAACACCAAATAACAGATACAAATCAAAGTCTATACACACATCAATCATAGGCATTTCCCAGACGTCGTATACCTCCAATAAGTTCAGATTATGTGATCTCGGTATTATTACGTTGATCAGGCGTCATAATACTTGCATCACATAACAAGTTCTTATTGTCATTATATTCGGTCTCGGGTCATGACAAAACACATAACTAATATCATAACAAAGCATACCACATACAGATAATACACAGATAGCAAGTAACATATTATAACAAACCAGATCCACATGAGTATACCATCATGATGGCCATACTTCAAGCGGTTATAAAACAACATCACTAAGAAAATAAATAGCAGACGAAACTTATGAGGACTAATGGAAACTTAGCGAATCTATTAGAAACAACAACAGACAGGAACTATACTTCCAAAATTTTGTTTTATTTCCTTTAATCAAACAAAATTCGCAGAATCGTCTTAAGATGAACTTCCAAAACAAAACTTAAAAATCCCAGATTCAAACGTCAAAATGAAAACAGAAGAACCTAACTCAAAATCAAATGTCAGAAAATTCTCATAGGGAGGACAACAAATCAGAAGCGAAATTCCTATTCTTGTGTCGGATTGAACCTACTAGTAGCCGTAGACTCCAAATCCGAATCCACCTCGTGTTCCTCTTCTTCCTCTTCTTCCTCAAACGATAAAACTTCACGATTCACACCGAGTTCCGAACAAATCAGAGAAAGGCGATACGGATCAAAATCACTTAACAGAATATCAAACCGTCTCGAAACGCATGACAAACGAATCAGAGTGACATAAGTTACGCCCAAATCATATGAAGTAGATGAATCTTCTCAGCCACCGGTTGAATCATGTCTTCGCCGTTGCGTCTTTGGTTGACTCGTCCAGCTTCCTCCAGCGGCATCCTGATGTCTCCAGCAGCACGGCAGTCGAGTGTGGCTTCTGCTTCATGAACCTCTCCAGCACAGGGACTGTTGCAGCAACGTAGGGTCGGCACCATCTTCTTCGGCTCCATGGGTAGTCTCCATCTAACGATCGACAAACGGACGAGCGAAAACAAATAACAAAATTCGATGCGAACGGAGGAGGGCCAATTCAGTGAAGGCAAAAGGATATCGAAGTCAAATCTGAACGACCATCAAAAGGAATCGAAAGATATCTGAACAGACGGAAACCTAATGTCTACCCAATCCTCACAGGTCATAGCCTAAGCTCTAAGGGTCCTAAAACCTAGGCTCTGATACCATAAATTGTAACACCCCGACCCGACAAGGGTAAAGATATCACAATACGGTTTCATATCAGAACTTTAAATACTATACAATAGCGGAAGCCTTTACAAAATATTCAAAAAGAAAACATAAATAGCTAAAACTTCAAAATAAATCTAAGATCTCTATTGTAAAGTCTTTCTCTCAGCTCTACTCTCAAACCCAGATCAGCTATCCCATAAGCTCATCTTGAATGCTAAATACCTGCCGCAGGAAAAGAAAAGTGCGGCTGAGCTTACAAAGCCCAGTGAACGGATATAACAGAAACAAAAGCTAAAACAAAACAAATATACGAATAACGAAAATAAAATGAAATAATGACGAAGGATCTTTTAGGATTCTGCGGAAGCACAAATGTACAGAAATCCAAACAAACACATAACAACTTAGACATCACATAGCACATTAACGACACAAACCCAAACACATCAGAGCAACCAAATACATAACATATCAAAATAACAGATTACGTATAAGCCAAACGAAAAGTCTAAAAGCTAACGGAAACACTTTCTAGACAATAAACATGGCATTCATACAAATCAATTAATCAACATTTAATACACTTAATGCAATATTGTAGCAGCGGAACTAGCAGACAGGTCATGGCAGACATAATAGCTAAGCCAGTTCTCAGATCAAATCCTAACCTTAGCAGATTTTAACATGGCAGGTCACATATGCAGACAGATAATTAACCTTCAATACACTCAATTGTACACTAGCACATTCATCTCGCAAATTAACGCATTCACGTAAAGATAACAAATCATAATATCAGATATACGAATCATGTTTTAACGTATTAATCCTGTCCTAGCATGGCAACTAATAATCACTTAAACAAATACGTCATAAGCACGTTCACTAACATATCATATCAGAATACATAATATAAACACTCGAAATACCGAATCATACAGAATACTTAATCACAAAAGTAACAGATAAAGATTTAGTCAACTACCACGAGCCCAGAAACATATCAGATCATAACATATCATAAGTAACCATTGGAGTAGCTAGCTCCCAGAATTTGTGAAGACGCGTATTGCACACGACATCATTCACCAGACAAATCATATCGGATAACAGATCAGATCTAGGATGCATCCATACGCCCCACAGACAAATATAGGTAATATAATACCAACTGAGCTCATAACAAATAACAGATAAGGGACGTGGCAGAACATCACTCTACTGCCCTAGAGTCATATCAGAGGTGCATCACTGATACGGACATGGAACCCCCATGACTAGTTAAATATTTGGCTCGGGTGTCAAACTAACTTAGGTCAAACAAATTGTCATAAATGACACAGATCATAATTCATCATAAAGGTCACATATAACTTATCAGATAACATCATATCATAAGGTTCATATTCAAATAGTCAGAAGTCAGAGGTTCATATCATAGTGGCATATCATACATTCATAAGCAGAGTTTCATAATCAGAAGTTCAAAATCAACCATAGCAAAGTTCAACAAATGTGTATATCAGAGTCTTCCTAACATAAATTCACATCAGATATTGCATAGTTCACTAGAACATAGTTCAGATAAGTAACAGATCAAACATTCAGAAAAGGGTTCATAGCAATGGCATCGGAAATCCTAATAAGTAAAATAGAAAAGCGAACGAAAATAACATCATACGGAACCTTTACTGAAAAGGTCAGAATATCTGTATGATAACACAAGTGTCTTAAAGTAAGACAGAATATCCGTACCTTAAAGCAATTGAGAGAAAAGTAACGAATGAACGAATACGAAGATGTAACGTCGCGTCTCCTTCAACGAATCTACACGGATTATGATTTATTTAATACTTATTAGAATCATTAATATTATAACGGATTTATCGCATTAATACTTTTAGAGTTGTCAGGATATTCTCATTTTAGTGACAGACGAAATTACAACATTTTAGGGTATTCCTTATTAATTCACCAACTTCCTATTTAGATTCTAGGGTTTCCATACTTCTATTATTACTTAATACGCATTCAATTAACATGTTACTTCCTTTAATGATTTCCACTTTGACCTAGAACGTACGAAAACTCAAACGGAAATTAACTCTAACTCACGCATGTCCTTACGTAATTTATTTACACATGTTGACCCAGAATTACCCAAATTTACATGTTGCACCTTTAACATCTTTAATTATACGATCTAACCTTCTATTATCAGATTTTACACTTTTAGCCCAAAGGTTTTAGAATTTACAAAACATACCCTTTTAGTTAAATATAATTCGAATAGCCCTCCAAATATCCAAAATTACATGTTTAACCTCCACACTTATTTTTATACGTTTAGTACCCTTATTTTACTGTTTACAAAAATAACCTTTAAGTTTCATAATTTACAAAACCAACCCAAAACTTTTATTTAAGGCCGAATAGACATAATTCAAATATAAGCCCTAAACCTAAGTTTAACCAATCATTAGCTCATCATTACTACTTCATTAATTACCTTCAATGATTACAAGGAAACCCTAATTCATGAAAAACCCTAATCGCCCCTTTTTAAAACCTTCCTCTTTTCATGTTTAATCGACCCATAAAGCTCAAAACAATTCATACAAGCTTCGAATTCACAAATATGTATTTTATTCAGGTCTTATATCATGTAATAGCTTCTGGAAAAATCAATTCATGATCTCTAAAAATATTATAAGCTCATTCGTTAATTGTATACGCTTTTTAGGGTTTTCGATTCCAAATAATTTCATACGACATATTAAACATGCATGGCCAATTTTTATGTGTTATATATGATTTATAGGACTGAATTCAACATTAGAAACATACCCTTGATGAGCTTGAATCGTTAGAACAAAAGAAGCACAAAAACCCTATTTGCCGAAACCCTAATTCTCTCAAAAACTCACAACGATCACCACAGCAACTTTGGAACTCAAACACTATTTTTCACACCTTGTTTACCTTCAATCTTCTCCAATAAAAATGGTCTCAAGCTCTGGAAACTGGAATTCGATTTGTAAAGGGTTTTGGAGTCGGTTTGTATATAATCGCTAGTTAGGGTTGTTAAAGAACCGTACATGTGTTTTTATATGGTTTTATAATTTTTCTTGTGGGCTTTATAATGTACTGGACTTAAAATAAATGGACTCTAAATTATATAAATTATATTGGGCTTTTATTTAGTTTTATTTCTTTTATTAAACTAATTAAATATTTTTGGCTAATATGTAAAATACAAAACTAATTTTTATAAAATCATAAACTATAAAAATTACCTTTACAAAGTGTTTAATATTTATTTAGATCATGTGGGATATTTCTTAAAATTCTCTGAATTTACATAGCTTACTTGGTATTCTTTTGAATTAATTATTCATACTTTTGATTGTAGGGGTATTTTGGTCTTTTTGTGAATTTTAGAAATTCAGGTATTACAACAAGAGTTCTAAAAGTTCATGCTCGTACAAATAGTCTAAATGATCATGTCAATGCTCATGCATATGGGTTCCTCATCCAACTAAATACATGCTCGTGATTAGATTTGATGGGGTAAACTTACCCAACACCGAACGTATCCCTCAAAAGACCTTTTTGAGTAAAAACTTGACTCTTAGCTTGATTTTTGCAACTCATCAAACAAGAACTGTCACTAGATCAAGCTAGGAAACAAGTTGTTAGTATGATAGGATTCAACATCCTTGAATGAAGTCTTTTGAAAGATCCGTTCGATCTTGGATTTGCTTACGCAAATCAAATCAACAAAATAATTTACAACTAAAGTTGATATCGATAGGTCTCAAATTAATCAATGTCGCGAACGTGGTAAAAATTGGAAGGAAGTTATGCACTCAAAATCATGTTGCACAGAAATAAGATGGTTGCTCGAAAGAATGTACCCGTTATGCGTTGCGGGCTTCCTCGGTACCCAGATAGAATGCTCGACCACGTGCGGGAGAAACATTAATGTTCTGATCTTGTGGGCCTTCTATTGCCAACGCCAGATTTGGATGATTACCTCCTTGGTTAGGAGTTCTTTTCAACTTTGGACAGGTATTCCGAAGGTGATCCAGGCTTCCACACTCGTAACATGCTTTTCTTTTTCCTTGGTTCCTAGTCATGTTTGAGAAATTTCGCGCGAAGTGGCCCGTCTGTCCACATTTGTCGCACCTTGGGCAGTCTCCTGAGTGGTGGTAGTTACATCGAGTGCACATAGGATGTGGACCTGAGTATCTTTTGGGCCCTTGAGTTATTGCTCCGTAGTTTCTGGTTATTCGTTGCCTCTTGTTTTGCTGGTCCTGGTCTCGGCTTCCCCGGTGATCCTCCTGTCGCTTTTGTCCACTATCATTTGCTTTTGTTAGTCCTCCAGACCTGATCACATCATTTGTCAAGCGATACGCCATGCCCACAGCGGCTTGCAGAGTGGTTGGGTTCGACGAGGTGACATCCCTCCTAATTTCTGGTATCAATCCCCATATATATCGGTCGATCAACTTCTCCACAGTGGAAACCATGTGAGGAACCATCCTAGTTAACTCGTGAAAACGGATCGTGTACTTGTCGACTTCTACTCCAACCATCAAGTGATTCCAAAATTCTGCTTCCAGCTTCTGCACTTCATCTTTTCTACAATACTCATCAGTTAGTAGTTTCTTAAATGCTTCCCAAGATAACGCATTTGCAGCCCCTCTCCCTCTGGTCTGTAGTTGGTTGTTCCACCAGGTCAATGCTCGACCTTATAGTAGACCAGCAGAGAACTCAACCTTGTTTCCTTCAGCACATTTCGTGATACTAAGTTTCGACTCAACATTCTCGAACCAGGTTAACAGTCCAATGGCACCCTCAGTACCATAAAATTCCATTGGCTTGCATGTCATGAAAGTCTTGTAGCTGCATCCATGACCAGTGTTTGAAGTACCTTCTCCGACGTTGGTTCGTCTAGTATCTAGGTGCGTCATAATTTGGGCGAGTAGATCCGCTATTCCAGCAACGTTGTTGTTTGGATTTTCATTGTTGTTTGGGTTGGCATTGTTGTTTAGGTTGACTCCGGAGCGTGTGTTTCTTGCAGCCATGATCCTGCAGTGGACCCAAATATCGGGTTGAGTAAATGACACTCGGACGAAGGCAGATGAGGTTTAGAATGGTGGTAATATGTGTTATAGTGATCGAAATATGACAGGAACAGAGACATGCTATGCCAAATAAGTCGAAAGGTGGGAAAAGAGAAGGTATAAACAAGGTACGGTAACGTAGACGTGAACGTAAAAACATGCTATGCATACCCACCCGACCAATGCAGTTTCAGGTGACCAGACTCTAAAGACTCGACTAAACATGATTTAAAACTACCACTCTTATCATTGCATGGTTCTTCATAAATTAGACATAGTTGATCAGGCTATGTATAATTTATGAGTAACGATGCAACGATAGGACTAGTTGACTCGGATGATGTTCGGTGTTTAATAAAACTTTATTCCGGTTATAGCTGTGATTTTTATTTTTGAAAAATCGGCATTCTCTATAACCTTTAGCTCTGATACCAATCTGTCACACCCTCGCCGGAGGAGGAAACACGAGGTGTAACGGAAAGGAACATAAGCACAAGATAATAGAACATACCAACGTTAAGATTTAAAAGAAAGAGTACACCATTACAATGCCAGTTTAGCCGACATCGGCAAATATATTACAAAGTTTAGTTCCCAAAATATTGCGTTCTATTACATAATGATTTGTATTGACAAGTGAAAACTTCATTATGCAAGACCTGGTAGAAAAAGCTTACTAACGATCACCTGAAATGCATGAGAGAAAAACGGGTCAACTATGAAAATAGTTGGTGAGTATACACGTTTCGTAAAATAAGAAACTCGTAAGAATTATTCAAAGGTTTCGGTCATCGGAAAATAGTCCACAAAGCAAAGGCATTGTAAATCCACTCAGTTCCAAGTTCCGCCCATACAAAACTTGCAACCTATGTGTTCACAACCCATTGCACAAAATGTAGCGTGTCAAGTAGTCAAGTATAAGTGGTCATAATAGTTCACAATATAGTACCACGTATATAATAATGTATGACAGGCAAAGCCCCTAGAATAAATAATATGCGTCCCGTAACATAGTGAACGAGAGGTTGGCCGACCTCTAATAGCGCTATCCATACTACCTACTAATAGGAGAGTAACAATGCGAATGTACGAACGGTACATCATACAACTATTATATACAACTAAGAACACTCCGAACATGGGAGAATTTGCACTGCTCCGAACAGGGGAGACTTAGATTGAAAATGATCCGTTCCCATAGGGAGACATTCTGCTCCGGACCGGGGAGGCTTTAAGTTGCTTCGAACAAGGGAGACTTTGTACGCTCCACCAATAAGGCGAGACTTTTAGGGTCACAGCAAGTACGGTCCAATAAGTTCAAACAAGTCATAGGTTCGTAAATTATGTTCAAGGATTTGATTCGAGTTCACAAGTTCTAGTCAAACAAGTTAATAAAAGTAGTAATCAATTTAGCTCAAGAATGGTTCATGCATTTCGCCGCAAAATATAGTAAAAACGATAAAAAGGGGATGTGATTACTCACCTGTTGCAATAGTTATGATGACAGAGTGGATGCACAGAAATGAGACGCAACACTCTAACCGCGACCTATTATGAATGATATGCTCTAATATAAGTCATGAAACAATGTCGTGCATGCAAACTCATATGATATCCATACCACTTGTACACTTTTGAAATATAAAGTTTATCGTCGAAAAATAATCTTATAACGTCTTGACAATTTATAAATTACTTTACAAGTATTTACGTTGAAACGATATCCTACGATAGTCTCTTAGTGATTTATTAGGAAATTATAACTTTTCGTCGTAAAACAATGTCATTTGACAATTTCATGAAAGTGACTAAACGGCCTCGAAAAGCTAGTCGTAAAATGGTGCACATCGAGTGTTAGGAAACAAACTCAACGGTTTTGGGAAGCTTGTATCATTATCTCAAAGTTTTAGCATTTAAGTTTTCATCGTAGAGGTCTCGGTCATAGAGAGAAATATAGGTAAAGTATGGTACTTGTGTCCAAAAATATTGTTTAATGGTGGTTTTCGGCAAAGTTTAAGTGACCGTATATTATTCGTTACAACTCCGTTTGACAAACGGTTGAACATTTTGGAAAATAGGCTAGGCGAACTTACTTTTACTAGAAGACATCGTTTTATAAGAAGTACTCCATCAATGTTAAAAACGACCCTCAATATGGTCCTTCGTTGCCGTAGTATGTGTCTAATAGAAATATATTAATTTTGCTTATATAATAAAGTTACGGCAACTTTGTTTAACGCGTGTAATTTAATCGTTACAAGTCCGTTTTTTACGTTTTATATGTCCTTAGCTTCGTATTAAAGTATACTAATATATTTTTGATAAGTCGACACATTTTATAACACTTAAGTCCTATTTTTGACTTGTAAAAAGTATAAACAACATGCTGAATTTTCTGGTTTTTATAGTTTAAGTCATCAAACTTGTAAAATTCATATCTTCTTCGTTATAACTCCGTTTTAACCCATTCAAGCGGCCACGTTTTCGTTTTAAAGTATCACTACAAAAAAATTGTCATTTAGTGGCACACAAAAAATGTCACTAAATATGAAAAAAGTGACACTAAAGGCTGATATGGGAATCGGTGGTAGAAAAAATAAGTGTCACTAAGTGCGCTGCCACTAAAGGGTTTTAGTGGCACTTTTTTGTTGTGTTGTTGCAGCCATTTGGGGTTTTAGTGGCACTTTTCTATTGTGTAGCTAATGTCTTTTATAGATTTAGTGGCACACACTTTGTATTGTTAATCAAGACCATCGCAATATAACATGCTTGTTTAATGGCATGCATTTTTTACAACTAGAACGCATCACAATAGAGATATTGTGCCCAATAACAACTATGCATATCTTACATGCTTGGAATATCAAATTACTTTGAACAACAAGTAATGATAAGAACAATTTTATTGATTCAAACAGAAGTACATTTAACATTGACCATTTTTCGTGAATATATACAACATAAAGAATATATACATAATTGTGCAAGTCGACTAGCAAAACCTATATAATGCTACCAATAAGCTCTAATTTCATCTAAGGTAGCAATTTCAGAAGCTTGATATATATATATATATATCTTGGCACCATCATCTGTAGGTAAACAAAATGACAAGGCAAATGAGTTAAAATCTAAAATAAAGGTAACAACAAACATCTATCTTATCATTAATCCCATTATTCCAAATCATAAGCTTACCACGTGAAAACAAATTGAACTTAAATTAAATTTCATGCCGTAGATATTTGGGCTTCCATTAGGAGTGTTGTTACACTTCTATAGGTAAGTTATCATGAATCTGCAACAAATAAGGGGAAAAAGTGATTGCCATAAAAAAGATTGTGAAACGAATTAGCAAACATATTACTATGAAGGCATCGACATATGTAAGTTTACGAGCTTCAAAATTAAATCTGAGAATACAAGTTACCTCCACTTGAGCACATATTTCGTCAACAATTCTCCATTTTTCCGGGTGCATCTCTTTGTGTTATATGTAAGCATATGTACTCAGTTGAATAAACAAGTCAATAATTAACTTAGTACCCATGAGAAGCTAAGAAACACCTAAGATTAATACCTGATGTTGTTAACCAAAAGTCCCAAAATAAATTATTTAAATGGATTATATTTCTGTATAACTGCTAATTCCCATTCATCATGTTTTATCCTGAAAAATGCAAACTAAGAGGAATTGAACAAGGAGAAAGTCATACTCATTATTCATCAAAAGCGATATATATAAATAAATCAAGGAGACAACGCCCATGCATATAGAACAAATTATAACGCGCGTAATCACATAAAACAAGCGAACCTGCTCACTATAACAAAAACTTAGGGTTCCATCAATTCAATGCATGGATACTTGATTAACAAATCTAACATAATATGACGACAAAATTACACGGTTGGTCCCTGTGGTTTGCTCGTATTACAAGTTTGGTCCCTAAGTCATTTTAATTACCCCGCAGATACCTATTTTTGAAACGTTGCACTCTTTTAGTCCCTATTTTGGATGGCCGTTAATGCAGTCCGTTAAGTATTTTGCGTTGTTAGTCATTCGTTAATAAATTTTGCACCGTCAGTCCTTAAAGTTATTTGCATAAATCGTCCTTGTGGTTAGCCCGGTCAACGGGTCGGTCAACGCCACGTGTCACCACCTGAGTGGTGCCACGTGGCATCGGGTCGGGTCGGTCAACGGGTCAAGTCGGGTCGCCACGTGGACCAATGAGGTGGTGCCACGTGGCATTGGTAAAATAATCCACCATTTGTCACGCATGGGATTCGAACCCGGGTCGTTTGGGTGGGAAGCAATGCTTTGCCCAACTGGGCTAAGCATAGTTCAATTATATTTCTCTAAATTTAATACATAACCCTTTCTAAACTTATATTATTAAAAGGTTCAATTTAGTTTTTGGTCTATTAATTTACGGAGTTATATGGACCGTAAAAAAATAAATAAATATACCGTCGGACTCGTTTTTTCGTGATCTTTCCAATGGTATGCTCGGGAAATTTTTTTGACTTCGTTTGAACCTCGAAAAATGCAAAAATCGTCATTTTTTCTTTGTTTTTGCATTTTTCGAGGTCCAAACCAAGTCGAAAAAATTCACCAAACATACCGTCGGACTCGTTTTTTTGTGATTTTTCCAATGGTGTGCTCGGGAAATTTTTTTGACTTCGTTTGAACCTCGAAAAATGCGAAAATCACCATTTTTTCTTTGTTTTTGCACTTTTCGAGGTCCAAACCAAGTCGAAAAAATTCACCAAACATACCGTCGGACTCGTTTTTTCGTGCTCTTTCCAATGGTGTGCTCGGGAAATTTTTTTGACTTCGTTTGGACCTCGAAAAATGCAAAAATCACCATTTTTTCTTTGTTTTTGCATTTTTCGAGGTCCAAACGAAGTCAAAAAAATTTCCTGAGCATACCATTGGAAAGAGCACGAATAAATGAGTCCGACGGTATGTTTGGTGAATTTTTTCGACTTGGTTTGGACCTCGAAAAATGCAAAAACAAAGAAAAAATGGTGATTTTCGCATTTTCGAGGTTCAAACGAAGTCAAAAAATTTCCCGAGCACATCATTGGAAAAAGCACAAAAAAACGAGTCCGACGGTATGTTTGGTGAATTTTTTCGACTTGGTTTGGACCTCGAAAAATGCAAAAACAAAGAAAAATGACGATTTTCGCATTTTTCGAGGTTCAAACGAAGTCAAAAAAATTTCCCGAGCATACCATTGGAAAGATCACGAAAAAACGAGTCCGACGGTATATTTATTTATTTTTTTACGGTCCATATAACTCCGTAAATTAATAGAGCAAAAACTAAATTGAACCTTTTAATAATATAAGTTTAGAAAGGGTTATGTATTAAATTTAGAGAAATATAATTGAAACTATGCTTAGCCCAGTTGGGCAAAGCATTGCTTCCCACCTAAATGACCCGGGTTCGAATCCCATGCGTGACAAATGGTGGTTTATTTTACCAATGCCACGTGGCACCACCTCATTGGTCCACGTGGCGACCCGACTTGACCCGTTGACCGACCCGACTTGAACCGTTGACCGACCCGACCCGATGCCATGTGGCACCACTCAGGTGGTGACACGTGGCGTTGACCGACCCGTTGACCGGGTTAACCACAAGGACGATTTATGCAAATAACTTTAAGGACTGACGGTGCAAAATTTATTAACGAATGACTAACAACGTAAAATACTTAACGGACTGCACTAACGGCCATCCAAAATAGGGACTAAAAGAGTGCAACGTTTCAAAAATAGGTATCTGTGGGGTAATTAAAATGACTTAGGGACCAAACTTGTAATACGAGCAAACCACAGGGACCAACCATGTAATTTTGTCTAATATGACATATTAAAGATATTCACATAGAAGAAACTAGTGTACGAACACTACTAGAAATTGGACCTTCACTGACGGAATTTCCGACAGACAGAAATCCATCGCTAATTACCGACAATTTTCCAACAGATCAGCGACAAATGTTTAGAACGATGCTTATGCGACTGAGTTCCGACGGATTTCCAAGAGATATGATTTCCGTCTGAAATCTGTCACTAAGTTACATTATTTACCGTCAACTTTCCTTCAATGTACCGACATCTATGTTTATCTGTCACTATTCCATCAGAAATGATTTAATTGTGTTCAATTTAAATATATATTTTTTTTATTTCCGTTGGAAATCCGTCACAAATTAGTATCATTTCCTAGGGAATTCTGACAGAAATATTAAAAACATGTTTGTTGTTTATTGCTAACTTTCACAGTATTATTTGATATATGGAACGATATATAAAATTTGTTATAAGGATTTAAATTTCAACTATGGTCTACGGATTAGTTAATTTCAAATCTTTTGTTTGTTTATAAATTTTGCTGGGCCCAATTGCTATTGGAGTCACTAGACATTCCTAAATTTATTAGACTTTTGATTACTTTTAACAGCATTTCTTAGCTTAACTACAACTATTGTTATAACTTTTGCTAGGCTTAACATGAGAAGAAATTATTTCAATTTATTCGTATACCATAGGAAAATTTACTAGACTTTGATTACTTTCAACATCATTTCTTAGCTTAATTACAACTATTATTACATTCAAAAACTTAGGCTATGTTTGGCGAGAGCTTAAATAAGGCTTATTGAAGCTTGGGCTTTTAAACTAAGCCGGTTAATAAAATAAGTATTGTTTGTCATAGGGCTTATATAATAAATCGGCTAAAAACTTTAGCCCCATAAAAAGGGCTAAAAACTTTATCACGAGGCTTTTGAAGAATAAATTATTTATTTACTCACAAAAATATATAACAAAAGCTCATTTAATTATGTTAATTTTAGTAATTTTGCAATAATAAACCTCAACCCCAACTCATTTGCCATACAAATTGATAAAAATACAAATTTTAATTTCAAACTTGTAATATAAATCTCAGCCCCAGCCCCAGCCCCAGTCTCCGCGCATTTCGCCAAACATACCCTTAAACTCAAAACATACGAGCAATAATATCACCAGTTTAAAAATAACTATTATCTACTCTTTAAAAGTTATTTCTTTCAAAATGCTTTGACCATTCATAACAAAACTTTCACTTCACATTAAACATAAAACAATTCCCAGCTTTTCACTTTCCCTCTAAAGCAGATTTCACTGTTCCATCTCCATCACTTCCCTCTTTCACAAAATGCTCATCCGCCACCGCCGTCCGCCATCGACCTAACTCCGCCACCGTCATCCGCCGTCCGTCATTCACTTTCATTTCATTAAGGTTTAACTCTTCCTTTTGCTTATTTTGCCCTAACTTTTGCTTATCAGTTGATGTTATCACTTGATTGTTACTAGTTTGTTTGAGCTTATCAGTTGATTTGTTGAATGATTGGTTGAATGTTTGAGCTTATCAGTTGATTTGTTGAATGATTGCATGTGTAGACCAAGTGATTGACGAAATGCCTGTTTTAGAATTTTAAGAGTTGTTTTGTTAGGTCACAGAATTTTAGTCGCCTTTGATCGATCACTGGTTGAATGTTGTGGATTGCTAGTTTTAAGAGTTGTTTTGTTAGTTTTAAAAGTTGAAGAATGACGTGTACACAGCAACAGTGGGCCGCGTTGAACAATCGTGTCGCTGCGGCTCAATATATCCTCGAGGTTGTCATAATTATCAATTATAGTGTCGGTTTCGCACTTTCGCTTATTATGTTAGTATGATGTAGTGTACGTTTACTAGACGAGCTGATCAACGTTATCTCAGAAGCTATTTTCATGATATATTAGTTTCGGTTATTGTATGATGACGTAGGTTGTGTTAACTGGACGAGCCGAACGCTTTTTTCGTTAGTTATAATGTTAGTTACATGATAATGAATATAATGTGATTAATGTGTGACGGATATGTAGCGGCTTTGAATTTGTGAAGTAGTAAGATCAAAGGTTATTAAGGCCATGGCACATGGCTTGGTGCGTTTTGGTGAAAGTAATCGATACATACAGAGTAATCAGTAGCTTATGTTTACTGGATAGAGCAAACAATTAGGCTTTTTCATAGGAAGCTATACTGTTAGTTGTGTGATCGATTTTTATGATATTAGTTGTCGATTGCTGTTAGTATGAATCAGTGAATTGATTACTCGGTTTATAAGAGGATAGGCGATTAGATCTTAAATGTGAAATGGTGGTTAACTATTTTTTTATTATATGGATTTCAATGTTTACATAGCAAGTTAAGAACGCTAGAACTTGGTAGTTAATAAGATCAGGATAATCAAAATTTTAATGCATTGCACATCCTGTGTTGCGTAATGTGATAATGCATTAATGGAAATTTGCAAAGTATTAATTTCAAAAGCTATACTATTAGTCACATACTCCATAGCATGAAGGGTTTATTTACATAAAGCTTTTATGACATTTTACCAATGGAAGTTTAGATCGGAAAATACACTTTATGTTTTATTCATTTCAAATAAATTCAATCGTTGTTTCCTTGCTCTTTTGGCATGCCATTTATCTTGTTTTATGTGGAGCCCTTAGCTCTATTATATTGGATTTTCTGTTAAAAGGACATACTAGCAAATCTACTTTATTCAAGAGTGAATGTTATTATAGTTAATTCTTTAGTTTGATGGTTTATTATCATTATTATATTTATCAATATCTAATTTTACTATCAAATGAATTATGAGAAGCTAGAAGAAACATACGAGATAGAAACGTTTGCTCTTCCATGTTGTTACATAGGTTTCAGATTATGAGTGTCTAGGCGCGCATCTACCTTAAATTTTAAGTAGTCTGTGAGTCTGAGGCATGGTTAAATATTTACCCATAGCTTAATCATATTGATCAGAATTGATAAGTATGTCACTGTGGCATTGTCTAGTCATTGAAGAATTAGTAGAAAAAGTTATATAGGATACAAATCACACCTTTATTGTTACACTAAAACCGACATTGCAGCCTACACATTATAAAATGATTGCTAATAGCCTTCACATGCAAGTATTAGGTAAAAGTTGGCATTATTAAGGTATTGTTAATGGTCCTAAAGAAGTGAGAAGAAAGTGTAACCAATGGGTAGCCACATGATTAAATTGTCTTTAACAGTTCTATTACTCTGATGCATGTTCAGTTACAACAGTTTCTTTTACTGTTTAAGTGCCTAATTCTGTTATTGATAGACCTTTGCTACAATCAGAATGCAGCGATCCTTAATATGTCAGTTTGAAGCAACAGATAGATTAGTTTATTAATTATTACTCATTATTTCTATTTAAACCGCGAACTCAAGGTCATCTTCTTGGTAAAATAGAAATACTAGTGTGGTGAAACGTACGCGCTGTGGTTTTTTTTCTAGCCTGAATGAGTTTCACACTCTTTGTTAAGTTCTTGGTTTAAATCACAATGTATGGTTCGTTTTGCATGTTATAGAGTTCTTTGGTTCCATCAAACGTACTCTTTTGGACTTGAACCTTGCTTCAGTATCTAAGACTTATGAGGATTTAGACAGTTTCAAAACTGACTTTCAGAGTTGGTCATTCAGTTTAGTTATGTCGACAAGTAAGGACAGAGAATGGATGTACAAAAGAAGAAATAGTCAGGGTCGTCTTTGTTCTTATTACCAATCGAAAGTGACCGAGTTTCTGAATTTCGCGTTTTCAATTGAAAAAGTTGTTGAAAGAAAAAATTTGGGAAGTAACGTAGTTTTCCGTATCAAATGTCCGTGTGCTAAGTGTAAAATAAAAATATTCAAGAAAAGGGATGATGTTAAGTATGACTTGTGGCACAACGGGTTCATCCGTGGTTATACAATTTGGTATGCCCATGGTGAAAGACGAAGTAAACGAGCAGAGATGGGGAAATGTTCTGAGCCAATTGAAGATGACAATGTTGGTGGCTGTAGACAGATGATTTTGGATATTCATAATGCAACATTTCAGTCAGATTTTCAGTCAAATACTCGGGAAGAACAAGCCCCAAATTCGTTTGCCAAGGAATACTATGAAATGTTAGAAGCTGATGACGAGCCTTTGTATGATGGGTGTCAAAAGTTTTCGACCCTTGAAGCTGCCACAAGGTTGTTAAATTGGAAAGCAGAATGCAATGTACCCGAGGCAACATATAATCAAGCACTTTCCATCTTTAAGGACATGTTAAATTAGAATTCGAGTTATTTGGATTGAACCCGTCAGTGCATAACCCGAGACGTACACGTTAAATTGAGTCTGGTTATTCCTGGAAGAAAGAACCCCGGTCAGAACTTGGACGTGTTTTTACAGCCATTGATTAAAGAGTTGAAAGAGCTATGGAAAGATGGTGTTGAAACTTATGATGCGTATCGTAAAAACAACTTTTCCATGAAAGCTGCACTGTTATGGACAGTTAGCGACTTCCCTGCTTATGCAATGTTGTCCGGATGGAGCACACACGGCAAATTAGCATGTCCATATTGCATGGGCAATGTGGATTCATTTCAGCTGCATAATGGAGGGAAACCATGTTGGTTCGACTCTCATCGAAGATTTCTACATTCAAAACGCCCGTATAGACGTGATAGGAAGGGATTTTTGGCCCAAAAAACCGTGTTTGCTGGCCCACCCCCACAATTAACCGGTAATGAAATTTGGCAGCAGGTGCGTTATCTTCCTACTGTTTATGAAGGCGAGCCATACAGACCTAAAAATAAAAAAATTGATGGTTTTGGTCATACGCATAATTGGGTAAAGAGAAGTATCTTCTGGGAGCTTCCATATTGGCACACTCTGTTAATCAGACACAATCTTGATTTAATGCACATTGAGAAGAATTTCTTTGAGAACTTATTTCACACCATGATGGGTAGCTTGAAAACGAAAGACAATGTCAAGGCTAGGAAAGATGTAGAAATATACTGTGATAGACCAGAATCGCATATGTTTAAGGTGCACAATAAAGATATGAAGCCAAAAGCTTCGTACACTTTGAATAGAATGCAACTACAAAAAGTGTGCGAATGGATGACAAAGCTTAAGTTTCCTGGGTATGCATCTAACATAGGGGGGTGTGTAAATCTAACAGATTGCAGCTTTTATAACTTTAAAAGTCACGATTGTCATGTTTTTATACAAAGATTACTTCCAATTGCTTTAAGAGGGATGATACCGAATGTACTATGGGATGTTATAACAGAGTTATGTACATTTTTTCGTGCAATATGCTCACGGGTTTTGCGCATTGAAGATTTAGAAAAGCTGCAAAAAAGTATAGTTGAAACTATTTGCAAGTTGGAGAAAATCTTCCCACCCGGATTCTTTGACTCAATGGAACACCTTGCTGTACATTTAGCTAGCGAAGCTCTTCTTGGTGGTCCAGTGCAATATAGATGGATGTATCTTTACGAGAGGTAATTATTCCTTTAAGTCAGCACATACTTATGTTTACATAAAAAAAACTATATTATAGTTATGTCATTTTTTTTTTAATTTTTTAATTTTTTTTTTTATAAATTTCATACAGGAAGTTGGGTTCTCTAAAAAGAACAGTAAGAAACAAAGCAAGGGTTGAGGGATCTATTGTTGAAAGTTATCTCATAAATGAACTTTCTATGCATTGCTCTTTATATTTTGATCCAAAAATAGAAACACGCTTGAATCGTGAGCCGCGAAATTATGCTCCAGATATCCATTGCCCTTCGTCAACAGAATCTCGATTAAACATATTCAAGGTTCCATCTCGCAGATTATTTGATACGGGAACTAAAAGAAAATTGACAAATGCGGAGAAGCATAAAGCACACACATATATCTTGCTTAATTGTGAAGATGTTCACCCCTTTTTAAGGTATGTCAGAAAGCCCTTTGTATTGCTTTTGGTGTAAATCTGATATTGTCACCCTTTTTTAAGGTTTGCTATGTCTCATTCGAGACTTGAACCCATAGTCTCTTGGTTGACTGTTACTCACATACCGTTGAGCCAAAGGCCCAGCTGGTTGATTATGCTAGTTACCTGCTACATTCAGCACCATCTTGCACAAAAGGCCCCTATGAGTTATATTTGACCACAAAATGCTGTTACAGATATGCTGAACAAGGGTAGAGCACCATAGCTACATACATTTGATTTTACAAATAATTGCTACATAGTTATATTTGTCTTTTGGAATTTGTCTCTGGGTTCCTGATTAGGCACCTCTTGCTGAGGATTCTTTTGGTTTAGGTTCAGGGGATGGGAATTGGGGTGGGTCTAATTTGTGTGTGTAATAATGTAAATAGATATAAGATTGTTGTTGTAGTAAGTTCTGATGAGTAACAACACATAATTTGGTGACTTGAGTTCTGATGTAGTAAGTTCTGGCCTTTTCACTATAGTCTTTACAGAACGTGTTTACATTTCGTGACTTGAGTTTTTAAAAGGTCCTGCCCATCTTGCCAAACATTAAGTGCCTCTCTTTCCAAACTGAAGTTATGATTTAGGCCTTTTCAGTATAGTAGACCATGTCATGCCTATGTTTTTCAATAGTAACCATAGAAAACGATAAAATCAATCAGTAGTATTTGTATCAATGACAATCCTTCTTCTACTTTGCCATTCCTTATTTTTTACTTATATTTCTGATACTTTTTTGGTAAATATTACACGTCTCTAAGAGTTTTTTTTTTTGTTTATTGTATAGATTATTTGATAACTATATTATGCAAGAGGATCCTTACATTGATGAACGAACACTTGATAGAGTTAGAGATGAGAAATTTGCTCAGTGGTTTAAGGAGCATATCCAATCAAATGATGGAAACGAACACTTGAAAGTCTTAACACGAGGACCAATGCGTTATGTTGAGTCACATAAAGGTTACTTTGTAAATGGTTACAAGTTTCACACGTTGAAACATGGTGATGGGCGGGTCACACACAATAGCGGGGTATGCGTGAAGGGTTCTACTTATAACGAGTTTGAATCCGACTATTATGGATTGTTGGTTGATGTTTTGGAGGTAAATTACCGTGATAGTAATGGACGCTGTGTTGTAGTGCTATTCAAGTGTGATTGGTTTGAACCTATTCAAGGGGTAAGGGTTAACCGTAAGCATAATTTGGTTGACATCAAGTACAAGTCAAAGGGATGCCAAGATGACCCGTTTATCCTTGCATCACAAGCTGAACAAGTCTATTATGCACCATATCCATCGATGACCAAAGATTTGAAAGATTGGTGGGCTGTTGTTAAAGCGACACCGAGAAGCATATATGAAGTAACACAATGTTCTAATGAAGTTGATGATAATGTGGATGTTGAAGAGTTCTTTCAAGAAAACGAAATGCCAATATGTTCAAATACAACAGATACAAATGATAATGCTGAAATTATTTCTCTTGTAACTCTAGGAGAAATAGAAGAAGTTGGTGATTTAGATGTTGGAGATGCATATATGGAAGTTAGTGAGAATGAAGAAGACTTTGTAGATACATATGATGATTCAGATGACGATACTGAACTCAATTTATCTGATCATTCTTCTGACGAGGAAGAAGTTAATTTATCTGATCATTCTTTGAATGATTAGTACGTATTTTCTTTAATTTTTTTCTTACCACTGATGGAATATGTTGTCTGCTTATATGTAAACGACTTGCACTGATTATTAATTGCGACTTGTATAAATGCATTTTGCTAATTTTTATTTATTGGATACGTTATGCAGGAATCATGGCTAGAAATAACAATAGCAGAGGTCGGGGAAGGGGCAGGGGGAGAAGTGGAAATATAGGCATGGTAATGGAAGACTATGATAACGGCAGCAGAGGTAATCCAGATGCAGACTGTGATAATGGCAGCATAGGTAATCCAAATGATACAGATCATGTTAATTTGATCAGAAGTAGGGGAAGGGGAATAAGTGGAAATATTGGTGGTAGTAATAGTACATTCGGTCGCGGTAATCTAGATAATGCAAATCATGATAATGGTATTGGAAGCATCAGTAGGGGAAGGGGCATAAGTGGAAATATAGGCATTGGTGGTAGTGGTAGTGCATTCGGTCGCGGTAATCTAGATAATTCAAATCATGATAATGGTATCGGAAGCATCAGTAGGGGAAGGGGCATAAGTGGAAATATAGGCATTGGTGGTAGTGGTAGTACATTCGGTCGCGGTAATCTAGATAATGCAAATCATGATAATGGTATCGGAAGCATCAGCAGGGGAAGGGGCATAAGTGGAAATATAGGCATTGGTGGTAGTGGTAGTGCATTCAGTCGCGGTAATCTAGATAATGCAAATCATGATAATGGTATCGGAAGCATCAGCAGGGAAAGGGGCATAAGTGGAAATATAGGCATTGGTGGTAGTGGTAGTACATTCGGTCGCGGTAATCTAGATAATGCAAATCATGATAATGGTATCGGAAGCATAAGCAGGGGAAGGGGAAGGGGCAGGAGTGGAAATATAAGCATCGGTGGTAGTGGTAGTACATTCGGGTGCGGTAATCTAGATGATGCAGATCATGATAATGGGATCAGAAGGGGAAGGGGAAGGGGAAGGGGCAGAAGTGGAAATGGAAATATAAGCATTGGTGGTAGTAGTACATCTGGATGTGGTAATCCCGATGCAGATTACGATAATGGGATCCGTGGTGGTACTAATGACGATGAAACAGGGACATCACATCATGCACGTGGTTCAAACTTGCCACAATCAATACCTAATCATCCATCACAAAGGCCGATGATTACACTCTATTATGGCGGGTATGTATCTTAATATATAATGAATCTGATGTTAATTTCTTTTTTACCTAATATATATTGTTTCAATCTTGTAGTTTTGCAGAAGGCCACATTACCCGCGATATCATACTTGGAAATATGGTGGCAGAATTTGTGTAAAATAAAAATCTAACAAAAAACCTTTGCCGATACAATAAATGTAAGTGACGCAAGTAATAACCACTTTTACTAACACATTAGCTTTTTTGCCACAAGAATATATTTACAATTGTGGCACAAACCATAAAGTGCCACTAAACATGTCAATTATTTTGCGGCACACAACATTTGTCACTAAAACACCATCTATAGTGGCACATGCATTTATGTCATTAAAAATGTGTGCCACTAAATGGCATTTTTTTTAGTAGTGGAAGATGTAGATCTCATAGAGCTAATATGTATTAGAAAAGGTAATTTAACTTACGAATTCTTCAAAGTATTCTAATCGAACGAGGAACAACATGATTACCTGAATAAATGATAGATCACAAATTGATTTAGGGTTGTAATCTATAGAAGATGGCCGCATATTGGAAGATGGCCGCATATTGAAAGATGAAATAAAGTGGCTGTTTTACCCTAATCAGAAACGCATAAGATCCATCTATTGGGCTAAATGATTAATTAAATTGACGAACTAGAGGGAATGCCAAAAATGAGAAAGGGCGCTCATACTTGGAAATATGGTGGCAGAATTTGTGTAAAATAAAAATCTAACAAAAAACCTTTGCCGATACAATAAATGTAAGTGACGCAAGTAATAACCACTTTTACTGACACATTAGCTTTTTTGCCACAAGAATATATTTACAATTGTGGCACAAACCATAAAGTGCCACTAAACATGTCAATTATTTTGCGGCACACAACATTTGTCACTAAAACACCATCTATAGTGGCACATGCATTTATGTCATTAAAAATGTGTGCCACTAAATGGCATTTTTTTTGTAGTGTATATTTTCTAAATATCTAGGCCAAAATTTTTTATCTATTGTCGAGAATTCCAGATTTTCAAAATAAGATCAGACCTCTAAAATAGGTTGTCGAAATGAGTTTTTCTCGCGCCAAACCTATTCTAACCAATTCAAAACAACTCCGAAGCTATTCTAATCCTACCATACACCTTCTTAGGGTGTCATGGGTTCCTAGACATCACCAAAAGTGATATGTTTCAAGGAGTAATTATAGGATAACTTATATAAACTTATAGTGCTTAAAAATAATTTAAGTGGTATAAACATCCATATAAATTGCATGTTTTACTCAAACATGATAAAATGAACATAGCATGAATATGAAAGATGATGATGAGTATGAAATGCTTACTAGTAACTTGATGAGGTTAAATGAACAAAGGATTAATCCTAAGCACCCTAGGTTTTTATTTCAAAACCTTACTTAAGAGTGTGTCTAGGTTGTGATGAACTTGGCTAGCAAAATTTTTATTGTTTCCTTCTTGATCTCCTACGGTGGCCGGTTCTTGCAAGAGGAAGAAGAGAGTGTTTTTGTTTTTACACTTTGAAATATTTAGTTAGTATGTGTATGTTTTTGGAGTATAATACATTATAAGTAGATATTTGTATCATCAATTGGTGTGACTCACCTAGTGCATGTCGACCCATATAAAAAAAAAAAAAAGAGTTTGCATTTAGATATAATTAAGTGTATTTATGTAGAGTAAATGTGTAGTTAATTAAGGATAATTAATAACTTGTGTACATATTTAAGCTTTTAAGGTAGCGTTAGCTAAAAATAAATTTTAACGGGTCAAAATAAAATATATTGAAGTCATAAAAATTATAAAAATACATTTCTTACAAAATTTGAGTGAAATAATAATTATCGTGTAATATTTACGAAAACCGTCGTAATTATATAAATATAACAATTTATATACGAAATAAATTTAAAACACCGGGTAAACTAATAATAATATTTTTATAATCTTAATATGAGTATAAAAATATAGCGGGATAATTTTTGGAAGTATCGGATCAATTGTTCAAAATAATTAATTACGCGATAGCGTTTATTTAATAAGAAATTATGCGTTTAACGTGAAATGCAAAAACCATGCATGAACTAATATGATGATACTGATGCTAATGATATGTAGACTAAACCTAGTCTATATGAAATATCTTTGATGACTGTTCATGAATTCGCAGCTAAACCCCTAAGGTTACGCGAATTTGATACTTGTAAACCCAGTTTACGTTAAACGATGAAATAGTAAATGTGAGAAATAACCGGAAATTGAGAATTGTGACATATAGATTCCATTTGTAAGATAATATCCACGTTTGTAAAGCCGTCCATTTACAGAAAATGAACTGTTTGGCGCCGTTCCATTTCGCTCTGTAAGATACAATGCAGACTAATTCAAAACATTGATCTCGTTGTTTGCACTGGGAGGACCAAAAAACGAATGCCAAATCCACAAATCATTTGAAGCGACGGCTTCAAGCATAATAGTCGGGTATTGGTGAGCACCTCTCTTATATTGGTCTTTCAAATGTCTAGGACAATTTCGCCAAACGAAATGTGTACAATCAATGCTACCAAGCATTCCAGGAATGTGATGTTTTTCTTCATGTGCCTCGAATAAGCGTGCAACGTCATGGGTTGTCGGCCTACGTAAGAACTCTCGACCATATAATTCAATTATCGCATTGTAAAAATGATCAAGGCATTCTCCTACAAAACATTAAATAAAAAAAAATAAAAAAATAAAAAAAAAAGAAAACGAAAACGAAAACTTTTTAAATAAAACCGAATTAAGTAAATAAAAATGAGAAGGTTAACCTGACGTTCTTCGTGCCATGTTTAAATAGTCATCAAATCTATCCGGAGGTTCACCCATTGCGAGTTGTAGAATGGCAGATGTGCATTTTTGTAACGTCGTGAAACTTTTTTCCCCCTCGCGTCTTGGCCCTCTTGAAACCATTCGAATCTCGCTTCAACATCACCAACAATTCTTCTAAAAAAAAGCTTTTATTCATACGAAACCTAGAAAAACATGGGCGGGAAACTTTGGTCGTTCGACGAAATAGTCATTCATTAGAGTTTGTAAAGCTTTTTCACGAAAACGGGTGACAGACTCCCGGGTTTCGGTAGTGCTTGAGCTTGCCGTGTCTACAATGGAATCGTACATGGCTAAATAGGTTGATAGGGTACTACCGGATAACAATAGTTCGGAAGACTCGGCGGGAAAAACTAACTCTTCCTCGGATGAAGAAGAGGAGGATGAAGACAATGTAAATAGAGTATTGTAGTTGATTTGTTTGTGTGAAAATATGTTAAATAAAATGTGAATTGGAAATGGTTTAAAGAGTTTATTTATAAAGGGATTCTTTTTTAAAAGCCCAATTTCTAGCCGTTCAACGGCTATATTTTTCCACCTTGTCTCCCATGATTCAACGGCAATACATGCCGAGACTCATCATGCCGTGTCCATGCCTCACTGGTGGCGGCGGTGTTGCCGCTCGGCATGGGTCGATGCCGTGCCATGCCGTCCTCCATTGCCACCCCCTAAACTTTATCAACATACCAAGGGATTAATACACACCCTCATTTGATCTAATGAACAATATTAAACACACTATTTACTCTAGAAGGGTATTTTCGTCAATACAAAAACAGAATTTTAGGAACACCCCTTTTTTTGTGGTCATATTTTTTACACACACAAAATGTGTGTTTTCTCCTCCTCTTGGCATTTCACTACATCTCACCTAACCTCCATAACCAAATTGAAACCCTAATTTCGAGCATGTTATAAACTTAGTAACTCTGATTTTTGTTTTAAAAAAAACTAAAAAAAAAACAAAAACAAAAAAAACTAGGGTTTATAGGTTTAAATAAGAAAATTGGGAATTTTTTATTTTGTTCATGTCTAATTTTGAATTATTGATTTTTATGAAGTTTTATTGTTGTATATCATGTGTTGTTGTGAATTAGTTGAAAGTGATAACAGAATTAGGCAATTTTATGTGATATGAAATTAATATTAGGAACTGTTGTTCTAAATAAGTTGTTTGTTAAATGTATCTTACATTAATAAGTTTCAGCTCCAACTAATTTTATGTGATTTTATATTAATAAGTTTTAGCTCCAACTAATTTTATGTGATATGAAACTAGAATTAGACAATACTATATTATATTGTTTGAAAGAGTAAGGTTGGATCAAGTGGTTAACACCCTTGCCTCTGGAGACAGAGGTCAACGGTTCGATCCTCACCCCTTGCAAAGCCGGAGGTCCTTTTCTACCTTTGGTAGAACCGGAAGCAGCCTCTCTACCTTAGGTAGGGGTATGGTTGTCTACGTCTTAACCTCCCCATACACCGTGGAAGACGGTATTGGGAGTTACTTTACTTTTTTGATTTTTTATATTATATTGTTTGACCTTTTCCTTGTAACTAACAACCTAACAGTAAAAGGTTAAAGTGACACAACTCAATGATACACTGGTGACGGGAAACGCAAAATTATCAGAAACTATTAATTTTGTCGTCTTAAAATCTATGTTTGTTAGTGGATTGTCTTGACATAAATATGTATCCTATATCTTGATTATTGGCCCTTTCTTTATATGGTTATAATGTCATTTATGTTTCAATATCCCTGAGATAGTATTGATGGTTTTTTATATGCCATATTGTTATGGGGAGGAAGAAAGACAATATCCATAGATGGCATCTACTCTTGAAGTCCTGGTTAGTTTCTCAATATCTACCTTTTTTATGCCAGTATTCAAGTTGCTTCCATGGTAAGTGTTTAATCATTTTGGATCTTAAGTAACACACATTGCCCTTGATTTGGAAGAATGTGTTTGTGAAGTGAAAGTTGATTCTCTTTTTCTTAGTGTAGTTTAAGAACCTCTTTGTATCGGCAGTTATAGTTGGATACTGAAAGGACCTGTGGGATCTGTAAGTAGCATTACCCTTGATATGGAAAAATTAATTGTGAGCTGAATGTTTACTCTATTTTGTTGTGCAGCTTAAAAAAATCATCTGACCGGGTATTGTTGGACTCCCAAAGGACCCATGGGATGTAAGTTTTCATTTCATAACGCAACACCAATTTTCTTCTACTCAAATTATGATCTCTTTGTTTTTTTCATTTCTGTTAGAATACCGTAGTACTTGAATTTATTGGGGACCTTCGTAAGGCAGAAAAAATTATATTGGTATCGTATACCTATTGGGAAGAAGATGACTTATTTTACCTGGTGTGCATTTTTCCTTGTCCATGTAGATTTGCTCTTTTGTGTACTTTTGAATTGCATTATGAATAATATATCAAAAGTTACTAGCATACTATGCAGCTACGTTTCTTCACTTATACAGGTGTGGTAATTACTTCTGTTGCAAGTCGTAGCTATGGCAAAATAGTGGTTGACATGTTTTATTTGGCAACAGCGTGTCACGTGTATGCAGGTTCCATTCTCTTTCGACTCAATATTAGCAAAACAATTAAGAGATAAAAAATATGCTGCTTATGAAATGCGACATGTAATACATGTGTTATGCCTCAAGCTTTAACAGACGTAACTCACAGAAACATAAATAATTCCAGATGAAAATTGTTTATGGAGGTCTTGCTTGTTTATGTGGATGATATTTTTTATAGTCGATCTTAATTTGGAATTCATCTTTTATTTCTTTGTCTATGGCAGAATTATCTGCATGAAATGAACAAGCTTACCATGACTGAGCAAGCAAATGAGCATCACTCTCACTTGGAAGGATGTTGAATGCTTTAGCAATGTAATCTCATTAAAACAATTACAGTTGAACTATTTTTGGCTTTGCAAAGCCCGTTTGTCATGATCAACAATTGTCCATCAAGCAATAAGCAAGGACGGAGCTAGAACTAAATATGACCGGGTGCACAAAATCTTTTGAACCGTAATACTGGAAACACATTTCGAAGGACCGGGTGCATTTAGGAATAATTGGTGTTTTTTTCAAAAATTATCGAAAAAATCCATGGGGTTCCCGGGCACCCGCGGGAACCCCCTAGCTCCGTCCCTGGCAATAAGGTTGATAATCTTTATGGACTGGTTAGACGAAGAAAATCGGCGTTGAAGATAAATTATATTGCTTGAGCAAAGTTTAAAAGAGAGTGTAACCTGTTCTATTCGTGGATAAGTAGGTGGACACAAACATGAGTGACATGCAACAACAAAAATAGACCAACAACGACTACAATTCATCACACTTTTTATCATTTCCTTTTATAGTACTTGTTTTTAACTTTACAAGATTTTTTATGCCTATTATTTTGAATAAAAGTTGGTTTGTGGATGATTCGAAAATTGTATATTCATTATTAATATTCTACAAGTTTTAAAATACGTTACTAGATGTGACTGCTTGAATTCTTATCGGTGTAATTTTATTGATATGTTAAAAATCACAGCGAGAGCTTTCAGATCATCAGAAGAAATTGAAAACAGGAAAGTCAAAACAACTCATTTTGGTGTTAACTTGGAAGACAACTTGGACAAAGCAACATATGAAGAAGAAAGTGAGAGCACATCAGACATGAATGACTTTGTTGTCATTACTTGAAGAACAGAAGAACCTATTCAAAAGGATGTTGGCATTAAAACATTAGGGAGGAGATATAGGCCACTTAATGTATTTATATGCCAAGAAAAATTATGTATGTTTTAGTATTTGTATTATGGGTCATATTAATAGGCTGCTATGGGTCAAGGTTTGGGCCAAAGGCCAACAAACCAAACAGTCGTTTATGTGACTTTATAGGTTGGCAATTATAGTTAGTTATTTGGTAGTTAAGTTAGTTTATGACAGTTAGAATCCAAACGACACAATGGTTCATGTTAACTGTCATGTGTCGTTTCCTGAAGTATAAATGTGTTCATAAGTGTCTGTAAACAACCATCCATTCATATCAATAAAATTACATTGTTTACTATCTTACACTATTTCATTCACAACCAAACTATGGTGAACTATAAGCATGTCATGAATCGAAATTGGCTTCAATACCAACCTGTGCAACAGTTTGAGCATATCCTTGAATAAAGAATCACATTTATCCTGGGATCGAACAAAGATCAAAATCTTACCTTTCTCGTACCATTCTCCAAGCAACTCCAAAAGTCTATAAAACGTTGAATTCTCATGCCTCACTTCCACTAGTTGAGTTATGTATTTATTCACGACACTCCTCCCACCAACCTGTATCTCGACAGGTTTGTTTAGAACTTTACGAGCCAATACTTCCACTTGACGACAGAACGTAGCAGAAAAGAGTACAGTCTAACGATTAGGTTGCGTGTTTTGGACGATTCTTCTTATCTGAGGCTCGAACATTCGACCCGGAGTACAAACCACGATTTCAGCCCCTTTTTCAACTTGCTAATTTGTTGAGCAACACCGGACCCACCATAGACAGGCACGCACTTAAGACCGAGTATCTTGGTAAACTTTTTAATATCGCTATGGATCTGCTGAACGAGCTCTCTTGTTGGTGCCATTATAAGTCCAATGGGTCCGTCGCCGGATTCAAGTGGTGGCTGGTCCATTATGTGCCTCAACAAAGGCAAAACAAAAGCTAGTGTTTTCCCCGAACCTGCCTTGGCAACCCCTATACAATCTTGACCACTCATTATAATCGGCAGTGCTTGTGCTTGAATAGGCATTGGCTTATCCTACTTCATCTTTCGGATGATTGTGTTTAAAACTTTGGTCGTCAGTCCGGTCTGGATAGAATCAAAAAGGAATACTATTCCCGATGATGAGTAAAGATGGAAAGTAGTGAAGAGAGACTTTTTAGAGACTTGCGACTTTAAAGTTTTAATTCATGTGTTCATATAGTTTTATAGGACTACATTTATTCACGGTTTTTATCATGAAAGAAAGACACATATCATCATTATATTCATATATGAATACTATAAGTAAAGATCAACTAGTTGTGGGTAAGGGAACATACCTCTAAAATCTTTTTATGGTTTTTAGAAACCATAGACCCGAAATACTTCATGAGCTTTTAAAGTAATCCATTGTACTTAGTAGAAGTAGGTTGTGATTACTTTTTGGGTTATTCCTGGGGTGCTGGCTTCATTTTTCTTTGGATAGAAATGAAGTCTTTGGAAGAGTCCTAGCAAGAAGATTTCGTAAGGAGGAATTGTTAGAATAATCTATCACTATCCAACATTTAAAAGAAAATTTGTTTTAAGATATTTCCTTCTTTGTAGTTTTCAACCATACACGGATCGTATCAAGTTTTTAAAGTACAATATACTATAAGAAACTTGGTAACGAAGCTCTGGTACCAATTGTGGAAAACTAGAAGGGGGGTTGAATAGTTTTACCGATTAAAACTTCGTTTTAAAATATTTAGATCGACTTATGTTAATCTATTTAATGTGTATGTTGGATGATGATAGATAATCATATAAATAAGAAATGCAAAGATAAAGAGTAAAGGAACACAAAACCACGACACGCGTGTTTATTGTGGCCTGGCTAAAAGGACACCTTCCTTGCCCTACTCCACTCCCCGAGTTCCCCACTCGAGAGTTCGTAAGCACTACACAACACAAGCTCCTTAATGTGTCGGAGAAGCCTTCACAACATCACAACGTCACCTATCACGAGGTAGAACCACACCTATCACAACGTCACCTACACTTTATCCGGTACAAGGATAGATACCGAATTTCATTACAAAAGAGGAACTACTACCCAACACTACACCACTACACGACTACCCCAAAGGATACACACTCCTTATTACAACATCATAAGGATATCACTATCCTTTAACCCAAACTAACTATCTTTTACATCGATTAGCCATATCGAATGTACACCCTTGGCACCTTTCACTAATGCCTTTGACACCACCCTTCGGCACCTTTTACTAATGCCTTCGACATGACTCTTCGACACCTTTCACTAATGCCTTCGACATGACCCTTCGGCACCTTTCACTAATGCCTTCAACACAACACTTCTATGGAGGGAGAAAAGAACTATCAACAAGAGACACTTCAGTGGTTTTGATGATGACGAAGCTTAGCAACTCATGACCTTGAGCTTGCACATCTTCAAGAGGTGGTGATCTCGCCTTTAAGAGGAACCTAGAGAATCACACAAACACAAAACTACATAGAAAGATCCTTTGGATCTAAGGTTAGAGATGTTACAATGCTTAGAGAGAGTATGTGTAAAAGGGGTGAGTAGCAAGAGAGAAATGGCTCACTATTTATAGACAAAATTGTCTACTGTTCCACGGTTCCCACGAATCCCTCCCCAGATGGATCCGGCTAGTGCAATCCCAGGGATCCGGCTGTTGGGTCAGCTTAAGTCTGAATTTTGGGTTGCAAAACGGGTTATGGGTTATGAACTATGGGTTATGGGTAATGTTTTATGGATACCCAACAAGATGCAATGTATCTATACATTAGGTCATGGGTCTTGGGTCATGGGTCATGGATCATGGATAATACCCAACATGACTTCATGCATGATGTCATGTAATGGATAATGGGTTATGGATCAAGCTCCATAGGTGTGGGTCATGGGCGTTGGGTTTTACCCAACAACATTCATTGTACCTAGTCAATGGGTCATGGACTTAGATTTTTACCCATTACAATATATACCAAGTATATATGTACATTTCCATATTATGTAAACACTAGTTGTTATATATGTGCATTTCTATAAAATGTAAACAATAATACTTGTTTAGTGTTTTATATGAAAATGTAAGTGTGTTAGTAAACTATTGGCTCAAACCATTTACGTATTTTATTTGCTTCGTTAAAATGATTTTACGTTTGTTATCGACAAAACATTAGAAGATCGTAAAATATAAATAAACGTTTTTATGGCTTATTTGTATTAACATATTTGACAGCAAAACTGCACAATACCAAATCAACCCATTTTGACTCAATTGTTCATTTGACCCTTACAACTTTAACAAAATGTCATATAATCTATGACAAGCATACCTTGATATACAAAAAGATCACTTGACCCGTTTAACCTCAAAATGGGTAAGATTACCCATAAGCCAAACACCCTTTTTGGGACCAACTATAACATACAAATTGACTCTTTAGAACCCAACTATAACCAAACTTCTCAATTCAATACCATAACAACTATAACCATTAAAACTGACATTTCGACATAAGACGATTCTTTTATAGATATTTACAAATCAATGGGGGCATAAATTCACATGGAGCTCGGTATCTACCTAGCTCCTATTTCTTTCACATACAATTGACAACTATAACATGTAAGCGATAATGCTTAGTAAGTAATCGGCTAAAACATGGTAATGCTTCTATCATCATATAATTCAAATAAGCATTGCTAACACACAAACCATAGCACAATTAGCACATTGGGTAATAACACATACCTTAATACTTCAGTAGGCAATTAACTCTATAATCATCATTAATTCCCATATTGGTCCAATAGTTCCTTAACTTAACTATAACCAATCTTTAATATAACAATTATAAACATATCATATAATAACTTCTATATTAAGCATGTAGTAACCGGATTACTTACCCTAGCAATCCATGCTAAGCCATACACAATTACCATCATCTTTCATATCTTTCATTAGCCATAATCAATCACCATCATCCAAGGTAATACCCTTAAACATATAATCAAAATACACTTAAAACATCATTAATTAACTATCGCCATGGTTTACACAACCATTTGGCTTACATAAACAACCTTTAATCATTATATAATCATATATTGATTATGTGATGATCCAAACCCATAAATTATCCAACTTTTACCCATAATAAGATTCCTCCAAGATTACTATAACTCTTTTTAATCAAACCTTATGATCATAACATGATCATATCCAATACCCATTTACTTCAATAAAATCAAAGGGGTTTCACCTTATTACTCTATAACATCTCAATTAGTGTTTACAAACACAATTACCTAAAACCCCCAATTTAGGTGTAAGAACCTTAACTTCTCAATTAACAATTAACACTTCAATTGAGGATCACTTACCTTGTAGTGTCCTTCCTATGGATTCATACTAGGGTAACCACCCTTGCTTCACCAACAATTGGTCTACTAAACCATGCTACTCTTTTCCCTCCAACTCCGTATCACGACACATACACACCCTTGGTTTAAAATTGCGTTTTGCGATCCGATGCGCTCAAGATCCCAAAGGCCGATGCGTAATGCGTGATGCGAATGCGAGCGCAATTCAGACGTGATGCGTTTAGTATTAAAAAAGTAAAAAAATATTTATATATATTATATTTTTACCAAGTACGAAGTAAATGCAATAAACTTATAAATAAATCACTAACATATTCAAAAGTAGATGATTACATGATGTTAAAATATATCAAAAGTATACTTACAAGATACAAGTTATATCAGTAACAAAGAATCATAATTTACTCCCTATTAAATCAATAGCAAAAGTTAATATTAGAAATTTTACTCAAAGTTGAACAAAATATAAGTTCCAGCATTGAATCAAATAAAATAACATAATAAAATAACATATGTGATTATTATAATCAAAGAAGAATATATGAGTTTTACAACTTGAATCACATAACAAAAAAAAATATTCGATTATGCATTAAAGTAAATTAAAGAGTTTACACACTTTGTAGAATCAGTCGCACCACCAGGAGCTTAAATAAAATAAAAATGGGGTAATTTGGATGTAGGGCACTATCGTTGTCAATGTGTATTTTTATGGACGTCATTTACTAAGGTCCTTATTAAAATAGTTGGGCTTCGTAAAAATGTTTTTTTTTTGGAGAAATTAGCCTAAATTTCAAATTGCACTAATTGCGACTATTGCTAGCATTACACAAATGCGATAAATTGCGATCAATTGCGAATGCAATTTGGAATGGCCTCGCATTAGGTGTCATGATGCGAAATTTCAAATGAAATGCAATGATGCGTGCAATTTGCGCAATGATGCGCGCATTTCTAAACCAAGTACACACCACACTAATATTTCTGGAAATTAATGGAGAATTGGGGAAATGTCTAGAATTAAGTAGGTGGCAACTTTGACCATTTGGCACAAATGGACCCTCAAGTCCCATTCTTTCTATTTTGGCCACAAGACACTTTATATTAAGTTTACAATATGGCAAGTTAGGTCCCCCTCCTTTATATAACTATAACATAACATTTGTTAATTATTAGTTTGACTATCGGGTTGACTAGTCAATCCCGTAAAGTCCTTAGACCATATTCCATCATGGTGGGACCTATTGGTATTTTTGGAATAGGGGTGTAACAAAAAGAAAGAAGGATTTGTGCGATTTCGAATCTACCCCAAAACATCCCTTCAATCATACAAATAATTCCCTATTTGGAGACATATGTTTTGCATATTTATTACTAGAGTTGGGATCCTCTACAAAGCAACAAAAAATTAAAAAATCTAAAAAGTATTCTTAACCGTCATATCACTCCTAACTACCATCCAAAACAATCTCACGGTCGAGATCTAAAATAAGAATAAAAAGATGCATCTTTTGTACATAAGAGGGACAAGATATTAATTAAACAAAAAAAACCCATCTAATCAACCTTTCCTCTCACCACTTCACATTTCATTAGTTCACTGTCAAAAAACTCACATACAACCTCTAAATTCTCTCTCTATATTTGTGGATCTTATTAGGGTTTTATTAGATCAAAATCTACAAATTTTAATCGTTTTAAGGTTAAAACATAAAGATTTGTTCTCGAAAAGATGAATCCAACTGGAAAGTTCAGCATTTATGTTTTAATTTTGTTTTTTGTTCATGTATATATGTAATTAACTAGCGAAAAAATATGATTTTTTTTTAAAATTGATAAAAAGTTTTGATTTTTATTCTCATTTGTTTTTTTTGTCAAATTGATGAAAAGTTGATTTTTATTAATTTTTTTATTAGTTTTGTCAAATTGATAAAAAAATATTTTTTTTTGGGTCAAATTGATAAAAAGTTTGATTTTTATTAACAAGTTTTTATTTTTATTACAAATTATTTTTAAATTTATGAAGAATCCAGGTGAATTGATTGATTTGTTATTGTTTAGTATAAGGTTATTTTGTTCATCAATTATTGATTTAGCATAAGGAGGTTTTGTTCATCAGTTATTAATTTAGGATTAAGTTGTTTTGTTCATCACTTATTGATTTAGTATTAGGTTGTTTTGTTCATTAGTTATTGATTTGTTCATCAATTATTGATTTAATATTAGTTGATTTTGTTCATCAGTTATTGATGTAGTATTAGGTAGTTTTGTTAACACTTATTGATTTAGTATTAGGTGGTTTTGTTCATCAATTACTGATTTAGTATTAGATGGTTTTGTTCATCAGTTATTGATTTAGTAGTGTGTGGTTTGTTCATCAGAATTATGCTCATCAGTTATTGATTTGGTATTGCTTAGTATTAGGTTATTTTTTTCATTAGTTAGTAATGTGTTCATCAGTTATTGATTTAGTATTAGGTGGCTTTGTTCATCAGTTATTGATTTAGTATTAGATTGTTTTGTTCATCAGTTATTGATTTGTTCATCAATTAGTGATTTAGTATTAAGTTGTTTTGTTCATCAGTTATTGATTTAGTATTAGGTGGTTTTGTTCATCAATTATTGATTTAGCATTATGTGGTTTTTTTTCATCAATTTAGTCTTAGGTTGTTTTTTTTCATCATTTAGTCAGTTATTGATCATCAAATTCTTCTTCATCAATTATTTTTGAGTGTTAGGTTACTTTATTTATCAATCATTGTTTTATTCATCAGATATTGTTACTCAAATTTTTTGTTTAACTAAGTATGTTCATCAGTACGTTTTTTGTTCATCAGTAATTTTGCTCAGTATAATTGTTTAAAAAATATATACTCATCAGTATTTATGTTTTCTATGATAGGTAAAGCTGCAAAAAAATGGCAAAATCATATTCATTCACCCAATGGCGATGATTTTGTGAAGGATGCAATAACAGTCAAACTGACTGCAGTTTCTAATGTTGAAAAACCGAAAATTAATAATCTATTGCCGAAACCAAAAAACCAAATGCAACTGATACTACTTCAAAAGCTTCTAGTTCAAAGAAACAACTGCAACTGCATGTTATTTTCGATGACATTGATCCTGATCTGAATCTTCTTTAACCTGGGACAATATACAAAAGGGTTTTAATAAAGTCATCCCCAGTTGAATTTTGTCAAGTTTTTAAATGGTTATAGTCTACTCTTTGTAGGGTTTTTCTGGTCATTTGGTAATCTATTGTCATTTTATTCGATGTATCGAAGTTGGTTCTGATCAATTGTACCTAATAGTGGGTAGGTGCGTTTAATATTATGTGTAACTCGTAGATAGTACATGTAATCATAACTCTTTTACTTAATATCGTAATGTAAAGTGAACATATGATTTTATTATATGTTGACCAGTTATATTATTTGTTCATCTTGTATAATATGAATTTTTATTCATCAAAAGCAATTTACCAAGTACGTTTATCAGTGATTTGTTTATTCATCAGCATAATATAAAAATGATCATCAATTGACGAACTTGTAAACTATTAAAATGATCATCAATTGATAACTAATATATTGATGAACTGATGAACTAAACCCTAAACCAAACACCCAAAACATGAGTAACTGATGTACTGATGAACTAATGTTCATGAATAAAAATTGATGAACGAGACAAAATGTCATCTTTAACATGTGATATCTCACTTATATAACATCAGATTTGAGTGAATAAAAAACATGAGTAAAAATTGACCTAAAATCTACAACTTTTATGTTTTACAATGTGTCTATTTCGAATTTAATATTGGTCCAATCTATGGTAAAAATACGCAATAATATACAATACGTACATTTTAAAAAAAGCGATTAAAAAATATCACTTTTTGAATCTTACATTAATAAAATGATTAATAATGCGTTGTGGTACAAAAATTAGAGCTTATAACACAATTTTGACACTAAAAATCAAGGTTAAACATTTCATCAAACACGTTGTGTGCAACAAATATGAGTAAAACGTCATCTTTAATGGGTGATATCTTACTCATATGACATCGGATTCGAGTGATTCAAAAACCTGTGTAAAGAGCGAACCAAAGTCTACAATTTTCATGTTTAAAGTTTTTAACGAACCGAAATTTATAAGAGTAAAAAATATGACCGAAAATGCCCAAAATATTAAGAAAATTAACACCCATTTGATATGTAAAAACAAAAAGTTTCAAAATTTTTAACAAAATTTATACCAAATTAAAGGATAAAATTCTAGAAATTATGATGAAATCGGTTTTTTCTAAAAATCGTTTAAGAGATATGTGCGTTTGAAATTTGAAGTAGAAAAGAAAAAAACTTGTAAAATTACGAGTTTGTCCCTAAACGGATTTTGTGAATAAAATAAGTGAGGACATGTGTCAATTTCTAGTTACTTTTTACACTTTTTAAATTTCTCTCACTATCTAATAGATCCACAACCTTTATTACTAACATACTAGATATGGTTACAATTGCCCTTGTTTGTTCCTTCCACGAGAAAATCTCCTTTTAGTCCAATCGTGTCGTAGTGTAACTGCACATAGTCAGCGTCCATCTTGACTTGATTGATGGCTATCAGACTTTTGTCCATAGGATCGTTTGCAACTTGTTTTGAAGGACAATTCTGCCTCGTATGTCCCTTTTTTCTGCACACGAAACACCTCTTTCTTGGGGTGCGATTGCTTCAAGGGTTCAAAAGACATGTTCTTTAATACTTCAAGAAAGTTATCATCCAAACGATTCTTGTAGTTTCTTCTTCGTTGCCAACCCGAAGCTTTGATACCACTATCAGGATGTGGCCTTCGAACAAGTCTCTTTCTCAGATTGTTATTCTTCATGAATCGGTATGAATGGAACATGGGTTTGGGACAAAACCTTTGTAACAGTAAATACACAAGATTGCTTCAATAGAAACCGAATGAATATAAACACAAAATTAATACTAATTGATTGAACATATATTGATGGAATGATGTTTTGATTACAGAATCTTAACCTATATATACTAGATGAATCGATCCCTTTGATAAAGAGGTATACTGATTCCCATAAAGTAAACGACATGACACATTTAAAACGGTTTATACCGTTATCTTTTGGACCCAACCCAATTACAATTTTGGTATTTACAATTTTGGTATATACCAAAATTTACATAATACATAAATATACTAAAGTATCCCTAATCTTTGCTTCTATAACATTAAAGGTCCAACATATGCTTCAGGAACCTGAACATATCGACGACGAGGAAGGCGCACAAGAACCGTAAGTGTAAGTATGTTGTTTTGTTAATAAAGCTAGAATGATATATGGATGATGTATCCTGTTTTGTGTGTATTTCTGTAAAATATATTTTATAGAACTAGTATCATCACAAAAAAGGAAATGGACTTTGACCCATTTGTGTATACTAAGCCCTTCAGAGAACATGTCGTCTTTTGGTCTTTTTCGAGTCACCATCTCAAGAACTAAGATGCCAAAACTATAAACGTCTCCTTTTGTTGATGTGATTGATCTGTATGCATATTCTGTACACACGACATATTAGTAACTTATGAGGTTTTGTTTATTTGACATATGATAAAATTTAATTGTTATCGAATTGAAGTTTTGACTGATTTAAGTTGATAAGCTTTTGGCTTATTATCTATAAGCTCAAGGTTACACGCTCATGAGCATACAGATTCCCATAAGCCCATCTAATATGTTGGTTTGTAAAATTTTGTAAGTTGGAACTTATTTCTAGTTTGAAATTGGTTTTATAATTGGCCAAAAGAATTGTGATTAACCATTTTCGTTACCTATAAACAAAAATATTTTTTGTATTGCCAGCGCCTATTTTCCTTTGATTTTGAGTCTACGTGTATTTTTGTAACAAGTTTTGTTAAGAATTTAAGACACGAATGTTGATTTTTATAACATGTATATTGATGTTGCCATTGTTAGAATCTTTGTCTAGATGATCTCACTCCTTCAAGAATTTTGAATTTTATATCACATGTTAATTGATGTTGCTATTGTTAGGGCCGTTGCCGATCTTAAAGATGTTTTTCTCTATTGCAACCTACCGATTGATAACTGGCAGGCTCTTTTATTTTTGGGTTTTACATTTTTAATTGCAACATTACACTATCAGATGGCAAGTGTTTATAAAAGAAAATGAGGATAAGGGCCACTTTTGATATACTTATTATAGTTAACTAAGAAAACTAGAGGTGAAAATATAATCAGATGCATACAGCTGCAATAATCATAAATTTGAATTACAATCATAATCTACTAGTCATAAACAGTTTTCCAAATGATCACTTATAGTCAAGAAACAAGAAAATTTGAAGATCACATTTTGTAGATAGGAGTGATCCCCAAAAAATAAAAGCACACCCTAATTACTACTCTAGTTGCCTCAACTAACAATACTTTGCTATCCTCGCCAGGCTGGAGAACCTGCCAAAACTTTCAAAGTTACATGAAATCCTTAAAAAAGATCATCAGATTTGCCTTTATATATATCAAATAAACTTTCAGAAAATTAAATCTAGTTTAAGATGAGCGGGATTTCAATTGAGTATTGTATGAGAAACAACGTATTACGTATATGTAAGTTAATATACCTTCCCGTTGTCAGCATATAAGCTATTAAACTTATGGCATAAAACAAAAACGTAATCACACAAGATATGTGGTGCGAGAACTCTGCAAACCTCTTCAAGAACCTAAAAAAGCAAGTTAGATTATTAATGGAATAATATACTTTACATAATCATATTCAGCTATTAGGGTACTTATGAAGGACCACTGTAGACAAACTACATAAAACCAAGGGTGCAAAATGTATACTAATATAAAATTGTGAGGATGTGGACATAGTATGAGATATGATCCCATATGACTCGATCCTCGCAAGATTTTCAGGCTTAAAATACCCATGTTATACCTAAACTGTATATTAGTCCGAACTATAAGACTCCACATACAAGTTCACAAGTTCATGAACCATTAAGCAGCAGTATATACGTATTATATAAATGTATCATGTTTGGAAAATTAATTTAAAGAAATGAAACCTCGAAAAGGGTTGAGCAAAGTGGACCGAAAACCGAGCTGAACCGTACCGAACCGACCATATTCGGTTCGGTTTCGGTTCTATATACTAATGGTTTTCGGTTTCGGTTCGGTTCGAGCCAAGACCGACAACAACACACCTAAACTATATAAACAGAAACGACCGAACCGAGTCACTTCGGTTCGGTTCTCAATTCATGTTTTTCACAAAATCGGTGTCGGTTCAGTTCGGTTTTAGTCGGTTCGGATCGGTTTTGGACCGATGCTCAACCCAGAAAAGAAGGTCTTGTAGATTCATTTATAACTTGATTTGACAAACTTTGGTATTCGGTTAACTAACATTAAGATGCCATGTAAACAGTTTGACTTCTTTATAACAATTGTTGAGTTGGAAAGTAAAGATTTCAAATGTATTAGTAATTTATTTAAAAAGGCTAAAGCGTACGGAAAAATTTAACCAGTCATGATCTTACCTCTGTAAACCGGAGTAAATGTAATCCCAACTGACGTTCACTATCGTCCTTCAATGTTAAGTTTTTTTCCTATTGCAAACAATTAACAATTATAGTATACATGATATATTATATACACATTATAGAATCTTATTCAAACAAGAAAGATATTAAAATAGTAAAAATAAAAATAACAGGACCAACTAGATCTTGACATACGAAATTGTTAGCTTAAAGTTAATTAAATTAAACGACTAGTTAGGCAAAAGAGTATCCTAGGTATTTTCAATCTGTTTTATCACCAAATAAGTAGATGATATTGGATAACGAAGAATCACAGAAAAAAAATCGAAATTCAAAATGTAAATTGTTACAAAAAGTTTCTTCACATATGAAAATATAGACATGTGAAGAAATTGCGTTTTGTTTTTTCATAAATATTCATATGAGAATAACAAAAAAATGGGGATTCTTCATTCATTAATGTTCTATACGTGTGAAATTTATTCAGGACATGTGGATAAAAACGTTCTCACGAGATATATAGTTCTCACATGAACACACATACATGGTGTATGTGTCTATGCGTATCTTTTTGTGTGTGTTTGTGTGTGTATGAAATAACATTGAAACAAAAAGAAATTCTTACCTCTAACGCCAAAAGGTATTTAGTAGAAACCCTCATACTTGAACAAATTCGAGCATGCGTTTTTTGTAAATATACCGCAGTATTACCCTATTTATCAATGAATGTAAGCAAATAAGAAAAAAGATCGATGTAAAGATTTTTTATCAATGAGAAAATATAATATATAATTGCATAACATGATAACATCACTAGAAACGAAAAAGAATACCGTTTCGTTAAGCATATCATCAAAACTGAATGTATAATCAGTCAATCTGTTGTTCTTCAAGACTTCATACCTGTTAAGAACACAGGCAAAAAATATGAATAAGCATGAATTGACAATAAAGTAAGGTATATTGTGTTACTCGTATAAAACAAAGGTAATAGCCCATAAGTGTTGTTTAATGCGATAAAAAAAAAAATTGTAGACTTTATCTGCACCTCTTTTTTGAAATAGAAATTCGAGTACAGCAAGTTCTTACGGATTAGAAGTACTCATATTATCGGTACTTATAGCATAAGTATGTTGTAATATATATGATAACGCATGAGAATCTTACTTGACAGCACCATATCCAAGTGCTTCAGCATTATGCTCAACCTCTTTGCCTGCTAAGAAAAATAATGCAAGTGTTGTCATTTTAGTATCGACCCATTAACCTATTAATCGATTTGGTCTTGTGATAAGAAAGTTAATTAAATTAAACTGAAATAGGTCAAACGGGTTGAAAGCCAATATGAAAAATATTTGGTATACCTTTTCCCACGAGGAACGCTTTACAGCGACTTTTAGCTTCGTCAAGCAATTGAACCATACTAAATCCCTCAAAACCTTCAACTTGAACAAATCCGACAAGACTTAACGGGTCATGACAATGATTAGTTACGGTCCACCCTACACTTTCAGCAGCCTGAGAGGGGGGTCAATAAGTATTCATTTCAATTTCTTGACCCTTTTTTGAAGATGTTATCATTTATGGTCTATAAGTAGTTACTTACAGTAATGCACATTTCAATATTGTCTCGTTGCCCTTTATCAGCCACATGGACTATCCGGTCTGCTTTTTCTATTTCAAGTGCATGACTACATATGCAGCCACAAAATTAGGAAAGGGCATGTTTTGTCATATTAAATATTACAAAAAACAATATTCAAACAGTTTAGGAGTGGGTTTACTTGCAGCGCAAATAGAACCCGAAAAACAAGAATAAAACTCAACGCTTATTAAATGTCTGGTTCGATCAAACAGTAAAGGTACAGAGCCTTTTTAAAAAAATGAAATGTATTGCTAGCCAACTCATATATGTTTTGATAAAATCAGCATTTATTGCACGTAAACTAACCACAAAGCTGCGAAATCCACGAGAGGTAACTTTCGTCCTTCAATAACTATCACCTCATCTCCTTCACTTTTTGTATCATAACCCTTTTCCCTCAATGAATCTAGAGTCTTGCTAATGTAAAAATCATAGAGTCTTTCATCCTGAAAAATAATGGAGTTAAACTCATAAACTGCAAATATACGGAGGTATATTCCTATTTTATATCAAAATGGTGAAAAACATGACACCTCTTCTTTCACGCGGACTCCCAGACGCTGATATACTTCAAGGTAACGTTCTCGGCTTATCTTACAGATTTGCTGCCATGCAGATTTGTGCCTTTCATCCCAGTCCTATTCCAAAATTCATTATTTTAAATATATAACAAAAGTTAAGAAGACCAAGATAAAAAAAAAAAAAAAAAAAAAATCACAGACTGACTTGCACCGGCTGAGTTCTCTCTCTGAATTCAGCATCTTCAGCAAACCTCTTCTTCGATTCCTCATACAACACCTATCAACGAACCAGTTGAGAGAGAATGACAGATAAATATAAATTGCTAAAACCTCAGGATGCATCAGGTGTTGTTGCACTTTCCAGAAAGACTTTTCAGATAAATAGAGAGGTTTTCAGTACCACGTGTTGATTAAACTTTCACGAAATTGTGCTCACCTCAAGTTCTCCAATAGCTTGATCGTTAACTTCCCCATTAGGGAACCTATCGATTAGAAACTCCGTCATCATCATTTTTGACTGCAAAAAAAAAAAAAAAAAAAAAAAGAAAAAAAAAAAGCACGTTTAGTGTATGGATGTATGTATATCAGAGTGTGTGTGAGCAAGTTTAGACTCTAGAATAGTAACAGGCAAAAAAAAAGCTTTGTATATCATGTTAGATGCAGGTATAATACGGATTTAATTTAACAAACATTCAAACAGCAAGACCAACCACACGTACCTTAATGTCCAGACAATTACCATAATGGAATCTTCGGCGCACGCGAACTCCAGAATAGTGAAGCACACGAGCTAACGTTTCTCCAATAATAGTGGATTGTAAATGACCCATATGCATTTCCTTGGCTATATTTCGAGGCAAAAAGTCTATAACTGCTTTTTCAATTGGGAGTTTTGGTGCCCATGTGAATAAACTATCCTCTAGCATCTTAAAAATACTCTGCAGCGAAAAGAAAAGAAAAAAAAGTGACTGATATTGAGGTAGACAAGAATTTGGGTCAGAATTGTAATGTGCGTTTTAAAACACTTGGAAAAGAAAATACCTCAGCTATCCATGTCCTAGATAACTTAAACTTCAGAAAACCAGGACCACCTACGACGCATCTTTCCAGCATGCCAGCTTGTGGTAAAACAACTATTGCATGATCTTTGACAATCTAAAAAAAAAAAAGAGTAAAAAATACTAAACAGTATATTTTTCAAAATCGATGAGATACTCACAAGAAAATATTACCAGTCCAGCATGTTTTGGTCCATCTAAGTAATTACGGCTTCTTATTCTAGGCCATAGGTTCAAGACGCTGGTGCTATTACCACATGCAAATTTCTGAGTTAGTACTCATATCACTCAGAAGAATGTAAAAGTGCATAAGTATGTATGAGAAAGAATGTATATACCATAAGTAATCATAATCATCCGCTTCGGTGCCGGTAGAAATACGAACAGACACTTCAGACACTTCAGACACTTCATGGTTTAAAACCGGGAAAATGCCATTCACAAAGTAGCCAAATGCCAAAGAAATTTCTTTTTGAAGGCTCCATCTAAAATCTTCTTCCTGCAATGTATTACAATACAAAACCGTTATTCTTAAATGTTGACATAGCTTGCTTTATATATTAAGCTTCTTCTAAATCTATAGTTCACGTGTGAATTGTGACAACAAAATACAGGTACAGATATAGCTATGAGCATGATAACATGTACGTTAATTATAGACTTACATCTACTGGATCGAATACGCTTCTTTCAGAAAATCTGTAGAGTAACAAATAAGTAGATTAGCACAAGGAAGGGCCAAAAATAATATGACAATTCAATTAGCATTTCATATTTTTGTAATTTTGACCAATGTGGCCAGAGAATAGATAGTCCATGAACTACTAGATTGGCAGTTTAACCAATTCAACCAGTCCAATGGCTTTTGAGAGTTACAATCTTTACTCTTCTATTTTTGTACTTAATTTGATGACTTTCAGTTTGATTCACTGGTGATGCTAGTGTTCAAATTAAAGTAAACTCACACTTGTTTCTTGGTTAGATCTGAATAGTAGGATCCTTTAGCTGGTGTTGTTTCTTCGGCAAACGGTGGCCGCTTCCAGTCCACTGTCAATTCTAAAGAGCAATCATTCCCCTTAATACAACCAACCATGATGCCACCATCAGCTGGCACAAGGAATTCGTAAACGCCCGACAAAATTATAGCCCCAGAGGTGGAGTCACTTAAGTTTGCATCAATTATGAGGGAGAATTGGGCTGGTACAGACAACACAGACTGCATCAGGTTTATTTTGCCACGCTTAATTACCTCAGGTTGTTCGGTTTCAAAGAGAATTTCCTTGTAATCATCTACTTCAGCAGGAGAACAGCCATAATCAAAATTATTGCCATAGTAAGCCATTACTCTTCCAACAACTTTTGTTTCCTCAGAAGTTGCATGAAATACTACTTCCAGAGCTGCATCTACTACATACTTTAATGCAACGTAATGCAGCTTTAAATAGCCATCTCTACCTTTTAAAGTATAAGAGGACGAACCGCCATTGGGTCTCTTGGCAAAATAATCTGAGAAGTTTATAACCGCAGAGTCATTGCAAACTTCAAACGCATCATTGTAATTTTCGGGTGCACCAGCTCTAAAATAACGATAATATTCATGCGCAGTATTCATGTCAACCGCATTGTCAGTGGTAACATAGAGTTCCGCAGCGATCTTAACGGAGGTAGAGAATGGAATTGAACAGTAACAGATACAGTGTGGAGATAAAGATCCCAGTTTGGGGACAGCTATGGACTCATTGAATTTATGGTTGAATATATCATAAGGAGGTGACGCCGGATCTAGAGAGAAACCAGCTGCCTGTATACTCCCAAACAGCTGATGACCGCTACCCACCACCTTACTGTGGGCAGTGCCTTTTGGAAGATCATATGTATGGATCTTGGAGCGCATGGTGACTATACGTGGGTGGGAAGCTTTTGCATCATCACTGTCGTTATAGCTAAGGAAAACCTTACACAGCACAAACCGAAACTTAGGAACTTTACTGAATGATGGCATCCTGTCGTGAACAAAAACCAATAAGCATTACAAAATTACAAATACGTATATAACATTGTGTTTCAAAATTATAGTAAACTCACAGTTGTTCCTCCGTTAGATTTGAAAAGTAGCATCTTTCATCCAGTTTCGACGAGTGTTGTTCTTTGTCGAGATCTTGGCGTTTGGTTTTCATGGAAAACGAATTGTAGTTTTGAATATTTTTTAGTCGATCGATTCTTAAACCTTAAACTTCAAATATCGATATATGTTTTACTGTTTTCATTGTCGGTTATATTTTTGTGTGGGCTGCATGCAACGTGATTCTAGACACGGGCCTTGAGCCTAGCTAATACAAAGATAGGACTAATATTACGGGCTAACATGCAGTCGACAAAACCTTAACTCAATGTGGCCAATAATTAATTACCTCACCAAATTCAAGCTTTTTGGCAGCTATGATACTCAGTTTGAATTACAAGTGAATAACTGGATTCGTTACGCGTTTAGTTGTGATGTACAAGACCGGTCTTAATCCGAAACTGAGTTTGTGTTAACTATACTAAAAATAAGTATTCCAAAACTGAGTTTGTGTTAGACCAGTTCTTTTTCGTCAACATGTGTTTTTACTCGTTTGAGGTTGGATGGCTGTGTGTTTAATCCTACCGGTGTGATTAGTTGGAAAAGCCTTATAAGTTTGCTTATTAATTTCACAAGGGAAACTAGAGGGTTTGATTGAGAATATATTATCCGGTTTTCCACTTTTGGAAACTTTGAGCTTAGTAAGGTGCTATGGTTTTCGGTGGATTGATGTTTACTTCAAAGAGTGTTAAGAAATTGGTAATTGGTGGATATAATGATCCTGAAGACGAATGGGATCTTTCGGAAATTGTGGAAATAAAAGCCCTCATATCTTGTCACTTTAAATCATAATGGATTTTTTGTTATGGAAGGTCGTGTTGCTAGATGTGTCTTCGTTAGTTGAAGCTGAATTAGATTATTGGAAGGGTGGCCATTATTAGACAACAAGTAAAGAAAGGAAAGAATAACTGCTTAAAGGTCTTATACCAAGCCTTCACCATGTCAAAAAGCTTCAAATTGGATATCTTTGTCTAACGGTAAATTTTCCGTCACTTGTTGTAATCTGTGTGTTTATAGGACTTACTGATCATTAGCTCTAGGAGAACATTAGTGATTATAAATAGAGTGCATTTTGAAAGTGATGATTGCGACCAGCGATGACCTGGATAATTTAAGTCGGCTAATCAATTTTTTGAAGCAGAAGGGTCTCATTTTTTACGTTATAACAATTAATTCATACAAGTATTACACCAATCTAATTCATACAAGTATTACACCAATCTCATTGCTCTATTCTGTTTGTAGACTCTCGCTCGTTTGGAAGTTAAAGGTTTCACATTTCCATCAAACATTGAGCATCCTGACTATGATTCATCTGATAGTGAAGATTGGTAATGGAATGGTCGTGGCCTGTGGATTGGGTCATTGGAGAGGTAAATGTTGACTTTTTATTTTTAATGTCAAACTTACATTTTATAAGTTTTAGCTCTAGATTCTTGACACCATTTTGCATATAATTATAGAGCTTATAGCCTTATACTGATTAAAGTGATTACTCTTTTGTACAAAGGCCGGATAAAATTTAACTAAGATGTTCTCAAAAAGAATAGTTAGTTCGACTCTTAAAAGTCATGTAAAAAGAAAAGGAGTAAAGAAGAAGTATATCTACATTCTCATGCCTTGTCGTTATGGCTGTTTCTATTCTATGTTGAAGGTGAATTAGCTAATCCTTACTAGTTGCTCCTCAAATGCGTGTCCATAGTTCTGAAACTTCGTCTCTTTTTCTTATGCTCTTTTGACTTTTATTTATCAAACACGTTCTAGTGATTGACTATGCCCAATTTGAGTATACGTGGTCAACTTCTGTGGCCATATGGTCAGGTTAGACGAGACGACGAGTTAGGTAACAGGTTAATAGGTTAATATGAGTTCGGGTTGAAACATGTATATTTAAGTCTTGTTAAACTTGGAAGATCGGGTTGTCACGCAAACAAACCCATATTTGAGGTTTAGTATAAACCAATGTTTTTTTAATCTAGTACATGTTTGTGTGTGGATACGCACATTCACATTTCAAGGATTCAAGACGTGCAAAATAGTGCCGACAGTTCATGCACTAGGTTTTTAGTCCTCTATGGAAATAAAATTCATGTTTATATTGATGTTGTAAGTAATTGAGTAGGGGTTAAGGATATCCATTTTTTGATTCTAGTTTTGTGGGTGATATTAAGAGTAAAAATATTTCATTTTTTCCTGAGAAGCTTTTGTTGGTTGCTTCGTATCAATCTTTAACAAGTTTATCAGCCACCGTTATCAGCAGGGCTTAAGTGGCATCAATTATTGATCAAATACTAAGGATCGGTTTAGTCAGACAGGCATTGCACCATTCTCATATTTTATTTTTCATTGCTTTTTTGTTGGCAGGTTGTCTGCTTGTTTAAAAGCTAAAGGTTTCATATTTCCATCAAACTTGATGGTTCTTCAAGAGATTAAATCAAACCGAATTAGAGACCGGGAAGAACTATTGCTTGATTATGGTCCTAATGATGAAGAAATTAGTTGATTAATGGCACTTTGAATTCATGTTTTGGCTAGACATGGTTTCTACATTGAAATGCACATACCTTATTTATCTTTTTTGTTTGGGGTTACAACAGATAGTGACCGAGTTTTGAAGCAAATTCTAGTATTTCTCTTGAAGTTTCTGAATCAAAGAGTGGGTTGGAATTACCGTTAGTATGATTAAGAATATGGTTTATAGGAGGAAATGACTAAAAGTAAATTGTTCGCTGCATGTTTCATTGATGGCAAAATAACCCGAACTGAATTTTTCGGGTCAGGTTTGGGATGGGTCATGGACTTTGATTTTTACCTATTACTTTACCCATTACAATATATATAAAGTATATGTACATTTTTATATTATGTAAACATTAGTTGTTATGCATATGCATTTCTATAAGATGTAAACAATATTACTTGTTAGTATTTATATAAAAATGTCTTTGGTTTTATATAACTTATTTACTAAACATGTTTTGATATAGTTTTAATATGTTTAGTAAAAGTGTGTTAGTAAACTATTGGCTCAAACCTTTTACGTATTTTATTTTATTTGTTAAAATGATTTTACGTTTGTTATCGACAAAACATTAGAAGATCGTAAAATATAAATAAACGTTTTTATAGCTTATTTGTATTAACAATCTCCCACTTTTTGTTGATGACAAAACATAAGATTATTTTAAGGAAAAAAATAAAATTCGTAAAAATTTGAATTGGAGTTTTTACTCTCTTCTCCCCCTTTTTGTCGAAACAAAAAGAGCGTCAAAAAGAAACTAACACATTGTTTTGAGAAAAACTTGTGAAAAAGTAATAAAATGGAAGAGTAAGATGAGAGAAAGATTCGCATCTTAGCTGCTCCCCCTTGACGAATGCTCCCCTTTATTGAGGGTGTCAAATAATTAGGAAAGTTAAACAAGTGTGTTGCAAGTATTTTGGCAATGGTTTCATCTTTGATGAAATGCTCCCCCTTGACGAGTGCTCCCTTTTGAGAAGGACGTCAAGTAATATAGAAAACCTAAGTGAATGTATTGCAAGCGTTTTTGCAGTGCTTTGATTTAACGAAAAAGCTCCCCCTCGATTGAGGGTGTCAAAGTCTTCATGTGTATTTTGAAAATCTACAAAACAAATGTTAGAAAACAAGTATATGGTGCATAGTTTCCTGCAAATGAGATTCATATTAGTGAGAGAATATGCTTCTGTTGCACGGATCCTACGGATCCATCCTGTGAGGGATCCGTCTAGGCTAATTTGAGGGAACCGTGTACCTGCATTCTTTTGACAACAATGTAGATCTAAAAAATAACGTAACCATCCAAATGAGTTAAGTATTATAGCACTAAACATATTCTCATAAGTATATAGCATACAACATGTAGTTTCATTCAATAAAACAAGAGAAATGATATACATATCTCTAAAACTAAGAGAATGATACAAGCATGTAGTACATTTTCTAACAATTCTAAGTTGTGTCTAAGACTAGAGAGGAGCACCATTGTGCTTGTATTCCTAAGTTCTAGGGACGAGTAGATTTGTTGACCTCATCAAAACGTTCGAGAAGGTGATAGAACATGAAATGTAATTCGTCACGTACTTCATGGACTAGTCCTTCGACATGTTTGCAATGAAAGCAATCATTGCCATGGCTAGGGAATGGTAGTGGTAGGAATGGAGCGGTTTGAGGTGGAAGATTTTTTTAGGAAGGTGGATGTTCCACAAAAGATTGAGGGATTTGTGGAGGCACATTTTATGAGGTTGGAGGTGGTTCAACCAAGGATGAAGGTGGTGGAATATGTGTTGATGGTGGCGGTAGAGAAGTATCTACTTCCATGTGATCCGGTTGTTGATTTTGATGATTCCTCATAATCCAAAATGGACCATTTGAGGGTGACGGATAAAAAGATACGGGTGCTAGTGTTGTTTCAATACCAAAGTTTTGGTGAGGAGGTTGTTGTGGCACCGTTTTCTCAATTGAGGAAAATGTTGGCAATGATGGTGGATAAGATGGCCTAAATGGCAAGTCCACTAAGTTGTAAAGGTGTGGGGATGAGAGTGGATTGGTGAAAGAGATAGCTCTAGGTACTAGAGGTGATGGTTTATAGGAAGTAGGGATGTTTGGTTTAGGAGGTATAGTAGTGTTTGGCAAGGGTTGTGGGAACAATCTTTTTAGGAGTTGGTTTGATTGGTAGAGTTGGTTGTGAGGGAGTTCTAGTGTTTGAGGCTTTAACGGGATATGATTCGGTTGAAGAGATTTCATTAACAACCCGAGCAATTTTCTTAGGAGGTTCTTTGGTTGATGAGTTAACACTAGGAGCTTTCCTCATGGTGAAATGGTAGAAAGAAAAGGTGAAAAGAGAAAGCTTTAGCTACTGAGAATGAGTGTGTGAATGGTGATTTGGAAGTTCTAACATAAATGGTTTATAAAGAAAAAGATTTTGTAAGTGAATTAAAGCCTAAACCACTAAAAATCCTTCAATTTGGAATGATTTTCATGCATAAGAGTTAACCACAGAGTTGCACTGATCTAGGAAGTTAATTAAGACAATGTGGAATGCTTAAAATAACAAAGAGGGTTTGAAATGATTGTATCAAGTAGGATTGGTTTAGTCTGTGCAGCCGGTTCCAACAGATCCCTTACTTGAGGGATTTGTCTAGGCTAAACTTAGGGATCCGGCTCTCAAGAGCCAAGGAGAAGAAAGATGAGGTTTTAGTAAGGTATATGATAACATCAAATAGTCTTGAATATTAAGTGTCAATTTCCCCAGATAATGCTCGTATTTTATATCATTTATATGGATTTATGCTTGTTTTCCTTTATTTTCACTTTCAGTTAAATTACGAGCATTGGAGCTAAAGAGACGCGGATTTGAAGATTTTATATGAGATTTATGATAGTATGCCCACTGTGAAGAAGCTACAGCGTAACTTCACTCTCACATTACGCCGTAGCTAATGTGTAACTCAGAAGGCCAACTCAGCAACAGATTACGGCGTAACCCCCAACTAAGGATTACGCCATAACCTATTAGGTCAAAAGATGTTCCACGCCGCTATCAGCTACGCCGTAACTCCTTCCAATGATTACGGAGTAATCATGTCATTTGTAACTTGTATTGAAGATACGGCGTAACTCATCCCATGTGTTACGCCGTAACCAGCTTTACGAGAGCATTATTATGGAAATATTTAGGTTACGACGTAACTCTCAACTAAAGTTACGCCGTAACTAGATCTCGCCTATAAATACAAGCCCTAAATTCTGCATTTCACATCATTCACTCCACACCAAAAAGCAGAGAACGTGAGTAAGGGTCCAGAGGCCGATCTTGAAGAGCATACGGAGCCATCTCTAAGGGAGAAATCACCCCCTAACGATAAGCATTAGCGATTATCTTTTCTTTTACTTTCGATTCGTGTAATTCATTATGTCAAACATTGAATTGATTGTTTCTCTTAATATGATCGGCTAAGCACCTTTGGTGCTAGCCTAGTTATGATTCCTTAATTGTTTTGTTTATGTTTACATGCTTCCGTATAATTTTTCTAGCGTATGCATGCATAGTTCGTTGGTAGCTACCCTAGTTTCAGTAGTTTTGAATGGCGGTAGTGTATAGTTGCTTAGGAGAATTGACCAACTGGCCCTAAGTAGGTAGACTGAGTGGGAAGGGTAAGAATTGACAAACTGACGACCTTTCTTCGCTTGTGCGAACTGACCAAATGATCACCTGCCGTTTGGATGAACTTTAGAAGTTAGGGATGAGTTTCTAAGATGCTAGTGCCTGGGCACTGATTGTTACGAATCTTGCATGTAGCGGAACTTAATGTTAGGAATTAGAAATTCCAGGTATTAAAGAGTCGGTCACCTCAAGTATATGTAATCGTTAGAAAGCTCGTAGTCATAGGTCTTTTAAGTTAAGTAGTTTTTTAGTTAAGTAACACCGTGGAGGACGGACGGGTCTTTACCCACTGTATGCCTGATCCACAGCCCGTAGTGTGGCGAATTATGTAAGACTATAAATACTCTCTACCTTCCAAGGTAGAGAGTTGGAGCTCATAATAATATCTTTCACTTTCTCTCACTAAGTTCCCTAAACCTCTAACTTTCTCTCTCTAGAATTCCATCTTATTCGCCACCTTGTGTTATGGTTTGATGTGTATATGAAAAGTTATATCTTACAATTGGTATCAAGAGCCATGGTTAGATCATATCTTGCACATCTTTGGATTTATAGTGGTTTTTAGGTGGTTTTTGAGTTTGAAAAAGTTTAGTGGTTTTTGCATCATTTGGTTGATTTCTTGTGTTAAAGTTTGAATTTTGTTGGTACTTTTATGTTTAGAATCATCAAAAGTGTTTAGGTTTTCATTTGGTAAGCTTGAATCATCTTGGTTGGGTTGTTTTTGGATTGAAAAGTGAAGGTTATTTGGTTTTTCAACCTGGCGAATTAGCTCTCGGACTTGTTTTCTTGGTAGCGACTTACAGTTATAAAATCTAGCGAGTTAGAGCTAGCGAGTTACAGTACAAGTAGTGGAATCTCCACTACGGTTAGCGACTTGTGGTAGCGAATTAGTCTGTAGCGAGTTGCTCTTTAGCGACTTGCATATCTAGCGAATTGTGTAGCGAATTACTGCACAAATTTGGCTAGCGACTTAGTCTGTAGCGAGTTACTACTTAGCGAATTGCTCTTCTGTTGGCGACTTGGGATTCTAGCGACTTAGACGTGTAGCGAGTTAAGGGTTAGCGACTTAGTGCACTAATTTCTAGCGACTTAGTGCATTATTTGGTAGCGAGTTAGCATCTTATCATCTAGCAACTTGAGTGATTGTTTACGGTTTTCTCTTGATTTAGTAAAATCCCGTGAAAGAATCTATTTCCCGGTTTAATCATAGAGTCATAAAATCCCGTATAATCTGTTAACATGTCTACCAACATTCCCACTGTTCCCACTGTCATCTCCACTGTTGCCGAGGATGTTCAAGCAGCTGGCTCAGATACTCGTCCACCAATGCTTGACAGAACTGACTACGATTCTTGGGCTCAACGAATCAGATTGTATTGCCTTGGAAAGGAAAATGGTGTCAACATTCTCAAATCCATTGATGAAGGACCATATCGGGTTGAGACGACTAGAGACATACTTGATACTAATGAAGATGGTACTCCTGTCTACGGAATGGACAGACCTAAGATGTACAATGAGCTTGATAATGAGGAGAAAAAGAGATTCGATGCAGATATCAGGGCTTCAAACATTGTTCTTCAAGGTCTTCCTAAAGACATCTACAAGCTGATCAATCATAACACTGATGCAAAGGCTGTTTGGGATAACGTTAAGATGCTTCTCTCAGGTTCAGAATTAACTATGGAAGACAGGGAATCCCAACTCTATGATGAATTTGAGCACTTCAAGATGAAACCAGATGAGAGTGTCTATGAGTACTATGTGAGATTTCATAAGTTAGTGAATGACATGAGGAACATCAAGATGACTATGCCTAACATTCAGTTGAACTCAAAGTTTGTGAACAACATGAATCCCGAATGGCACAAGTTTGTCACATCTGTGAAACTCACTAAAGGATTGAAGCATACAAACTATGAGCAACTCTATGCCTTCCTCCTTCAGAATGAGAGACATGCTATGTTTGAAAAATTGATTCTCAATCAGTTCAAAACTAACCCAGGAGAGACAAGCTCATCTAATGATTCAACTGCCTTCTACTCAAACATTGGAATCACAACCAAAGCATCACAAGTCATTCCCTTGGGTAATGGTAATCACAAACTCATCCCTGATCCTCAGTTCAAACAAGCTGATGCTGATGCACGCGTGGATAACATCGTTAATCAACTAGCTCTACTCATTAGTCAAAACATGAACTCTCTCCCACAAACCAACAACAACCAACGAACTGCATCTAACCCACATAATCAAGCCACTGTTAAAGATGGAAGGATCGTGGTGCAACCAGTTCAGGAAAGACAGTATGATCAGGGGAGAGGTGGAGCTGGGAGAGGTTATGTTGGAAACCAGAATCGAGGAAGAAATGGTAACCAAGGTCATGCTAAGCCAATCAAATGCTTTAACTGTGGTGGTGAGGGACACTTTGCAAGGAACTGCACATCTCCAAAGCGTCCACAAAATGCCGAATACTTCAGAGATAAGATGCTGCTGGCTCAAGCTCAGGACAATGGTGCTACTTTGAATGAAGAGGAACTGCTGTTTCTTGCTGAAGGCAATGCCAAGACCTATGATGCAGATGTAGATGAGCAGCCCATTCAGGAGATAGGTCACAATCATCAAAATGCCTTTCAAGTCGGTGACTGTGATGCATACGATTCTGATGTAGATGATGGACCTACTGCACACACAATCTTTATGGCTAGCATCTCTCCAATGGCTTCTTCCAAGATCTCTTCTTCACCACAAGCTGGCCCATCCAGGGACAAACTCATTTCTGAGGTATTAAAGCTATATGATGATGCTGATGTGCAACAGATGCATGACAAAGTACAACCAACCGAAACTTTTGAATCAAATATTGAAAATACGGGTAATATCAATATTGTCCCATATGATCAATATGTGAAACAAAGTGAAAGTGAAGTTGTACCTAGTGATGCATCTTCTGCAGTCAACAATGACTATGCTTTTGATGAATTCACTGCATGTGCTCCTGATGATTCCATTATCTCTGAACTAAATGCATATAAGGAACGTGTTGCCATTTATGAACAACGTGCAAAATTTGAGTTGACCACTCGTGAGCAGGAAATGGATGACCAAGTACGTACAGTAATTAGAAAGAGTAATTTTAGAGAAGAAGTATTGAAACAAGAATTAAATTCTTTGCAAGAAAAACTTTCTAAAACAGCTAAGCAAAAACAAGAACTTCAAGAAAACGTGAAAATGCTTAAGCAAGAATTTAATGCAAAAGAATCAAAGCTCTTGAGAGATTTTTCTAATCTGAAAACTTTGAAAAACAAACTTGAAAACAAGTTGTACATACAAGGAAACACCATTCAGACTGCTCACATGGTCACCAAACATCGAGTATTAAGCGATAAGCATAGCATTCCCCTTGTTGAGGAACCAAATCCTGAGGTAATCAAAAAGGCTAGAAATACTCAAAAGGTGATTTATGATGGTAATGAAATTCTTAAGCCTAGGCAGAAACCTAGTTGCGTTGAGTGCACGGAGGAAGATAAGAAATCAGATGAAGTCACTAGGGAAAGGATGAACAAAAAACTAGATGACCCCAAATGCAAAGAGAAGAACATAAATATCACTCCTCATGATTATAAGAAGGAAAACTGGATTGCATTAAACAAGTTTAAGCCTCAGACTTTGTTGACTCCCGAACAAGTCTTCTGGAAAATGGATTTAGATAAGCAGAAAGCCGAAAATATTGTAAAAACAAATCCTCCCCTTTGGAAAATGCCTAAAGCTACTGTGTATCCTCCTAACACACCAATGCATCTTGTTCCTAGAACAATTGCCACTAAAAGCAATATCTTAATTAGCCAATACGTTATTTTTCAACTATTTGTTGATTTTGAGAAAACTTGCAAGAAAAGGATCACACCCACTGGCATAACTGAAGGAGAAAGGGGTTTTGAACAAATGAAAGAATGTTATTTAACTGAGGTCATGCCCTTCTTTAAACTTTTAAAGGATCACTTTGAGAGTCTTAAAAAGGGGATAGAAACAGACATTAAGGGGATGGAAAAGGAATTTGATGCAATAATAGTTGAAATTAGTGATTATGAGCGTGCATTAAAATATAATGAGATCGAGAGGAAGAACCTGCATACATTGAATGAGAATCTTATTACTGAATGTGTTGCTCAAGATGTCTTTTTTACTGCTTCAAATTGCTCTATTAATGCTTCCAAATTTCATGAACTATCTGTGGCCCTGAAAGTCTCCCATGATCGTGTCATTGAGCTTGAAAAAACTAATTCTAAACTTAATGAGAAAATTGAACTGGATGATCATGACAATTTGGTTAAACATTTTTCTAAACTAGAAGTTGAGTATTTTAATCTACAACTAAAATATCAACATCTCAAAGAAAATGTCAAAACTTCAAATTTCAAGACATCTTCAGATGTTCCAGAGTTTGATGCAGTTTTTCAAATAAACAAACGAGATGAACAGATTCATGCTCAGTGTAACACGATCAGAAAGTTGAAAGTCCAAATCTCTCAATTAAAGGGTCAAACGAACAATATGACAGGTTCCCAAATGCCTCCTTCTTTAGATTCTCAGAATTCTCAAACGTTTCATCTTCAAAACCTAGTAAATGCTTTACAAAAGGAAAACGAAAGTTTCCTTGAAGAGAATGAAAAGGTTAAACGTCATTTCAATGAGTTGTTTGAATCAATTAAAGTCACTCGTAACAAAAACAACGAACAAATAACTTCATTGCAAAAGGAAATTGAGAATCTGAAGAGTCAGGTAAAAGGGAAAATGCCAATGATCAATGCGGAGAATGTTGTATCTAAGGTTCCCTCTGGTAATAAATCTACTTTATCTGTGACATATGTCCCCCCTCACCTAAGGAACAACAAACTTGCCATTCAAACATATTTCTCATCCCTTAAGGATTGCTTAGAATGCCTGCGTGAGATTGTTGAAGAGGATAAGCTAGAGAAACCTCATGATAATACAATTGGACATGCATGCTTATATGCCAAACGATCTCAAGAAATCTTAGAATGTTTGATCACTATATGCCCAAAGACATTAGGTGAGAGAGTTAACCCCTTGATTCCATGCTCAATGCCTAAGGCCAAACATGACATGCACTCGATTCCCAATAGTTTGAATGTGAGGAGTAGTGCACCAGTGAGTAGTTCAGATTTTAGATCTGTCAATACTAGGAAAGTGAACTCAAATGTGCCTTCTAGGAGTACTAATCTCAGTACCTCTAATGTTAAGAAAGTGAACCTGAGTGCACCTGCATGTAGTTCAGATCCCAGCACATCTAAACAGGTGGTGCAAAGAGTAGTAAAACAAACTAATGTTCCCATTCCCTCTACAGGAGTAATCAGTGACATTAAAGGGAGCAGGTCAAAGTCTCAAGACAATACAAGGAATGATAGGACCTCTCAAGCTAAGAATGTGCACTGGAAGAGAGTAGAAGAACAATCTAGGAACCTTAAGTTTGAATCGAATAAAACGAATCGTGTTGATTCTAGTATTAGCCATAGGCGTACTGTGATTAATTCGAATTCTGATGCTATTTGCAAACCTTGTACTGATGATTGCTTGAATTCTGTTTCTAATCATGAATGTGATGTTAATGTTTTGCCTAATGATGTTAATTGTCCAGTTAATGTTGTTAATGCTAAAATTCATGCTAAAAAGGCTAAAAGGCAAAAGCGAAAGAGAGTTAGAAAACAATGGAAACCCACAGGAAGAACATTCAGCAGAATAGGCTTTTATTGGATACCTGTTGGTCATAAGACTAATCAGATAATGCCCACTAGAAAATGGATGCCTACTGGTAGAACTATTCCCTTAAGAAGTGGTCACACTGTAAATAGGGCTAATACAGACACTAGTATTGCATCTATTCACAATGATTCCATTCCTTCACTGTCTGATATGAATGCTTCTATTTCTGATGTGGGTGGTCCAACTGTTGCTACTAACCAAATGGAACCCATTCTTGCATGGGGATCCCAAATATCCAGTTATCCATTCTTGTCTGTGTTCAACTGCAGATCGTTCAAATCGTTCTGTGGTACCTGGACTCAGGCTGTTCCAAGCATATGACTGGAGACCGGTCACGGCTCATGAACTTCGTGAGCAAATTCATCGGGACTGTTAGATTTGGTAATGATCATTTCGGTGCTATTATGGGTTATGGAGATTATGTTGTTGGTGATAGTGTCATCTCCAGAGTGTATTATGTGGAAGGTTTAGGTCATAATCTGTTCTCTGTTGGTCAATTCTGTGATTCTGATCTAGAAGTGGCCTTCAGAAAACATACCTGCTTTGTTAGAGATCTTAATGGTAAGGAACTGTTGAAAGGAACTCGTGGCTCAAACCTTTACACTATCTCTATCGATGACATGATGAGAGCTTCACCAATATGCTTGTTATCAAAGGCTTCAAAAACAAAGTCATGGTTATGGCATCGTCGTCTCAATCACTTGAACTTCGGCACAATCAACGATCTTTCCAGAAAGGACTTAGTTGTAGGTTTACCTAGACTAAAGTATGAAAAGGATCATCTTTGTTCAGCATGTCAATTGGGAAAAAGCAAGAAGTATGCCCATAAACCCAAACCTACTAACTCTGTCACAGAAGTTCTTCATATGATTCATATGGATTTATGTGGACCAATGAGGGTGCAGAATATCTTTGGGAAGAAATATGTGTTAGTTGTGGTTGATGATTATTCTAGATTCACTTGGGTCAAGTTCTTAAGGACAAAGGATGAAACTCCTGATATCATCATCAAACTCATCAAACAGCTGCAGGTTAGACTAAACAAAACTGTCAGAATTATCAGAACAGACAATGGAACTGAGTTTGTCAACAAACAACTTAGTGAATTCTATGAAAGCGTTGGAATCAGCCATCAAAGAAGTGTTCCACGAACCCCTCAACAGAACGGTGTAGTTGAAAGACGAAATCGTACTCTTGTTGAAGCTGCTAGAACAATGCTGATCTACTCAAAGGTTCCAATGTTTCTCTGGGCTGAAGCAATTGCCACTGCATGCTACACACAAAATCGCTCCCTGATTCACACCACTCATGGAAAAACTCCATACGAACTTGTCCACAACAGGAAACCTAATCTATCTTTCCTTCGTGTGTTTGGTGCATTGTGCTATCCAACTAATGAGGGTCAAGACTTGGGTAAACTTAGAGCTAAAGCTGACATTGGAATATTTGTAGGATATGCACCCAACAAAAAGGGATACCGAATCTACAACAAAAGAACCCGAAATATCATGGAAACAATTCACGTTACGTTTGATGAGCTGACCGGTCAAATGGCTCCTGGACACTCCAGCTCAGGACCCGCACTTCAAAACAGTCCTATTGGTTCATCTCTTGTTCCAAACTCCTCTCAAGAAACTCCATATGTACCTCCATCTGAAGATGATGTAAAGAAACTGTTTGATCCCATGTTTGATGAACTGTATGAGTCTACTACTAATGAGGTGCTGATCCCTACAACAGAGGATGCTCATATTCCAGTGAATGAAGTCAATTCATCAGTCTCTATATCTGTAAGTCAAGAAGCACCTGCTGCTGATCCTTCAGTCTCATCAACAAATCATCTCTCTTCAAATGTACATCATGGAAATGTTTCTGGCACCAATGATGAAGTTAATCCCTTTGCAACTCCTGAAGATGCTCCATTTGAAAACATATTCGCTACTCCTGTATCATCATCAGAACCATCTTCTTCAGGAGACATCGACTCAGCTACTTCAGTTCCTCAACAAATGCCACATGAACACCTCAGAAAATGGACTCACGATCATCCATTAGACAACATCATTGGAAATCCCTCTCGTCCTGTATCAACCCGGAAGCAACTCGCAACCGATGCCTTATGGTGCTTCTTCAACTCCGTACTATCTAAGATCGAACCAAAAGACGTTAAAACTGCCATGAATGAAGATAGCTGGTTCAATGCTATGCAAGATGAAATTCATGAGTTTGATCGTCTGGATGTATGGGAGTTAGTACCTGCTCCAGACTGTGCTATGATTATAGCTCTAAAATGGATCTTCAAAGTAAAACTTGATGAGCATGGTGATGTGTTGAAAAACAAGGCTCGATTGGTTGCTAAAGGATATCGTCAAGAGGAGGGTATAGACTTTGAAGAATCATTTGCTCCAGTTGCTCGAATCGAGGCAATCAGAATCTTTTTGGCTAATGCTGCAAGCAAGAACATGGTGGTATATCAGATGGATGTAAAGACGGCATTTCTGAACGGAGATCTTAAAGAAGTCGTCTACGTCAGCCAACCTGAAGGATTTGTAAATCAAGAGCATCCTACTCATGTTTATCGTTTGAAGAAGGCTCTTTACGGTTTAAAGCAAGCTCCAAGGGCTTGGTATGATACACTCTCAAAGTTTCTTCTTTCAACCGGATTCAGCAAAGGAGCAGTTGATCCTACATTGTTCACCAGGAAGTCAGGCAAACATTTAACTCATGTTCAAATTTATGTTGATGATATTATTTTTGCCTCGACTGACCCAATGGAATGTGATCGTTTTTCTAATGAAATGAGTTCAAAGTTTCAAATGTCAATGATGGGACAAATGTCATTTTTCCTGGGATTACAAATTTCACAAAGTCCCGGAGGCATTTTCATAAATCAATCTAAATATGCAACAGAGATTTTAAAGAAATTTGGATTTGATTCAAGTGACCCTGTTGACACCCCCATGATTGACCGAACCAAACTAGATGAGGACCTCTCAGGGATCATGATTGACCAAACGAAATATAGGAGTATGATTGGATCCCTGATGTATCTCACTGCTAGTAGACCAGACATTTTGTTCTCTGTGTGCATGTGTGCTAGATACCAGGCTAAGCCTACTAAAAAGCACCTTGAAGCAGTTAAACGGGTCTTTCGGTATCTCCAAGGAACCATCAATATGGGACTATGGTACCCGAAGGACACCGGTATGTCACTAACGGCCTATGCAGATGCTGATCATGCAGGTTGTCAAGATACACGTCGAAGTACGTCAGGAGGTGCTCAGTTTTTGGGTGATAAGCTTGTGAGCTGGTCTTCAAAGAAGCAAATGAGTACTTCTATTTCCTCTACAGAGGCTGAATACATAGCCATGTCATCTTGTTGTGCTCAAATCTTATGGATGAGATCTCAATTATCTGACTATGGCTTTGAATTCAACAAAATACCTCTGTACTGTGATAATAAAAGTGCTATTGCTCTCTCATGCAACAACGTTCAACACTCAAGAGCAAAGCATATCGACATTCGACATCATTTCATCAGGGAACAAGTGGAAAAAGGTGTGGTGGAACTATATTTTGTGAGGTCTGAATATCAGTTAGCAGACATCTTCACCAAAGCTCTTCCAAGAGAACGTTTTGAGTTTATTCTTCCACGTCTTGGTTTGAAAAGCCTTCAACCAGAAACTCTCAAACGTCTTCAGGAGGAAGACGAGGAGTAAAGGTCTATCTTCATCTATCTCATGTACATATATATTTGAAAAACAAAATACAAAAATATAAAACTTTCAAAATCCATAAAAAAAAAAAAAAAAAAATTTAAAAAAAATTCGAAAATTCTTCAAAAAAAAAAAAAAAAAAAAAAAAAAAAAAAAAAAAAAAAAAATTATTATTATTGTCATTTTTGTCATGTTTCTTCCGGTTCGATAATATCTACGGTCTTTGTGCTGTCATTCAAAGAATGACACGGGTCTTTAGATGTTGTTCGAATTCTTTAAAAAAAAAAAAAAAAAAAAAAAAAAAAAAAAAAATTTTTTGAGAGAAAGAGAAATGGTTTATTGTCATTTTCAGGCAATAACCCGCTTTTTAAAGAAAGAACAGAGCCATGTTTTACCATGTTTTCAAATTCCTATGCTCTGATTCTATAAACTCCTATCTGCTGAAAAACAAATGCTTTGCAAAATAACTCGGATTCTACTTTTGATAATCATCAGGACTTATATGTCAAAATCTCTATCTCTCAATCAACAACCTATGTCATTGATTGAGGGGGAGAATGATTTCAATTAAATTAAAAAGTTATTTGGCATTAAAATTGTTTTCAAAAGATATACATGCATGTTTTATAAATGGAGTTTAAAGTCTCAAAATCCGATCCGTATCAGTTAAAACACTTTCACAATCAAGTCACAATTCTCCTTAAAAGCTTTCAAAATCAATTTAAATCTATACGAGATCACAAATTACAAATGATTTGATAATTGTGATCGGGGGAGAATGTGTGATTTAAATTGGATTTAGACTGATAATTAGGTAAATGGTTATAATAGGATGTACATGCTATCCCGCCCACATGTGACAAACGATTTCAATTTTTTTAATGCACATGTTGAGGGGGAGCATCTATCTTAAAACCTTTGATTTAAAACGTGATCATTTATCCCAATGTGCAGGTTCCCTCTAGTATGTGCAAAACTCTTTTCAAACCTCGAGGCACATATTGTGGGGGAGCAAATTTATGGAAACCTCATCCTTCCCGGAATTGCTATATCTACTTGATTTGTTGAGGGAAGTGATGTTGATATCTTTTAGAAAATGGTAATCAAAAGAAGTTAATTCTTTCTCCTGCCTCCGTGTGCAAAACATTTTCAATACTTGATGCTCATGTTGAGGGGGAGTTCTTGTTCTAAAAATATCAAAAACAATTCAGGTACAAAAAGCTTTGATAATATATCACAAGTATCTGAATTGATTTTCAAATGGTTTTCAATTGGATCCATTGGCAGATGAACAATACCAAATAGACCGACCAACTTTACTTCATGTACGGTGATATAAGGATGATAAGGTTAGGTATGTGTTCCCATGATTCGCCAGTACCGGAGGGATCTACCCAGGGACAATCCACTAGTTAGTGTAGAAGTCCTTAGGTATGATGATAAAAGGAGAAAAGTGAGATATGGGAAGAGTGCAGACTAAGACTGAGCTAGTACTGGAATAAACCCAACAAGGTAATAGCTATGAAGTCTCGGTAAGCACTGAAGGGGTTGAAGAATTAAAAAGAATTGAATGAAAATAGGGTGAAAACAAATAGCCCTCCATTAATTCAACCTTAGGGCAGAAACCGGGTTCACTTCATATGCTACTGATGGTAACATCGGTATTGAAGACAAGACGTCATGGACCCAGTGACGCACTGCACTTCAACTTTCCAAACCACTCAAGTTCCTCTTAAAAGGGCTTGTTTCATTCTCACGGGGAACCGACATTATCTATCGACTTTCTCTTAGAGATGGTTGATATTGAAGAAGGAGACCCTCTCCCTAGTCTCCGTTATAGGATCCAAATATGCACAAATTGAGTCTAGAGCCACGAGATCATCAATAAATCTCATTAGGACACTTTTCAATGAAGACTCTCTGTTTCACACAATGTGGAAAGAGAGATTATATCTTGAGTCCTACGCATTATCCTTGTGGTATTGCCAGAACATCTGAGTGATGTGTTTACATATTCACAATGAAGATGGAAAGCCTTCTGGAGCCAACATCAAACAAGCTCCTGGTAGGTGGCATGTGAGATCTATTATATAGATCAACCATGTGACAACTGAACAGAAACAATGGGGCGATTCAATCTCTTGAATCAATCCTGGTTCAGGTTATGGATTGACGGATACCTTTGAAAAACCGGTCTTTGTGCTTAAAAACTCCTTTCTTTAGCACATCGACTGTGTACTTATTTTTCAAACCAAAAGGTATTTTTATGATTGATAATTGATTTTTCAATAAAACCTTCGTTGTATTGCAAAAACAATTTCTATTGAGCAATACACGATTGTTTTTCAAATCTCTTTTCTTCAATCAGTGGACTTAAAAGTCGCTGATTCACTCACTCCGTGTTGTCTTCTTTGAGACGTTCCGGTTTGAGAACAGCTAGAACAGCTGCGAAACCCTGTCAAGGAGATTCTTAGGAATCCTACCTGATCACAGGCAGTACTTGTACTGATCAACGGGGAACCGTGGGCCGTGTACCTCAATTCAACGAAAGTGATCAAAGACACTTTCGTGCGATTTGTTGCTAACTGTTGTATGCAGGTACGCCCGACGTTTGCAGCTGATCAGAATGAAGCGGTCAATCCACAGCCGCATGCTCACTTAACACATTCAACTCAAATGAAATCATGATGAGTGCATCAATGACTCTGATATTTTCACTCCATGCTTCTGCTACGCTGCTGCCAATATCGTGATTCAACAAATGCTTCCGTTACTCTGATGAGAAGATATCATGATCCAGAATGTGAGCATGTCGGTCCCAAAGTCACAACATCACAAAATACCAACACCACAAAGGATGTGTCAGAGATTGTTGATAGCCGATGATCTCAAATGATGGCTCAGAATTATTATCACGTGGATCAGTAAAAGACCTCCACTTGGAATAACCAAACATGCAATGTGAAGAATCAATGACTACGAACTCAAGAGCAAAGGACTACATCAAGAATACTAGATCACTTGTTAATGTTATATCTATTTGTATTCTTTGTAATTTTGATACATGTTTGAGGTGACCTCCCTTAGGGGGAGATTGTTAGGAATTAGAAATTCCAGGTATTAAAGAGTCGGTCACCTCAAGTATATGTAATCGTTAGAAAGCTCGTAGTCATAGGTCTTTTAAGTTAAGTAGTTATTTAGTTAAGTAACACCGTGGAGGACGGACGGGTCTTTACCCACTGTATGCCTGATCCACAGCCCGTAGTGTGGCGAATTATGTAAGACTATAAATACTCTCTACCTTCCAAGGTAGAGAGTTGGAGCTCATAATAATATCTTTCACTTTCTCTCACTAAGTTCCCTAAACCTCTAACTTTCTCTCTCTAGAATTCCATCTTATTCGCCACCTTGTGTTATGGTTTGATGTGTATATGAAAAGTTATATCTTACACTTAATGACTTGGCTTAGGGGACTAAAAACAACTGGACATTCAAGGGTAGTAGCTTGATCTCCGGTGGAAGCCTTTGCTGATAGGTTAGGACGAACTAACCAAATGTTGTCCTAGCAATTTAAACCCCCACTTGAATCAATTGGAAGTAGTTAGACGTGAACATAGCATGATAGGATGAATAACTAGGTTAGCACACTTTACCCCTATTGATCACAACTCTACTCTTTATTTGCTTTCTTTCATTTCTTGTTTTATTAGTTAATTAATTATTTCGATAATTAAAACCAGTGACACCTAGACTTAATTAGAATTCGCTCACATAGCTCTTGGGACGACCTTGGTTTTACCGATTACTACACTACACACGACCGGGTACACTCCCCGTGAGTGCATAAGGTGGACCATTGGTAAACGACACACTTATAAATATTAAAACCTGATCAATAAAACATGCATCAAGTTTTTGGCGCCGCTGCCGGGGAGTTATAATAGGATTTTTGTTAAGTCTTTTACTTTTTTTTTTAATTCTTGTTTTCTCACGATTTATTTTCAAGTTTCAGGTACCATGGAGGTTGTAAACATTAATGACCTCACTCTTGAGGAATATTTGGCATTGACAAGGGAAAAACAAGGGCTGGGGCTCGTTAGGCCGGCTATTGGAGCTAATGTCCGTTTCGAGATCAAAGAACCGTTTATGAGGGAGCTACGTGCTAACCCTTTCTCGGGAAACAGGATGAAGATGCTTATGAACACGTGGAGAATGTCTTGTACATCGCAAGCCTTTTCAACATACCTGGTGTTTCTCATGACACTGTTATGCTCCGAGTGTTCCCCATGACTCTTACTGGGGGAGCAAGAAGATGGATTGAAAGATTGCCCGCCGGGGCAGTCGATACATGGGCTCTCTTAAAGAAGCATTTCATTCAAAGTTATTGTCCTCCTTCGAAGATATCTAATCAGCTCATGGAGATCCATAACTTTAAACAAGAAGGGGATAAAACGTTGTATCAAGCTTGGGATAGATACAACGATCTTCTCTACAAGTGTCCCACTCATGACCTAAACAGCCAGCAAAAGGTCAACATCTTCTACAAAGGAATCAACGTGGCTACTAGACAAATGTTGGATTACCAAGGACCGATTCCAAGTATGACTTCCTACTCTCGTCATTGAAGCCATTCAAAATATGGCCGATCATTCTCAAAAGTGGCATGATGGAGGAAGCCAAAGAAGCCTAGGCGGAAATCTTGAAGGTATTGCTGCAATTACTAGCAAGCTTGAAAATCTTGGTCGGGACATGCTCAAGCTCAGGGAATGTGTTCATGCTATCCAAGTTGGATGTGAAAGCTGTGGAGGGGGGACATCTCACAAAGAATTGTCCTCTCATTGACGAAGATAGCAAGGTTGAAGAAGTTAAATATGGTGAAAATCGACCGTTTCAAGAGGATAATCGAAACGGTAATGGCTATTGTGGAGGACCTCCCCCATATTATAACCGTGGGACTTTCGGGGAAAGAAGAGCTAATTTGGATCAGCAAATACCTCGAAGACGTGACCAAAAGGCAGAAGGAGCAAGAAGAATGGCTTAAGAACTTTCAAGATAGCACAAACAAAAGCATTTTTGGTCATGATGAATCGCTAAAAAACTTGGAAACCATGATTGTCAAGCTTAGCGATAAGGTACAAAGAAGAAATGAAGAACAAAAAAACAAATCAATTGCATGCAAAGCCGTGTTCTCTGAAAAAGACAAATCCGACGATGGTTCTAGCATGGTTGAGAAAAATGATGTTGATGGTGCTGACAGAAGCCAGTTACGCCGTAACCCAACTTCAGAATTACGGCGTAACTGGGATACGTGGTCTGACAAATTTCTCGAATTGGATGAATCAAGAACACATGTTATTAACGGATGGTCCAGTGATACAAACTTGTGCCCTCAATCCCCATCCAAGAGGAAGAAACACTTGTGCAAAGCAACACCAGTGGATAATGGTGAGTGGTACGATCTATGGGCCTCGTGTAACCCTCATAACAAAATTTGCGACGGAGGAGATGATAAGGAGAGGGTTAAGAATAACAAATACATGTGGTCTGCATTTAATGATGATGAAAGGTTGGCAAAGTTCTCAATCGAATAAGAAGAGGAACCACCTATTAAGCACTGTTGCTATCCCATAATAATTACGGAAGACGATTCCACACGAGCATGGCCTACATGCAATCTTTTTCGTGAGTATTGCAACGGGGGTGGTAATATGGAGGGCGAAGAATGGACAAGCCCTCATGAGCTAGAAAGACATGATGTTAAGTTCGGAGATCTATCCTTTGATAATTGGTATTTGGTAAGATTCGGGTATGCTATCATTAATCCGAATCTACTAATGAAGCTAAAGCTCGATTATGAAGAACATTGTCTCCAAAGAGAGTCCGTGGATGAAAAACCAATCGAAGATGATACCTCCTGCAAGGATGTCCTATCAAGCAACACCAATGATAAAATAGCTCGGAAGCATTGGTATGAGAAGATAAAGACCGTCGGCAAAGTTGTTTGGGCATCTTGCAATCCGATTGATGACGAATGTAACCGGGGAAGTAGCATTGTAAGAGTTGGGGACGATGAGTTTTTATGGACCTCAACCAATGATGATAAGAGAACATAATTACCTTTGCTAGACAAGATCAAATATGGAAAGGTTAATGCTTCCACTAAGGAGAAGATTTGGAAAGGAAGTATGAGTGAAGAAGACCCGAGCGAAGAAATTCCCAACGATATAAGTGAAGTGATGGATGATGATATCAAAGATACAACGGGTGATGAGAAAGAAGAATGCAAGTGTGTGCTTGTGGAAGACTTACTAGATGATAAGTGGTTTAAGGGTACTGAGTCCGATGATGATGACATCGAGGGAATCATGGAATACCTTGAACTACAAGGTAAAGATGGGTTCACTGACCCCGATGATGAAGCATATGAACAAAGAAGGTGCAAAATTCTTGGTATTCCGTATAACAGGCCGCCACCAATCGTAGCTAAAAAATATGAATTTACAAGATACCACTTGGGGCCGGACAAAAAGTTTTGCAAAATTCTGAAGATTGAGACGAAAGAGTATCTCCACACCACCACTAATGTTGCTTGGGCCAGGCACAACTTGATGAAGGATATGGAGGAAGTTGGCCAAGTTCGAAGGCCACCGTAAAACCCATGGCTTTGAGTCTAACTTAAAGACTCGTTAATAAAGAAAAATGCTCTTTCAGGAGACAACCCGAATTATCCTTTGTATTTCTTTTATTTCTATTTTTGTTGGGTTTTGTGTTTTTAACCATTTTTGCAGGAATCGAAGAAGATTGCATCAATAACTTAAACGGAGACCTGACCTGTCCATTAGTTACGGCGTAACTCATCCCAATGATTACACCGTAACACATCACCAGTAGCGATTCTCTCCAGAGCATTACTAATTACGGCATAATCCCATGCCTTGGTTACGCCGTAGCTACCCTCCAGTAGCGAGTGCCATAATTACGGCGTAACTCCTTCAATGAGTTACGACGTAATTATCCTCTAGTTCAAATTCTTTCTTTAATAACATAATAATCTTGTATTAGTTTTTAAATAAAATTTGTGGGTATGTTCCCTGTAAGCCCTCACGAGACTACACTCGTCCACTTGGGACACCACGTGGTTTAAAAGGCTTGTTGCATACGCTAAATGCAACCGTGATTCCTACGAAAGTGAGTTACATTTCTTTTTCTTTTTGTTTTTGTTTTTCTTTTTAGAATTATGCTTGTTGGTAGTGTGATTTCAAGGAATGAAGTTTGCTCGTGGATGTTTAGCGAAGGCACGATTCTTTTCGTGGGCCTTCTTTCTTTTAGGAGCAAATTTCAGGGAAGTTCACGCTTTAATTCTACTTTCTTTTCACCTTTATTTAACGTTTAGTACAAAAGGGACTTTGTACATTTCAAGTGGGGGGACGGGGAGTAGAATTATCTCTTGAACTTTATTTTGCCCTTTTTTTCTAGTTTATTTTGAAAAATTATGCCATTTTTAAATTTTTGACATGTTTTTCTTAACCTAACTAGATTAGACCTCAGCCGAGCACATTATAACCCTTGATATTATATTGTGAGATTAGCCTTATCTGTTTCCAATTATTAACACAAATCCACCAAATTATAAGTGTGCCGGTAGCTTGTAAACTTTAGAACTTGGCCTTTGCATCATTTCGAGACCATAGACGAGGTATGTTGAGTTCGCTTAATGTATTTGGAATATTCAGTTTAAGAAGGCAATATTATAGGATTATCATCCAAACAGCCTATCCTTGTGTGTCTATCGATTAGTCACCTCGTCTTCTCGACCCCCATGTTAAACCCTTTTGTTGCACTCACCTTTAGTCCAAGATACCCCTAGATACACCCGTCTGAGCCATTCCTTTCATTTTGTTCACCCAATATATATTGTTTCGATACACCCATTCACCTTAGCCTACCGTGTAGTCTTAACTTGTGATCGGGAAGTCATTGTTTGCCTAAGTTCAAGGTTCAAGTAGAGAGGTTCGGAAATCACGCTTTCGTCAAAGACATATATTTGAAGATCATTGAAGACCCCCAATATTCTCATTATGTTCATCTCAAGTGGGGGGATGTTATGTTTAGTTATGATTCAAAAAAAATAAAAAATAATAAAAAACAGTTGTAGTTGTTTATTGTAAAGTGCAATGCTATAAGCACTATATTTGGAGCTCATCAAAGATTTAGTGTCGAGGAGGCCACATCGGTCACATTTGAAGAATGAAGTTGGTAATTATTGCGCCAACAGATGAAGAACAGGTAATGTGCCCATCATGACATCCGCTAATGGCACATCAACTTGGTATATCATGATCCTGTTTCTTAGCCTTGAAACTTGAACTTTGGATAAACGGTAAGCGGTGATGACTTGATTATAGGTTTAGACTATTTGCTTGATTATTTTCTACTTTACACAAATTATATCCCATGTCTTATCCTACCCTTTAGTCATGAAGCGTGTCTAGGTGATGAAGCTAGCAATCTTTGGTGTCTTGGCCATGGATTTGGTCATGTATCATTGATTTTGTCCACTTTGCCGTGACATGTTAGTAATGACAATTCACCCTTAACCCTTGTCGTGTCTACCCATATTGCATTCAAGAATTGTTTAGTCCTTAACTCTAGTGGTGGAGATTTGTGTAACCATCAAGCTTATAAATAGAATACATGCTATGACGGTGCTTTGAGTGATCACCCCGAAATTGACACTTAGATTAGTTGAGAGATTTTGAGTGTTTTATTCCCATTTCGTGAGGTGTTCGGCTTTGATTTATTCTAGCTTAAGGGATTTTTAAACTTTTATTTTCCAAGTAATGGGAGATATCTTTTTAGAAATATATCTAATAAGGTCTACTTGAGGGCAAATAGAGTTCAAGTGGGGGGATATTTGATAACATCAAATAGTCCTGAATATTTGATAACATCAAATTATCTTGAATATTAAGTGTCAATTTCCCCCGATAATGCTTGTAATTTATATCATTTATATGGATTTACGCTTGTTTTCCATTATATTTCACTTTCAGGTAAATTACGAGCATTGGAGCTAAAAAGACGCGGATTTAGAGAGTTTATTGAAGATTTATCATAGTATGCTCACTTTGAAGAAGTTACAACGTAACTCCTCTCTCACATTACGCCGTAAATAAAGCGTGGCTCAGAAAACCAACTTAACAGAAGATTACGGCGTAACTCTATCCAAGATTACGACGTAACCATATTAGGTTAAATGAGGTTCCGCGCCGCTACTAATTAAGCCGTAACTCATGCAACAACTACGGCGTAACCAAGATCTATTGAAGATACGGCGTAACTCCTTCCTGAGGTTACGCCATAACCAACATTATTAATGCAACTTACGAAGAATTGTATGTTACGGCGTAACTCTTTTAATAGTTACGCCGTAACCAGATCTGGCCTATAAATACCCCACGATTTCCAGCATTTCAAATCATCCCATTTCACACACAACAATCAGTGAACGTGAGAAGAAGTCGAAGGCAGATCTAGAGGAGCATACGGAGCTATCTCCAAGGGAGAAATCACTCCTCTACGATAAGCATTAGCTTTTTATATTTTCTTTACTTTCAATTCATGTATTTCGTAACATTAAACATTGAATTGATTGTTATAGTTAATATGAGCGGCTAAGCACCTCTTGGTGCTGGCCTAGTTATGATTCCTTAATTGTTTTGTTTGCATTTACATTGCTTCCGTATAATTATTTCTAATTGTATGCATGCATAGTTTATTGGTAGCTACCCTTGTTTCGGTAGTTTTGAATGGCGGTAGAGGCTAGTTGCTTAGGAGATATGACTAACTGACCCTAAGTGAGTAGACCAAGACGGGAAGGGTAAGATATGACCAACTGACGACCCTTTCTACTTGTGCGATTTAACCAACTGATCACCTACTATTTGGATGAACTTAAGAAGTAAGGGGTGAGTGTTTAAGTTGCTAGCGCCTATGCACTCACTATTATGAATCTAGCATGTAGCGGTACTTAATGACTTGGCTTAGGAGACCAGGAACAACTGGACTTATGAGAGGACACATGACTTCTCCAGTGGGACCTTTTGTTGATAGGTTAGGACGAATTGACCAAATGCTGTCCTAGCGACTTTGACCCCACCTAGAGTAATTAGAAGTAATTAGACGTAAACATTACTAGTTAGGATGAATAGCTAGGTTAGCACCATTCTCCTCTATTGATCACATCTTTCGCCTTTATTTGCTTTAGTAGTTAATTATATCGAAATCATATTAAAATCTGTGACACCTAGACTTAGTATAAATCCACACACATAGCTCTTGGGACGACTTCGGTTTTACCGAATACTACACTACACACGATCGGATACACTGCCCGTTAGCGCATTAGGGTAGACCATAGGTATAACGAGACTTATAAATATTAAAACTTGGTCAGTAAAACCTGCATCAATATTAAGTGTCAATTTCCCCCAATAATGCTCGTATTTTATATCATTTATATGTATCTACGCTTGTTTTCCTTTATATTTCACTTTCAGGTAAATTACGAGCATTTGAGCTAAAGAGACGCGGATTTGGAGATTTTATAAGAGATTTATGACAATATTCCCATTGTGAAGAAGCTACGGCGTAACTCCACTCTCACATTACGCCGTAGCTAATGCTTGACTCAGAAGGCCAATTCAGCAAAAGATTATGGCGTAACCCGCAACTAAGGATTACTCCGTAACCAATTAGGACAAAAGATGTTCCACGCCGCTATCAGCTACGCCGTAACTCCTTCCAATGATTACGGCGTTATCATGTCATTTGTAACCTGTATTGAAGATACGACGTAACTCATCCCATGTGTTACGCCGTAACCAGCTTTACGAGAGCATTATTATGGAAATATTTAGATTACGGCATAACTCTCAACTAATGTTACGCCATAACTAGATCTCGCCTATAAATACAAGCCCTAAATTCTGCATTTCACATCATTCACTCCACACCAAAAAGTAGAGAACGTGAGTAGGGGTCCAGAGGCAGATCTTGAAGAGCATACGGAGCCATCTCCAAGGGAGAAATCACCCCATAACGATAAGCATTAGCGATTATTTTTTCTTTTACTTTCGATTTATGTATTTCATTATGTAAAACATTGAATTGATTGTTTTTCTTAATCATTTCGGCTAATCACCTTTGGTGCTAGCCTAGTTATGATTCCTTAATTGTTGTGTTTACGTTTACATGATTTCGTATAATTGTTTCTAGTGTATGCATGAATAGTTCGTTGGTAGCTACCCTAGTTTCGGTAGTTTTGAATGGCGGTAGTGTCTAGTTGCTTAGGAGAATTGACCAACTGGCCCTAAGTAGGTAGACTGAGTGGGAAGGGTAAGAATTGACCAACTGACGACCTTTTTTCGCTTATGCGAATTGACCAAATGATCACCTGCCGTTTTGATGAACTTAAGAAGTTAGGTATGAGTGTCTAAGATGCTAGCGCCCGGGCACTCATTGTGACGAATCTTGCATGTAGCGGAACTTAATGACTTGGCCTAGGGGACTAAAAACACCTGGACTTTCAAGGGTAGTAGCTTGATCTCCGGTGGAAGCCTTTACTGATAGGTTAGGACGAACTGACCAAATGTTGTCCTAGTGACTTAAACCCCCACTTGAATTAATTGAAAGTAGTTAGATGTGAACATAGCATGATAGAATGAATAACTAGGTTAGCACACTTTACCCCTATTGATCACAACTCTACTCTTTATTTGCTTTCTTTCATTTCTTGTTTTATTAGTTAATTAATCATTTCGATAATTAAAAACCAGTGACACCTGGACTTAATTAGAATTCGCTCACGTAGCTCTTGGGACGACATCTGTTTTACCGATTACTACACTACACACGACCGGGTACACTGCCCGTGAGTGCAGTAGGTGGACTATAGGTAAACGAGACACTTATAAATATTAAAAACTGCATCAGTATAGTTCCTACATATCTTGAGTGTTTCAGTCTCCTCAGGTGTCTTAAATGATGTGAGACTTAAATGATCAAGTGTAATGAGTGAGGGTAGCTAATGATGTCTTTTTTGGAAAGAAATGGAGGGTTTTATGAACGCCAATGGGTGATCAAGGATATTAGGGTGTCAAGTGGAGTCAAATGATCCTAGAGACCAGATGATGATATAAGGAAAATTTAGAAAATTCCTTAAGAATTATAAGAAATGAGAAACTCGTTTTTAGACCATTTTAAGATCAAGATTACTAAAATAAATTTACTAAAATTGAGAAAAATATCAAAGTAAGTGTTTTAAGATGAGAGGAACAATGTGTGAACATTGGAGAGGAAAGATGTTGAGTTTTGAAGTAATGATAAAAAAAAAAATACTTTCAATGTGATCCTAAATCGTTCATGAGTGAGTGTGAGATCAACTAAGCTTAAGGATAGGTAAAGTGATTCTAATTACTTACAATGATGTTTAGGATTGAGATGTTTGAGAGTATGGAGCCCTAGGATGATTGGAACTGAGATTTTGTTGTCTGTTTACACAGTTCCCCCGGATCCCTTGTTTGAGGGATCCGACTAGTACAACTTGTGGGATCCGGCTCTGCAGACAAATATTGGAGTGTTTTGGATTATTCTTTCACTTGTAACAAGTTATACAATAACTTATTTTTTAAAAAGAACTTGTGGAATGAGATTTTGATTATATTTTTATTTGAATAGTCGTTTGGCTAAGGTGTTTTGAAGGAAAGGAAAATTGTCTATCGAATGATGGTAGATCAAGTCTTTAATAATTTGTTTATGTGATGACATCGCCGGTTTGACGAACTTACAAGTTTTAAGAGAATTAAAGAATACTATTCCCGATAATGTGTTAAAGTAGTGAAGAGAAACTTTTTAGAAACTTGCAACTTTGATGTTAAATGCTTAATTTGTGTACACATATTATATGCATGGTTTTTATGAAAGAGAAACACATATCATCATTTTAATCACATATGATTACTACATGTAAACAACAATTAGTTGTAGGTAAGATAGCATACTTTTTCTCTATTCTCTTTTTGTGGTTTGTAGAAATCATAGATCCGAAATACTTCATGAGCTTTTAAAGTAATCCTTTGTACTTTATGACAGTAGGTTGTGATGATTCTTGGGTTCTTCCTTTTATGTTGACTTCATTTTTCTTTGGAAGGAACGAAGTCTTTAGAAGAATCCTAGCATGAAGATTTCTTAAGAGAAGTGTTAGAATGACCTATCACTATCCAACATTTTGTTAAAAATAAAAAGTATTTCTAAAACATGAGCTTTTGTTTTAAGAAATTTCCTTCTTTGTAGTTTTCAAACATACACGGATCGTATCAAGTTTTTAAAGTACAATATACTCTAAGAAACTTGGTGACGAAGCTCTTATGCCAAATGTGGGAAACTAGAAGGGGGTTGAATAATTTTACCGATTAAAATTTTGTTTTAAACTATTTAGATCGACTTATGTCAATCTATTTAATATGTGTGTTGGATAATAATAAATAAGCATATAAGTAAGTAATGAAAAAGATAAAGAGTAAGGAACACAAAACCACATCACGAGTATTTATAGTGGTTCGGTTACAAGGACACCTTCCGTGCCCTACTCCACTCCCCGAGAACTCCACTCGAGAGTTCGTAAGCACTACACAACACAAACTCCTTAATGTGGCGGATAAGCCTTCACAACGTCGCCTACTCTTTATCCAGTACAAGGCTAGACACCGAGTTCTTACACGAGGTAGAACCAAACCTATCACAACGTCGCCTACACTTTATCCGGTACAAGGCTAGATACCGAGTTCCATTACAAAGGAGGAACCACTACCCAACACTACACCACTACACAACTACCCAAAGGAGACACACTCCTTGTTACAACACTAGAAGGACATCAACATCCTTTAACCCAAACTATCTAACTTGTACATCAATGCACCATATCGATTTTATACCTTTGGCACCTTTCACTAATGCCTTCAACACGACCCTTCGTCACCTTTCACTAATGCCTTCAACACAACACTTCTACGGAGGGAGGAAAGAAATATCAATAAGATGCACTTCAATGGTCTTGATGATGACGAAGCTTAGCAACTCATGACTTGAGCTTGCACGTCTTAAAGAGGTGGTGATCTCGCCTTTAAGAGGAACCTGGAGAATCACACAAACATAAAAACACATAGAATGATCCTTTGGATCAGTGGTTAGAGATGTTAGAATACTGGGAGAAAGTATATGTCAAGTGGTAGTGAGCAAGAGAGAAATGACTCACTATTTATAAACAAAACTTGTCTACTGTCCCACAGTTCCCACGGATCCCTCCCCAGAGGGATCCGGCTAGTGCAAAACCAGGGATCCGGCTACTGGGTCAGTTTAGTCCGGATTTCGGGTTGCAAATCGGGTTATGGGTTATGGGTTATGAACCATGGGTTATGGGTAATGGATTATGGATACCCAAAAAGATGCAATATGCCTAGTCATTGGGTTATGGATCTTGGGTCATGGGTCATGGCCTTTGGGTTATGGATCATGGATATCACCAAACATGACTTCATGCATGATGTCATGCAATGGGTCATGGATTATGGATCATGTTCCATGAGTATGAGTTATGGACTTTGGTTTTTACCCAACAACATTCATTGTACCTAGTCAACGGATCATAGGTTATGGGTCATGGGTCATGGACTTTGATTTTTACCCATTACAATATATACAAAGTATATATACATTTCTATATTATGTAAACACTAGTTGTTATACATAGGCATTTCTATAAGATGTAAACAATATTACTTGTTAGTGTTCATATAAAAATGTCTTTGGTTTTATATAACTTATTTACTAAATATGTTTTGATATAGTTTTAATATGTTTAGTAAAAGTGTGTTAATAAATATTGGCTCAAACCTTTTACGTATTTTATTTGTTTCGTTAAAATGATTTTACGTTTGTTATCGACAAAACATTAGAATATCGTAAAATATAAATAAACGTTTTTATGGCTTATTTGTATTAACATTATGTATTTTAGCAACACATGGTTTAAAAGAGGTTTGAAAATACAGTTGTCGTCACCCATAGCGTACTCACGCTTTTATAAAATCCTAGATTAGTTTGTTTATAAGAAAATTGGATGGTGGTTTTGCTATGGTTTTGAACTACATGATACACATCTTGGAGTGTCTCAAAAGCAATTGTATATCTTTTCACTTCATGATGCATATCGGTATCCGTGAAACTTTTGAAATTATTAGATAACTAAAAGAACCTTAATACATGCAGTTTGATCTTTGCAAGTGTTCATACGTCCAATACATGCGTCTTTCCATAAATGCGCTTTAGCTTGAGTGAACCGATTTTTGGTCAAATGAGCCCAAGATGACTCGTGCAACTGAATATGAAACGCAACACAAAAGGCAAGAGCTAATATAGAAGGTATTGTTTTTCCACATCTTCTTAAGAAAATAAAGAACAACTAATAAATAAGTGAACATTCCATTTCTAACTCACAACGTTAAAGTCATAGAGAGGAAACTACTTGGCATAATAATAACTTTTTTGACAAATTAAGATGAAATTAGTAATTCGGTAATTCCTATAAGACCTTCAAACATTAATCTTTTCATGTCCATGTAAACCTCATGATGCCAAAACAACACAACTCACAAACACCCCTTATTACTTGGTACATGAGCAGCACGTAGAAAAATAAAGTTTTTCCTAACACCTTTTTATCAGTTTAACTTAATTCACCTTAGGTACAACCTATTCATGTTTGTAAGAGATCAAAGTCCTTCAAGTTCTATAAAGAAACTAATAAGATTTAAAAACCTAATACCTAAATAAAACACTTTATTAAGATAATGTCTCGGATTGCTTATCGAAAATCGAATATCTTGATTAAGATATATCCTATTAATTAAACTGCCTAAAAATCAAAATGAACTACTTTGCATTCTTCTTTCTTTAGACTTTCTCATTTTTTGACTTGTTGTGTTTGTAATCTTATTGATTCGGTTTTCAATGTCTTCTGACTCAACTTTGGCTTTCTTTGAGATGTTAGATATTCTCATCTTGAATGTTTTTTCTTTTAGTCCCATATTCTTCCAAAGATACAATTAAAATACACTCCATGAGTACTTACCCACAGTTGTAAACAACATTGTGAATCACATTCACTCCGCTTCTCTCATCCATAACTGGTACAAAACATTCATCCATAACAGATAACCCAACAACCAATTTGGAATTGCATAAAACCTTTAAAGGATCATTGAGTGTAGAATCTTGGCTAAGATCATAATGCTTAAGTAGTCATTTAATATCCATCTTTAAGTTCAAATTTGACACCGTTATATGTCTGTTGTTGCTCATAGAGCTATAAAAACACAACGTCTTAGATATACATATTTTCATGTAAGGAATGCAACTGGTTACCTTTGGTCTTGGTCAATAATGGACTAAAAGTTTAAAACATATGCTTTATTAATACCTGAACCAGCGTGCAATGCATAAGTTTAATCTGTGCATTCTTCAATAATGCCGCAGAGCGTTGTTCTTTTTGGAAAATCCACAATATACGCATCCTGCAACTAACGGCAGCAAGGCAACTACTCCCATGAATGTAGCAATTTATAATAAGATGGCGCAATATATGACCTACATTCAAAGATCAAACAAAATGAGTCATTCAGACATCGAATCACAACAACGATTACTATTAAAAGAAATAAAATCAGTTTAATACGAAATACGCAGCAACATCAACAAGAGAATTTGTCGTTCCTATATTATGTTCTTAGTAGAGAAGAGGAAAAAAAAAAAAAAAAAAAAAAAAATACCCTTAATAGTCAAAATCATTTCGAAGAATACCATAGGAATCTTCCTGTTTAACAAGCTCCATACCTTATACACCAAAAGCTAAACACCAATAATCAACCCCTTATAATCTCTTACCATATTATTCAAATATCAAATGAACCATCTTTACCATTTAAGAAGTATAATACAAAAACAGGTAAAGTTTATCAAGAAAGTACAAAAAAAATCCAAGAAAGTACCTCAACAGTTTTTTTGTTCGAAGCACAAATGGGTCCAAAAGAGCCCCAATTTTGACCCAGATAAGAATTAGTTAAAGATCTTAAAAACCTATTCGAGAAGGGGTGTAAAAGTTGGAAAGAGGATGAGCCGCCATTGGAAGACGGTGGATAAATCCTCTTTTGAGTTGTGTTTGCAGCCTCCTAAACACCATTAACCCAGGGGCGGAGCTATTAAGGGACCGGGAAGGGTCCCGGCCCCCCTAGGCCTAAGCCCGTTAGTGTATTTTTTCGCGATTTCATGTGTATTTCCGGAAAAAAATACATTTCGGCCCTCCCATTTAATGTATTTCCCAAAAAAAATTGTTTCGGCCCTCCCACGGAAAATTTTCTAGCTCCGCCATTGATTAACCCCTATTTCAAAGCAAAAATTAACAGTAATAACAGTAATAATAATCACAACCCCTGAGCGTTGAATCAAAATGACCATCAAGTTTTTACCACCCCATTTGTTAAATTAACTGAACAACAAACCACTTAAGATTTTTTGCTAAAAAGTTCCCTTTTGTCTAATAATCGCAAACAAACATACATGCGGTTAAAAATCGTTTCCGATCTTGTTCGATTCTTGTAATTATTGATTCTGTATTATAATCGGGTTTGAGGCCATGATTTTTTAGATGATATGAGATGGAGAAGATGATCTCATTATTTTGATATGAGAGAGAGGTTGCGAGAAGCTCCAAGAATGGGGGAGAGGGGATGTTATTTTTGTCAGAGAAATGGTTTAATATTAATGTAGTAAGAGGCTGAATGCAATAGGTCGATCGAGTAGTCGATCGAGGAGTGACCGACGATCGATTCAAGTCGATCGCTTGTTGTGGGTGATACTCGATCGCCTAATAAAAAACTAAGATGGTCGTGTGCTCGATCGATAGAAAGAAACGAATAACAACAAAAATGCTCATTTTTTTATTTGAGATGGTCGTTTGCATCTTGGGTACCACACGTCTTGTGATTTGGTTTGCGTGTTGAGAAGAAGATTTGTGTAGAAATGATATAACTTTGCATGAACAGAAGAAGACTTGTGTTGAGAAGAAGACTTGTGTAATACAAATTAAACACGTTTAAGGCTGGCAATTCTGACACGAAACCTGTTAACACGACACGACACGACCTGGTCTTAACAGGTTCGTGTTTGACCTTTAACAGGTTTCGTGTCTTAACAGGTCTGACATGTTAAGACCTGTTAACATAACAGGTCTTAACAGGTCTGTTAAAATTAAAATTAAAATATATATATAAGCCTTGAAATTACAACAAACCCTACTCATTTACCCACTCACTTAAAAATCCGCCTCCCCCTTCCCTCTCAATCTCATCTCTCGACTCTCATGTGCAGAACTGAAGACCCACACCCAGGTAAAATTAGCTTCTATACATAATTACATATATCGATTTCGTTCAACAATCAATTGATTCGACCCCGATTCATTCAATACCGACTGATTCGACCCCGATTCTTTAATAACTTCATCTTTAATTACATTATATCGACTGATTCGTTAATAACTTCATCTTTAATTACATTATATCGATTGTTTGATTTCTTAATTAAAATGCTACTCTTGTTGGTTATTTGTTGTAATTAAACTGAAGATATAAGGCGTGTTTGGATTTGGTATGATACTTGGCCGATTAATTGTCTTTTCTTATATGGTTTGTGTCTTAACAGGTTCGTGTGACCTGTTATGCCAGCTCTAAACACGTTGCATGAAGAAGTGAAAAAACAAGTGTATAGACAAATGAAACACAAATGAAACACGTATAGATATATATAGTAGAGTCATGCAAATATAGTTGAGTCATGCAAATCATGTACGAAAAAAAAATTGTGAACTTGGTCGCATTACTGGGGCACCTAATCGCCTGAAGGTCACTGGAGAGAGAAAGCTGATGTGGCAATGAAAAGTAAGGGGATTGAATCCCCTTACTGAGGTCAGCCTTAAAGACTTTTTTCATTAATGACAATTAATATTGCATTAACTTCTATCTTTCTAAAAGTTATTTTGTAAATCTTTTTCAATGCACAAAAGCTATTCAAAAGCTTTTTCATATTAAGTCTCATTTAATAAGGGGTGTAAAAACGTGCCTTTATTTAATGAAAAAAGCTTGTGTCAGTTTTGTCAAAAACTTGACATGCACCAAATCATTCTTTAAAAAGCCTTTAGTAAAGCTTTTCTTACAATGCATCAAGTCATTCACATAACTTTTCTAAATAGTAAAAAATCTTTGGTAAAACTTGCATTGCAGATGCTCTAACGAGGATGAATAGTTGAAAACAATGCTTTCGCACTGTAGCAATTGTCACACATTATTTTTTCAACCAATAGCAATATCACAACACAATTAGGACATCCAATAAGAGTGTGACAAACCCAAAAAGTACTTAACGGAGTTACTTAACGGGAACAAACTTCTCCCCACTTTTAGTATATAGTATAATTCAATAAATCAGCTACAATTCGTATGTTTTAGTTATTTGGTGTAGTTTAAGAACGTTCGGCTAATTTCGCTAAATACTTTACCTTTTAAAATATTTTGTATTTAATATTTTAAAAAAAAAATACTTTGACATAAATAAATTAATTTAATTGTTACATTAACTATCGACCACGCATGTGATCGCTAAGTAATTAAACCTTTAAAATATTTTGTATTTAATCTTTTTTATACTTTTTTAAACAAAAAAGCGTAATAATTAAGTGACCACATATATGGCCGCGAATTAATTTACACATTAAAAAAAAATCTATAATTTTTTTTAGTGTTTTTAAATAACAAAAAGAATTTAACATAAAATCAAATGATTTTTAATAAATATGTTAAAGTAGCGACCACAACTCTGATCGCGAAGTATTTTACACCATAGAAATCCTTTTATCCGAACTTTCTTTGATTTATTTTTAACAAATAAAAGTGAAAAACATGTAACGACCACATTTTTGGTAGCCAAGTCTGTGAATCCTATGATCGATAGTTTGACGAAAAGCTGCGTTGAAAATGTAGGCCCCATGCCCTTATTTAGCCACCACGTTTATGGTCGCCAAAATATTTCGACGCAAAAGATTGAAACCGTAGTAGTGAAAACCAATGTTGCAAAAATCGTGAATCGGTAGTCGGGCGGTCGACCACCCTGCAGCGAGTAATCGGTCAAGTCGAGATTAATCGGTGATTAATCGGATTGGCATTTCTTGCAATTTTTTGGTATTTTCAAGACCAAACTAAAAATCTTAACCGATTCTAAGCCTGCTATGTTCCAAAATCTCAATAAAAAACTCCAATTCTTATTATGATGCCCATTTTGCGTTATAAGTGAAATATACGATCCCCAAATTAAGTAGAATACCTAAATTATTGTATTTTTAAGATGACCAATTTGCTCGATTCGGCCAATTTTTTACCGATTCGGCCGATTAATCGACCGATTCAGCCGATTTTTTGACTGCTTAGTGTCGATTTTTTTTCTAGGCCGATTTTTCGACCGATTTTTAAAAATCGACAAGGTACTCAACCGATTAACGATTAATCGGCCGAGTTGACCGATTTTTGCAACATTGGTGAAAACCACCAAACACTGACAATTGGTAAACCGTTACCCACATGTAAATATAACATTTTCATATGAATTAATGATTACCAGTGTCCATTTGATGTCAAATAACACATTCTTAGTCGCATTAAAACACTTCTGAGCCAAACTGATCTTGCAGGCGAACTGAACCAAACTTGCACCCTATAACAACCCGTAAAATTTCAGATTATTATAATAATATTTATTACGTCAGAAAATGCAAATCGGTTATTTTCTGACAGATGTCAATATTTAGATTTAAAAACGAGAGGTCATCTTGTTTCTTTAAAAATAAGACATCGCACGCACGATACTTGTCCACTAAGTATCTGTATAATAAATGTGAAATTTATTATTGTCCAAGTTAAAATTTAAGCATACATAAGCTTAATCCATTGTTTCGAGAAGTTATTCCGCATACTGCAGCGCAGTAGCAAACAAGACTAAAAATAAATAATGAGATAAGTGAAATATATACATTTTATCATTCAATGATAATTTACGGAAGAAAACGAGATGTTATCTCGTGAATTTAGGAAGTCATGGCACCGCACGCATACCGACACCAAATAAGTAACGACAAACAGTTATAGTCCAATTTCAACGTAAAAAGAATGTCATATTATTACATTTAAGAAACCGTTTCCGAAAATATAATTTCTATATTTCTCGGGTACCGGGAAGGTATGTTTACTTGAGGATTCGACAAAACACGGGGTACCATTTATACATTATTATCAATAAAAACAAAATACAAAACACTACCCTTAGCCGCCCACTTATTTACTTCTTTTTCTTCTTCACCTTTCCCTTTTCTCGCTTCTATCCAAAACCAGGAAACCAAAAAGTTCCATGTTCCCTTTCCTCTCCAATCTTCAACCATGATCCATGATAACGCTACACGCGTCATTCGGGGTCAAGGAAACTTCCTTTTCTTCGAGCAAGTTTTATAACACCCTAGGCAGTGAACCTAATCGTTGTAGTGTAGTAATTAGGGTAAGCCACGGGTATTGATATCGTTCTCTAGGGGAATAGGAATGCTAGTGAGAAGTTACTACGCTAAGGTTGAGGTTGAGGAAGATTATTTTTTTATCTTTTTATGTTTTTTAGAAATTGAAAAGGTACGAATCTCGGGTATTGGATTTGGGGGGTTGGTATTGCTACCGATTACTCTACTATTATCTAATTATCTAAGCTAAGGTTGTGATAGTCTATGTCTAATTGATGTGTACTCGTATGATAGTTTAAAGATGTGTTTACTTAGGTTTTACTACTCCTTAATTATCTCCTATTGATGGTTGATTTGTCACGTCCTTATTCCTAGTTGCGTTGTGATTCTAAGGCTATAGGGCGTGCTTATTTCCCTAACTCTTTGAATTTACCAAAGGGTCTTGTTTACAAATCCTCTAGTGATTTATAGACGCCTACTCTACGGTTGTCCTTGAATACTTTATCCTACAATTACCTAGATAATTATATTCTAAAGTTCACAAAGAAAAGTCAAGCATTAAGTACACAACGAATAATCTAGCGCACTCTAGATCATTAGTCAACTAAGATAAGTATCAACCAATCAATATTCAATAATTAAGTTTCATATTCCCTAAGCAAACACACAAATAAATTAGCCGGACATGGAGAACATGCAAGCATACACACAAATAATCAAAGACATAATTAAATTAATGAAGTAAATACTTATCTTGATGTATAATAGGGTTTAGAACCCTAAAATACTGCACAAGAAAGCCTTGGTTCGGTTTTAGGTTTTTACTCCAAAAGACTACACCCAAAAACTGAAAAATTCGGATTCTATATATAAGATTACATCTGCGACGGCGTCACCTTATGTTTCGTGACGCCATCGTGTCGCCGTCATTAGGGTTTCGTCTTGGCCACGTAAACCTTGCGACGGCGTCACCTTATGACTGTGACGCCGTCCCCTTCAGCTCTGACGCCGTCTTGGCTGCATCTAGGCCGTCTGAGTAACGACGGCCTACTCCTTTAGAACCTGACGTCGTCCCTTGAAAACATGCAATTTTTCTTCTGAGCCGTCGCAAAATTCCTTCCCGACGGCGTCGCAGATATGCAGTGACGCCGTCGCCTTATGTTTCAGCAGCTTTGAGTGTCTCGATTCTGACTTTGGCCATTTTCTTCGTATATTCGCGCCTTTTCGTCCAAATAAGCATCATTCCAGCATTTTGCCTTCAAGAGACCTAAAAAGTGAAAAGGAACGATATTAAGCAATAACGGATACAAAAGTGATCGAATAAGGGCTTAAATGACCCCTCAAAAAGGTACCTTTTAAAACCTTATCAAATATCCCTACACTTGGTATTTGCTTGTCCTCAAGCAAATGTGCTTTTAGCCAATTAATTTATAAGTTAGGGGTCATGAAGCATCCATTCAAAACGGTCCACAACACATATAAACCCCGCAAAAGTCATAACAAGCACGGAAATTACATACTAGCACCTCACATGGGGTGTTTGGATACTCACATCTCTCTCGGGTGTATATATGAAATATAACAAATCGGAAATGGAAGATAAACACTCATTAACCGGTCCTAGTACATAGATTACCATAGGCTTGAGAATAGATCAAACCTCCGTCGCTTTGGCGTAAGCACCTAGGAAAGACTATCAAAGAGGTCTTTTAAAGGGTTGTAATGTTAGGCTTACGGTAGGGAAATGAAGGGTTTGGTGGGATAGGCTATTTAGTGGTGGATAGTCAAAAATCTCTATGTTGCAAGTATACGAAGAATGGCGTTGCTAAGCCAAGACTCAACACTCTAAAACTCTAGGCAACGAAAATAAACAAACATAATTTAAAAGATAGATGTAGGATGGTAGCCCGTATGTTTTTTTTTTTTTTTTTTTTTTTTTTTTTTTTTTTTTTTTTTTTGCATACACTTTTACTCTACCATCCTCTACGGTACATCAAAATGATAGGGATTTATAGACACATCCCTACACTTGAGTTTTTATTACTCTAACACTAATTTGACCCGAATTGAAAAGATCAAAACACTTGGAGTACATTATTATGCAAACAAAGGGAATTTGAGTTTAACGTTCTCTTCCCTATGTTTCATAAACTTTAACTTTTCCCATGAATCCCAATCATCCCAAAACTGTATACAAAGGATATGACTCGACTTAGCAACTCATGCAAGCAACCAGATAATTGAACTATGGGTTTTGGGTGATAACATAAATTTGCACTAAAAGTGAGTGCAATAAAGGGTAGGCTAAGGCGATTTGGGTGTATATTTGGGGGTGGGGTGTAAAAAATGCTCTTCATTGATATTCCGGAAAAACCGAAACATCACGAGAACCGCGAAAGGGATAGGCTCTGAGGGGTTAACTAGGGGTATCGTGTACTAAAGATGAGTACAACGCAAAGGGTGTGGGGGAATTACTCAACCGAGGTGGAAGAAGTAATTATATTACAGGTATCAAACAAGGGTTTATCCTAATGCCTCTTATCATTTAGTTATTCCTAACTACACAAGTGTAGTCTCACTAGCGATCTCGGAATGCATCACAAAACAAGTTCTAGAATCTAATATACTACCGGTTCACACTCTAAGCATTAAAGATGAATGCTTTAATTCCTACTAATCTAATGGCGATCCTCACATTTTGGGTGGAATTTAGGTGGTAAAGGGTTTTTTGTGCTAGTCATGCAACTTCCTATCCATGAGACGCTTTTGTTAAGACTAATGGCCCACTCTTATACGTCATGAAAAAATTTTAAATTTGGCTAAAATTACCCTAACCTACATTTTTTCATGGTTTATTACACAAATACACTTGGACAAAGCAAATAGTCAAGGATAAGCATAGTTTCAAAGTTCCCGTTTTATTTTCCCTCCCTACACTTAAACTGAACATTGTCCCCAATGTTCCTCGAAAGTATCAAAGTTATGATAATAGAAGGTAATTAAAAACGAAAGAAACTAATACTCCCCTGATTAGCTCGGTAGGATCCGTAAAAAGTGGTGGTTAAATCTTTTCCAAGAAGAGTTTTTGCGTGAAAGGCTCCTTCCAAACTTGTGTAACTTCTTCTTGATAAACTAAACCTGCACACTAGAAGAAAACAAACGAAACCTTCGCGTAAAATCGGCGGTAATAATATACATAAGACTCGATTTAAACTAGGATATAATGCTTGTGGAATGGATGTTTACAGAATTTGTTTTGAAAGTTAAGATCTGGAAAATTCCAAAATTTTACAAGTAGCTCAGAAAACGAGAAAAAATAAGCTGATGTTTTTATTCCTTCCTGACGCCGTCAGGTTGCAATCCTGACGCCGTCAGGTTATCCTGACAAAAACTGGTCTGCGATTTTCTGGAAAAAATTCTGGAAAATTTACATCTTTAGAATCTGGAAAAACTTCTGCAAAAACATCCATTATGACTCGATACAAGCATTTGACTCGAACAAACAAACATATATATCTTTTAGTTAATTGTTATTCTCATGTTTACGTTTCTTATGAAAACGTGTGTAATCCTCCCTACACTTATCCTTTATGTAAAATACCTTTTTATGTAATTAAGACGAGGTTAAAAACAAAATAAAGCATTTTTACAAATTCAAACATGAGGACAAACAATTAATAAAAGATATATGACACTAACAAGCAAACAATTAAGCATGGGTTGCCTCCCACGAAGCGCTTTTCTTTATTTAAGAGTCTTGTAGCTAGACTCGTAGTCCTACTCCTACGTTTTTGCATCACCGCCCTCTTGACTGTCTCTATCGGGGGGTTCCATGTTGTAGAAGTGTCCCATAATACTCCTTTCTACGAGTTCACCCTCTCCCCACTCGGTCCTATATTCCGGTCCTAAATTCAAACAATCTTTATAGAACCCGAAAAGCTTAGCCATAACATAATCTACTCCCTTTTCCCTATCCTTATCATTCCTGTAATAGACCGACAGTTTAAGTTCTTTTTCATCATTGGAGAGTGATGAAAACTTCTCAATCTTAAACGGCATTTGGTAGGCTACGTCGTCGGTCTCATCCTTGAATCGCACTACTCCTAACGATGGGTCATAGGTCATCCCGGTGCTTTCTACGAAAGGTTTTCCTAGAATAACGTGGGACAAGCTAGGGTCTATCGCCGTGCTAATATCTTCCACAATTATGAAGTCCGTAGGGAATGTGAAACTACCTACATAGACGGGCAATCCCTTAACTCTACCAAGAAAATTACACTTATCACTAGGATTATCGAGGTCTTGCCTAGTTGGGATAGGCTTCTTCATTATCCAATTGTAATAGGTGCTAGTCATTATGTTAATTGGGGATTTATGATCAATGTAAGCCTTTGCCATAAAAAGATGTCCTATGCAACATGGTATGTTAAGATTCCAAGGGTTCCCAAACTTGATTCTAGGGCTTTTCCTAACATACATGTGACGGAGGTCACGCACTAAGTGAGGGTGGCGGGATAATTCTTCTTCCGTAGGAAATTTGTTGAAATAGTCATTGTCTACTTCATCTTCTTCCTCGGGTGTTTCATCATCAACAAATGTTTGGTCTTCTTCGTCATCGGTTTCATCCGGTTCCACTAAGGCGATGGCATTGATGAATTGGACGTACTTAATAAGCTTGCTTGGATCCTTAATTTCTACACCTGGAGGCTCGGGAGTCGAGATAGCACTAACCTTCTTATCACTATTTATGGCTTTCAACAGGTTGTCTATCTTCCTATCCATCTCGGCTTGTTGATGGTTAAAGCGGTCCGAGAGCTTAGCCATTTGGGTTTCTTGGGACGCAACTATGTTTTGCAACATCCCTTCGATACTCTGTTGGTTAGGACCGTTAGGTGGGGGCCACGAAAAATCATTGGAGGTGAATTCTTTGGTTTGTCCCCAGTAAAAGTCGGGCTTGTTTTTCCATGCCTCCCGGGTTTCATTGAAATTCCTAGGTCCGGGCGTTGTAGGGAATCTTCCTCCCGTTCCATTATTACGCGAGGATGCGTAATCAACGGAAGCATGTTCGGGGGATAGGGTGCTAGTGCGCGTGTTATGAGGATCACAAAACGGCTCGCACGAAGAGGAAACTTTGTTTATATGGCGCGAGGACTTAGGATTCTCGTAGGAATTCATGAGGAATTTGACTTGATCTTCAAGTTCGATCATCCTACGGTCGGGAGGAGGCAAGGAGATTGCCTTGACGGTTTTGGGAAGTTCACGGGGGTCATCCCAACTTTCGTTGTCATAGAGGGCAAGGTCCTCTATTATTTCCCATGATTCTTCCGCGGTGAGATCACTAAGTTTTCCACCGGCCGCTTGGTCAATGGATCGCTTAGTGGGAAAGTTGACATGATCATAAAAGATTTGGACTTGGAGCCAAAGATCAATGCCGTGATGAGGGACTTTATGAAGTAAGTCCTTGAATCGGGTCCATGCTTCGTAGAGAGATTCACCTTGACGTTGTTGGAACATCAAGATGTCATTCCTAAGCTTAGTGGTTCTCCCCGGTGGGAAAAATTGAGCAAGGAAGCGAGAAGTAAGATCATCCCAACTTGAGATGGAGCCGGCGGGAAGTCGCTCAAGCCAATTACTAGCTTGGTCCCGTAGAGAGAATTGGAAGAGACGCAAGCGCGTGGTCTCCCGAGTAGTAGCATCAAGGTCGATGGAATCGACAATTTTGAGGAAATCCCTCAGATGCTGATTTGGATCTTCGGAACGAAGTCCATGGAATGCACATCCGTTTTGCACCAACCGGATGGTGTCGGATCGCAAGGCCGTAGTTTGGGCTTGGTCGGGAAGCTCAATGGTGTTCCTATAACCTAGGTGGTTTGGTCTCGAGTACTCACCAAGAGTACGGGCTCTTGGCGGGTCGTTTGGTGGTGGGTTGATGAGTGGTGGTTGGTTGTCACCTTCCATGGTGAAAAGTGATGGGTGTTACGAACAAAGGTCACGAAGAAGGGGGATAGACTAAGAGAAAGCTAAAAAATGAGAAAAAAATTTACTTGATAGGAATCAAGCAAAGAAACCTAAACGAGGTGGACTACTAACTATCTATTCTATTCCCCGGCAGCGGCGCCAAAAACTTGATAACGCTACACGCGTCATTCGGGGTCAAGGAAACTTCCTTTTCTTCGAGCAAGTTTTATAACACCCTAGGCAGTGAACCTAATCGTTGTAGTGTAGTAATTAAGGTAAGCCACGGGTATTGATATCGTTCTCTAGGGGAATAGGAATGCTAGTGAGAAGTTACTACGCTAAGGTTGAGGTTGAGGAAGATTATTTTTTTATCTTTTTATGTTTTTTAGAAATTGAAAAGGTACGAATCTCGGGTATTGGATTTGGGGGGTTGGTATTGCTACCGATTACTCTACTATTATCTAATTATCTAAGCTAAGGTTGTGATAGTCTATGTCTAATTGATGTGTACTCGTATGATAGTTTAAAGATGTGTTTACTTAGGTTTTACTACTCCTTAATTATCTCCTATTGATGGTTGATTTGTCACGTCCTTATTCCTAGTTGCGTTGTGATTCTAAGGCTATAGGGCGTGCTTATTTCCCTAACTCTTTGAATTTACCAAAGGGTCTTGTTTACAAATCCTCTAGTGATTTATAGACGCCTACTCTACGGTTGTCCTTGAATACTTTATCCTACAATTACCTAGATAATTATATTCTAAAGTTCACAAAGAAAAGTCAAGCATTAAGTACACAACGAATAATCTAGCGCACTCTAGATCATTAGTCAACTAAGATAAGTATCAACCAATCAATATTCAATAATTAAGTTTCATATTCCCTAAGCAAACACACAAATAAATTAGCCGGACATGGAGAACATGCAAGCATACACACAAATAATCAAAGACATAATTAAATTAATGAAGTAAATACTTATCTTGATGTATAATAGGGTTTAGAACCCTAAAATACTGCACAAGAAAGCCTTGGTTCGGTTTTAGGTTTTTACTCCAAAAGACTACACCCAAAAACTGAAAAATTCGGATTCTATATATAAGATTACATCTGCGACGGCGTCACCTTATGTTTCGTGACGCCGTCGTGTCGCCGTCATTAGGGTTTCGTCTTGGCCACGTAAACCTTGCGACGGCGTCACCTTATGACTGTGACGCCGTCCCCTTCAGCTCTGACGCCGTCTTGGCTGCATCTAGGCCGTCTGAGTAACGACGGCCTACTCCTTTAGAACCTGACGTCGTCCCTTGAAAACATGCAATTTTTCTTCTGAGCCGTCGCAAAATTCCTTCCCGACGGCGTCGCAGATATGCAGTGACGCCGTCGCCTTATGTTTCAGCAGCTTTGAGTGTCTCGATTCTGACTTTGGCCATTTTCTTCGTATATTCGCGCCTTTTCGTCCAAATAAGCATCATTCCAGCATTTTGCCTTCAAGAGACCTAAAAAGTGAAAAGGAACGATATTAAGCAATAACGGATACAAAAGTGATCGAATAAGGGCTTAAATGACCCCTCAAAAAGGTACCTTTTAAAACCTTATCAATCCATCACTTCAATCGCAGCCTATGCACCCTAGGAAAATTCACAAGCACATGTTGGTAAAGGTGGAAGAAAAGGGATAAATCCAGAAATAGATCCCCTATCACTCAAGACCAAGAAGATGTAGAGTCAAACTTCCTTGTAATCCTCCATTTATGGTCACAAGTTTCTCTCAGATTCAACATATCTTCACACCAAATCCATGTAAAAAGAAAAATTAGGGTTCATATTGAATCAAAGGGGTTCTTGAAATTGATAGAGGGGTTTTGTAAATTGAAGTGTTAGAAGTGTAATTCGAGTTTCAATCTCACCAATTTCAAGAGATTCGAGTCCAATTTGGATTTCTCCTTGTTCGGTTCATCCCACCCCACACGACATCATCATCACTTTCTTGTAAGGATTATATTGATTTTTTTACGTCATATTAATAAATTGTTATTAATGAGTTAACTTGTAATTTTGATACTGGTTATGAATTGTTACACCAATCGAGTATATATATAAAAAGAAAGTAGTGGTGTTCTTGTTTTTGTTGTTGTTGTTTAGTATGGTAAAGACTTAATAAAACCATTTGAAAACCTTGTGTTTGGCTAAAGTGGTATTCGGCTTATTCAAATGCTTAATCGAGGTCTTGTTCGACCCATTTTCTCACGATCATTATAGTCGTATTTGATTATTAATGTTGCCTCGGCTGAGGTTAGTCTCACTCGAGGAGTGATGTTCTTTTCATTCGTTGTGATGACTCTACAACCAACATAAAACCCATAAGGGTAATGTTATGGTCAAGTCTAATTTGGATCGAGTTGTACTCGATAGGCACGAGCTTAGCATAGCCACTATCCTTATGCTATCTTCTCAAAGTATATACTTGCATTATATTTTGATCCCTGGTTGTTAGAACTTGTCACGGTAGTCATTGTTTCGGCTTATACCATGAAGTAACGGAGTGTCATCCATAAACATTTCTCATTTCAATCAGCCATAGTTAAAATCTCACCCGAAGGTGAGTGTTGTGCGAATGTCTTTCGGTAATATGAAAACTATAAGAATGGTTGAGTTTTGTTAGTCAATTTAGCCAAGAAAAACCACCACAAGGGTGCTTGGTTTTTCTCTTTATTATGCTATTAAACAGCTCCAAATAATGTGTGTTTGAACATGTTATTCAAGCCCCTAAAGGGTGCGTTTTCAGCCCCATAAAGGTGCGTCTTGTTCGCTGATATTCAGCTCAAAAAGGGTACATATACCTGCTGATTTTTCAGCCCAAGTACGGTCCGTTCGCCTGACGATTTCCAGCCCGAATAAGGTACATTGTCAGCTGAGTTCCAGCTCGAATACGGGTGCGTTTAGCTTACTAATTTTCTGCACAAAATGGGTGCGTTAAATTTGTAACTAAAAGGTCCGTTTGGTTTTGATCAGCCCACCCGGGCGTTAAACTCCGCGATGTCTCGAGTCTTCATTCAACCCAAATCCCACTTGATTCGGCTGCCATCTATTCCGGATCTACTCGTCATACAACATTTCCATTTGCAAATACAACATACAAAATTTCGGCGACATTAATAATTAATACGTGATAATGTTTGAACACGAAAGCATTAAAACAAATTAAACTATACGTACGAAACTATTCTTATAAACCTCGGTTCAAATATATTATAAACATACTATTTTACTTTAAAGGCGCTAATAAAAATATTATATATACTTGTAGATATATATAAATATACATACACTTTACTCATAACGATAAAACATAAGTGTTATTGTTTCTAAAATGATCACAACTCGATATTTTATAAACCTTAATGAAGACCATCGGAGGACACATATATACATGTAATATCATGAGTAAATATTTACTTTACTTCTAACGTTATGTTATGACCAAATATATACCAACCTTATCAAATACCCACGTTATGAACACAAGAATACCACGTTAAACCCAAACTGTTATGCGTAAATAAAGAGAAAGATTAAGATAAGTGATGCGTGCCAAACCGTCAAGTTTTATCACTCAAGTCTGCCGCTTGTGAATGGCAGACCGTAACAAACTTAAAACGGCTCAAGCACGAATGCAATGAAGATCAGGGGAGTATAGTGTTTCCCCAGGTCGTTATGTCCCAGCGAGCTATGCAATGGATTACCAAACGTAAAGTGATCGAGAAATTTGAACGAAAAAGGGATTTGGTTATGATTATAACTAGAAAAATCAAACAAATACAGAGGCTTAAATGCAAATTAAAGGAAATTAAAAAGATAAAATCTATTAAATAAATGCTATCACTATATTTAAAATGATGTTTTTGTTTTTATGTTTTTATAAAACTTAATTAAAAACTACGTAGCGTACAAAAGAAAAAGTGAAACTTACACAATATTAATCCTAAAAATATGAAAATGATATTTTTACAAACCTAATGATAAAATAAAATTTACAGAAAAAGAAAATTATTTTTATAACTAATTATCTAATTATTATTAATTAAAAACTATTTTTAACTATTTAATATTAGCCTAAAATACAAGAAAATAGGAAATAAAGCTAGAAAAATAAAATTAAGACTTAGAAAAATCTAAAATATCAAAATAGAATTTTCAAAACTATTTTTATATTTTTCTGATTATTTTTCTATTTTCTACTAATTTAAAACTATTTAAATCTAATTTAAATTATGAAAAATACCAAATAAAAGGAGAAAAATAAGAAAAAATATTTTTTATGCTTTTTATATTTATCTTAATCTATTAAAATTGAAAAATTAATTTTTGGAACTTTTTCTCAATTAATTGCAATTAAAGCTATTTAAAAATGATTAAAAACTGATTTTAAATAAGAAAAATACTAAACAGTGTCTAAAAATTATGAAAAATTCAGGGAAATCCTGAAATATTATTCTAAATCTATGAAAAATAATAAAACATGAGCTTATATATGAGAATCAAAGGCTGTAGTGCAAACTGTTGGGGAATAAGCATGTGAAAATAAGCAAATAAGCACTAGAGGGAACCAACTGATTATATAAGCTAATGTATGCTAAAACCACTCTAAGGCAACTTATATCACCTACTCCTAACACCTAATAAGCATTCTACAACTCATTATAGCTAACTGATATATAAGCAAAACAGGAAACCTGACCCTAAGTTTGAGCTTATTCAAGGGCTTATCAGGAGGGCTTAAAGGCAAAACAGATATGGGGTCTTAAAGACCACCTGGCAAACTACAAATGGACCAAAAATCAGACCATGACAAACTGGAATAAAGCCTGTGCAGTTGCTGCAAGATCTGCACAAATCAGATTTTCATACAGTTTTGACTTTTTAAAACAGTGACTAGGTTTGACTTTCTTGAGATTCAAATGCAAATGAAAGACTGAAATGGATGAATAATGATGAAATGAAACTTTAACAACCTTGTTTAACAAGTTCTAAACCTATGTGGATTGATTACTGTGATTAATTTCAACAGTTGTGAGAACAAGAGCAAATTCAAATCATTTTGACTTTTAGTGTTATAGGATGCAATAAGATGACTTGAATGAGTATACTAGAGATAATAGAGACTAAAGCAACGACAAGCTTATACCAAGATACCACTGAAAATAGTTTTAGCAGGCAAACCAAACACCCCTTTAAGAACAGTTTATGCAATTCTTTCAACCAAATAACTCAAACAACTTATTCTAACATCAACATAGATTCAACATACTGAAACCAAGCTAGAATGACAGCTAATAGCAGTATTATAACAGATATGATAAAACTTACAACTACCTACTGTTTAACGAGCTATAAATGAGAACAAGGTTACACTTACAAGAGATCCTAGCCACTATGGCTTGCAAAACCAGCAATAGAACCCTAATCCTAACCTAACCTAACTCTGATTCAACCCAAATCCAGCTCTGCTTCACCCATGATCCATTCCATACCCATTTCCATGATCAGTTGACTTTCGTTGACTTTTAGCACCTTTGGTTGAAATTGTTCCTAAAGCTTACCAGAAGCTATATAGAGCTTAGATAAGTTTGTTTAAGCTTAAATGAAGCTTATTGAGGCTTAAACATAAGAGTTGGACTTTGCAATTTTCAACAGTTAACTGAAATTCATGAAATAGAAATGCCACTTAAATTGATGCCTGAAAATGGTTATATTAATAGAATAACTTGAAATGAGTACATAAAAACAGAAAATTACAATTTAAAACTTAAATTAAGCCATTGCTACTAAAAACGACATACACTTTTTAAAAATAAGCTAACTACTCTCTCCTTTGCTTCTTCCTTCCTTTATTTATGCTCCAAACTATCTCTCTCCTCTCTCTGGACATATCCCAGCAGAAATGGGGGCCATTGGATGCCTTGGAATCAATCTTGGTTTTGATATCAGGGACAGGAACAAGGTGCATTAAATGCATTGGGTTGGTAGGTGAGGAGGGGGAGACAAGGTGTGGAGTAGGGGGACAAAGTGGAGGTGTTGGTGGCTGGTGGCTGGTTGCAGACAGATTGGTCGGGGAGGACAGGGAAAGGGGGCGGGTTATTATATTTTAAATTGTGGGTCGGGTTTGGTTAATTGGACCGGGTAAAGGATTGGGCCAAGGGTAAATGGGATTTGGATTTTGGGCTAATATAAGGTCCGTTTGTTTTGTTTATTAGTAACACCAAGGACCAAAAATGCCAATTCTGAAAATTGAGGGGCCATACATGTAGATTCTGAGAAGTAAACCAAGGACTAGTTTTGCCAACCTCCAATATTCCAAGGGACCAAATCTGCCAATTGTGAAATTCCAAGGACTAAATATGAACAATTTTAAAATCCAAGGATCAAAACTGTAATTTCTCAAAAACTTTTGGATTTTTCACCAAAGGACTAAATATGACAATTTATGATTCCAAAAGGACCTTTGGTGACTTTTCTTATAAAATAAGTGCCTAGGGACTAATTTTGCCATTTTCTGAAAGTCGGGGGACTGAAACTGCCAATTATGCAAACTTTGCTCGTTTTTCATCTGATTTTAAACATTTTGCATCTGAAACATATAAAATGCAATTTTGGAATATTTTCAGTATTTTGATGCATTTCTGAGCATTTTTAAACGTTTTGCAGTTCAGAATTAACCAAAAATGATGAGTATTTACACACTCATCAATCCCCCACACTAAACTATTGCTAGTCCCTAGGAATCTTTTGAGAAAAACATAATGGATTTGAATCTCTTTACCAAAAGCCATTACTTCTGGAGTAGCCAAATGTTTCAGTTCAAGTAAGAACCATGGTACACCGATAACCATGTGATTTTGAGCAAACCACCAGCTTTCAACGGTTTTGATTTGTCTTTACCAGAAGCCGTTTGCTCTGGACTAGCCAACTCTTAGATAAATTATCAATATTATCTTTGGTGAGTCGATTACCAATTATGGTTTTTCCACTGCCTTTACCACAAGCCATAACCTTGCGGGCTAGCCAACTCTTCACTTTTTAGGATATTGTGAGCTGAATACCATACAATTTTGGGCAAATTGCAAGCCGTCAACGGATTTGAGATATCTTTACCAAGAGCCGTTTGCTCCTGGATTAGCCAATCCTTTTGTTTATTAGACAAGGCGGACTGATAACCAAATGAGAAAGTGTAAAACACTTACTCCAAAAAAAATTTTGGCCAAAAACGGGGGAATTAGGTGGTATAATACATGATAAAATTCGTGAGAATTCCCCCCCACACTTAGAAATGAATATTGCCCTCAATATTCAAAGTACCGGCGGTTATGCCGAAACAAAGAACGTAAAAGAGAAATACTACGGCCATTATTTAGAAAGATGATTTTTTTTTTTTCTTTTTTTTTTTTAGAAAACTTATATATATATAATATGTGGGGCAACTCCCCCACACTAAGGTGGAACACATGGGTGAAAACCCATGTTTAGCTACTGTTTTTGATTACCGAGTCGCTAGCTTGACTCGACCCCGAATTCATTGGTTCATGGGGAAGCAAAGTGGAAGAAACAATCTCCATCGGACTTTCATTCAAGATGTTTGGACAAACATTTGAAGCACGTGAAAGTTCCACACCGATGAGATATACATAGAACCGGCTCAAAAATGGTACATGGAAATGCCGGGATCAAAGATAATGTCTTCATTCCCGAAGGAGTGAAGAACAGGAGAAGTCACGGGATAGGTGAAGAAGAGAAAGAAAGTCATGATAAACATCATGACTAACTCATCTTCATCTATAGGAGGATCCATAATTTCAGGATTATGAATCTCATCATTTAAGCTTATGTGATCAAGACAAATCTCGGGAGTGTCTAGATCAAAGTAGAATTTATCATACTCCCGCGGAGATATGATATGAGTGAGTTCATCTGAGAACTCCATGAAGGTGAATGAATCATATTCAGAATTGATATGAGTGGGTTCACTGGCGAACTCCTCAAAAGTAAATGATTCATGATCGAGGAGAGAATTATGAGAATGAGAAGTGGTACTGCCACTAATCTTCTCTCCCATATTATCAAAACAAAAGGCTTTCATTTCCGGAATAGAATCATCGGAAAGAATGTCACTACCCTTAATGGGGATAGGAGATGAAATAGGTTTCTCATTGAAAGCCTCGATTCTAGAAATGAGAAGACTGACATTCAATAATGTTGCTCGAAGAGCTTCATATTTGATTTCAGTGTCAGTAACTTCATCATTCTCTTCTTCTAAGCTAACAAGCTCAGAAGGTGAATCTTCCACATAAACGATGTCTCCACAAGATAACGAATCATCATCATCAGAATCGGAGAACATCTCAACATGATCATTTTGGAAGACAAGAGGAGGAGGGATATCACACACATGATCAAGAATTCCCTGTGACTCTCTTGGGATTGGGACAAGGTTCTCAACACTAGACTTTATGAATTCGTCCGATTCCTTTTCAGGAACAGTGTCGAGATGCTCGTCCCCCATGTTCAGAGAGTGAGTGGGAGCTTCGGGTGTGATAGCAGTTGTTTGAGATGGAATCTCAACTGCTAGGATATCAACTGACTGAGGGAGTTGAGAAATATTATCTTTAAAAGGATAAAAACTCTCCTCGTCATCATCATATAGAGCTGCCTTCAGAAATTGGGAACGTCTTAGAGCTGCATGCTCTAGGACTAATAATTCTTCCCTAGATTTACGAGCTTCTCGTTCTTCTCGTTCTTCGGCCAGCAATTCTCCTATGGTCTTTTCACCACTCACTTGATTCTTAAAGTTACTAATCATATCATCAAGTGTTTTCATAGTGGTTTCAAAATCTTGGGAGATTTCTTGAGATAACGGCTCAGGTGGAGTTTGAACCGTATAGTGCTGTGGAGGTTGGAAATTGTCAAACAAGTAAGAGTCATGATTGTTACAAGGAACTGGGTTCCCTATTTGACAATCAGAGCTGAAGTGGGGACCTCCACAGTACTCGCAACAGTAAAACTGTTGAGTCAGGACTGGTGGATCATATGGATTTTGGTCATAACTAAAGCTCTGAGCATTACCGGAAAACTGTTCATAGACAAACGTGTTTCCGGATTGACACTCAAATCCTTGGTGAGGACCTCCACAAAATTCACAGCAGTAATGTTGGTTATATGAAGATAAGTCGGGCTGTGGTGGGTAATTGGAAAAGTTTGAGGGATCGTTAAATGAGTTCTGATTAGGATCATAATCAAATGAATTCCTCGAACCACAAAACAAACAACTCCCGTTATGGATATCATTACCACATTGTACACAAGTACACCAACGACAGGGTGAACCAAAGAGAGGCTCACCACAACCGACACAAGGAATAAACGATTTCATTTGAGAGTTATGAAGAGGAATCGGTTTATTCAAATAATCAACAAAACCAACATGGTGATCCGAATGACTATCAAGTCTCGAAGAACATTCAGAAAAATCAGGAGGTGGGACAAGTGGTGTGCTCTGAGAGCTAGCAATTCCCACCACTTCCGTTATGGTCTCCGGTTCGTGAACGGGTTCATCGGGTTGTGGCGGATGGTCGGAAAAACTTGGAGAATCATCGAGAGAGTTATCAGATAATTTGCACCAATAACAATATTTACTTGCACCCATCCTTCCACATTGCTTGCATAAACAATCCGGATTCTGACAACAGAGCTGATCCTCTTCCATACGGCTTTTGCAGTGGAAACAACGAGGATAATCGAACGTTGCCATGAGAATTAAACATGTAGAGGGTTAAAGAAATAGAATTAAACGGTTTTGAGGATAAAGAAGAGTAGAATCAAATGATACGAGGGGGTAAGAGAAATAGAATCATACGGATAAGAGGAATGAGAAGAGTATTTTTGGTATTTTTTGAAAAACATGATGTAAAAACAAAGAATGAAAATCTTTTTGGGTTTTTGATTTTTAAAAGAGAATATAAACACATACAGATGGTATAAACAAGGAGTGAATATCCAAATCACTAATCTGCTAGACGTAAGATAATCAGCACAGCTCCCCGGCAGCGGCGCCAAAAATTTGATGCGTGCCAAACCGTCAAGTTTTATCACTCAAGTCTGCCGCTTGTGAATGGCAGACCGTAACAAACTTAAAACGGCTCAAGCACGAATGCAATGAAGATCAGGGGAGTATAGTGTTTCCCCGGGTCGTTATGTCCCAGCGAGCTATGCAATGGATTACCAAACGTAAAGTGATCGAGAAATTTGAACGAAAAAGGGATTTGGTTATGATTATAACCAGAAAAATCAAACAAATACAGAGGCTTAAATGCAAATTAAAGGAAATTAAAAAGATAAAATCTATTAAATAAATGCTATCACTATATTTAAAATGATGTTTTTGTTTTTATGTTTTTATAAAACTTAATTAAAAACTACGTAGCGTACAAAAGAAAAAGTGAAACTTACACAATATTAATCCTAAAAATATGAAAATGATATTTTTACAAACCTAATGATAAAAGAAAATTTACAGAAAAAGAAAATTATTTTTATAACTAATTATCTAATTATTATTAATTAAAAACTATTTTTAACTATTTAATATTAGCCTAAAATACAAGAAAATAGGAAATAAAGCTAGAAAAATAAAATTAAGACTTAGAAAAATCTAAAATATCAAAATAGAATTTTCAAAACTATTTTTATATTTTTCTGATTATTTTTCTATTTTCTACTAATTTAAAACTATTTAAATCTAATTTAAATTATGAAAAATACCAAATAAAAGGAGAAAAATAAGAAAAAATATTTTTTATGCTTTTTATATTTATCTTAATCTATTAAAATTGAAAAATTAATTTTTGGAACTTTTTCTCAATTAATTGCAATTAAAGCTATTTAAAAATGATTAAAAACTGATTTTAAATAAGAAAAATACTAAACAGTGTCTAAAAATTATGAAAAATTCAGGGAAATCCTGAAATATTATTCTAAATCTATGAAAAATAAGAAAACATGAGCTTATATATGAGAATCAAAGGCTGTAGTGCAAACTGTTGGGGAATAAGCATGTGAAAATAAGCAAATAAGCACTAGAGGGAACCAACTGATTATATAAGCTAATGTATGCTAAAACCACTCTAAGGCAACTTATATCACCTACTCCTAACACCTAATAAGCATTCTACAACTCATTATAGCTAACTGATATATAAGCAAAACAGGAAACCTGACCCTAAGTTTGAGCTTATTCAAGGGCTTATCAGGAGGGCTTAAAGGCAAAACAGATATGGGGTCTTAAAGACCACCTGGCAAACTACAAATGGACCAAAAATCAGACCATGACAAACTGGAATAAAGCCTGTGCAGTTGCTGCAAGATCTGCACAAATCAGATTTTCATACAGTTTTGACTTTTTAAAACAGTGACTAGGTTTGACTTTCTTGAGATTCAAATGCAAATGAAAGACTGAAATGGATGAATAATGATGAAATGAAACTTTAACAACCTTGTTTAACAAGTTCTAAACCTATGTGGATTGATTACTGTGATTGATTTCAACAGTTGTGAGAACAAGAGCAAATTCAAATCATTTTGACTTTTAGTGTTATAGGATGCAATAAGATGACTTGAATGAGTATACTAGAGATAATAGAGACTAAAGCAACGACAAGCTTATACCAAGATACCACTGAAAATAGTTTTAGCAGGCAAACCAAACACCCCTTTAAGAACAGTTTATGCAATTCTTTCAACCAAATAACTCAAACAACTTATTCTAACATCAACATAGATTCAACATACTGAAACCAAGCTAGAATGACAGCTAATAGCAGTATTATAACAGATATGATAAAACTTACAACTACCTACTGTTTAACGAGCTATAAATGAGAACAAGGTTACACTTACAAGAGATCCTAGCCACTATGGCTTGCAAAACCAGCAATAGAACCCTAATCCTAACCTAACCTAACTCTGATTCAACCCAAATCCAGCTCTGCTTCACCCATGATCCATTCCATACCCATTTCCATGATCAGTTGACTTTCGTTGACTTTTAGCACCTTTGGTTGAAATTGTTCCTAAAGCTTACCAGAAGCTATATAGAGCTTAGATAAGTTTGTTTAAGCTTAAATGAAGCTTATTGAGGCTTAAACATAAGAGTTGGACTTTGCAATTTTCAACAGTTAACTGAAATTCATGAAATAGAAATGCCACTTAAATTGATGCCTGAAAATGGTTTATATTAATAGAATAACTTGAAATGAGTACATAAAAACAGAAAATTACAATTTAAAACTTAAATTAAGCCATTGCTACTAAAAACGACATACACTTTTTAAAAATAAGCTAACTACTCTCTCCTTTGCTTCTTCCTTCCTTTATTTATGCTCCAAACTATCTCTCTCCTCTCTCTGGACATATCCCAGCAGAAATGGGGGCCATTGGATGCCTTGGAATCAATCTTGGCCGTTTGATGGTTTTGGCGCCAAATCTTGGTTTTGATATCAGGGACAGGAACAAGGTGCATTAAATGCATTGGGTTGGTAGGTGAGGAGGGGGGAGACAAGGTGTGGAGTAGGGGGACAAAGTGGAGGTGTTGGTGGCTGGTTGCAGACAGATTGGTCGGGGAGGACAGGGAAAGGGGGCGGGTTATTATATTTTAAATTGTGGGTCGGGTTTGGTTAATTGGACCGGGTAAAGGATTGGGCCAAGGGTAAATGGGATTTGGATTTTGGGCTAATATAAGGTCCGTTTGTTTTGTTTATTAGTAACACCAAGGACCAAAAATGCCAATTCTGAAAATTGAGGGGCCATACATGTAGATTCTGAGAAGTAAACCAAGGACTAGTTTTGCCAACCTCCAATATTCCAAGGGACCAAATCTGCCAATTGTGAAATTCCAAGGACTAAATATGAACAATTTTAAAATCCAAGGATCAAAACTGTAATTTCTCAAAAACTTTTGGATTTTTCACCAAAGGACTAAATATGACAATTTATGATTCCAAAAGGACCTTTGGTGACTTTTCTTATAAAATAAGTGCCTAGGGACTAATTTTGCCATTTTCTGAAAGTCGGGGGACTGAAACTGCCAATTATGCAAACTTTGCTCGTTTTTCATCTGATTTTAAACATTTTGCATCTGAAACATATAAAATGCAATTTTGGAATATTTTCAGTATTTTGATGCATTTCTGAGCATTTTTAAACGTTTTGCAGTTCAGAATTAACCAAAAATGATGAGTATTTACACACTCATCAATCCCCCACACTAAACTATTGCTAATCCCTAGCAATCTTTTGAGAAAAACATAATGGATTTGAATCTCTTTACCAAAAGCCATTACTTCTGGAGTAGCCAAATGTTTCAGTTCAAGTAAGAACCATGGTACACCGATAACCATGTGATTTTGAGCAAACCACCAGCTTTCAACGGTTTTGATTTGTCTTTACCAGAAGCCGTTTGCTCTGGACTAGCCAACTCTTAGATAAATTATCAATATTATCTTTGGTGAGTCGATTACCAATTATGGTTTTTCCACTGCCTTTACCACAAGCCATAACCTTGCGGGCTAGCCAACTCTTCACTTTTTAGGATATGGTGAGCTGAATACCATACAATTTTGGGCAAATTGCAAGCCGTCAACGGATTTGAGATATCTTTACCAAGAGCCGTTTGCTCCTGGATTAGCCAATCCTTTTGTTTATTAGACAAGGCGGACTGATAACCAAATGAGAAAGTGTAAAACACTTACTCCAAAAAAAATTTTGGCCAAAAACGGGGGAATTAGGTGGTATAATACATGATAAAATTCGTGAGAATTCCCCCCCACACTTAGAAATGAATATTGCCCTCAATATTCAAAGTACCGGCGGTTATGCCGAAACAAAGAACGTAAAAGGGAAATACTACGGCCATTATTTAGAAAGATGATTTTTTTTTTCTTTTTTTTTTAGAAAACTTATATATATATAATATGTGGGGCAACTCCCCCACACTAAGGTGGAACACATGGGTGAAAACCCATGTTTAGCTACTGTTTTTTATTACCGAGTCTCTAGCTTGACTCGACCCCGAATTCATTGGTTCATGGGGAAGCAAAGTGGAAGAAACAATCTCCATCGGACTTTCATTCAAGATGTTTGGACAAACATTTGAAGCACGTGAAAGTTCCACACCGATGAGATATACATAGAACCGGCTCAAAAATGGTACATGGAAATGCCGGGATCAAAGATAATGTCTTCATTCCCGAAGGAGTGAAGAACAGGAGAAGTCACGGGATAGGTGAAGATAATGTGGTTGTCTGCCATTGTGGTTGTCTGCCATTGTCAACTTCGTTGGTTAGTTGTCTCCACGTCATTCTCCATCATGCTCACACTTCTATTTGACTTTTGGTTACCAATGATGTAGTTCTCGAGTCTTTAAACTTTGTAGATTCTTTGACATTGACGAAGAATCATCTTTAACTTTGAGTTGCCTTTGATTTTGATGAGAACTTTCATGTGTTGTTGGTATGAGCATGTGGCGAGTCTGCACGATCCATCCGCTCCGGAGCTTCCATAAGAAGAAAACATAAAAACAGGTTAGTAATAAGCGGATTCCGGCACTTACAAGTTTGAATTTCGAGGGTGTTAACAGCATAGTGTGGAAACACGTCTCTAATTCTCACATAGGCCGTTCCTGAACTGGAGTCCCACAAGTGAGATAACGCGATGTACCGAGGTACATCTACAGTTCAGATGAGTCGCTGAAGTACACCGAAGCATCACTTCACGACTGTAGACCGTTTGAGACACACTAAGCGTAATCCACGAGATTACCGAAGTGACCTGCTGTCAGGGCTGCTTGATGTTGACCCTGGCAGGAGTTTCCATTCAATCACTGAAGATCACAGATGTGAAACTTCTCATAAATGTTCTGGCGGATTGCTAAGATCTGCGTAGGACTCTAAAATATATCACTTGTGTCCTTATTGATGAACAACAAGCGATGTCATGTCATGTGTTCCTATGAGATCTTTTGATGAATCTCATGGCTCTAGACTCAATAGTGCATTTTGGTTTTCCTGAGCAGAGACTAGGGAGAGGGTCTCCTTCTTCAATACCAACAATCTCTAAGAGAAAGTCAATAGATTATGTAGGGTTCCCAGTGAGAATGAAACAAATCCTTTTAAGAGGAATTGAGTGGCTAGAAGGTTTAGTGCAGTGCGTCACTGGGTCCATGACGTCTTTGTCTTCAATACCAGTGTCATCTAGTGACAACCAGTAGCAGATGAATTGAACCCGGTTTCTGCCCTAAGGTTGAATATGGAGGGCTATTTCTTTTCACCCTTTCTTTTACATTTCTTTTTAATTCTTCAACCCCTTCTTTCTCCTTTCTCACATTACTCCTTTTTTCAATCATACCTAAGGACTTCTAATACTACACTATTGGTGATGTCCTTGGGTAGATCCCTCTGGCTCTGGCGGATCATAGGACGGATTTCCTATCCTTAGTCACCTTATAACTCCATGACTGTCCTATTGTTGCCATAAAACCATTTTCTTTGAAAATCTCTCAGAGTGTTTATGATAGAAAACATGTTTGAAACACTCCGTGAGTTTTATATTTTCAGAAACACTCCCCCTTCACATGTGCTTATAAGTTTTGACAGAAATCTGCACATAGAGGGTAGAGTTCGCACTTTTGAATTGATCGACTTTAAATGAACTAGACCGATTCGAGACACGTTTACATCACTAGAGAACTAGCTTGAAATTATTACCCGTCCTGGTCAAGTCCATAGAAAGTTTCTCGAGATGATACATGATTCCTCGTCAATTCATTGGTTTCAACTGAGTCGAGCTCATTTTGAGATTCAAACAACGAACATTAAACATTTTGATCACATTTTAATCATGTTTTCTCCCCCTCAAAAATAGCATATCTATGATGTTTTTGAAACAAAATGATTAAAAGATATGTTTTTCGAACAACATTTGGAGAGAAACTGATTTAGCATGAATTTTGGAACAATTTACTTTTATACTCCCCCTTAACAAAAGCATATTTTTCATACAGAAAATTTAGAATCAATTAAGGGTTTAGAGGGATTTATCTTGGTACCAAATAAGAGAGATTTTGAAAAAAAAAATTTTGAAAAATTTCGAATCAATGGTACGCAAGATGAGAAGAAGATTTTGAAAATCTTTTGAAGATATTCGAGAAGAATAATCTTCATTTGTTTTAGGATAAGTGCTCGATATTTATGAAAATCGATTTTGCGTAGCACTTTCCTTTCTTTAAAGATCGGGTTGCAAGCGGAAATACTTACAAGCCATTATGTTTTTAGGAATAGCGCTTGAAAAAATATTTAAAACCTTTGATTTTGATAAGCACTTTCCTTTCTTTGAAGCGCGGGTCCTGAACTGATGTGTTCAGAAGCCATTATGTTGAAGTCCGGGTTTCGTACTGAAGTATACGAAAGCCATTATTGAGGAAATTTTGAGAAACGACATGTTTTAGAAAACATATTAAAGAACTCTCGCTCAAGCATCTGTACATGCCCGTATCATTGTTGAATGACATTTCTAGAAACGTACAGAATATCGATTATACAAGAGACATGTCGTGAGAAGAATATTTTTGGATTTTTGATTTTCTATTGTTTTTGTATTTTTTGAAAGATTTTATATTTTTATATTTTGCTTTTGTTGGTTTTTCAAATTTTGTATTTTGTTTTTCAAAAATATTTACAAGGAAGATTTGAAGAAAGAAGATTAAGTTGGGACAAGTAAAAGTAGAGTTAAGAGTGGAACTAGAAAAGGATTTCCACATGCGAATTTGGCATAAAGTTCTTCTTTACCACACGGGGTATATGAACCTTCAACACTTTTACAAGTACATGCATCCACAGAAGAAGAATTTTCACAAATAACAGTGTTAGAAGTACATGATTCCTCACGGCGAGGGTGATCACTATCAACGGTTGTAGTGGATCTGACTTCCTTATCCGACTGATTGTCACTATTATCTGTGTTGGTGCAAGTATCAAAAATCTTTCCTGTGGGAATCCACCTAAGACCTATTTTGTTGAAAACTTTGCCCGTGGGAATCCACCTAAGGTAAGATCTAGGAGTTGTTTTCTTATCAGATGCAGCGGAAGATTCATTTTTAGAAAAACTACGTCCTGAAGAGATCCACCTATTAGGTTTCTGTGACAACTCGCAATTTCAGGTCATTTCTCGAAACAATTCATGCTTCACAATTTCAACATTTATCGTAAACTAGGTTTACGTGTTCCAAATTCGCGTAACCTTTATGGTTTAGCGGCGAATTCATGATCATATCATCACGAACATTTCATATGGACTAAGTTTAGTCTACATTTCATTAGCATCATTTGCATCATGTTAGTTCATTCATGACATTGCATTTCACCTTAAACGCGTAAATTTTTATATTAAATAAACGTTATCGCGTAAGTTATTATTTTGAACATTTAATCCGATACTTCCAAAAATGATCCCGACATATTTTTATACTTACATTAGTTTATAAAAACTATATTTTGAGTTTACCTAGTGTTCTAAATTTATTTTGTATATAAATCGTTAAATTTATATTATTACGACGTTTTTCTTAAAAACTACACGATACTTATTTTATCACTAAAATTTTACAAGGAATGTATTTTTACAATTTTTATGATCTCATTATACTTTATTTTGATCTATTAAAAGCTACCATTTACCCTACAAGTTATTATCACATAACATTTACTTACATATTTCTTTTAACAATTATACATAATAAAATGAAAGAAAAAAAAATATATATATATATATATATATTGAGGAAACAAGATCCCTCAAAACCGGCCCTATGGGGAAGTAGCATTTAATGGTTTGAAAAATTTGCTTCTTGAAAGTATAGATTTATACTCCAAGGCTACATTCATTCATTCTCACTCAATTATCAAGTTAGTGTTTTTTTTCTTCTCTCTTGGGTTCTTCCTCCATCATAACCGGTTCTCACAAGGGTGTACAAGGGATCACAAATTTTTTTCAAGTTCAAGTTATAAACAATCTAGAATCACACTCTTTATAAGGTTTTGAAATAAAAACCTAGGGTGTTTAGGCTAAACCTTGTTCCTTGCACCTCATCATATTAACTTGTAAGCATATCATTTATATTTTTCATATCTCCTTTTCATTTCATAAGTATCTCTTCATTTTTGGAGCAAGCATGCATGATTTGTGTTGTTTATACCATTTTTACATGATTTTTAGATATATATATATATAAGGTCATCCTATAATTATCCCCTTGGTATACTTTGGTCTTGATGATGTTTAGGAACCCATGACACCCTAAAAAGGTGTATGGTAGGATTAGATTAGCTTTGGAGTTGATTTGAAGGGATTAGAATAGGTTTGGTACGAGAAAAACTATTTTCGATAAGTTATAAAATGTGTTCTGTCCTTATTTTATTTTTCTGGAAAATCCGACAGTAGGCACGAAATTTTGGCCTTGATATTTAGAAAATATACTTTAAAACGAATCCGTGGCCGCTTGAACGGAATAAAACGGAGTTATAACGAAGAAGTTATGAATTTTTAAAGTTTGACGACGAAATATATATTTTTCTGAAATTTCAGCAAGCTATTTTTACTTTATTCGAGTCAAAAACGAGTCCTAAGCTTTACAAATTATTTCGACTTGTCAAAAATATATTAGTATACTTTGATACGAAGCTAAGGACGTATTATACGTAGAAAACGGATTTGAAACGACTAAGATATGCACGTTTTCATAAAATTGCCGTAACTATTATTTTCAGAAAAACTATATTATTTTTACGAGACAAGTGTTACGGTAACTAAAACGACCATGTTGAAGGCAGTTTTTAACAATGATGTGGAACTTTTTGTAACGAAATGTCTTCTAGTAAAGTCAAGATCACCAAGCATATTTTCTAAAATGACTAACCGTTTGTATAGCGGAGTTTTAATAAATTATTTATGGATGCTTAAACTTGGCCGAAACTCACTTTTTACACAACAATTAGACAAAATCACCATCTTTAACCCTTATTATCTTTATGATCGAGACCTTTATGTCGAAAACTCCTGAACTGAAACTTTTAGATTTTGATACAAGCTTTCCAAAACCGTCGAGTTCGTTTCCTAACGATCGACGTACACCATTTTACGACTAGTTTTTCAAAGCCATTTTTGTCACTTTTATGAAATTTCCGACGACATTATTTTACGACGAAAAGTGATAATTTCACCATAAATCATTACGAAACTATTGTAGGATGACATTTTGACGTAAAAACATGTAAAGTGATTTAAGAATGGTCAAGACGTCAAAAGAGTATTTTTCGACGATAAGTATTATTTTCAAAACTCGCAAATGGTATAAATAACATACGAAATGCATGCATAACATTACATTGCAACTCATTACATATCATATCATTCGTAATAGGTCCAGATTAAGGTTTCCCGCTATACCTCAGTGTACTCACTCTTGTCATCATACCAGTTTATCAAGTGAGTTTTCATAGCCCCGTTTTACAAGTTTTTACATTATTTCAAACCTACGGGGGAGAATACATTGCACAACATTTTATTACGATACCAAGTATGTTAAATTCATTTACATTGCTTAAGTTACCGCATTGCCAATTGAAAGTCCCCTTTACCTGAACATGAACCGTTAATCTTAGAAGCGAGGGTGAGTGGATAGATCTATCGAGGGTGACGCCTCCATCCGGGTTGGTGAATCCCAACTAGTCATACGGATGCATCTCATTTAATAACATTATTGAGTTGTCTGGCAAACACTCTTTTGGGGCCTACATTATGAACAGTCTAGTTTCGGTGTCATGGGCTTATAGCAATTGTAACATTTTTACGTGACATAATTGTCATGCCTGTAAAATTTTTACGTGACATAATTGTCATGCCTGTAACATTTTTACGTGACATGATTGTCATGCCTGATCTATACTTGCGTAGTCGTATAAAACATTTACATAAACCTATGATTTCTCACCAACATTATTGTTGACCGTTTTAGCAATGTATTTTCAGGTAACTAAGGCATTATCATCATGGCATGGTTAAGGAACCACCTTTTGAGTCGCGGCGTCGACTTACATCATTGTACATTATGGCACTTTCTTTCAAAACCATCGTTTGGACTTGTATTATATTTATATTTCCGCAAACTTTGTAAACTTTTGGGACCTATACTTTGTAAACTCTGATTGTTTTATTAAATCAAACGATGTGTTTTTCCAAACGACACTTTAGGTCGTTCAATATAACTGTGATTGTGATGCTATGACAGTCAATCCCCAGGAATTCCATTCCGCTGCAAAACAGGTAAATTGGGGGTGTGACAGTTTCTTTTTGTTTGACATTTTATCAACGGGCTTGTTTCTATTTGGTTTCTTAGTGGATTGTGCCTTGGCACGAGAATTATCTTTCTTGAGATATTGTGAGACACATGCATCATGATTAGCTGAAAAGACACATTTTTACATGTATTACAGACAAATTCAATATTCTTGTTTAAAACAGCAGCTTTAACTTTGTCACTACAGTCTTTTGAAAATTGATTCTTGTTCGAGAAAGACTTAGAATTCATAGTGTTGTTTTCTAGGGGCATAGCATTTTCTTTTGCGCAACTACTCTTAGATGCAAGCCAATCTATAGTCTTTTGTAGAGTGTTCCTAGGTAAGGGTTTACTACTACTAGCAGTGCCTTGAGATCTTGTAGAATTCATCACCCTAGATGTTGTACCTAGAATTCCATCTTTTCGAGTCTGTGCCTTTTTCCTAGCTTCTTCTAGATAGTGATTGTTGACCATGTTGTTAGAACCAACAGATTCTTTAACTAGATTTGTGGTCACATTCCGTTTACAATTCCTAGAAATGCACGGTGTAATCACTTTTGGTGTTTCAGCAACTGCTTTTCCTTTTTCAAAACTTTTGATAATTCTCTTTTTAATAGGCAGGGACTGTGGAGTGACTGTTTTTGACAAATCATTTTTCTCATTGACTTTTGGAGGAGGCTGAGAAATTGACATTTTTGGTTTAAAAACCGGTTTTGGAACATTTGTATTCTCCTCAGTCAATGGTTTTGTAATCACAGTATCCACTGCCTTTCCTTTTTGACTTTCCAGCTGAGTCCTCAAAAGATCATTTTTCGCTTTCATGTCATTGTAGGCACGCTCATACGACAATTTGTCATACTTGCATTCCTCATATTTTCGATCAAGTTGTTTAAAATATGAGACATTTTCTTTTTCAAGTTTCATAAGAGCTTTTTCATATTTTGAAACAATTTCGGAGGTCTCAGACTGGAGTCTTTCATGATCTTCAACAGAATATGTTTGTAAAATGATGGACATGATATTGGTAGTCATAACATCTTCGAAGAGAGAATCATTTAAATTTTCCAAAACTTTGATGTGTTCAAAACTTTCATTAGCTTGCTTTACCAGGGATTTATGGTCCTTGACAAAGTCAGCTGTTTCTTTCAAAAGTGCTTGTTCAGCATGAATTACCCTTGAGTTGATGTTATTCAGCTGAGGGCCAATTTGAGTTTCAAAAAACTTTTTCTGTTCAATATCAAAACTATTAAACCAGATGTTTGTTGTAATATTGGTTTTAGTTTTAACAGTCTCTTGAAGATCCGCAATTCTAGTTTTTACATTTTCCAAAATACTTCTCGCATCACTTGTGTTAAAAGGTATGTTTGAAGACATTTGTTCGATTTTCGAAAGAGACTTGGAAACTACAACTGGTTTTGAAACTGATTTTGAAACAGGTGTTGACACTTTGTTTGAAACACTTGGTGTGATGGAAAACTTTGACTTTTCTTTTTGATTAACAAAAGTAATTCCATTAATTTTGTTCCATTTGTTATAATCAATCGGTTTAAGATCTGGATTCTTTTGTTTCATTTTTGATCTACTCTCCTCAGATAGTTCCAACGTTTCAAGAGAATCACGAACAATTATGGGTTCATGCAAAGGTTGTCCATTGTTCAACACATTCTGAGATTTCTGAGCTTTCTTGAGGAACGAAGAAGGGTTGTTACCAAGAGCCATTTTATGTGAAGTGTGAAAAATCGGATTTGCTTGATTAGAAAGCATCTTGTTTGTTTTAGCGGAATGACCCGTTGTAAGAAGCAAATTATCCAATTTTTTGATAGTTTCATTTTTATCCAGAATTTCATCAAGAAGAGAATCTTCTCGTTTTGAAAAATCAGCAATCAACTGTTTCTTCTCTTTTTCAAGATCAAAAAACAGTGCTTTTTGTTTAGAAAGTTGGTCATTTAGATCAGAAATTTCCTTGTTTAAAGATTTTATTTTCAAGTTCAAATTCACATCAAGTGTGTCATACTTGAGTTGCAATTGTTTTTCTCTTAAAACAGAATCTCGATAACCAATTTCTAATTCGGACATTCTGTTTGTATGAAATTCATAGGCTTTGGCGTGCTCCTTGTAACTCTCAAGCTCAGCGGTCAATTTCTTATTCGCGGCCTTAACCTCGCGATTGACCGTTCTAACTTTCTCAATTTCAATGCCACACTGATTGTTAATGATTCAAAATAAGCACGTGTTTCCTCATCAGTCTCAGTATTTTGTGCCACACAGCCTCCATTAGGATCCACATATGGAGTTGCAGAGTTAGTATTGCTACAACTCGGATTGTCCATGTATGTATCATAAGTAGGTGCTGATGTCACAGAATACTGTTCGTCATGAGTAAACACATCACCTATGACATTGTTATAGCATGGATCAATGATTGGTACCTTAGATACTGCATTTGCGTCATAGACAAGAGGTGCGTCAGAGTCAGTGTCGTACTTAGTCTCCTGCAGATTTGCCATGAAGACGCAGTTTGCATTGATGTCCTCTCGGTCTTCCAAATCATCCATAATAGCGAAAAAGTCATGTTCCTCAGCACTCAACTGCATTCCAGATTCTGCCTTTTGTGCTAACAGGATAGCTTTCTGAAGATACGCAAAATCCTTCTTTTTCGGCTTAGTAGGACAATTCCTTGCCATGTGACCCACTCCTTGACAGTTATAACACTTAATCTGATTACCCTGATTCACATTTCCATAATTTCCAACGACTGGAGCTGCAACATTGCCATTCTGATTACCCACTGCTCTATTCCCAACATTCTGTCCCATCTGATTTCCAACATTCTGACCCAACTGATTACCCTGATACGGAACCGCCTGATTACCCATGCGACTGCTAACTGCTTTATCCAATAAAGAAAATACCTGTTGCAAGGTCGCTTCTACTTCAGCTTCAGGATCAGTGATTCCTTGTTCCTGGTATTGTGGATACGGTTGTTGAATGACTTGTTGTTCTTGTGGATAGAATTGTTGTTGAGGTTGTGGAATGTATTGCTGCAAGTTGTTGTTGGTGGAAGATGATGAAGCTTGTTGTTGTGTATTAACTGAAGTTTGAGTCTTTGCAATGAGTGCCAATGAATCATGATTCTTTGCTAATCTTTCTTGCCTGACTTCATTCGCTTCAGCTTGGTTTTGTTTCAGAAAATCATTCAGTTGATCAAAGTTCACCTGATGAAGGTCTTTTGTTTGGTTGACAATAGTGACATATCGTCCCCATTCTTCTGGAAGATTATTCAGGAACTTGATGTTTTGAACGATTGTTCTGGGTGCCAACTTGTTTCTGATAAGCTCATTCATCAAAGTGCAAAACCTTCCATAGTAGGATTCAATGGATTCTCCTGGTGTAGATGTAAACTTTTCCCATTCAGTTAGCAGCTTGTTCTCCATGTCTTGTTTACCAATTTCTGTTCCATAACATAGCCGTTTAACACGTTCCCACATATCGAAAGCAGTTTCACAACTGTCTACAGCAGCAAAAATGTCTATTGGTAAACCCAGTTGGACAATATGAATTGCCATGTCATCTGCATCGACTTGTTTCTGATCCTCTTCAGTGTATCCTGATTCAGTTTGAAGATGAGAGGATGGTGGGATGGGAGGTGTTGCATCAGCATTTCCAGGGACATAGACTTGTCGAGGCTTGAAGGGTCCATCCTGAATGGATTTAATCATGAGTTTGCCATTAGGTTTGGTCTTGATGTAGCGGAGCATTCGACTTGTCCATTGAAGATAACCACCTTTTGCCAACATAGGAGGTCGGTTTTCGGCACCGGCTGCATGAATGTCTTGTTGAGTAGCCATTGATGAAGGTATGATATGATAAAGTTGATGTAGGATCGATTCAACGATAAAAGAGTTGTGGTTGATGAAGATTAAGCTCGGTTGAGGTGTTTCTGAAAGTCGTACTCGTAACCTTGGTTCTTAAAAATTTTCGCCCAAAATTTGAAATTCACTATAAAAATCAATTCTAAGGTTGTTCAAGTTTTCCTTTCATTCACTCTCTTACGCATAACCGGTATTATCCTAACGTGTGTGTGTGTGGTTTACTTGTTCATCCTCCTTTATCTCTTTCTCTATAACTTGTGTTTGTAAAACTAGTTTTCCCGCCAAAAAACTCTTTTTTTTTTTTTTTTTTTTTAAACCTTAGGCGTAGAAAGAGCTTAGGCGTAGACCAAAGAAGTTACGAGTAGGATATGGTTACGAGTAGGATATGGTTACGAGTAGGATATGGTTACGAGTAGGATGTAGTTACGAGTAGGATGTGGTTACGAGTAGGATGGCTTAGGCGTAGGATCTTATGCGTAGGAAGCTTAGGCGTAGGATTCCTTAGGCGTAGGATCTTATGCGTAGAAAGTATCTTACGCGTAACCTTAAGCTTATGCGTAGACAAAAAGTTACTCGTAAACCTTACGCGTAATTGTGAAGTTATGCGTAGAGTTACTCGTAAGCTTTTAGCTTATGCGTAAACTATGGTTAAGAACCAAAAATCCTTTACACTGTCACAGCGTAAGGGATATCCACAAGTCGAAGTGTTCCACACACTTATCCAAGTGAGGGAAGCACTGAGTCACCGTTATAGCTCGAAGAAACTTCACCAAAAAGTTACGAGTAGAAGCTTATGAGTAGTTGACTTTCTTACGAGTAGAACTAGGGTTTTGACCTACTCGTAAAAAATTTCCAGTGATTCAACCAATTTCTCTTGCACAGATAGCCTTAAAAACACTCGAATAACCCAAAAATGTTGACCTTTTTCGCCCAAAGTTGCTAGAAAAGTTACGAGTAGAAATGACCAATGACCCAAGAACGAGTTCAAAAGTGAAGAAAAACACGTAAAGCTTATAACTTTTTGCAAAAAACTGAAACTGTAGCACCAAATAAACCTTAAACCACAAGAATCTTGAATTTTTAAGTGCAAAAATTAAAGCTTTAAGCTTGACAACTATGAAAAACGTGAGCCTTTACGCGTACAATTCCAAGCTTCAAAACAAACACAAACACTCCTAAACCATTGTTAGGCGATTGATACCAATTGTTATGACCAAAGATATACCAACCTTATCAAATACCCACGTTATGAACACAAGAATACCACGTTAAACCCAAACTGTTATGCGTAAATAAAGAGAAAGATTAAGATAAGATATGGTGACTTGATGTATAAATCGTATGTATGTTTAGAGAGGTAGAGAAAAGAAGATGAAAACAATAAGATGTTATATTGCTTCAAAGGAAAAACACACACACACACACACTTTCAAGCACACCCCTCAAATGACATACTTGAGGGGTATTTATAGTACAAGAGAGAGGATGCCCTAAGGCTTGGCCATGGGCCTTGAGATGGACTTGGATTGGGCTTGGGTTTCACGAACTAGACAAGGCTAGCTTAACATAACTTATGCCCAATTAGCTTAGCCCAATCCACGAGCCCTTTGACTATTCTAGCAATATATCTAACACACGTTACAAAGTTCCTAAATGTGAATGACCATCACTTCTAATAAAAACTATTAAGGCTAACACGTTATTTAAGCCAAATTTTCTAAAACTATATTATATATTTTCAATAACAATTGGAATGATTATGTTGACCCTTACTTCATTTTTCAAAGTACAAGCTTGATCATTTTTGCTTAACCACTCTTTTAAAAGTGTATACATTTATATTAATAACACATGAAAGGGATTTACTAATATATATACAAGTTATATTGTACTTGAGACTTTTCTTTATACAATTATTAGTAGCGACATAAACATATACGTAGTATATGTGAATTATATATATGGGTATATATATACTTCCTTCATCTATGATATCCCTTAGTTCGATAATGTCCAAATAAATGTACATACTTTTCGTACATCGTCATTCGGTTATCATCAAACCGAAGTCTTGTTCCTCCTTGTTATTTTTTCTGCGTGTACCCTTCCAAGTATTTTTTTTTTCATTTGGTCACCATTAAACCAAAGTCGTAATTCCTTCTTCAAGACTTCCTTCCATGTCATACCCTCATAAGCCGAGATCCATCCAAATCTTTGTAAATTGTTTTAAGATAAATGATGCCACATAAGCATTTAAAACCTATAAAGTTAGTTAAACTTTATCGAGTCTTAAACATGAGTAAAGACTAAATTGTCGTATTAATTAGGTTGCGTGTCAGAGCCGTGCACTATCATTCCTTGATTTAATTCCCTTTAGACTTCATATTGCACATGGCCAAGGTGAGTTTCATAGCCCCTACTTTAATCTGTTTTATACTTGTTTTGGGGGAAGATACATGCTCATTTTACTCAAATGATTTAATTACTGAAATTGTGCACTCTATGCATACTATACTTTTATGATTGATATGTTTAAAGTTACATCATACATAGATCTTTTATGGACCATACCAAAATGTTTGACTTAGATTATTACGCAGCTTAGCCTAAGTTCTTAGATCCCAAATTGCCCTCTTCATGAACCGTCAATTCCTGCTGGGAAGCGCGAATGTTATAAATATATCTATTGGGGGTGACTCCCCTGTTCGGTTGACCCTGCTTGGGTCAAGGCGAAACATATAGCATGTCGAGACCGAGTGTATTGGGATAAAAACTCGCCATGGGCTCCTTATTTGTATGACTTCTTTGTGCATACAGAAACTGTCGTAGCTTCGGTTGCATGAGCTTAGTGCTAGCGTAATAAATTTATAATATATGGCATTATATTCATTGTAATGTGCATATACTCTTTTTATGGTCCACTAATGGAATTCTTTTATGAAATGTAATCATAAATTTTATGACATTATGCAAGACGTAATGATCATCAAAAACCAAATGTGAAATAGTGTACTGAAGTGCCCTTTTAAATAAACCTATGAACTCACCAGCGTAAGCTGACCCCTTTTAGCATGTATCTTCAGGTTTTGAAGTGATAGCTTATCTTTGGAGTCGCAAGGCAAAGGCATGGCATGGTCATAGATGACTCTGATTTATGTAATTAGGACCACATTTTGATAATGGGCCATTTTCCGCACCAAATCAATAATGTAAACATTATTTTTAAGAAATGAATAAAAGTTTATTTATGAAAATCAGTTATTCTATGCTTATGTTGTGATATCAATTTAGTAGCGCCCCAATACTTGTATGCTTCCGCTGAGCCATTTTGGGGGTGTTACACACCCTCAAACCCAAATGAGCCAAACTGATCTTGCAGGCAAACTGAACCAAACTTACTGGCACAAACCCAAATAACAGTAACAACATACAATACATACATCACAACAATATTTGCAGCTGTACAAAAACATAATCTGATGAAGAAAAACTCATTGTAGCTGAATGTTTATTGGGCCCCTTAACCATTGTTGCCAATCTATCTATTTATATTTATTTGATCTTCGAATGATCTAGTCGTAGCCATTTAACTGAATATCCTGAACGATCTTATTAGTACTTGAAATTTTGTTACCTAACACACGTGCATGTCTTTCTTTCCAAATAAAGTACCCGGTAGTCCATATAACCACTTGCCAAACACGAGCTAAGAAGATAGGGACATTAACGTTTTCGTGTTATGAAAAGAATTCATCAATCCAGAAAGAATTAACCTCCCCACCTTCCACAAATTAAAAGTTTTTTCCCAAAAACACATAGCTAAATCACAAGTGATCAAGCTATGGGCGCATGTTTCCACAATATTATTACAACACAAACAAAGAACCGAATCTAAGTCGATACCTCTCCTATCAAGCTCCACACGAACAGGAAGTCTACCTCTTATCGCCCTCCACACTAAGATGTATACTTTCTTAGGCACCAACTTGTTCCAAAGTATTTCTTGACCTCCATTATCCGAGCGAAAAATCATTTCCTCGATCAGTCTTGATAACTCTTTGACCGTGAACTCACCATCTTCGCTAAGCGACCACCTCCATCGATCCCTAAAATTATTAGAAATAGCGACATGTTGCAAAGCGCCTAAAAGTTCATCGAACTCCGTAATAACTCTTCCCCAAACACTTCTAACCCAATCCCATTCCCATACCCAACTATTATTTACCCCCCCCCCCCCCCCTATCAAGCTTCACACGAACAGGAAGTCTACCTCTTATCGCCCTCCACACTAAGATGTTTACTTTCTTAGGCACCAACTTGTTCCAAAGTATTTCTTGACCTCCATTATCCGAGCAAAAAATCATTTCCTCGAACAGTCTTGATAACTATTTGACCGTGAACTCACCATCTTCGCTAAGCGACCACCTCCATCGATCCCTAAAATTATTAGAAATAGCGACATGTTGCAAAGCGCCTAAAAGTTCATCGAACTCCGTAATAACTCTTCCCCAAACACTTCTAACCCAATCCCATTCCCATACCCAACTATTATTTACCATCCCCCCCCCCCCCCCCCTCTTTCCATCATGCTAGCCTCCTTCCTCCTATCTAGATGATATAACATAGAAAATCTATCACAAAGCCTTCAATTGTCCACCCATAGTTCTACCCAAAACCCAATATCCCTCCCATCCCCACAACCCCGACACAAGAAGATGAAACTCAACCCCTAACCCATCCATTTCTACTCCTATTTTAACAATATCGCTCCACACCTCACCCCTATTCACCTCCCCACCCATTGCCCTATTACCATGAATACTTTTGATCACCCTAACCCATAAACTCCCCCTTCCTTCCCAAACCACCACCATTTACCTAACAACGCCAAATTTTTTGCCTGTAACGACCCAACATTAAGCCCTCCCTCCCCAAGCGAAGACAAAACCGAACCCCATTTGACCCACGAAAGCAATACTTATTAAAACGATTATATGTTTTTGCGGTATCTATCAAAGCATCAAACATTCAAACCACATTTTTTAAATCATTTTAAAAGTCTGTTTGGTGTGTTATTGGGATTCATTATGGATATCGTTTTGATTACTGGGTAGAATATAAATCGGATTGAGCAAATGTGTGAGCATTAGATAGCGAAGTTCTATTGTCAATTGTCTTTAATTGACAAAAATAAATAAATTGGAGCATATGAATAAAACTCATTTTTGCGTACAGTGAGCATTAGATAGCGAAGTAATTGTCACTCTGATTTCCTAAAGTTATGTTTTCATTGTGGAAGGAATAGAAATACTTTATGTTGATCTACCTTCCTTGCTCGTGATTATTACGATGATATGTTTATATTTTTACCATGCTAATTTCATTTTTAGTGAGGTGGATTTTTTTTATGAAATAATACAGAGTATATATAGTTTACTACGTAGTAGTATATAAATAACTCTCCACTAAATACCAAGTATTATGACCGGTTGTTATAAGTTGTATCATTCTCATTTTGCATATTTGTTATAGTATTCCAAATTAATGAATTAGGAATTTATTACAACCACACAAAATCATCCACAAAAAAATCCACACGCTGAGGTGGAAGCGGATGATTGGTTTTTTGTGAGAGTGGATCCCACAAAAAACCAGTTATTCACTTCCACCTCAGTGTGTGGATTTTTTTTGTGAATAGTTTTGTGTGGATGTATCACTCCTCAATGAATTATTGTTGATTTTATTTTTCTGTCACCAAGCTACGCCGCATGGTTTAGCCCATCAAATAGAAGGGCCTTGTTTGTAGCTAGATCAATGTTTTGGGCTTTCTGCTAGAACCAAAAGTTAATACTTCATTGCTTCCTGTAAGATAGTGTGAATTTGTAAGTTTGAGTGTTTGACATTAAAAAAAATGGTACATAGAATTGCAAAACAAAAATGCTATACACTTTAAGGGTGTGTTTCCTTTAGGGTTCGGGTTGGGTTTTGGGCTTTAAAAAAAAGAAGTAATTGTTTGGTTAAGTATTTTGGATTAGGATTTAAGTTATTAAGTACTACGAGTCACAAATCTTTGAACTGTACAAAAGTGAGGGAGGAAGGTTGGACTTAGCAAAGTAGGGGTGTTTATGGGTTGGGTAATATCCGAATAAACCGAAAACCGAAAACCGAAATCGAACCGAATCGAACTTGCCAAAACCGAACCGAACCGAAATAAAAGTTCGGTTTTCGGTTCGGTTATGGTTTTAGCCCTCCAAACCGAAAACCGAATTTAAATAAATATATATATATTTTTTATATATTTATATAAAAAAAATATATTAAAACTCTTTTATAATATATATATATAATATTTTTGAAGCTTGAAATTATTTTTTTTTTCAAAAAATATATATAAATAAATGAATAAATTATTAAATTTGGGTAATTCGGGTTATTCGGTTTGTTTTCGGTTATTGGGGGTTCGGTGTTTTCAGTTCGGTTTAGTCAAATTTTAGTTCGGTTCGGTTCGGTTTTCGGTTATACCCAGAAAAAAAATTAACCGAACAAACTGATAACCGAACCGATGAATACCCCTAGTTGTGGGTCTCTTTTATATTACGTACTTTATTAATATAATATGTGATGCGTGTCAAAAATTCTAGTGGAATCGCATAGTCATTCACTAGTCCATTTTGCAATTCACTAGTCCATTTTGCAATACTTAGGGAATTTGCTCATCAAACAAGGTAGAAAAGGGTACCAAATCAACCATGACTCCACCTAGTAAAATGCATTCGCATTTACAAGTATGCTAAAAATGCATATTAAACTTTTAAAAAAGCGTATGCTAGATTCTAAGTTACCAGCAAACAAAGGGGAAAAAATAAACATATAGATAGCCAACATCAATCTAGGTAGATCCCATGTTACAAACAACAAAAATTGTCACATTTAAACTGTATAAACAAACTAGTAGACGAGGTAACCATGATCAGAGCTATCAATATCCGAGTTACTAGACGAGTACTCAGGACTATCCTTAACAAAATGCATTTCACCAACACGACTATTCATACTAGTATTAGGTGTAGCATCCTTCATCTTTTTTTCCTTTCGTCTACGCCATTCTTGTTTCCTCGACCATTGTTTACCCAACAAAATGCCCAACCCTAGAAGCACCACGAGGGTGCATCCTACACCAACAACCATCAATTCAATCATTAACCATCTTGAACCCGAACCTTGTGGCAAAATGGTCCATGTCGCGGCTATATAAGCCGATGCCATAAACATAGTAGATATCCACATGATTTTATGTGTAGCGACTAACAGATTCATCATTGATTTTCGTTTAAATGGAATGACACTAACTAGAACATTAACAGTTCCTAGGGATAAAAACAATGCCATAATATTGCACACCATAAACACCTTAAATGAATGGTTTTTTCCCATTATAGCCTTTCCATTTTCTTGTCTGAATCCACCTGGAGGGTTTATTCCACCAGAATACGTAACAGTCGCTATCAAAACAGCAACAATTGTTATGGTGTTTCTAGCATTTCGTAAACCCTCATTTTGAACCTCGATTTGTTTTGATCTACGTTTACTTTTCTTTATGTAGCGGTGGTGTTGCATTGGGGAGCTCATTTCTCGTGCCTGTGGAGAATGAGTGATGACATCACGATGAATGACTTCTTGGATGTCTCGAGATTTAGGGGGCAACTGATCACATCTTTTTGCACCAAAATCTAAAAGGGCCGGCACAATTTGGAGAGTAGTCGAGTTACTTCCATCATGTTCGACTACATCTAGAGCCGTGTACCCTCTTTGGTTGATTACATTTACATCCACGCCACGCCTGAGTAAATATGTCACCATCTGTGTTCGAGTATAATTACATAGTAAATAATTACAGAATAGTGAAGTATAGACAGTATCGTAACATAGTTAAGTTAATTTAGTTCTACAGAGATAGGATCAAATGAGAAATATAATTAAAATGAGAAGAAACCACAACCACAAATATTAGATGCGCCCATAAAAATAGATGCATCTCCCTATTATTCATTTTTCTTTATTTGAAATATGTGGCTACAATTTCTTCTCAGTCTTCTCATATTAAAAATTCTTCTGAGTAGATCCATACTCTAGCTCTATAACCTAAGATAGATTCATTGTCATATTTTAACTGGATCTACTTGTTTATAGGAATGGTTGAATAGGAGAATTGCATATATACCGTTTCACAAGCAAGAGATTGCATTTATAATTAACTTAAAATGATCGATAATTATATACATATAATGCCTAAACCTTAAATTGTCGTATACATATTATCCAAATTCTTTTTTTATGTATACTTTGAGTTTTTGAAAGTTATATATGTAACTGCCCTGAATAAAATACCATGGTGAGCTTTCCGGCCGTTGCTATGTGTAATACAGTGTTGCCATTGTTGTCTTGTACGTTCACAAGTTCTTGGGTGTTGAGTGCGTCCATCATGTAATTTAGACCATTAATCTGGTTGTACTTTACAGCAAGATGAAGAACAGTTTCGCCATGATTAGTAACCATCTCAACAGATTCTAGGTTGGTCGTGATTATTTCACCAATAATCCCAACTCGCCCTTTCATTGATGCCCAATGTAGAGGTGTCCATCCATTGTGATCCCGGAGGTACAAGAGATCAGGATCGAACCCTAGAAGCTCATGAGTTGTTTCTACGTGGCCTCTACTACACGCTAGATGCAACGGGGAGTATCCTTCAGATGTACACTTTCGTGCAAAATCAGGACGCACATCAAGTATTTCCTTGACTATTTCTAGATATATGAATTATTACAAAAGATATATTAGTAAGTTTTAGAAAACTTAAACATTCATGAAAACCTATTACTTTAATGCAAAAAATCATAAAATGAGTTTTTTTAAGAGAATTTTTTAAAATATCGTTTTTCATATATCTTTTATTTTATATGAGTGAAAAGATATTCAAGTGATTGATTGGATGACTTAAAAATCCTTAAGTATTCATGAAAACCTATTACTACCTATGTCCCTAAATAATGTTCAGCTTGACTTTTTAGAGTCAAACTGGATCAACTTTGACCTTATATATTTTTACGAGTTTTATATAATACTTGATGCAAAAAATATGAATTGATTGGGTTTTGAGTGTATTTTTCATTGGTATAGTTTTTCATCAAGTATTATATAACACAAAAAAAATATTTACGGTCAAAGTTAAACCAGTTTGACTCTGAAAAGTCAAACTGGACACTTATTTAAGGACGGAGGGAGTACTTCAATAGTAGTGATTGAGAAGCTTAAAAGATGTGTCTAAATTTATTGCATAGACTAGGACAAATTAAGTAAACGCTTAGAGCAGGAGGTACGGTGGTGCCAAACTTGGTGCCAACGAGTTTGGCGCGACGCCAAGTTTGGCGCACCGTTACCTCTGTCGCGCCAAGAGGCCTCGCGCCAAAACTAACAGCCCACTTTTTTTTTTTTTTTTTTTTTTTTTTTTTTTTTTTTTTTTTTTTTTTTTTTAATAGCCATTGCATTTAAAAAATAGAAGTTGATTTCGAAAGTTTCGTAGAGGTACTGAGCTTCTCGTGGTTAAAACTACTAAACTGAAACTTTAGATTAACTGAAAACATGAAATACATAATAACCTAAACATTAAAACTACAGATGGATCCCTAAAAACAACATAAAAACATAAAATACATAATAAAACTACTAAACACTTAAAAAAACGAGTCATCCGAGTCCAAACCATCATCACTTGTTGGCGGAGAATAAAACTCCCCATTAATGTATCGACTCTCCATTATGTCGAAAAAGTTGTCTTGGAGGTACTGAGCCTCCCGTGCTTCTTGCTCACGGCGAGCAGCCTCTTCACGTGCCTGCTCTTGCAGTATCTCCCTGACGTTTTCTTCATCTTGTTCAAACTGCCGGAGGGAAGCCTCACTTAACCCGCTTGGGTGGTTTTGAAAATCCACCTGTGGACTGTTCACAGGTGGACTTGGAACAATTGGGAGGTACGGGATGTTTTCAAACCCCACCGGGAAGACATTTTCTGGTGGTGTTGAGTAAACTTCAAACTCTGGCAGAGTTGGAAAGTTGGTTTCCGGCAAGTGTTCTGGTGCCGGAAAGCTGGTTTCCGGCAACTTCTCTGGGCTGGGGAATTGCTGAGAAAAGTCTTTGCGAGACATTCTTTTTGTGTGTGAATTGTGTTATTTGTGTGTCAAACTAATGCTGGTATGATAGTATATATAGAAAACTTAACCGTTTGAATTTGAATTTAAAATTTAAAATTTGAATTTAACCCGCCCAACAGTACCCGTTTTTTGAATTCGAATTTAACGTTTAAATTTGAATTACCCCGCCCAACAGTACCCGGTTTTTGAATTCGAATTTAACGTTGAAAACCACCTTTATAAATAACATCAACCACCATTTTATTTCACATCTACATCAATCCAAAAAACACACACACAAATGTCTCAAAATTTGAAGTGGAACAAGTCTGAAGAAATCTTGCTTGCGCAAGTTTGGATACAAATTTCGCAAGCTATGGATATGCAAAATAACCGTTCCGAAAATATTTTTTGGAATGACGTTATGCATATGTTCAATAATCAGACAACCGATGACCATCGTACAAAAAATTCAATCACGGGTAAATGGACGAGGATTAACGTCGATTGCAAAAGGTTCAACGCAATTTACAAACAGTTGCAGCGTCGAAGCGCTCAAAATGACCAATCTCATCTCGAAAATGCGAAACTAAGCTTCCAGCAACAATTTGGTAGAAATGAGTTCAAATATGTTCACGTTTGGGAGATTTTGAAAAATTGCCCAAATTGGGATGTCGAAGATTAATTCCAGTAGTATGTTATGTTTTTTTAAGTTTATTGTTTTTTTTATTTCTTGTAATGTTTTTTTTTTATGAATAAAGTAATTTTAGGATATATTATTTTTAAATTTTATAAAAAAATAAAAAATAAAAAAATTGAGTTTGGCACCAGAATTCTGGTGCCAACGGATACCCCAGAAATGTGGTGCCAAACATTTTCTGGTGCCAAACTCAAAAACTGCTGACGTGGCAGTTTGGCACGAGAACGGCACCACACTTTGGCACCACTGTACCCAGTGCTCTTAAGGTCAACTTTTGCTTTTAAATATGAGGTGTGACATATTATTGCATGGACCAGGACAAATTAAGTGGGATAAATTTCATATCTCGAACATTTTTTATTACAATTCTATATATATTAAAATTAGAATTTTTATATAAATGATATACAATGCTTTTAAAGCATATTTTAGATAAATATAAAATTTCTGATTTTGAGAAGGGGACATATAAAATTGGCTAGATATATACCCAATGACATAGTTTGGGAAAAAAAAGAAGAGAAAAAGCCGCACCCCGGACTATGTGACAAGTTACGAAAACTGCCATGTACTTTTTATCTATTTACGGTTTTATTTATATAACAAACTTTATATAAAAAAAATATACCGATGAAAAGGCTTCTAAATTGCGAACAAAATAAGCTCAATATGCTAATATTTTATACTTATGTACGATCTTATAAAAAAAGTTAAACATTATTTATAAAAATATCTATTTTGAAAAAAAATCAAAATAAGCCCTTAGAGGCTTAGACTATGTAATAATTTCAAAAACTACTTTAAAGTTTTTTTAAATATAAATTTAATAAAAAAAATCAAAACACACCACTAAACTAGGTAACAAGGGACAAAACAACCTTAAGCTTTTCGTTTTTACAATTTTTTTAAAATAACAAAATTTATTTATCAAATATTTAATAATATAAAAAATTCAGTAATTTTCTTATAAAAAATATACCAATAAAATAATTCTTTAAATTATGAATAAAATGAGCTTAAATATTGCAATGTTTTTAACTTACGTACGATTTGATACTTTCAACTTCTTATTTTCCTAATAATTAGTCAAAATTTAGTAATTTTTTTAAATATACCAGTAAAAGGTTTTTTAAATTTAAATAAAATGAACCCATATTTCAATACTTTCAACTTACATTTTATAAAAAATAGGAATTAAAATTTTAAAATCAATTTTTTAATTTCCAGTAATTAGGCAAATTGATTGCACATATTTGAATGATATAAACAGTAGACTCATTATAATAATCAATATTATTTTGTGTAAGAACTTTTATATATGATTTAATTTTAGAACATAACTATGGGTTTATCTAATAGGTGCCCTCAGGGTAAGGTTTACGGTCACTGTAAAAAGAAACCTTTAGTTTATTTAATTAAAAATCATATCTAATTTAAGTTTCATTACTTTGCATTAAATGCAATTTTAATCTAAAAGGAAAGCTTGTGTTTAATAAATGTTGTTTAACCAGTGTCTTAAGGCACTCGTTAGATAATCCTATAAATTATTTAGTTAAATAAATTACTGGTAAAATAACTGAACTTTTATGCTATATTATTATGTTAGGTTAATAGATAAAGAATATGAATTGCATTGCATGATTTAGTTATATGATAACGCATGAATATTAAATTCTATAAACATTAACAATATTTAAAAAAAAAATAAAGTAATTAAACGAGTTTGAGTGAATATATCATAAAAGTTTTATCAAATAATACACTGCCGCAATGTGCGGTCATTTTATTTCTCTTTATATTCATTACTATATTATATAATTGTCATTCAAATAGCGTTGTTTGGATAAATAGAAAAAAATAAATAAATAAATAAAAAATACGACGTTGTTTGGACGAAAAGGAAAAAAAAGGTTTCAAAACACCCCCCAAACTACGTAGCGAGTTCCAAAATTAACATGTACTTTTAGTTATTTCTGACTTTTTATATAACAAATTTTATATATCAAATATCTAACAAATAATTAATGAAAAAACATACTGATGAAAAGACTTCAAAATTGCTAACAAAAAGACCTCAAAAATCTTAAAGTTTAATGTGTGTGTGTGTGTATATATATATATATATATATATATATATATATATATATATATATATATATATATATATTATTTTTAAAAGTAAAGTAATATTCAAAACATACCCTTAAACTATTCAACAATCTACAAAAACTACCTTTGATATTTAAAAAAAAATTGAAACACTCCTAGACTATGTGACGAGTTACGAAAACTCCCACGTACTTTTAGCTATTTACGGTTTTTTATACAACAAACTTTACTTATCAAATTATTTAACAAATATCTAGCGATCTCTTAATAAAAAAATATACCGAAGAAAAAGGTCTATAAGTTGCGAACAAAATAAGCCCGATATTGCAATACTTTTGACATACTTACGATTTTATAAAAAATGTTGAAGTGTAATATATATTTTGTAAAAATAAAATAAAACCCAAAACATACCCTTAAACTATCTAACAATTTACAAAATCCACCTTTTACTTTGTTTTTAAAATTATCGCAACACCCCCGATATCTTTACCTTAAACTGTTACTTCAACTTTTTATTATTTTTATAATAAATTTCAAATAAAATGAGCCTAACATTGCAATGCTTTGATTTACACACTCTTTTATAAAGAGATTGCTTATTTTTTTTCGGTTGTATGTCAAAATGATTACAAATGTTTGAATAATATACTGCAAATGTTTAAAAAAATATCATACTTGACACCATTTGTTTTTTAGGTAGCGAACAATTTTTTTTGCTTATATGGGTACTTTTCTTTCAAATTCGTCCTTCTTAAGGTAATTTGTGACATTTTTTTCTCTTTGAAAAAACAATCTATTAGCTGCGAGGGGCAAAATTTCGCAAAATACCTAAAAAAGCTTGAATTTGAAACAAAATTACACCTATAAGCCAAAAATTTTGTTCACTACCCAGGAAAATAAATGATGTCAAGATGATAATTTTTTTAAAACATTTGCCCAATAATATAAACAGTAATAGGTAAATAGTATGAATTGCATTATACAATTCAGTTATATGAAATGAATAAAACTATATTACATAAGAGTTATTTTACATACTAAACTTTTCTCACGTATCAAGGGACTCATCCACAACCTTCAGCTGAAAAAAATTCAATTGTTGAGATTAAAAGCATTTTAATATTTCACCTGTTTTTATAATTTAAATATCTCTTAAACTATTAATCATTAAGCAAAAATAATTACACCATTGCGCCAAGCATTTAATTATCTTTCTATAGACGGTCACTTTGATATACTTTTGATAATTTCTTTTTCACGTTTTTTCATATATTTTTTCGTATTTATTTGGTACTGAAGTTTGCATGAAACATCACATGTGATTAAATAATAATTTGAATATTCTAATAATATCACAAGTGATATTAATGTTAAATCACATATGCTATGTAATATCACATGTGATATTATTAAAATATTCAAATCAGTGTTTAATCACATGTGATTTTTTTCATGCAAATTTCAGTAAGGAAAAAAAAAAAAAAAAAAAAGTTAAAAACACGATTTCTTTTTGTTGAAAATATATCAAAGTGTCTATCTATAGAAAGATAATTAAATACTCGTCGCAATGGTATATTTTTTTCGCTTAATGATTAACGGTTTGAAAGATATTAATATTTGAAAAAAAAAATGAAAATGGGTTTTTTAAATTGTTGAGATTAATCTCATCAATTTATCAAATATAGATGGAGGGTGGAAATTGATATGTAAATGATCTTAAAATAGACGTATGAAATATTTTTAATGTTGAGAAACCAAAGTAATAGTTCGAGTTTAAAGGCTGCTGCCATCCATGACATTAGACTTAATAGGTTGCTTTTCCTTTATTTAGCATATAGGTTGAGGTGTCTTAGTTTATGCTTGTTTTTGTTTTTGGTTTTCTAGTTGTGTGTAGTTAGTTGATCATTTATGGCCTGTCATGAATGAATTAGTGGTTGTTCAAGCGGTTGCTTGAGATTAATGTGATACTTCAACCACATTTCATTGTACTTAACTGTTTTTTGAAGTAATATATTTTACCGGGTGAAAGCCCTTTAAAAAAAAAAATAATAGTCCGAGTTCGTTACCATATGACCATGTGAATGAAGCCCGCATAATATACTAGTCTCCTTCCCATTATGTTAAGAACTAACTACCTTAGTAAAATAAAACGTGTTCTCGTAAATAGTTTTTATAGTGTGTAACATTTTGCAGCATTGAAATTAAAGCTTACTTCGTTGTCAAAGATTAACTTAATTAATAATATTCATATCAAGTATCGTGTTAGTTAATTAAGTACTTAGTTAGCTACTATTAGCCAAATTAAAAGTAGATCAATACTATACCTGTGTGCCCAGCAGAAGCAGCAGCATGAATAGAACACAAGGACGCATCATGTTCATGCATAAGAAGCCACTGAAACCCTATCAAACACTTCGCAACATCCACATTTCCGCGTTCACATGCTACAAACAACGCACTTTCACCTCTAGAATTCACCTTTCCGACCACCCCATCATCGGACGCTATCAATACCTCAACCACCTTTATTGTCCCTTCTCGACACGCCTCATGCAAAGCGGTCTCCATGTTAGCATTCTCCAACACAACCATTTCGGGCCATCGTTTCAATATTTCCAAAACTAGCTCTAAATGCCCGAATCTAGCTGCTAAGTGTAAAACAGTGTTTGATGATCGATCTATGCTTGTTTGTGTGACTAGGGTTTCATCTTCTTGGACGAGTTTGAGGAAGGAGGTAAGGTCACCCTTTAGAACAGTCTCATAGAGGAGACGATGCATGATGGTTTTTGAGGTTTTGGAATAAGAATTTGAGAATCATTCGGAACTTAATTATATATGTGGATGTGAAGTGAACAAGGGTTTTGAAGACGATTGAGGTAGGGTTCATTTTGTTTTCTTCCACAAGTGTAATTACCAGGAATATAATGTTCACTTGGAATTTCATAGGAACGTGTGTGTTTTCTCTATTAGTCGACATTTATTCATTTAGTAACAGCATTTGCAACCATAACTTGAGTTATGGTTTAACATCCGGTCACGTCTACGTCACATCAGCTTTAACTCAAAAAACATCCGCAATCATAACATCCCAAGGTTAAACCTTAACTCACCAACAATTTACAAAAATAACCCCTCATTTAGAAAATAATAATAATAATAATAAATAAATAAAAATAAAAATAACGGGTGTTAGTTGGGTAACGCCCAACCCTTAACTTGGAAATAACATTAAGCACGCAATGGTTAACTTGCAAATAACACCCAAATAACTTGTTTACACTAAAATCACATGTGATATTACAAATCATATATAATTTAACACTAATATCACATGTGATACTCAAATTAGTGTTTAATCACATGTGATTTTTTCATGCACATCTCATATTCGAAAAAAAAAACGAAAGAAAAGATGAAAAAACGTGAAAATAACATTTTTTTTTCCTTTTTTCAAAAGTATATCAAAATGTCCGTCTTTAAAAAGATAATTAAATGCTCGTCGCGATGGTGTGATTCTTTTCGTTTAACGATTAATGGTTTAAGAAATATTTAAATTATAAAAAAAATAAGTGAAATAATAAAATATTTTTAATCTTTACAATTGAGTTTTTATTTTAAATAAATTGTGAGGATGAATCTTTTGATATCTAAGAAAAGTTTGATATGTAAAATAACTCTTCTCTAATAATTTAAGAGTTACATTTTGAAAAAGTTCAAAATGCTTTATAATGTCGATAATGTATTATAGATGATTTGGATACGTTTCTAAATATAACAGCCTATCTACGTGTTCTTTGGTAACCTTTTGAATTTTTTATAGCAGCTACGAACAAAGTCATGGTTTTTATTACACAAGCGGGTATCATAATATATGGAAAGTTGTTTAATCGTTTAGAAAATCAGAAGAAATTTCCGATATATGGTCAAATAAACGATGATGAAAGCTTATAGAAATTGTTTGAAACTGTTTACACTTGCCATTCAATAAAAGAAATTTTCAAATATGTTATTCAAACATAAAAATTCAAATGTTATTTTTGGCTACTCAATAAACATATATATTAATATGTTATCAAGTAGGATGTGGTTCAACTATTAGATTTTGGAAAGATACCTGGCTTGGTTCTAGCCCTCTACAATTTCGCTACAATAGACTTTTCCGGTTGGATCGTAATGAAGATTGTCTTATTTCGGATCGCATTTCTAATGGTCTTTGGGAATGGAACTGGTCTCGTGATGCTCTTGGTTCTCGAAACTCTATGTCCCTCAACCACTTGTTAACGGAGATTAGTAATATTGAGGTTATAGAAGGCATGGATAAATGCATATGGGCTGTTTCGCAAGATGGTATTTTCACAGTGGGTTCCTTGAGATGCCTTATTGATGATCACACGTTGCCTTCGTTGGTTTCTAAAACGACATGGGAAAAGTTTCTCCCCCGCAAAGTTAATGTCTTCATGTGGCGTTTGAATTTAGATAGGCTCCCGCATCGTTTTAACCTCTCATCTAGAGGTATTGAAATCCCGGAGATCTCTTGTGCTTCTTGCAACGGAAATGTGGAATCTAATACCCATATTTTTTACGAGTGCTCCTTTGCTAAAGAGGTTTGGAATTCTATTAGAAGGTGGTGTGAAGACGTTTTCCCCCCTTTTAATTCGAACGATCAGCGGTTGGGTTGGATGTCATCGTGGCACGCCTCTCACGACAAAAAGCATCGGCTATATGCTATCTTTGCGGCTTCTTTATGGTTCATTTGGCGGTATCGAAATAGTGTCATTTTTAACCCTCATTCATTGAGGAGAAGCGACATTTATAATTTTATTCGTTTATTCTCTTTTTCTTGGCTTAATCATAGAGGTAGAATGTCCAGTAGCTGGAATGATTGGCTTAAATTTCCTTTGTAATTTCTAGCGCCTTGCTAGTTTTCTAATAAAATTGCCGCCGTTCAAAAAAAAAAAAAAAAATATTAAGTTAAGTCAATATATATATAACCTCATCACTATCTAATGCACATACATTCTGCTTCGTTAAAGACCTCGCGTCATTGAAAAACAAAGTTCATCATCCCTTACATTAGAATCGTGGAAGCAACTTGTGTATTCAAAACTATATTTAACACATTGAGATGGTTTAATTTTAATGTAGCGACTCCGGGGTTATCAGTTAAATCGGTTGAACCCATTGGTCCAGTCTGGTTTTTAAAACCATATGCACTATCAACTTGTTTGCATTTAATTTGTATAAAGTTTTGTGTGTTTTAATAGTTGGTATAATAAGACGTAACATGTATTTATCTTTTTATATTAAATTACATTTATTTTCTTAATTATATTTTTTTTAAAACATGTCTATAAAAAATGCTTTAAAGTGTTGTAATTAATCCTATTATAGTTACTAGCACGTTATTCGTGCGTTGCGGTGACGGGTACCATGTAACGATAACCGGATAAATAGATTCCGATGAGACCTGATTCACCAATTTTTATCGGTTCCAACGGGTCCTTTCTGGTTCGTTTTCGGATGGCTTTTATTGGCTGCTGAACCGGTGGATACATCAGTTCCCGGTTGAACCCGTTGGTCCGGTTCAGTTTTCAAATTATATGTACCATTAACTTGTTAGTTTGTATGATTTGTTTATTTTATTAATTTGTACAATTTGTATAATAACATGTACTTTTCATTTTAGGATGATTCAAAAATAACATTAATCATTGTGTTTAATTGTTTTATATTTGAGATTGTGTTATAGCTTGTGTAGATTGTATATTGTGAAAATTTTATTATACTTTTTAGTAATAGGATATTTTAATTGGTTGTATTTAATTTGGTATACATATTTTTAATTGATTGTAAATTGTGAATAAAATATTGTATTTTTTTTAATAGGAGTATTAATTATGTGTTAATTTAATGTCTTAGTGCATTAAAAAGTTGTGTAATATTTTTTTTTGTTTGCATGTTTTAATTTTTAAGTTTGTAAGTGCATTAAAAAGTTGTATACTATGTATAGATATTTGTAATACTGAATTTTAAGGCATTAAATGTCTAATAAAAAAATTTATGCTTTGTAAGATAGTAAGATATTTATTAAAAATTTTATAATAATTAAATATGTTGGCTTAATATTAAATTTTAAGGCTTTTATTTTAAGAAGGTATATTATAGATGATTTGCATATCTACGTGTTGTATGGTAACCTTTTGAATTAGTTTTTTATATTACACAAGCGGGGTATCATAATATATGGAAAGTGTTGGTGTTGTGAGCCCAGTAGCCGGGTTAGATAATCAATTCAGCAGAAACAAATACCATTGGGTGGTTACCGGATATCACTTGGAATCGTGTGATCACTTTCCAAAGTAAACTATTCGACCCTAATGCCTGGGTTACACGAATATCTACTTGGGATAAGACCAAATGCAGTTATAGAATTAGGCACAATTCAATAACCCTTGCGCTTATAAGTGCTTAGTGTTTTCTGAGTGTACTTCATGCTTAATCAGATATCCTATTTATAGGAGTTTACTCTAAGCTAATCAAATGGAATTATGAGTATTAATCGGCCCATTAATAGCCTCATAATTATCCCCATTATAGCCGTTAGTGGTTACATGACCAATTAAACGTGGTCATTAAGCAGTTGAAACTGCCACTTGAATAGGTCAAAACCGTTACAAGCAGTACTTTCATCAGTACTTTTATAGTGCTATCAGTGGATACACTGCTTCAGTGGAATCCACAAGCTTCAGTGGAATCCACAAGTTTCAGCGGAAACATAAGCTTCAGTGGAAACACTGCCTATCAGTGGAAACACTGCCTATCAGTGGAATCCACAAGCAGTACTTTCCACAAGCAGTACTTTCCACTAGCACTACCAATACAAACCACTACAAGAGTCAGGGTGTTCATGGACCTTATGGGTGTACACTCCGTACCTCCTAACCCATTACAAGGTGTGAACTAATCCTACAAGTGCACTAAATTTTCCAACAATCCTCCCCAAATTTAGTTCACTTCCTTTGCATGAAAAATAAACATCAAGCAAAACATGTGCATAAACGAAAATGTCTTGAGGATTGAATTTCCATCTTAGTAAATTACACGTTCAAATATTCGAGAATCAGGGTGTTCTAATAATTGAACCCTTCAACCCATTTGAATACCTGAAGATAAAATACACACAAGTTTTCAAACACTTAAAAGCTCCTGACACTTATTGTAACGCCCCGACCCGACAAGGGTAAATGAATCACAAGCAATGGTGTCATATCAAAGCAAACATAAATATCCAAAAGAAGTCTTAGCATAAATACTGAAATAATTCAAGTCAACATGACTTCAATACATAGGTCCCAGCGGAAAATAAACTCCAATAAAATATCTGAAATAGTAAAGTCTTAAATGGCATCATAAGATCAAAACTAAATATCTCTAAGGTAAGTCCACTCAGCACTCATCCCAAAGCAAAAACCCAGCTCCAATGCTTAGATACCTGCCGCGGAAAAAAAGAAATGCGGCTGAGCTTCAAAAGCTCAGTGAACAGATATACAAGCAAAGCGAATACGAAACGAAATCAAATACGGAATATAGTGAACGAAAGATAGTAAAATCATAATCATTTTCAAAGTATAAATCAGAATTATCAAATAAGTTTTATAGTTAACTACCTCGAGCCCAGAAACAAATATCAGATCATAATCATATTCATATTCATATTCATATTCACACAAGGCAACATTTGTAGGGGAGACCTACCAGAGTTATGAAGGACGTGCATGCACGCAACATCAATCATCAGATAACATATAACATATAACAAATAACAGATCTAGGATGCATCCATACGCCCCACAGACAGATATTGGTCATATAACATAATTGGAGCTCATAACAGATAACAGATAAGGGACGTGGCAGAACATCACTCTACTGCCCTAGAGTCATGTCAGATGTGCATCACTGACACGGACATGGAACCCCCATGACTAGTTAATATTTGGCTCGGGTGTCAAACTATCTTAGGTCAAATCAGAATGTCAAAACTAACACAGATCATACTTTATCAGAAGATTAATCATATTTTCAAAATCAAAGTTTTCATATCATATAGTTCAAAATCAGATGTTTCATAATTCAGAAATCAGAAGTTCAGATAAGCAACAGCTCAAACAAACAGAATGGGGTTCATAGCAAAGGCTTAGGAAACCCTAATATAAAAGCTAACGAAAAGAAAACGTTATAAGGAACCTTTACTGAAAAGGTCAGAATATCTGTACCTTATTCCAAAGCAAATGACCAAAAAGCAGAAATACGGAAAGCAAAGGATTACTCCTTCTTCACAGAACCTATACACATTAACGGTCGTACATGTTATTTATGATTCCATAATTGTCGAAATGATCTTTTAATATTTGGTGTTCATACTTAGCGTATTCAGTGATCTTCATACTTTAGGGTTTTATGATTAAATGAGACTTAAGTGTTTTATAAACAATATCGTAGATTAGGGTTCATTATGTCATTTATTAAAGTTTAGGGTTAAATGTGAAAAATAGTTTAAACGTCATAACTCACACATGAAATAACGAATTAATACCCTTAGCTTCAAACCCTAATCGACTCTCATTTATGTTCTAGGTTTTCTCATTCTTTTAATATCACATCAATGTGCATTTACTTTATATGTTACGTCATTTAATGACTCATTACTCTTGTTTATTTACTCAACACATTCATGTCTTAACCATACGTTACTTATACACATATTATACGTCAACTTTTATACCCATGCACGTTTATGATTTCTTGTGACAACCAAAGTTACTTATTATCCGGATTAGACACATCGACACACACATGCACAATAGTTTAGACTAGATATGACCACGTACTACGTTTACATATCGACAAGCTCACTTGACTTATAAAACACACGCATGGTACACGGTTCACAAACCATTTAGGGTTCGGCATGCATGGTTAGGTTCACACTTCAAACTAGGATTTAGGTTTACATGATCCCTTACTCGTTTAATACACGTTCAAAACTCTTATATGGTTCGGTTTATATGGCTCGACTTAACTATGATCCGATTCAAATAATACGCATCAAATAACATGCTCTTTAATAATTATAAGGTTCAAGGCATTATGGTTTGTTCTTGTTGGTTTCATACGGTTCGGCCACAAAAGGAAAAACACAATTCGACTAAACAAACAAGTTACAACATATTATACGTTAGGTGTTATCAAAATAAGACGAGGAAACACGTTATACCTTAGCTCGTTGAACAAGAACTCGCGACACCAAGGGTGTTTGTTACTCAGCTGAATGGAACAAAAAGAAAAGAAGAGGCAACCAAAACTAGGGTTCCAAATTAGAGTTAATGAGTTATATTTATAGGTGGTAACATTTTTGGTTTAGGGCTTTGAGGTGGTGTGGGCTTCGGCCTGGGGTCTAACCGAACACACAAACCCACGCCCATAGGGCTCTCGGCTTGAGTCCATCCGAACAAAACAAACACGGCCCAAGTTGTTTACGCGAGACGTTAAATCTTTCGTCGTACCATGTCGATCACGTACACATATTAGTTAAGTTTTAATTATTCATAAGTTAACTTTTAACTTCGTTAAATGATTATAAACGTATTTTACGTATTTTATAAATTTCGATTTCAAGGGTATTTTAGTCTTTATTTATGTTTTAGATTTTCAGGTTTTACACTTATAGAAGCCATGTGTCCATATCCAAATTCATAAATGTTGTAAAAGCTAAAAGTCCAAAGCTTCCTGAAGCGGCAAAACTTCAACATTTACATAGGTGGTTCCTCTTTAGTCATGCTCCTGCCAAGCACTTTTTCAAAGAAAATTAACCATTGAGAAGTAAAGACTTCATCCTCCTTTCAGCAGGTTCTGAGCACAACCTTGGGATGAAAATAAAACATGTGCTCCAGTCCACTGAATGTTCAGCTTTCCACATTGAACTCAGCTCCCAAGTTTCCTCAGGAGGGAGTTGGGTGTCCTAGCATTCAGAGACTAAGTTGGACTTAAACCCATCCCTTTAGCAAACTTTATAACCAAGTCTCTAGCCAGACCCTTCATCAAGTGATCAGCTAAGTTCTGTTGAGATCTCACAAACTCTATAGATACCACCCCATTCATGATAAGCTCACGAATCATGCTATGTCTGACACCTAAGTGTCTAGACTTACCATTGTACATTTGGCTATAAGCCGTAGCCAATGTAGCTGCACTATCACACCGGATAGAAATAGGTGCTATAGGTTTAGGCCACAATGGAATTTCAAGAAGCAAGTTTTTCAACCATTCAGCTTCTTTACCAGCAGCTGCTAGAGCCACAAATTCAGATTCCATTGTTGAACTGGTGATGCAAGTTTGCTTCTTGAATGCCCAAGAAATTACACCTCCACCAAGTAGGAATACCCAGCCACTGGTAGACGAATTGTCTTCAGTGTTACTGATCCAACTTGCATCAGTGTAACCTTCCAACACTGATGGGTAACCAGTATATGAGAGACTATAATCCATAGTTCTCTTCAAATACTTCAGTACCCTTTGAACTGCTTGCCAGTGATGAGCACAAGGATTACTAGTATACCTGCTCAATTTTTCCACTGCAAAACCAATATCAGGTCTTGTACAAGTCATGGCATACATCAGGCAGCCAATTACCCTAGAATACTCAAGTTGAGATACAGCCTTGCCATGATTAGGCATCAGCGTCTCACAAGTATCCATAGGAGTACTCACTGGAGTACAATCAAAGTAATTGAATTTCCTCAGTACCTTCTCAATATAATGAGACTGAGAGATAGAAATTCTATTACTTTCATGTTTAATCCTTATACCAAGGATAACATCAGCCTCCCCCATGTCTTTCATGGAGAACCTTGATGACAAAAATTCCTTTGTCAGGTCAACCTGATTTTGGTCAGTGCCAAAGATTAACATGTCATCAACATATAGACAAATGATGACTCCTTTACCAGATTCATCAAATTTGCTATATACACATTTGTCAGCTTGGTTAAGAACATAACCACTAGACAAAACCACTTCATCAAATTTTTGATGCCATTGCTTAGGTGCCTGCTTAAGTCCATAAAGAGACTTAATCAGTTTACACACCTTGTTTTCATTGCCAGGCAAGATGAAGCCCTGAGGTTGGTTCATATAAACCTCCTCTTCCAATTCACCATTCAAGAAAGCTGTCTTCACATCCATCTGATGAATAACCAGATTGTGAATTGATGCCAAGGCAATCAGCAGTCTTATGGTACTGATACGAGCCACAGGGGCATAAGTATCAAAATAGTCTATTCCTGACTTTTGTTTAAAGCCCTGAATGACTAGTCTAGCCTTGAACTTTTCAATAGTTCCATGTACCTTCATTTTCCTTTGGAAAATCCATTTGCACCCCAGAGGTTTGCAACCTGGTGGTAGATCAACCAACACCCAAGTGTTGTTGCCCATGATGGAATCCATCTCATCATTAATTGCTTCTTTCCAGAAAGCAATATCCTGGGACTTCATTGCTTCTTCAAATGTCTTGGGATCATCCTCAACAATGAAGCAATAGGAGTATTGGTCTGAGACCTCATCCCTGGTGCCTTCAACTAAGTATAGTTGAAACTCAGGTCCAAATGACTTTGGAGTCCTGACCCTTTTGCTCTTCCTGAGCACAGGTTCAGGTTGTTGAACCACAACCTCATCAGGGACCACTGATGGTTCACCATCAGGGACCTCTGATACACCAGTGTCATGAGTTCCATTAGGAATCCTTTGACTTGGTCTAGGGACTGATGAGAATCTATTCTCATCAACATCTGCATCCCTTGATTCAATTATTGAGTTAATTGAAACATATTCATTAGGTTCAATAACATAGAACCTAAAAGCCTTGGAATGCTCAGCATATCCAACAAAGATGCAGTCAATGCCTCTTTCACCCAAAGTCTTTAGCTTTGGATCAGGGAGTCTTACAACAGCCCTACAACCCCAAACCTTGAGATAATTCATGTTGGGTTTCCTTTTAGTCCAGAGTTCATAAGGGGTAACCTTGTTCCTTTTGTTGGGAACCCTATTTAACAAATAGCAAGCTGTTAACATAGCTTCACCCCAGAACCCTTGACTCAGTCCTGAATAGGACAACATGGAATTAACCATCTCCTTCAGCACCCTGTTTTTCCTTTCAGAAATACCATTTTGCTGAGGAGTATAAGGGGCAGTCGTTTCATGGATTATTCCAACAGACTGAAAGTACTGAGTATCCATGTACTCTCCTCCCCTATCAGTCCTTAATCTTTTGATCAAAGACCCAAGTTGTAATTCAACTTCAGTTTTAAACACTTTGAATTTATCTAATGCTTCATCCTTGGTATGTAACAGATAGACATAACAAAATCTAGAAGCATCATCAATAAATGTCACAAAGTACTTCTTATTTCCCAAAGAAGGAGTGGCATGCAAATCACACAGGTCACTGTGTATCAGCTCCAAGAGCTTAGTCTCACGACTAACACCATGAAAGGGTTTCTTGGTTATCTTGGTCAACATGCAAGTTTTACACTTTTCAGTGTCCATGTCAAAAACAGGGATTAAACCATCCCTAGACATATCTTGCATCCTTTTATAATGTACATGACCAAGTCTTGCATGCCATAGGCTAGAATCAGTGTCAGTAGTGGTCACAAAAGCTGAATTAACATTGTCAGTAGAAATATTAAGCCTGAACATTTGATTACATAAATAACCAAAACCAATAAAAACACCACATTTAGAAAGAACAAATTTATCAGATTCAATAACTTGTTTATATCCATGATTATTCAAAACACTACTTGAAACAAAGTTTTTCCTTATATCAGGAACATGAATAACATTAAACAAAGTTACAATTTTTCCTGAACTAAACCTAAGATCTACACAACCACGACCATGCACCAAGGCTGTTGACTCATTTCCCATGTGAAGAATAGAACCATCATTCAGTGACTCATAAGTCTTGAACCAGCTTCTATCTTTACACACATGAACTGTTGCACCAGAGTCAACCCACCACGCAACATCATCATCCTGCACATAAAAAGATTCAGATACATATGTAACATAATAAATCTGAAAAGACTTATTAAACATATTCTGAACTTTCAGTGAGTTGGCTGAACCACCACTCCCTGAACCATTAGTGCCTGATCCATTGGTTTACCACCAATTTTAACACCTTTGCAGTCCCTTTTAATGTGACCAGTCTTGCCACATTTCCAACAAGTAGGAGTTGCCTTCTTGTTAAGATCTGCCTTTGTGTTATCATGATATTTGCGTTTGCCTTTGTTATCATTGTACCTGGTGGAGTTGTTATGCTCCACCATATTGACAACAGATGCACCAGTAGCATTGCTACTCTTTGGCTTGTCATTATCCTGCACCTTGAGAGATTCCTCAATGTGCAGATGACTGCCCAACTCAACAAGAGTTAACTCCTCCTTCATATGTTTCAAGGTATGCTTGAAATCTTTCCATGAAGGAGGGAGTTTGTCAATGACACAAGAGACTTGAATAGCCTCATCCATGTGCATATTGTGTTGTGTAAACCTTCCAAGTATTCCAAGAAGTTCATTGTATTGTTCCATGACTGGTCTTGAATAAGTCATTTTATAATTTTTGAAATTACTAACAAGGAACTTCTTACTTGATGCATCCTCAGCCATATATTTGGCATCCAAGGAATCCCACAGTTCTTTGGAAGATTCAAAGTTCTGATAAATATCAAACAAAGAATCAGACATACCATTCAGAATAAGACCTCTGCATATGTAGTCATCATTCTCCCACTTGCTCCTCCTCCTGATCTGCTCAACCGTAGCATTATCCCCATCATCAGGAATTGGAGTAGTCAGCACATAGACCACACTCATGCTTGACAGCAAGAAGTGCATCTTCTTCTGCCATCTCCTGAAGTCCACCCCTTCAAATTTGTCCAGATTAGCAAAGTTTGAAGCCATGTGTTTCATTGCAGCAGCAGCCATTGATTATCACAAAATAGTTTACTTTGATTGTTGGTGTTGTGAGCCCAGTAGCCGGGTTAGATAATCAATTCAGCAGAAACAAATACCACTGGGTGGTTACCGGATATCACTTGGAATCGTGTGATCACTTTCCAAAGTAAACTATTCGACCCTAATGCCTGGGTTACACGAATATCTACTTGGGATAAGACCAAATGCAGTTATAGAATTAGGCACAATTCAATAACCCTTGCGCTTATAAGTGCTTAGTGTTTTCTGAGTGTACTTCATGCTTAATCAGATATCCTATTTATAGGAGTTTACTCTAAGCTAATCAAATGGAATTATGAGTATTAATCGGCCCATTAATAGCCTCATAATTATCCCCATTATAGCCGTTAGTGGTTACATGACCAATTAAACGTGGTCATTAAGCAGTTGAAACTGCCACTTGAATAGGTCAAAACCGTTACAAGCAGTACTTTCATCAGTACTTTTATAGTGCTATCAGTGGATACACTGCTTCAGTGGAATCCACAAGCTTCAGTGGAATCCACAAGTTTCAGCGGAAACATAAGCTTCAGTGGAAACACTGCCTATCAGTGGAATCCACAAGCAGTACTTTCCACTAGCACTACCAATACAAACCACTACAAGAGTCAGGGTGTTCATGGACCTTATGGGTGTACACTCCGTACCTCCTAACCCATTACAAGGTGTGAACTAATCCTACAAGTGCACTAAATTTTCCAGCAGAAAGTTGTTTAATCGTTCAGAAAATCAGAAGAAATTTCCGATATATGGTCAAATAAACGATGATGAAAGCTTATAGAAATTGTTTGAAACTGTTTACACTTGCCATTCAATAAAAGAAATTTTCAAATATGTTATTCAAACATAAAAATTCAAATGTTATTTTTGGCTACTCAATAAACATATATATTAATACTAGGCGAGTACCCGCGCCTGGCGGCAGCGGTTTTTAGCGGAAGACAATTAACGATATGCTATATTGTGGTAAGTGTTTCATATAACATTTAAAATAGAACATGAAAAAGATCAAAATGTAATTAGAAACAGTTGTAACATAAATTCTTAACATGTATCAAAAAACATATAAAAACATTTAGTGACACTTAAAATTTTACATCAATTATGAGATAATAACTAATAATGCACGTTACTCGTCGCGTAAAACTTCTTGGTACACGACATTTGAGATGTAGACTCCTCCTTGACTGGTTTCACTAATACGTGTGTAGTTCCTTGACTGGTTTCACTTTTATGCATCTCAACTTTGCTTTAACCGACCTCTTTTAACTTTTTGCGAAACCAAAAATTATACTCCTTAGCCTTCTCTTTCTCATTATTTAACTGAATTTGTATTCTAAAAGCTTAAATCAAAGTATAAGAACCTAGAATCCGAAATCACAAAAGCACAAAACGCTAAAACGCTTTAATAGATCTAAAAAAAAACCAAATTCACAACATTAGCGGCATAAAACTATCGGCCTTCATAATAAATAGGAAATATATATATAAAAAAAGGTTAAAAATTGATTACTTTGTTTGTACGTCCAAAAAAAAAGCCTAATCTTTAAAGCAACTTTTATATCCCCAAAAAGCAACTAAGCCCAAGTGTGTTACGTACAATGGTGTAGCATTAAAAAAGTGGTACCACCTAAGTAGGGCTGAGCAAACCAATCGAACGGACCGACCGAGACCGGACCGACCACATTCAGTCCGGTCCTCGATCTCGACTTTTGGGCTAATTCGGTCTCGGTCTTTGTCGGTCAGGTCCGGTCCGAGACCAATGCTCAGCTTTATACCTAAGTACTTTTTACTCATAATACCAGTTTTCCAAGTGTGTTACGTACAATGGCGTAGCATTAAAAAAGTGGTACCACCTAAGTAGGGCTGAGCAAACCAATCGAACGGACCGACCGAGACCGGACCGACCACATTCAGTCCGGTCCTCGATCTCGACTTTTGGGCTAATTCGGTCTCGGTCTTTGTCGGTCAGGTCCGGTCCGAGACCAATGCTCAGCTTTATACCTAAGTACTTTTTACTCATAATACCAGTTTTGCTTATGACACCAAAACACCTCTTTCTAGCATAATAGAAATTTTCTAATACCATGATGCATACATTTTTTTTTTCATTTATTTAAATAAAATAATATATCAAATACAGACATGCTAATTCACTTTAAAAAGAATATTCTAATTTGATTCATTATTTTTGAAATTGTATTGTAGCATGCACATAATTGGTCATGGTTCGAAGATATCTATATTATGATCTGGTATAAACTTGTAACTGATTATTTTAAATCCAAAATACAAAAAGAATAAATAAACCCATGTCTATGATGTCTCGTATTTTATACAGTTCACTTTTAAAAAATATTAAAGCATACATTTTAAATTGTGATGATGTCTCGTATTTTAGTTGAACCATGTATTTTCAAAATAAATTTAACATAACAAGTACTTTTGAAAATATTTTATTTATAATAATTATATATATTTATCCTTTGTTATTGAAGTGTAATTTAGAGCTGTGACTAATAAAAAACATTTAACAAAGGCTCAAAGCTGTCTTCAACTTGTGGTGTGCAATTACCATCGTCCTTCCATTCTATCGTTCGTATACTGCTCCTAATGTTTAGTCACAAAACTCTTTATATCTAGTTCAATTTTATATAAAGCCAAACATAAAAAAAGGCAAATTTCATCACTAAAATTAACAATAAATCCTTCAAATTTTCCCGAACCTTCTAGCAATATAACGAGAGTCTGCTCCATGCCTTGTGCACCAATACCATATCAGAGAATCTTAATTCATGTTGATTTAAATTATACTTTGTCATCTTAATTTCTTAAAAAAAAGAGTAGCCTTGTGAATAAAATTATGAAGCAATTTGGTGTGGATGGACGGTGATGGACTCGGTGCATAATCATATTACGTCTTGAAGACGCAGCCAAAAGTTAACTTAAAAACTCACACATGTTCCTAACAAGTGGCAGTAACCCGCCGCGTTGCGGCGGGGGAATTTACATACTAATTAGCTTTATTAGAGTCAGTTTATAGCAAAAGGCAGTTTTCATTAAACATGATAATACAAAATTTTAATGGGTCTTATTAGGAAAACAAAAAAGCTAGCTAAAAATGAAATGGATCAAATGGCTTGTGAGTAGCTCAAAGTGTATTATCAATCGCTGAAGGTAAAAAAAAACCTAATTTGTTATGCAGTTGCTAAGGCCAATGGTCTGAAAGTACAGATTACCGGGACGCAAAGTACGAATTTGAGTAGTAGTCGTAATCAGCAGGTTGGCCACCTTCATAAAAACTATCAGATTCTGCCGCTAAGGATGTAAGCTGTCAGAAATAGTTAACACCCCAACGGTAAATCCAAAGTGATTGAAAGCGCAACTATTTGCAAAAAATAATCTACATGAAGGAACGATCAGACCTTTCATGCCCATATTCTGCGTCGGTTTTAATCATAACCTCTGTCCTGCTCTCTTTCCGAAATCCTATCCTTGGCACGGCCTCTGCTTCGGTGTCTACTCTTGCTGCTCTCTTTCTTCCCTTTCCCTTCCTGCTCTGTGTCATCCTCTTTAACTTCTATCTCTTTCACTTGTTCCTGCATAAACTGATTACAAAAATTGTTCTCATTACGTTACGCAAACTAACTGAAACGTAACAAAAATCAAGAACATGTTACTTAAAATGGTCGGTGGGTATTCAAACATTACAGGAGTTGGTCTCTCATACTAATTACACAATAGTCTGTATAACACCGTTTTTTCCTTATTAATTGTATATCTGCTTATTTTTAAGTTGATAAGTTGTTGAAAGTGTTTGACTCATCCAACAACTTCTATTTATTAGCTTTTTGAGTCAAAATACAGTTTTCAAAAAGTGGTCAACTTGGAAGTGCTTCTAATTCGCAAGTAACAGGTCATAATGGGTACCCTTGTGTGGGGTCTGGTCAAACAAACCCACAAACATTGTTTATCATTTACAACAACATTTTAAGTTCAAAGACTATGTTGCTATAATAATAATCTAGCTTTTGTGTTGCAGTTTTAAATATTATGCATCTTGATACATTATGGATGACGTTCAAGCCATCGAACCTGCTTCATCCTAAATTAGAGGTTGTAACTTAAGTTATTTGACATATCACAGGTGTAGCCTAACCCCTATCAACCAACTGTCACCAACATAGACACAACTTTCATAAGCACATAACAGAGAGAGAAAGATTGAGAATCAAACCCGCTGCCTATACTAATACTGAGGCTGCATATGATGCTGTATTCTTCTTCTGACGGTCGTAGATAATTAACCATCTCAGTCTCCAACTTTTTCACTCAACATTAGTATTTTCCGCACCTTTTAATCCCTGCAAATCATTTTCAGGTTAGGCTTCATAATAATATGCGTCGGAGCATGTAAATACAAAAGCAATATAAGTTTTGCTACGTTAAATAAGTGAACAATACACACTTTTCAAGATGCTCTGTATTGTACAATGTCTCTGCAGCATACATGTACAAAAAAAAGAGACACCAACCAAGCCAAAAGGCAAATCCGACTTGTATATAACTTCTAATCTGAATACATTATAGCAAAAAAAAATGCAAACAATATCCCCCTTCATTGCTTTGTTCATAACCAATTTGCAGGAAAATAGCATTAAAAAATATAAATATGTAACCTTTTATAAACGGAAAAAGAGACATAAGTCACGCATTCGAGCAACAACCTTTGCTTTAATAGTTTCTGTTGGGAGCGAAACGAAATCATCTAAAGCTTGGTCAGTTAAAGCAAAAATATCTTTAAAAGCATGAACACTCTAATAAACATTAATTAGTTTTAATTTCTAATACTCTCAATGATTGGTACTGCAGAATTGTTGCCAAATCACCTTTTAGACCAACAGAGGAACTCATCCAAAGGCAAAAAGTGTTTCTGGTTGTTGCTTATAACTCATTGCGAGTTCTTCCTACTTTCTCATCTCCAACTCATGTGGCATTTTTTGTAATACTAATTATCTGATTCTGATCGTTGCCTATCTTGTAGTTACTTTCCAACAACCAAGGCTGAACAGTCTTTTGTTTTAGGCATACTGAAAGTACATGTTCCTTAAGCGAAAAAAAAGCATATGTAAAACAATAATAAGATTAAAGTCATTTAAAAAAAAGTATACCTCAGTAACAGGCAGCTTTATGCAAGGCTTAATTGCAGGCTTAATGATATGCTCGCTAGCTTGTCGGTCGCTCTAAACTCCTGTAGCCATCACAGCTAAGGCTTTTATATTGAACCGGAACAGATTCGGTTGCTATGTACCCTTAATCCGCATGCACGTAATTATTTAAGCAAGTTATCAAATACTCTACGCTCAAGTACTTTGGAAGGTTATGCTTATAAGCTTATATAAGCTGGCTATTGCAGAACAGCCTATACTTATTGTAACACAACCAAAGTAAAACACTAATCCCTACACAATTTCAGTCTTTTAATAAGAAGTCCCGACCACCCCCTTATTTTAGAACCAACTAATGAATGAAGTAAGTTGTTACCTTTTTATTGGCCGTCCCAGTTACCGACGCATGAACCCCAGATCAATCTACCATGCAATTTAATATGTTCATTTGCAAATGTCTTGGCTGTGTAATAACAATGAGTAGCATATATCAAAAACAAAAAATAAAAAATAAAAAATAAAAGTAAGACGTATTTTTTTGGAGTACCTATAAGACTGAGGTGAATGATGGTTCGCCACCGAGTCAAGACCATGGAACGTCGATGTACCACTATGCATCCATTTTCCCCTCTATCAGTTATAATTCAGAATCTAATGTTTTTAGGTACAACCTGGTTAGCAAATAACCTTTCCGCGGGCGTATATAGGATTGACAAACCTGTTTAGCTGCTTTCATTCATTTACTACAACCAACAACAGAAGCACCTACCCGGCTAGATCTGAACGAAGAGGACAAACACACATAAGCCAACAACAAAACTACCTACCAAAACCACCTAGCCGGCCATAACAACCGAGAGAGATGTTGGTTATGGTGGCGGCGGTTTCAGTGGCAGCAAAGAAGGGCTATGTGTGTTTTCTTTATAAAGAGATGAAGCATAGGTTGGTGATGGGGGTTGGTGTGCTATTTGGATAGAGGAATAATGAAAGAATGGTAGGGTTTTTGTGTTTTTGTATTGTTTAGATATATGGAATACAACTGTGTAATACCAGCTAAAATCCTAAAAAAAGAAATACAGCTGTGTGATTAGAGATTTCCGAATTCAAGAGTTGCCAAAAATATACTACGTATTACAGTGATTGACCATTTCAATATTCAAGTTTCAATTTCCACATTTCCTCTTGAGTGTGTATTACAGTGATTGACCATTTCAATATTCAAGTTTCAATTTCCACATTTCCTCTTGAGTGTTTTTCCATTTTAGATAGTAGAGATTAAGTTAAGTCAATATATATATATAACCTCATCACTATCTAATGCACATACATTCTGCTTCGTTAAAGACCTCGCGTCATTGAAAAACAAATTAAGTTTATCATCCCTTACATTAGAATCGTGGAAGCAACTTGTGTATTCAAAACCAATATTCACGTCATTATGTTTGTTAAATATGTTTACAATTTATTTACGTACTACACGTTTTCTTATTCCGATTATATACATTAGCCCAAGAACATTCATGCACATACGTTTTGAGTAACTCCATTTTCGTCTGCAAGACTGCAAACTATCTCCTAGCTACATCAAGTAAATTTGGTTTCTAGTTTCTGGATGGGAGGCTCATGCACCTATCGAACCATAACATAAGGTTACTTTGCAGGATTTCTTTTAAAAACACCTCTAACATTAAACCGTCTTATAATTCTATTTGGTTAAGTTGATTGTAGATCTATTTTGCTAACTTTATCATAGCACAATCTCGATTTAGTATTAAACACATTATTCGATAAAATAACACGCCATGTCGATTGAAACCGTAATGCTACTTTACGAGAATTTTAGTTTATCGGGCTGCCTTTTTATTCACCGGTGTTTTTCTGCGGGCCTATAAGCTCTCGCTTATGCAAGTATCCGTAAAATTCACGAGTCATTTAGCTACTTTTTTATAAGGAAATTACTGCAAAGAACACATGTGACCCAAAATTAAGTTGATATTTTTAAGTGACGTTTTTAAATACAATATTAAAAATGGGAATTGAAAAGAAAACATAAATACATTATCATACATTGAACCTTGTTTATAGAAAATCATAATCATTGAATTTTTCATAAATGGGTAAAATTCTTTGTTTTTTCTAGAAAATAGCATAAACAATTCATGTCATGTCTCTTTCATAACAACTAAGAAAAAGAACTAAAAAGGAAATTTCAAAATTCTTTACCTGCAGGAAAACATGGATGTACATGTTGGGATTTCACATCACATTAACAATTAATAATCACGAGTACGCAGCGGAGAATGTCCCAAAGGGATCCCTTAGACGTACAAGGAATAACACAAATAAACACGTGTATTTACAAACCTTTGATTTGCAAGGGATGATCAACGGATCTTGATCTTCTTCTAGACCTTCATGAAACCCTTAAGCAACTAAAGTAAGTTGTCGAACTAGTAGCGACTCCGGGGTTCCCAGTTAAATCGGTTGAACCCATTGGTCCAGTCTGGTTTTTAAAACCATATGCACTATCAACTTGTTTGCATTTAATTTGTACGATGTTTTGTGTGTTTTAATAGTTGGTAAAATAAGACATAACATGTATTTATCTTTTTAAAAGTGTTTTAAAAATAACATTTATTAGGTAGTTATGTTTATAGACATTTTTTTTTCTTCTTATATTAAATTACATTTATTTTCTTAATTATATATTTTTTAAAACATGTCAATAAAAAATGCTTTAAAGTGTTGTAATTAATCCTATTATAGTTACTAGCACGTTATTCGTGCGTTGCGGTGACGGGTACCATGTAACGATAATCGGATAAATAGATTCCGATGAGACCTGATTCACCAATTTTTATCGGTTCCAACGGGTCCTTTCTGGTTCGTTTTCGGATGGCTTTTATTGGCTGCTGAACCGGTGGCTACATCAGTTCCCGGTTGAACCCGTTGGTCCGGTTCAGTTTTCAAATTATATGTACCATTAACTTGTTAGTTTGTATGATTTGTTTATTTTATTAATTTGTACAATTTGTATAATAACATGTACTTTTCATTTTAGGATGATTCAAAAATAACATTAATCATTGTGTTTAATTGTTTTATATTTGAGATTATGTTATAGCTTGTGTAGATTGTATATTGTGAAAATTTTATTATACTTTTTAGTAATAGGATATTTTAATTAGTTGTATTTAATTTGGTATACATGTTTTTAATTGATTGTAAATTGTGAATAAAATATTGTATTTTTTTAATAGGAGTATTAATTATGTGTTAATTTAATGTCTTAGTGCATTAAAAAGTTGTGTAATATTTTTTTTTGTTTGCATGTTTTAATTTTTAAGTTTGTAAGTGCATTAAAAAGTTGTATACTATGTATAGATACTTGTAATACTGAATTTTAAGGCATTAAATGGCTAATAAAAAAATTTATGCTTTGTAAGATAGTAAGATATTTATTAAATTTTTTATAATAATTAAATATGTTGGCTTAATATTATATTTTAAGGCTTTTATTTTAAGAAGGTATATTATAGATGATTTGCATATCTACGTGTTGTATGGTAACCTTTTGAATTAGTTTTTTATATTACACAAGCGGGGTATCATAATATATGGAAAGTTGTTTAATCGTTCAGAAAATCAGAAGAAATTTCCGATATATGGTCAAATAAACGATGATGAAAGCTTATAGAAATTGTTTGAAACTGTTTACACTTGCCATTCAATAAAAGAAATTTTCAAATATGTTATTCAAACATAAAAATTCAAATGTTATTTTTGGCTACTCAATAAACATATATATTAAGTTAAGTCAATATATATATAACCTCATCACTATCTAATGCACATACATTCTGCTTCGTTAAAGACCTCGCGTCATTGAAAAACAAATTAAGTTTATCATCCCTTACATTAGAATCGTGGAAGCAACTTGTGTATTCAAAACCAATATTCACGTCATTATCTATACTACTTTATAATAGATTTGGGACTTGTTAAAAGAGGTAGTCTTTAAATTGTAAGACCAAAAACATTTCTATTATAAGAAATATTTGTCTTACTTTTATTATGAAAAATCAATACATGCACATATAATTAAAAGCCTAGAAAGTCTTTTAACTGCCATTAAAAACTTTTAATGGCCCATAATTTTCTTAAATTCTAACATTGATACATACTTGTAAGTTATAACAGCTCATTAAAGGCTTGTAATAGACCATTAAAACCGAGCCTTGTCTCAACCTATCTATTATAAAAACTCATACACGGGTACCCGCCGCCGCAACGCGCGAGTACCCGGCTAGTGTTTGTTAAATATGTTTACAATTTATTTACGTACTATACGTTTTCTTATTCCGATTATATACATTAGCCCAAGAACATTCATGCACATACGTTTTGAGTAACTCCATTTTCGTCTGCAAACTATCTCCTAGCTACATCAAGTAAATTTGGTTTCAAGTTTCTGGATGGGAGGCTCATGCACCTATCGAACCATAACATAAGGTTACTTTGCAGGATTTCTTTTAAAAACACCTCTAACATTAAACCGTCTTATAATTCTATTTGGTTGATTGTAGATCTATTTTGCTAACTTTATCATAGCGCAATCTCGATTTAGTATTAAACACATTATTCGATAAAATAACACGCCATGTCAATTGAAACCAAAATGCTACTTTACGAGTATTTTAGTTTATCGGGTTGCCTTTTTATTCACCGGTGTTTGTCATCGGGCCTATAAACTGTCGCTTGTACAGTACAAATGGCATCTACTGTGTCCAACACGATTGTTAATAGGTTTCGTTCCCCTTCTTATTGCGCAAAATATCAACAAGTATATTTTAGCTATTCTTAAAAATATCGTGAATTTCACGAATATTTTAGCTAGTTTTTTATAAGACGATCACGACAAAGAGCCCAAAATTAAAGTTGATATTTTTAAGTGACGTTTTTAAATACGATCTTAAAAAATGGGAATTGAAAAGAAAACATATATACATTATCAGACACAGAACATTGTTTATAGAAAAATCACAATCATTGAATTTTTCTAGAATTAATAAAACTCTTTGTTTTTTCTAGAAAATGACATAAACAATTAATGTAATGTCTCTTTCATAACAACTAAGAAAATGAACTAAAAGGAAATTTCAAAAAATTTTATATGCTGGAAAACATGGATGTACATGTATCCTCCGAAGGATGAGATTACAAGTTCAAACATACGAGATGTTATTTACGAGTATTGTCAAGTCCGCGTTTGGCAATGAGCATTAGCTGCTACCGTATTGGCATGCATTGTTGAGAAAAGTGACACCGGTTTAAAGCAAACTCACAACATAAATATAAAATGCAATAAAAGATGACACACGGATTTAAAGTGAAAATCCCAATAAAGTGAAAAACCACGGGCAAGAAAGGATAAGTTTCACTATATAGAAAATTAGAAATTACACTTTTATCTAATTACAAGGATAAACACTTCTAGTAATATCTGGTATTAGGAGATATACAAACTCTCTAATAACCTCACAAGTACTAGGAGAAATTGAAATGAATGAGATGAAGAATGGGTCACATTCCATTGCCTTTTATGAGAAAGTTTTTTTGAACTATGACATCATTTATGACAACACCAAAACCAAGTTGCAATCAAGTTGTAGTCCAAGTTGCAATGTGTAAGATTTCTATCCTTTCTCGCATTTTTTTGTTGTTTACGTTTCTGCTAGACCGCATAAGGATCAGCACCATATAAACTTGTTACAATTGATTGCTTTCGTCAGCCACGTTATCATCAGTATAAATTTTCTGCATATCCACGGTTCCTTCTTCCTCTTTCTCATGTACAAAGTGATATTGAACTCGTATATGCTTTGTCTTTGAATGAAATGATAGATTCCTTGCAAGATACAATGCACTCTGGTTGTCACAAAACAAAGTAATTTTCTCTTATTTGTGTCCGAGTTCTTCCAACAACATCTTCAACCATACTACTTCTTTGCTGGCTTGAGCAACTGCAACATATTCTGCTTCTGTTGTTGACATAACCACAACTGACTACAGTTTTGAAACCCAGCTTACTGTTCCGCCAGAAAGTGTAAACACATACCTGGTGGTTGATTTACTTCCGTCAAGATCACCTGCGTAATCAGAACCAACATATCCCTTGACATTTAAGTCCGATTCCTCATAATATAATGCAACATATGAGGTTCCTTTAATACATCTAAAGATCCTCTTCACAACTTCCCAATGCTCTCTACCAGGTTCCACCATGTACCGACTCACTACTCCTACTGCATGTGCAATGTTTGGTCTTGTACAAATCATTACGAACATTAAACTTTCCACTGCTGATGCATACCATCTTTTCTTCTTCACTGCTAGGACTCATCTTGAAGGATAACTTAACATTAGTAGGAAACGGGGTTGATATTGGCTTACAATCTTGCATATTGAACCTTTGCAAGATTTTCTTCACATAACTTTTCTGTGAAAGCCAAGTTTTCCGACTAACTCTATCTCGGTGAATTTGCATCCGTATAATCTTGTTTGCGGGTCCAAGGTCTTTCATCTCGAATTCTCTAGCCAGTTGGGCCTTCAATTTATTGATACGATCTTTGTTGGGGCCTGCTACGAACTTGTCGTCAACATATAACAGCAAAATGACAAAATCATTATTTCCAAACCTCTTGAAATATGCACAAGGGTCTGCGTGTAGTCTGTTATATCCAAGGCCATTGATGAAAGAATCAAGTCTCTTGTACCAACACCTTGACGCTTGCTTTAAATCGTATAGAGATTTATTTAACCTAGAAAACAAGTTAACTTTTCCTTTTTATTCAAAACCTTATGGTTGGAGCATATAAATTTCTTCTTCAAGATTTTCATGAAGAAATGCAGTTTTCACATCTAGCTGCTCTAGATGTAAATCATACGTAGCACACATTTCTAGAACTACTCGAACATGAGGCTCGGGTCTAGACGCGAAGCCAGTGGGGTGGCTGGCGGGTGTTCAGCCACCCTAACCGGCCTAACTTCTCCAACTTATATAGCTTGAATGTCAGCCCATGTTTCATCGAGTTTTTAATTTGGCATCAGAGGGGCATATATATTGTTCAAAGTTTGATATTCGAGTTTTATACATAGTGTTACTTGGCTAATCTTTCTTGTGCTTTAAATGTTGTTTCTATCAAAAATATAAATACCCATCATTGTTTTACTTGCATATACATAGGAAAATTATTAGTGGTAAACTGGTGGTTGGTTTTTTGTTAAAGAAGATGGAGAAACAGTAAATAGAATGAAGATAAGTATAGAGAGAGAAAGAAGCCATAACTTTTTGTGATATTTTAGAATGAAAGATACTCTATTTTTACTCGATTACTTTAATCTTACGTGCTATTTGAAACATTATTAATTTATATAGTTATTCTAATAGACATTTTTGTTTTATAAACGAAACTTTTAGCTATGTGAAGTAACAAGTTAGTTTAACATCTTTTATGAAAAATAAGTTGATCTTATATATGGTTCATCTTTTATTAACTTTTATAAAGATAAAGATATATTTGTATTTGTGCAAGTTTGTCATTTGAGTGGAAATAAGTTTATCAATTCGATCATTGGTTAAAAAAAACCATTAAATGTTATTACTATCCCAACATAGAGCCCATTCTGTTGGTCCACAAGGTTTTAGTAAATGCTGGAATCTTCCTACTCGTAACAAGGATAATAACAATATCACCCAAAACCATAATAACGCCATTTGTACTTTTCAATGTGTATAAATCTTTATTAAAGAATGTAAAGATTACATTGGAATAGCTCTTGGTAAAATTATTCTGGTTGAGTGACACATGTAACACTCCTTTCGAAAAATCTAGAGGCAGCTAGCGTTGCTTAGAAGTTCCTAGGAGAGTGGATTCTATCAACTATAGAGCTAAGTTCTACTTTATATGTTTGTTTAGAATTCTACTTATCTCGGTTACAAAGTTTCGTTTAAATAGGCCAAGGAATATTGTGTATGCACATGGGTGTTGTGGTTAGCCGGCCTTAAAGTAGCTTAGCACGTGCCTAGTATAGTAGGTGGAGTTTGCGTTTGGCTTTCCAATGCTGACAACTTTTGTACCCAAGATCTTGCTTTTTCATCCTTGGATAAGACCTTACGCTTATCTTCCCAACGACTTTCCCGCCCATTCATCAGATACTAAGTCCCTTGTAGAGATAAGTCTTTAGGGGAACTGAGGCATTGTCAGTCCTAAGTCCTATTGGTGTTGCTTATAGCTCCTGATACCTTGCTCCCTGACACCACATCAGTTATACAAGATGTTTCTTCAGTTGGGCTTCGACTTCCCTGAAGCTTGGCAGTTGGTTGAGCTTTATACAACGCTCACTGATTTCTTATATCAGTGAGGTTACAGCCACTGATGATCATTAATGAGGCATCTATCACTCACAATCATCAGGGTGTACTCTTTGATAACCATCAGTGAGTAACACTTTCTGATAACCATCACTCCATCAGAGAGTAAGATATCTGATTTGCATCAAAGGATGACTTACTCTCTGATCCTTATGAGTAAGTGTTATTCTCACTGACTTATATCAGAGATTAGGCTATTTTATGTTTAAATACATAGTCAGAGACCATTGGGTCGAAAATCAGAGCCAACACCCTCTAATAAAAATTCCTGGCTTCGCCCCTGCCCGGGTCTGATTAGTTCATGCACCACTGATACATATGTATTTTGTGTATGTATTTAAAGGGATTTTTATGGTAATGACACGGGACCATTAAAATTCACTAGACGACCTTGAGTAGTATAAATAATTAAATATTGAACCAACTGAATTACATAGTTTCTTGTGTTCAATCCGTAAAAAGTGTATCGTTAAACATACTTGATCAAATTTCCCTTTATATTTTAAACATTTTGTGATCTAGAAAATAGTTAACTAACTTCTTAGATAACTTTTTGACTTGTTTTTACATAATTTTTTTCTTCTTCAAACATTATATATATTTTAACCAACGGCTAACCGTTTTAAGCGCCAATACTGGCCTATTAACACATTTAAATTTTATCACACATTTCCCCCTATTTTCGCGCCAAATTTACCTCCAAATTATACAGCTCATTTTGTACCTTGCGCGTGTGAAACCCTACTTTTGATCATTTCATAACCAAAAAAAAAAAGATACATCTAATAGAATTAAACAAATCAAACAATTTTACGGTATTTTTATTTCGTTAAACGATCTTTTAATGCTCTTTCGTGTTTTTTTTTTTAAATCTGTTCTAGTGATTTTTTTGCGCGATATGATCGTCATGCTCGCGTTGACAGATGATATTATGGTTATTGCTCGTCTTTGTGCTATGTATTGATGTATTGTTTGATCATTATCGAAAACCTAACAATATGACCTTCTTTGATATATATAATATGTGTTAATGTTATTATATAAAATGAGTTAAATTTTCGTTTTATTTGTGAAAATATTAATAAGTAACAATGTGGATTTGTGGTAATTCGTATGTGCCTAAATTAGTGATCGGTTGCAGAACATGTGATAAGATTGCTTCTTGTTCATGTCATATTCGTTTTTGATACAGAATTCGTTGTCATGCTAGAAAATATGGTGATTTATTATCGTCATTTTCCATAATTGTATTCTGTTATGGCTTCATGCTAGGATTTACAGATGATACCTTGTGATGATTTATTATCGTTACGCAAGATTCACATTATATAATGGTTATACGATTTGTGTTTATGTTATTTCCTTAGCTAAATCGAGCAAATTTTTGTTTGATTTTTCATTGTACAGGTCAATACAAATTTGTGATTCTCGGACGTGTCCTGCTTGGTGTTAAGCTGAGGAAGCAAATAGCTTGTCGTAATCTAGTGCGATTTGTATTTTTAATGTGGTGTTCACCAAATAGCTTGTCTTTATGGTGTCAGACGCATTTTTAGCCCATGTCACTAAGGTACCATCATCAGTTAAAAGGTTTTGAAATGAAACGAACGGTGTGATGATTAGGCCTTTTTTATCCCGTGGTCACGTTATGAAAAAAGTTTAATAGTTCTCACAAGACAACATATATAGATTGGATTATCTCGATTGAAGTTCATCGTATTCATATAACACTGGCATAATGAAGAGGGCGGGGTTCAATATAGAAGGATCAGCCAAACCTGGTCTTCCTCCGCGTCCAACTGCATCTAAATCTATAAAACTAGGAATGAGACGAGGGTCAGAAGGACTCATGAACCTTGGACAATCTTTTAAAACCGGAGTGGCCCGGGCAGTATTCTCAGAAGATCTCAAAGTATCCGAGAAAAAAATAATAGACCCTCAAGACAAGAATCTTTTGTTATGGAACAAGTTTTTGGTCTTATCGTGCATTCTTGCAGTATATGTAGATCCTTTATTCTTTTATATCCCGGTTTTTTATGATAAAGAGAGATGTTTAAAGATACACAAAAATTTAGCACATTATATTACAACTGCGAGGACTGTAGTTGATTGTATATACCTTATACGGATTGGGCTTCAATTTCGTACGGCATATATAGCACCATCTTCTCGAGTTTTTGGACGTGGTGAACTTGTTATTGACCCAGCACAAATAGCAAGGCGATATATGCAACGTTATTTCGTCGTTGATCTTCTGTCTGTTCTACCTTTACCACAGGTTGAAGCATATTGTTTTGTTTTAGTCTGCATTAAATGTCAAATTACCTTTTCATTGTCGTTTTTTAGTCATTCTACTAGTTTTTGTACTTATGAATTCCGTTTGGGTCATTTTGTAACCCATGACCATAACATTTTATGAAACTAAACATTACATTGAAATCTAACATTTTTAACATAACTTTTGCTTTCTTAGATTACTATCATCTTTGAAAGCCGGTTTTGAAGGTCTTTTTTGGGTATAAAATGTATTTAACAGTACAGAAAACCATCTTGTAACAACTAAGATATATATAAAAAAAATACACTGACTAAAATGTATGTTCTTAATTTATGCAAAAGCACTTATGTATGTACCTTCTGAACTTTTTTAATGGTTTCTTGTAGGTTGTGGTGTGGAGGTTCCTTCATAAATCGCATGGTTCAGGTGTGATGGGTACAAAAAGGATTTTACTGTGGATTGTAATTGTGCAATATATTCCAAGGTCTTTCCGTATTCTGCCACTGTTTTCAGAGCTTAAAAAGACCGTCGGTGTCATTACTGAAACAGCGTGGGCTGGTGCGGCCTATTATCTGGTTTGGTTTGTTCTTGCTGGCCATGTAAGTTTTTTTTTTTTTTTATCTTGAACCTATTTCTTTTGGAATTTAATATAGAAAAAAACTGATTCAAGTGCTTTTCAATAGATTTTTGGGGCATTTTGGTATCTGTTAGCCGTGGAACGTAAAAGTACATGTTGGGAGCAAGCTTGTATAAATGATAATAAATGTGAAATAGATTATCTCTATTGTGGACACGGGAATACGGATGGTTACCAAGCTTGGACGGAAGTCCGTAAGGCCACTCTTGATGAACATTGCGTTGAAAATGAGGCCTACGGAGAGTTTGATTATGGGATCTACTTACAAGCTGTACAATCTCAAGTTGATTCATCCGAAAATTTCATATCTAAATATTGCTATTGTTTGTGGTGGGGTTTAAGAAACTTGAGGTAAGTGCATTTACTTTCTTATGTAAAAGTTCGTGGTAGAGGTGGCTAGATGCGCGGGTTGGGTTAACGGCTCAAAATGTTGAAATATGTCATTTTTATATGGGTCGAAGCATGGTGGACAGGTTGAACTACATATACTTTTTTGCTTAATTAAATAACGTGTTGATTATGATTACTAATACAAAATTTGACCCGTTTAAGATGAAACACAACACGTTTGACCCATTTGAATAAAGCTGGTATCCTGTATCCTCTCAAAGTGTGACCCATTCCCTTTTTATCTAACGCCTTATTTTACCCATTTTAAAATAAAACATAACCTAAATTGACCCATGCATAATTAAATGGGTCTTAACGGATTGAGGTCGACATTATACTTTAAGCAAGTGAAGTTTGTAAACCATGGAGTCTTAATCTTGCTATCTTGTTAATTCTCTTAACCCAATCACCCATTTCTTATGATTCCATGCAATGCTTTTTAACAGTACCCTCGGCCAGGGGCTCGAAACCAGCACCTATGCTAAGGAAATTATATTTTCTATCATTATTGCAATTTCCGGGCTCATACTCTTTGCCCTTCTCATCGGAAACATGCAGGTAAGAAAATGACTAAAACACATAAGCATCTTATTTTCTGGTTAAGTAGAAGCACATCCAAACACTATCTTCTGCATCACTTTTTATCACAGTGGACTTATAAATGCACATACAAACACTGCCTCATATTCGGATTCTATCAAAATTTTTTTTACCATTAATCACATTTTGAGAACTCAAAAGGCACATGCATTCTGGTTTCTCAACAGACGTATCTTCAATCCCTTTCGGTTCGCCTAGAGGAGATGAGGATTAAAAGACGAGACTCTGAACAATGGATGCATCACAGGTTACTTCCTCAGGAGCTTAAAGAAAGAGTTCGACGGTATGATCAATACAAATGGGTAGAAACAAGAGGTGTGGATGAGGAGAGTTTGGTCCAAAGTTTACCAAAAGATCTTAGAAGGGATATCAAGAGACACCTTTGTTTAAACTTAGTTAAACGGGTATGTACTGCTTAATCCAAAGTTCTAGGGGGTGTTTGGGTATACTTAAAAAAAAAGCTGCTTATCTGCTTATTGCAGGTTCCACTGTTTGCAAATATGGACGACCGCTTACTTGACGCCATATGCGAGCGTCTTAAACCAAGTCTCTACACAGAAACCACATACGTCCTAAGAGAAGGCGACCCTGTTGATGAAATGCTCTTCATAATCCGAGGCCGCCTAGAAAGTGTCACCACAGACGGTGGCAGAAGCGGGTTCTTCAACCGAGGTTTCTTAAAAGAAGGTGATTTTTGTGGCGAAGAGTTGCTAACATGGGCCCTGGATCCAAAAGCAGCAGCTAACTTACCGCCATCCACACGAACCGTAAAAGCCTTAACAGAAGTAGAAGCATTTGCATTAATGGCAGATGAAGTAAAGTTTATCACAAGTCAATTTAGACGGCTTCACAGTCGACAGGTTCAACACACGTTTAGATTTTATTCACAGCAATGGAGAACATGGGCTGCGAGCTTTATTCAAGCAGCATGGAGAAGGTATTCTAGAAGGAAGCTTATAGAACTTCATCGACTAGAGGAAGAAGAAGAAGATGACGAGTTTACAGATGATGATAGTGATGATGATGTTAATGAAGAAAGCAAGTTGATAAGAGGGAGGGTATCATCGTCTTCGTTTGGTGCAACAATGTATGCATCAAGGTTTGCTGCTAATGCTATGAAACGAGTTCAGAGAAAACGTGGTATGTCGACAGGGTTTATTAGTCTTTCAAAGCCTTCTGAGCCGGATTTTGGTGCGGAATAAGATAAATACCTTTGTTCACGATGTGAATTATGGATCCTGTATTCGTTTTTTTGAGCCTGACACTACAGTGTCAAAGGGTGTTTGTTATACGGTGGGGAGAGACGTCATTATAAGTTGTCTTTGTTTATAATTTGTAAAGTGGTTTTGCTATAGAACTTGGTCGTAATGTAGGAAAAATCACAAAGAAACACATGCAATGTTTGTTATGGGAGTCAGGTGAGTTTGGTCATGGGTCAAAACTCAAAAGCGTAAAATTTTCAGGCATGATCAAATGCTAAAAAAACGGTTTGTGTGAGTTGGGTCATGGGTCAAAACCGCATTTTTCATATAAATATCCCATCACCTTCATCATATATCCATTAATTGTTATGCATCAGATGGGCACCAGTTTATACAAATTTTAGCTTATTAACATAATATATGATTCAGTCTATGGCAATACATTTAGTCTTCACTATAATAGGAGACCTAGTGACAAAAATGAAAGCAGAAAAACTATAAAAAATTATTCCGAAAATAAAATTGTGTGTACTGATATACATGTGACAATATTAGGCCAGGTCTTCCCCTCATCTCTTGAAACGGTCTTTTGCCGTTTTCCTAGTGTTACTATTGTGTTCAACTCAGTTGCGCCATGCTGAAGATAACTCCAACTCAACATCTTCCTCCCACCATGTTGCGGTCTGCACAAGATTATACAGTTGTGAGAAGAACTACCACAAGCAACTACAGATCCAACTGGGTTGATATAATGGGCGGGTTGGGTAACGACTCTAACTAAGTCACGTTGACTTATTAATACATATAATAGAACTATACCCTGTAGCCCCTTCGAAGGAACTCAAGTTGGCTTCCTTGTTCCTCCTTGAGTCCAAGAACCCTTAGTAGTTCTTCCTTGGTCTGCACGTGCCAAACAAACATATGAGAATTCACACATTTATATCGAAAAGTAGGAAAAGAGTGACAATTACTTACTTCATTGAGTGTGAAGCGGGTTTCACTTTCCGCAACACAAGCGTATGAATTATCTGTTTGCTTAAGCATCACCTGCCAAGGTCCTGCAACATTTACAAGTTAAGGGGCTAGGAATTATGCTACTAACGAATGGGTCAATTCTTCGTGAATTTCAAGAATATATTTATCGAGGGATGTAAGTTGATGCAAATTACAATTCTTACCAGGGTATTGGCGGAAGAGTGCCCCAGTGTAATTCAGGATATACGGTGCTACTGCCACTGTCTTGCATATTAAAATCAAAATGTCTATCAAAGTAATGTCAAACATAACAAAAATAAATGTAAACTAAACAAATAAAACTTCGAGAGCAGAAAGATACCTTTGAATAGTCTCTTATTCGAATATAAAAGACGGGAACAAATTGAGAAAGAAATCGGTAGTGTAAATCTTTGGGTGGAAAACCAAGAAGACCAAGGTCAGCTCTGCGAGTCCAATTGTTTTATTAGAACAAAGTTAGTGATAACAAATTATAATTCTACTGATAGTTCATATCCAAAGAAATTTACCGCAATGTCTCGAGCTCAAGATTAAATAGGAGTGCAGGTGTTGATGTGCCAAATTTTTCCTGCACATGGCAATATGGCATGCCATCATCAGCATGGACCATTTCTAATCGGCATTTCGTCATAATTAAAGTATGCTCTATGTTTGATTATACAGGGTTATGGTGCTAACAGTACGGATATACTTCAATATTATACCCTTAAACTGAATGGAAAAAAACTGAAGTGAAGGGGTAATTTCTAAGTACACGCTCAAACGGGTAGGATTGGTTGACCCAAAAACAGTTTTTTTGTACATTTTTTGAAAAACATATAATACAATTATAATAGTAATTTACAGCTATAATCTACAGTTTTGAATAAACCGATTTGGAGATTGAATGCAAATAAAATACACTTTGGCACTTTTGACTCATTCAACCGACTCCCTTTTTTATAGCCATTTATAAGTGTATGGGACAATTCTTATAAATTATGTATCAGAATTGATGGAAAGTACAAATACCAGATATGTCTCGATTGTAGCAAGCTCACGAGTGCTGCAACTAATGAATACAAAAATTGTTGGTGGCTTGTCAGACTTCCACCTCTCTATGGTCATAGAACGAGAAGAATTTAGTGGAAATTTGTTATTCTTTTTTATGTAGTCGTGAAATGCTAAAACATTGAAAAAATCGTTCTTATAGGACTAACCTTCATTGTCATCATCGAAATCAAAATCAAGTGTGTTTCTTATCGACCTGAAGAACGACCCAACTGGACCAGTGGGAATATCATCCAAGGAACCAATAGTGATGCCATCAATCTGAGAAAAAAAACAATGAATATTAGAATAAATGCAATTGATTTTTTCATCTTTAAAGAAATCTAGCTGTACGGAGTAATTGGTTACTCATACCAAGTCAATAGCTGATTTGAATAGCTCCGATGCTCTACGCTTTTCTGGATTGTCAGGAAACACCTACATTGAACAACAAGTTTAGCATGCATATATCTTCGATGGTAGTAAATAAGAGGTGGTCATTTTGACACATTTATTTTTATAAATTGGTCGATTCAGGTGTCAAACGGGTCAACTTAAGAAAGTTGCTTACAAGGAAATGGGTCAAATGCGTCAAAACTCAAAAGACACCCATATTGTATTTCACTCCAAAAAAACTTCCATAATCAGTTATATCTTAAGAAAATGTAGTAATAAAAATGAGCATTACACAAATTAGAATTTTTTTTTGGGTCAACCCGACCTGTTAAAAGTACTCATATTGACTCGAGCTGACCCACCCATTTTGCCACCTCTAGTAGGATATACAATACAGTGAATACACAGTTGAATGAAAAAAATAAGTGTAGTCGATCTTACAACGCAAGCTCGCGTTTCCCTATTCTCTTGAAGCTTCCTAACAACAGCTAACGCAAGTTGAACATTGGCATCACTAAACTCATCTGAAGATCCCTTCACAAGTTCATATATGGGAAGCTTTTTTACTAAAACAAGAAAAGCTTCACGAAGCTTCATTTAACAGAACTAGCAAGAAAACATGAAGGGTATGAAGATACCTTATATGAAGAAATGCTGGTAGGCAATGGCCTGTTGATCCCATCGTAAGAACACAAAAGTAACCAAGTTATGCATAATTTCAATAAAAAATATTGATAATTGGACACGGGAAAATCAAGTACTAATAGTTATACAGAACAATGTGCTAACGGATCCTGTCATTGATCTTGTGTCTAGTCTGAGTGAACATTCATATAAGCACTTTCTTTTGCGATAAAACAAAGTACCAATAGCTTGTTGTTTTTCTAATGCACAAAACTGTCATTTTTTTTTTCTAAGCAATATTGAGATACAAACCACCCTTGATTCCTTGAGGAGTAACTTTTTAAAGATAGCTTATTCTCAAAAGGTTTAAATCAGCAGAAACAACCCTGTTCCCGTGGGTGCCAAATGACCTCCCCAAGGACACAATAGTAGCCCGGGCGATGTTGAGCTATCACAATGACCTTTTGGTGGGAGTTGGGATTAAACCCATGCCATTTTCTCAAATAGGTCCTCCTTGATAGGGTCAACTGCATGTTTGCGCTGGGGAATGGTACGCCTAGGCAATGCCCATTTGGTATTAAAGACAGCTTATTCTACAGGAGGCTTAATTATATAAGGCTTTGTAAGGATTTTTTTTTTTCTTTTCCTTTAAACAGAATTACTCCCTCCGTCCCAAAATAATCGTCCCCCGACAAAAAACTCACAGTTTAAGAAAAACAGAATTATTACTGTTTTATTTCTCTTATTTTTTGCAGAATAACAGTTTTACCCTTAACTAATTACTTAATGTCTTCTTTAAAGTTTGTAATATTAATTTCAACTAAGGGTAATATGGTAAACTCGATCAAACTACCTACCTATGGACAATTAAATTGAGACATCCGAAAAAGGAAAGGTGAACTATTAATTTGGGACGGAAGGATATCTACTTAAATAAAAGTTCCGCGCCAAACATACCCATGTACAACCACATTTCCACTACTTATCCATAACATGTGGAGCATATTATTACTAAAAAAAAAATACAAACTGTTGGAGTACGTAAATGCCTAAGACAAAGACTTACGGGAAGTCGATTTCGAGCCTAGTTTTGCCATCATCAAGAGCAGCAGCAAGTGAGTTAGCAGCATCAGTAACCAGCACTTCATACGACTTGGGCTTATAAACAGACACACCAACTTTTCTAGCAGCTGTTGGTGTTGCACCACCACCTTCATTCTTACTACTGTTACTACTACTACTGCTGCTGCTGCTGCATTTTATTGAAAATTTAGTTATGGGTTGAGATGAAGAGGTGAGTTTGAGAGATGGGTAGTGTGAGATATGTGAAGAGAGTGTGAGGTTTTTGTTATGGTGATGGTGATGAGTGTGTGATGGAGAGAATGAAGAAGCCATTGCCATTTTTAGAAAGAAATGGAAATTGAGGTGGAGGAGAGAGGGAGATAAGGATTACAAAGATTTTGTTGAAACAGTTGGAGACAGTTAAAAGATGGGCGTTTGTTTGATGGGTTTTAGCTTTAGGAATGGACTCATACCTTGGATATGTAGTTTGGTATAGGCTTGTAATCCTAATGACAAAAATTGAAAAAATGTCAAAATACATATTAGTACCTCGAACTTGATAAACTGGATCTTTTAGTACCCTGAACTTTTAAGAGTATGGTATAATACCCTGAGCTTGTCAAATTGGAATTACTTACTACCCTAAACTAAATCAAATCAATAATTTATTATTTTTTTATTTATGCTAAAAAAAATAAAGAGTTAATTACATTTTTGGTCCTTGTGGTTGTACCTGGATTTCACTTTTGGTCCATTTGTTCAAAAAGTTGCGATTTTAGTCCAAAATGCATAGTTTGGTTCCACTTTTGGTCCATTTTTCTAACGAAGTTAGTTAAGTTAGTTAAGTCGAATTGTAAAGTGGCAACATTAGTCTTTTAACCTAACGGTCGTTTGCAACGTTAGTCCTTTATACCAAAGATCTTTTGCAACATTTGCAACGTTAGTCCTTTCAGTTAGTTAGTCCTTTAAAAAAAATTCTAAAAAAGAATTCGAAAAAAAAATTTATAAAAAAAATTTCTATTTTTTTTTCTAAAATAAAATTAGAAAAAAAATTCGAAATATATTCTAAAAAAAACCTTTTTTTTTCCCAAAAAAATTCTAAAAAAATTTCTAAAAAAAATCTAAAATTTTTAAAAATGTATATACATTGAAAAAACGTATATACATTGCAAAAATGTGTGTAAAATGTATACACGTTTTAAAAAAAATATACCAAAGATCACACACACTTTTACACACGTTTTTTTTATTAGAATTTAAAAAAAAATAGAAATTCTTTTAGCATTGCCATTTTTTAGAAATTTTTTTAGCATTGATATTTTGCGATTTTTTGATATGGACTAAAAAATTTCTAAAAAAAAATGTACTAAAACTATCATTTTGATATGTTTTAGTCTATTTTTTAGAAACTTTTTAGAAAAGTTAAACTAGTACAAAATTTTTTAGAAAAGTGAAACCAAACTATCATTTTGATAAAAAAAAATTGATATGGTTTTAGTCCATTTTGATATGGGTTAGTACAAAATTTCTAAAAAACATGTCTAAAATTTTTTTGATATAGTTTTAGTCCATTTATAGGAAAAAAAAAATTAGATTTTTTTTTTTTTCTAAAAAAAAATCTCAGATTATTTTTTTCGGAAAAAAAGTTTTTTTTAGAATAAAATTCTAAAAAAAAATTCTAAAAAAAAATTTTTTTTCGGAAAAAAAAAAGTTTTTTTTAGAATATATTTCGAAATTTTTTTCGAATTTTATTTTAGAAAAAAGAAATTAGAAATTTTTTTTCTAAATTTTTTTTTCCGAATTTTTTTTTTAGAATTTTTTAAGAAAATTTTTATTAGAAAAAAAAATTAAAAAAAAAATTGAAATTTTTTATCTTTAAAAAAAATTTCGACAAAAAAACATTTTTTTCGAATTTTTTTTTAGAATTTTTTTTTAAAGGACTAACTAACAGAAAGGACTAACGTTGCAAACGATCTTTGGTATAAATGACTAACGTTGTTAACGACCGTTATGTTAAAGGACTAATGTTGCCACTTTACAATTCGACTTAACTAACTGAACTAACTTCGTTAGAAAAATGGACCAAAAGTGGAACCAAACTATGCATTTTGGACTAAAATCGCAACTTTTTGAACAAATGGACCAAAAGTGAAATCCAGGTACAACCACAAGGACAAAAAATGTAGTTAACTCAAAAATAAATTTACAAAGACCTAATGTAATATAAATAATTTGTAGTTAAATTAAGATAAGACTAAAATACACTGTTGGTCCCTAAACTTGGCAGGACGGATCGCGATGGGACGAAACCCGGCCTTTTCATCGCCATAGGTCCAAACCTTGGCCATCAAATGCCAGATTCGTCCCTTGACCAGAATTGGGACAGTCAAACCGATTTCCTTCGAGGGTATTATAGACCATTCACTTTTTTTACCCAACCTTCAACCCAGGGACCAATTGTGAGTATGGCTATTAGCCGTTTCTTCCCTGATACGCTGCATTTAATTTCGCGGGAACAAATACACCCACCCAACAAACAACTTTGCCAATCACCTAAAACCACATTATCCAGAAACGATAAACTGCAAATCGAAATCAAGAATATAAATCCTCATTTCCAGAACTCAAAAGACCAACCCAACTTCCAACAAAACCATGTCGATCGATCGTTTTACCAACATGCCAGATGAAGTGATCACTAACATTTTGAATCGGTTGCCTTTGTTAGAAGCGGTGAGAACCTCTAGTTTAGCGCGAAACTGGAGGTCTAAGTGGACTTTGCTCACCGATGTCATACTTGATGAGGATTTCTTTTATTATTTAACATACGAGTTTGATGGTAGGCTTGTTACTAGATTCTTAAATCGGCTTATGGGTCCAATAAGAAAGTTTGTCTTCGTTGTAGAGCCAAGATCAATTATTGGAATAGACAACTTTCATTATGAACAGATTCATGAGTGGCTATTGTTTTTGGCTGACAATGGAATTGAGGAGCTAATTATTACAAACTGGTATGGTGACCCAGTTACGTTCCCAACCCAACTTTACTCTCGTAATGAGTTGAAACATCTGGTACTTCTTGTTTGTGCTATGGCTACTTTGGAATATTTTCATGGCTTTCCAAATCTACTGAGCCTAGAATTGATTCATGTCAATTTTCTAAGCGATACAGTTTGGGACTTTATTGCTGGTTGTCCCTCACTTGAGTCTCTTAAAATGAATCGTCCTAGTACAAACGAGATGAGACTATGGGATATTGAAAAACTTGGGAATTTGAAGAAGTTACATTTGTCATTAGGTCGTTATAATGTTGTGACCACAATCACAACATTCGATATCTTTCACTTGACAAGACTTCAAAATCTTGAGACCCTTACATTGGATTTTGGTGATTGCACGGTAAGAACAATTTCAGTTTTACAACTTATAATTTAACAATGTTATAGAGATGTGTAACAGTAATGAAATTTAATCTGTAAAACTTCTTGTAGTTGATACATGAAGCTAATCCTAGGATGAAGGTGCCCTTTGTTTCCCTGATTAACCTTAAGCTGTCCGATGTCGATTTTGGGAATAATGTTATGGTAGCGTTCACCATTGTAATGATTCGGTCATCTTCGAATTTGAAAATGCTGGATACCAGAGTAAGTGTAATGCTGTAATGCATATGTATCAAATAAAACATTCCTAAATTGCCATGTTTGTATATCTCAACTATATTTGATTTTTCAGGCTGCAAACACGCTTAGTGATCTACCTTTGCAAAAAATTTCCACTGTTGTAGACACAAACACATTCAGCCATGGTCAGCTACAGACGGTGGTGTTTTGAGCTTTTCCCAGAAAAGAGCATGAAATAACTTTAATAAAGTGTATACTTGCGTGTTCTTGGTCGCTAAAGACAATCAATATCAGGCAAAGCGATAGGTGTCACGATGGGAATGAAAATACCAGGAACAACTGGGAGTTGGCTAGGAAGCTGTTGAAACTCCACCGAGCTTCCCCAACAGCCGTGGTAGATTTCTTTGACTGGTTGTAGTTTAAGTTTGGGTTGAATACCCTTGGACAACTAATGTTGCAAAATAGTTTTGGTAATTTTGTACAATAATTGTTTAAATGGTTTGCTTAAAATTAGATTGTTCATATGTTGTTGTTTGTGCGTATTGTAGGTGATGAAAGTTTGACATTCGAAAGTCAAACTTTCATTTAACATTTTTATTTGATTGTAGCAAGTAAAACTGCATTTCCAGTTTACTTTAGTTAGTCAATACTTGAAAATGGTGAATGGGTTAACTGTGAACGAGAGTCGTAATGTCAGAAGGATTGAAAACCTTTGGAAGATTAAGTGCAAAAGGCATAATGGTATTTGAAGTTTGATGATAAGGATGGCTAGTGGAATGTTCAATAATATATAGAATGGTATTTGACTTTGTAAAGTCAATATTGCAAAACCATTACTAAATATTTGTTTTGGAGTGAATTGATAATTTGATATGTTTTAGAAGTTTGACTTAACAAAGTCAAACTTTTAATGGTTTTACGTAAGTTGGCAACTTGAGGGACCAATTGTGTATTCTAAAGTGAATATTGGGCGGGAGTTTTAAGTATGACAACGGCAACCAAGACAAATTCAGGGACCGAGTGTGAAAAAAAAGTAACTATTAGACCCTTCACCGTCTCTTACCAGAGACGATATTAACTAGTGCACATCAAACGATAAACTCATCTACCACTTTTTCCACACACACACAACTTTCCAATGGCAAATTTCCCCATTTTAAACAAACTCATGGAGGTGGTTGATTCGCCAAATCTGAATGATCGTATGGCTATCTGGTTTGAAGAAGAGGCTGCCCAAGAAGGGATTCTAAGGAAGCTAGTTCTTCAGTGCATTCAGCTTCTGAAGACACGAATCATCAAGCGTAGGGAGCTGATAGAAGAGAATCAAGCTCTGGGACCTCGTGGAATTGCGCTTGACTGTGTGGATGCGCTGAACAAAATCCAGTCGAGGCACACAAACCAACTTGCCCAACTCATACAGATTGTTGGTCAAACAGATGAAGGTATTCAGTTCAACCAAGAGTTTGTTAAGAAAATGGCTGAACATAATGCCTGAATTTTTGGTTTTCCATGGGGTAGATAAAGGCGGTCTTTTGGGTGATAGTTTTGCTAAAAAGGGTATGTAAATTAGATTTGATGTAGTTGGTTATGATGTTTAACAGACTTTATTAATGATAAAATATCATTTGGGTTATGTGTTGTTTAATCTGTTCTTGTATTGTGATATTGGGTGTATTTTAGTGTTATTAGTATCAACAAAACCAAACATCCCCTTATATCAGCAAAACCAAACAGGCCCTTGTATCAGCAAAACCAAACAGGCCCTTGTATCAGCAAAACTTTAATCAGTAGAACCAAACACCCCATTGTATCCGCAAAAGCAAAGGCAATGGTTTAAAAAGATGTGGTGAAAATGCAAATACTTTGGCACTAAATCATAATGTATCAAATAAAACATCCGCTTGTATCAGCTAAACCAAACGGCCCCTTTTATCAGCAAAAGTTGTTACAGCAAAACCAAACACCCCCGTATCAGAAAAATTAGAGGCAGTGGTTTCAAAACACGGGTTCAAAATGCAAACGCTTTAGCAGTAAACAACAATGTATTGACAATGGTGTATTGTAACATCTTGAATTTTGACTTACCAAAGTCAAACAAACTTATGAAAACCAACAAATTGTAACTTACTTGGGTAAGTCAAACCTATTAAGAAATGCAAAACGATTTCAAACACAATTACTTAAATAAGATCACAAAATTTTATTCATCGATTTCATGTTCTCAAGAACTACAAATGTTTACTATCATCTAAACATACACCTAGCTAGACCCACAACTCTCCCTATCATCGTTTTCCTTCTTTTCCTTCCTTTCCTTAAGATATTTAAACAAAATTTCCAGATTTTTAATCCTTTCTCCCAAATCGTTAAACTTTGATAACAACATGTCATCCTCTTCCTTCTCCTTCTTAACACCCAAACACTTTTCATTTGCGCAGTCTGCTTTCCTCAACGAACTCAACAATCCCTTCCCCTTATCGTTTTGTGCCATTATTGTTTTTCTTTTTGCTTTGGGAAGAATGTGTGTTGATTGTATTTTAGGGTTCACTCTTGGTCGTAGATACATATATGGTTGAAGGTTGGGTTACATTTGAACTAGGTTGGGTAAAAAAAGTGAATGGTCTATAATACCCTCGAAGGAAATCAGTTTGACTGTCCCAATTCTGGTCAAGGGATGAATCTGGCATTTGATGGCCAAGGTTTGGACCTATGGCGATGAAAAGGCCGGGTTTCGTCCCATCGCGATCCGTCCTGCCAAGTTTAGGGACCAACGGTGTATTTTAGTCTTAAGATAATTAATCATATTTTTTCTAATTTAGTAATTTCAATTTTCTTATAACTAATATAATATTATATTTAATTATTGGAAAGAAATATATATTTGAAATAATACTTTGTAGAAAATAAATTTACCGTACTAATTTTCTAATATAGATATGTGTATTATATACTTAAGTGTTTGTTTCAAATAATTTTGAGACCATAACAATTTAATTATTTATTTCTTCATATTAATATGTTAAATTGAAAATTGCATAAAACTCTTTATAGTTAGTTATAAGTTAATCTAAAAATTATTTGAAATAAATATTTAATAATATAGTATGAAGATATATTAAGAGTAGTATGCTAGAAATATTTTATAAATAGATGCTACATATATATTTTTATATTTTAAATAATTAATTAAAATACTATATTAATTTCTAAAAAATGAAAATAATTAACTTTTAGGAACAACTATATTTACCTAGCTAAAGTTTTACTATAAATTATTTATTACAAAAGACTTTACTAAATTGATATTTAGAAAGAAAAAAACATTTAATTATTGATTTAATTAATATAGGGCAGTAGAAATTCTATTTTGTCAAGTTTAGGGTATCATTTTGCATTTTTAAAAGTTTATGGTACTAGATGATCCAATTCGTAAAGTTCAGGGTATTAATATGTGTTTTGGCTTTAAATTAAAAAAGTCATCACATGGTGATAAGGTTTTTTTTTTTTTTTTTTTTTTTTTTTTTTTTTTTTTGGCTATTTTAACTCTTAACTGATGAATATTGTGATCTAATTGATAAACATTGTGATCTTTTCTTTTTATTTTTTAGAAAACTGATATAATAACAAAAAAATATATTTGAAAAGAAAATTGATAAACAAAGTGATTTTGTTTTAGAAAATTGATGAACATTATGATTAAAAAAAAGAAAAAAAATCAAAAATTATTTGTCCGTAAGATTGTATATCAAGAATTTTTTTCATAAAAAGAATAAGTATTTATTTTTGATGATATAGTTTAAAAGTCTTATATCAAAGAAAAAACTCATTGAGACATTTTATCAAACACCTTGTAGGCATTTTCGTTAACACTTCATTAGTTTGATTTAAAAAAAATGAGAAACCATAAATGATGAAAAACTAGCCACGAATGTTAGTTTTCTTTATCTTAATTTGTAATAAAAGCATAAGAAAAAAAATAAAGAAATTGGCCTCGAATTGAAGAATATAGATCCCGAACTGAAAAAATTAAAAAATTTAAAAAAAAAATAAAAAAAAGATCTTGAATTGATATAATTAATCACGAATTGAAGTGATTAAATCTTGAATTAAAGTATTATAACATTATTGAAAAAAATAAAATGAAGAAAAATGACACGCAGTTGATTAGGAAAGGGAAAGAAAATGGAGGGAAAAAAGGGAGAAATGGTTGACACGTGTTGGATGCGGGACCTTTTTTAGACTTTTTAGTTTAACCTTTGTCTAAGGGAGTGGAGCTCAGCGTCACGACGCGCCCACTTGATAGGATCATTTCCAAGGTTAGTTGGGATTCCGTATTGTTCTACACTTACTTAGTAGACTCTATGGAATTCTATCGAAGTTGCAAGAAGGTCTTTGATGCGGATAATTGTAAACACAGGAAGTTTTACAATCCTCTTAGGCAGAGTACCTAACCGTTGTAGTGTAGTATAGGTAAGATATGGATGATTAATCGTTCTCTAGGGGAATAGTGAGGTAGGCTCAAATTGTATAACGAATTAAGTCTAAGGGTTGAGGAAAGATTATTTTTAGTCTTTTAAATTTTATTTAAAAGCAAGTAAAATCTCGAGTTTTGAAAGAGTTGGTTTTTAAAGTAATAATTAAACTAAATAAAACTAAATCTAAACTAATTACAAGAAAGGTAAATTGGTGAAAACTAGTATAAGTAAACAAACGTGCTCACTTAATCATGCATTACTCACTAGTTGAATTCTCTAACTTATTGCCATATCACCCTCGTTACTGCAATGTGTAAGTATTCCCTTCATTCAACAGCTGGTTGGTCAAGTTCGCTATCTAAGTGACAACCTAGGCAAGTGTTACCTACAGACACGCTCTCGCCCAATAACTAATCACGCACAATAAATACTTAAGAATAATCTCCACTCACTCGACTTATGGTTGTGAGGGTCTTGATACGCTTATACAGCGCGTTCGGGGTCAAATGAACGTCCTTTTCGTCGAGCAAGTTTTTCAACACCCTAGGCAGTGAACCTAATCGTTGTAGTGTAGTATTAGGGTAAGCCACGGGTATTGATATCGTTCTATAGGGGAATAGGAATGCTAGTGAGAAGTTACTACGCTAAGGTTGGGGTTGAGGAAGATTATTTTTTATCTTTTTTATATTTTTTTAGGAAATGGAAAGGTACGAATCTCGGGGTTTAGATTTGGGGGTTGGTATTTCTACCGATTACTCTACTTATCTATTCTAATTAACTAAGCTAAGGGGTAGTCTATGTCTATTGTTGTGTGCTCGTATGATGATTAAAAATGTATTTACTTAGGTTTTATTAGTCCCTAGTTATCTCCTATTGATGGTTGAATTGTCACGTCCTTATTCTTAACGCGTCGTGTTTCTAAAGTCGTAGGGTATGCGTTTATCCCTAACTCTTTGAAGCTACCAAAGGTTAATGACTACAAAATCTCTAGGATTCATAAACTTAACACTAAGGTATTCGTTGGATGTTTAGCCTACAATAACTCTAGGTGATTATAAACTAAGGTTCAACAAAGATTAATCAAGCATTAATACCACAACGAATGACCTATCGCAATACTAGGTCAATAACAATTAAGATAAGAGACAACCAATCAATATTCAATAACTAGGTTTCATATTAACTAAGCAAACACACAAGTAAATTAGCCAGACATGGAGAACATGCAAGCATACACACAATCAATTGAAGACATAATTGAATTAATGAAGTAAAACACTTATCTTGATGTAAGATAGGGTATGGAACCCTAAAATACTGTACAAGACAGCCTTGGTTCGGTTTAGGTTTTTACTCCACAAAACTACACACTGAAAACTGAAAAATTCGGATTCTATATATAATGTTACAATCGCGACGACGTCACTATTTAATTGCGACGCCGTCGGGTCGCCGTTATTAGGGTTTCGTCTTGGCCACGTTATCATTGTGACGGCGTCACCTTATGCCTGTGACGCAGTCGCCTTCAGTCTCTGACGCCGTCTGGATCAAATCTAGGCCGTCTGAGCTGCGACCCCCTACTCTTTTAAAACCTGATGTCGTCACTTGTAAATAAGCAATTTGGCTACTGAGTCGTCACAAAACTTGTTCCGACGGCGTCAAAATTAGAACCTGACGCCGTCCCCTTTCAATTCAGCAGCCTGAGTGTCTCGATTCTTGACTTTGGCCATTTTCTTCGTATATTCGCGCCTTTTCGTCCGAATAAGTGTCATTCCAGAAATTTGCCTTCAAGAGACCTAAAAAGTGAAAAGGAACGAAATTAAGTAGTAACGGATACAAAAGTGATCAATTAAGGGCTTAAATGACCCCTAAAAAAGGTACCTTTTAAATCCTTATCAAATATCCCTACACTTGGTATTTGCTTGTCCTCAAGCAAATGTGCTTTTAGCCAATTGATTTATAAATTAGGGGTCATGAAGCATTAGTTTAGAACGATCCACAACACATATAAGCCCCGCAAAAGTCATAACAAGCACGAAAATTACATACTAGCACCTCACATGGGGTGTTTAGATACTCACATCTCTCGGGTGTATATGAAATATAACAAGCTGGAAATGGAAGATAAACACTCATTAACCGGTCCTAGTACATAGATTACCATAGGCTTGAGACTAGATCAAACCTCCATCGCTTTGGCGTAACCACCTAGGAAAGACTATCCAAGAGGCCTTTTAAAGGGTTGTAACGTTAGGCTTACGGTAGGGAAACAAAGGGTTTGGTGGGATAGGCGATTTAGTAGTGGCAAGTAAAAAATCTTTATGTTACAAGCATGCGAAGAATGGCGTTGCTAAGCCAAGACTCGACACTCTAAACTCTGGATAACTGAAATAAACAAACATAAATTTAAAGATAGATGTAGGATGGTAGCCCGTATGTTTTTTTTTTTTTTTTTTTTTTTTTTTTTTTTTTTTTTCATACACTTTTACTCTACCATCCTCTACGATAACATCAAAATGATAGGGATTTATAGGCACATCCCTACACTTGAGTTTTTATTACTCTAATACTAATTTGACCCGAATTGAAAAGATCAAAACACTTGGAGTACATTATTATGCAAATAAAGGGAATTTGAATTTAACGTTCCCTTCCCGTCATTTCATAAAATTTAACTTTTTCTATGAGTCCCAATCATCCCAAAACTGTGTACAAAGGATATGACTCGACTTAGCAACTTATGCAAGCAACTAGATAATTGAACTAAGGGTTTAGTGTGATAACAATAATGCACTAAAAGTGAGTGCATACAAGGTAGGCTAAGGCGATTTGGGTGTACATTTGGAGGTGGATTGTAAACAATGCTCTTCATTGATATTCCGGAAAACCGAAACATCACGAGAACCGCGAAAAGGATAGGCTCTGAGGGGTTAACTAGGGGTATCGTGTACTAAAGATGAGTACAACGCAAAGGTGTGGGGGAATTACTCAACCGATGTGGAAGAAGTAATTATATTACAGGTATCAAACAAGGGTAATCATAATGCCTCTTATCATTTAGTTATTCCTAACTACACAAGTGTAGTCTTACTAGCGATCTCGGAATGCATCACAAAACAGGTTCTAGAATCTATTATACTACCGGTTCACACTCTAAGCATTAAAGTGGAATGCTTTAATTCCTACAAATCTAAGGGTGATCCTCACATTTTGGGTGGAATTTAAGTGGTAAAGGGTTTTTGTGCTAGTCATATAATTTCCTATCCATGAGACGCTTTATTAAGACTAATGGCCCACTCCTACATGTCATGAAAAATTTTAAATTTGGTTCCAAAATTACCCTAACCGATATCTCTCACGGTTTATTACACAAATAAAATTGGACAAAGCAAATAATCAAGGATAATCATAGTTTCAAAGTTCCCGTTTTATTTTCCCTCCATACACTTAAATTGAACATTGTCCCCAATGTTGCCCGAAAGTATCAAAGTTATGATAATAGAAGGTAATTAAAAACGAAAGAAACTAGTACTCCCCTGATTAGCTCGGTAGGATCCGTGTGTGAAGTAGTGGTTACATCTTTCTTCAAGAAGAATGTTTGTGTGAAAAGCTCCTTCTCATCTTATGTATCTTCTTCTTGATAAATTAAACCTGCACACTTGAAGAAAACAAACGAAACCTTCGCGTAAAATCGGCGGTAACAATATATATATATATGACTCTACTAAACTAAGCTATAATGCTTGTGAAATGGATGTTTACAGATTTTCTAGAAAATTAAGACCTGAAAAATTCCAAAAATTTATAAGTAGCTCAGAAAACGTGAAAAAGTAATAAGCTGTTTCTGCTCCACCTGACGCCGTCAGGTTGCGATCCTGACGCCGTCAGGTTATCCTGACAGAAACTTGTAACACCCCAACCCGATACGGGTCAGAATGCCACATTATGGTGTTATACAAAGCATACAGTAACGCAAGTGGAAGTCTTATCATACAAATAAAATAAAGTCATGAACATCATAACTCCAAAATGATAAATGCAACCACAAATCCATAAAGAAATACAAATCTGAAACATAAATCCATAATTAAGTGAAACATCAAAATAGGGTAGGTCTTCTAAGTTCCAACTCTCACTCTTGCCCATAGCCCTACTAGAACCTGCCGCCACAGAAAAAGAAAAGGCGGTTGAGCTTACAAAGCTCAGTGAACAGATATAACAGAAATCAAAAGTAAATATAACAAGGTACGAAACAAATCAAAATATAATAATGAAATTATAACGAATGAACGGAAAGGAATGAGTCAATGAAAAACCTGCAGAAAACGTCATAACATATATCCACCAAGAATATAATCAAAGAAACCCCATAGCAAATAGTACATCTACGAATACATACAAGCACATACAACTATTCAAGCATTCAAAGAATCACATAAAAGATAAAAAGAAGCATCATAGATAAACATGTAACCAAATATTGTAAGAGTATATCAAGCAGCGGAACAACTAACAACAAGATACGGCAAAACAACCAGGGCAGCAAATCAAATAGCTATACTATACTCTATAAGCAGGAAAGAAACCATAGAATATAGCTCAAGCATGTCAATTACTCCAGACAGATAAATAACAATGACAAGCTGTACGGTCATCATACCAAGTAGCATCATCAGTAGTAATACTAAGCAAGATTATAACATGGCAACTAAACAGTTCAATAGGTACACCCATAAGTCAAATCAATTTCTATCAGCAAGGAATCATGTGCGTAAATGTAATCATGGCAGATCAATAATTAGAAGATAGTGCATTAAATGATAATTATAACTTAAGAAGTAATTATATAAGGACATCACCAAAAGCCGCTAAGTCACAGATTTACATACAAGCATGGCATCTAGACAAATCACATAAGCACATCTTAACATGGTAACCGAATAATTTCATACTAGCATGGCAACAGATAATTCAGGTAATCACATATCAGCATGAAGAGTAGGCAAATCACGTAGTCATACATCAACATAATAAACAAGAGAATCATATACTCATGTCATATCATTATAAACATATGAATTAAAAGTCTGATAACATAAGTTTGGTATTCACAACGTATGGAATGAAAGCATCATAAAATCAAATAACAATAATACCACATAGTTGTTGGATGGACTAGATAAAGATTCTGAATGAACAAAAGGTCAAACGAGTAACTAAATGAAGGCATACGTATTAAATGAGCAAAAGCTAACAAATCCAAGTGAATGACAAGTCATAAGCAAAAGGATCATGTCAGGATGAGAACATAACGAAATACCAAAGCCAAAAGGTGTTCAACATGCCACATGGAGAACACAACGAACATATGAATACACAATCCAATGAAGTATAATGAATCACAAATGAAAGATGCCCACGAGCAAATAATCCTATGCGTCTAGCATGCCACATGAAGGACACTACTTACAAAAGGGTCCAGGGAGGGGAGACCTCACAAGTACCAAAGTGCGAGAGGGGGTTCAAGGCACGCACAGCCCAAACGCCAAATCCATATAAATCATATCATATCAAATCATAATCCTAGGATGCATCCATACGCCCCCGTACATAAGGCAATATGTACCCCGTTAGCTAGACAGGTATACATATGCAAATAAGGGTCCACAAATCACAAATCAAATCATAATGGGGACGCCGGGGACTAATCACACCGCCCCAGATAGTGTCATGCCATTGGTGCCATCAATGACATGGCCATGGTACCTCCATGGCTAGTTGGCTCGTAACAAGGGGCAGAAAGTACAAATCATAATCATATCCAAATCATACCGAATCATAAGCGTACAAATCATGGTAACTGAATTATATCATAACATATCATACTAAAGTCAAAATTGAATGAATCATATTGAAGAATCATAGCATACGAATCAATTCAGAAAGAAAACAAAGGATCATCATAGGGGAATCATAGCAAAGGATCATATCAAAGGATCAGAACGTACAAAAGTATCCCTACTGAAAAGTGAAAGAATATCTGTACCTCAAACCGCAAGCAATCACCAAAATGTATAAGTAACCAAAGGCTACTTCTTCTTCTGCGGATCTACACGAATAATGATCGTTCGAGTTTTAGAAACCATTTCATATTCATAATTGCTCATATTTGGATTTCATTCTATTTTTAGAAACTTTCCATTTTTAGTAGCTTTCCGAATTAAGTAACTTTCATATTTATTAAGTTTCCCAAATTAGTAGCTTTAGGGTTCATAACCTTAATTAGTCAATATAGAGTTAAATATAATAACTTATAGTAATAGAGGGTTTAAAGTGTAACTTATTAAAGTTTAGGGTTTATTATGACAAATAACTAAATATTAAATATTCTATAATATTACTATTATAGTCTAAGGTGTAAAGTGTCAATTCATAATAGTTTAAGGTTTGCATGTGACAAGGTTTTAAAGATGAGGGTTGAAAGTGAAAATATTTAATATTTAACATGTATCCATGCTAAACCATTCGTACAGTATTTTTAGAATTTCATTTACAATGTTACTAGTTTCATATTCATTTCGCTAGACTTTTACATTAGTTCGCGGTTCAAACGGCTTACCGACACAACTAGATAAACACGTATAATGATTAACCCCCGAGTCATCTTCCTCGAAACACTTTCAAAACACCGTACAACTTACCCGTAAATCCCGCGAACACCCTCGAAAACATGCATGCACACCCGGATATACATAAGTAAATTCATTTCGTTAAACCCACTCGACTTAGCTCAACATTGAACCCACAATACAAAAACAATATACGAGACTTACATTTGTAACTCACAAAACCAATGAGACACTACCTTTATCACTTCTCCTTACATCTTTCACAAAGCCAAACGGATAAAAAAAATGACCACAATCTGCTCCTTTTAATCTAATTTGAAAACATGGTAATGACCAATTTAGACACTCCTCGTACTAACAGTCCCAACACTTTTACATGAAATCAACTTGAAACTCAATATATGACTCAGTACGTATAACATGCATTGCTTTTCCTATTTTAGACCAATTAACTCATGCACACCATTTTTTCAGCTGATTACTATTGAATATAGAATGATTGTGTTTATTGATTCGATCTGCTCCAAGACTCATACGACACATACATATATACACATAACCCTAGAAAGTCATGGGCCTTGGAAAATGGGCCTAAGACAAATACAGAGAATCCAATACTACTAACACACCCCGGCAGTTTGAGCGGCGAAATCGCTAAAGCTCGAACTGGAGATTAAAGCTAATAAACAATAAACTAAAGCAAGTAAATAATTGTTGATGAAGACATTCGACAGCAAGCGGGAGCATCTTCAGCAGCAGCAAGCGGGGACATTCGGCAGAAAGTGTCTGATGAAGGTGAGCAAATGAGAAGGCAGCGTAGCAGGTGAGAAGACAGCAGATGAGGAGGCAGTAGAGGTTGAAGGAGAGGCAGCGGAAAGACTTTTTTTTAACAGTCATCTCGGGAATAAAAACCCTAGATTCGACACAACAAAAGTCGTCTCGGGAATTGATACCCTAGATTCGACACCAATAAAAGTCGTCTCGGGAATTGATACCCTATATTCGACAGTAACAAAAATCGTCTCAGGAATTAATACCCTGGATTCGACATATAAATAACAAACTTTTTTATTTATTTATTTTTTTTACAAAACAAGAATAGAAGCTGCCAACCCCACCACAGATTATCTTTTCCTTTATTAAAAGCGTTGATGCTAAATAAATGCAATTATTCGGTTGGTGGGTCAACATAATATTCCAATCAACTTTTCTTCTTTTCTTCCCATACGTTCATCCATTAGCCATTGATTTAGTCGACAAAATGTTAACAATGGATCCAACCAAACGAATCACAGTTGAAGATGCATTAGATCACCCTTACCTTGCAAGACTACACGATGTAGCTGATGAGCCCATCTGTGCGGAGCCCTTTTCATTTTCATTCGAGCAACAAGTTCTTGGAGAAGAGAAGATTAAGGACTTGATTTACGATGAGGCATTAGCACACAATCCGGGGTTTGCTTAAAAGAAAAACATCTACATTTTGTTTTTTTTTTGTTTTTTTTTTTTTTTTTTGAGATGAAGATGGTGAGAAGTGTGGTGATTGGTGAAAAGAAGAAGAAGAAGGTGAAAGAGCAAGATGAGGATAAGATAGGGGAGGAAAAAGATGACGATAGGGATGTTGAGATTGATGAAAATGAGCAAGAAAAGCCGGATGTGGAGATTGACCGAGAAGAGGAAGACGTGATCGGTGAAGAGGAGATTGGGGTCGAGGAAGGGGATTTCGAAGAGGCTGAGAAGGAGGAAGAAGAAGATGAGGACGGTGGCACAGGGTACCTGGTACAACCAGTTGGACAGGTTTCAGAAGATGGTGACGAGGAAGATGATCCTGCAGTGGATGAGGAGGAAGAAATAGAGGAGGATGACAATGAAAGTGGCGAAGTGATTGACAGAGTTTAAGGTTTGAAGGGAGCCCTCCGAACCACCGGCGTGTAACCGGCGGCCGGAGGCGGCGGTGGAATGGTTTAGGATCGAACGGCTGATACCATGTTGAATATAGAATGATTGTGTTTATTGATTCGATCTGCTCCAAGACTCATACGACACATACATATATACACATAACCCTAGAAAGTCATGAGCCTTGGAAAATGGGCCTAAGACAAATACAGAGAATCCAATACTACTAACAATTACAATAGGTCTTATAAGAGTTCCTTTAGGTAGTTTAACACATGACTATTTAGGAGTACAACAATATACAATTTCGACCTACATACACACACATGAAATCATGATTCCATCACATATTCATGCACAAGAATACTCACACTTATCAACTCATATACGTTTCATAGTTCATCATTTTATGTGACATTTAAGTTTCTTTATTCATATGTTTATATGTAGCAACCAAACTAGAAGATTAATACGAGTACAAGAAGATTTAAGATTAGTTCGCGTATAGCTGTAGTCGTATTTTATCAATTGTTTAACGCTAGAAACATGAGTACCTTGGCTGAATAGAGAATAGATCGAGGGACAGGAACACAACACCAACGGTTCACCACTTTACCCTTTTCGAACCAATCCCACACGATCAAAATCAAAGCCGATTATCTCGCCACGATCACACCGAAACTAGGACTACAAGGAGTCGATCACCACCTTGTCAAATATTCCTCGTACTTACTTTGTACCAGTCGAATATGGATGGACGATAAAGCAGTCGATTATCAATATGTTTTCAGGTTTTAACGTGAGAGATGGAAAATGAGGTTTGTTGGTTTCAAATGGGAAGAAATGGGACTAATAACATGTAGTTTCTGTCGAGTCTAATGGGATAAGGGATCGAGGACCCATTCTCATCAAGGATTTCAAAAATAAAATCATATCTTCAAAGGTCTAGTTGTTGTGTAAACAAATTAATATATTTAGTCATGTATAGGACATAAGAAATATATGACACATGCTACTCGGTTTTATTTCCATGATGAAAAGTGATGGGATTACGAACAAAGGTCACGAAGAAGGGGGATAGACTACGAGGAAGCTAAAAATGAGAAAAAATCTTACTTGATAGGAATCAAGCAAGGAAACCTAAACGAGGTGGACTCCTAACTAGCTATTCTATTCCCCGATAGCGGCGCCAAAAACTTGATACGCTTACACAGCGCGTTCGGGGTCAAAGGAACTTCCTTTGCGTTGAGCAAGTTTTTCAACACCCTAGGCAGTTAACCTAATCGTTTTAGTGTAGTATTAGGGTAAGCCACGGGTATTGATATCGTTCTCTAGGGGAATAGGAATGCTAGTGAGAAGTTACTACGCTAAGGTTGGGGTTGAAGAAGATTATTTTTTTATCTTTTTTATATTTTTTTAGGAAATGGAAAGGTACGAATCTCGGGGTTTGGATTTGGGGGTTGGTATTTCTACCGATTACTCTACTTATCTATTCTAATTAACTAAGCTAAGGGGTAGTCTATTTCTATTGTTGTGTGCTCATATGATGATTAAAAATGTATTTACTTAGGTTTTATTACTCCCCAGTTATGTCCTATTGATGGTTGAATTGTCACGTCCTTATTCTTAACGCGTTGTGTTTCTAAAGTCGTAGGGTATGCGTTTATCCCTAACTCTTTGAAGCTACCAAAGGTTAATGACTACAAAATCTCTAGGATTCATAAACTTAACACTAAGGTATTCTTTGGATGTTTAGCCTACAATAACTCTAGGTGGTTATAAACTAAGGTTCAACAAAGATTAATCAAGCATTAATACCACAACGAATGACCTATCGCAATACTAGGTCAATAACAATTAAGATAAGAGACAACCAATCAATATTCAATAACTAGGTTTCATATTACCTAAGCAAACACACAAGTAAATTAGCCGGACATGGAGAACATGCAAGCATACACACAATCAATTGAAGACATAATTGAATTAATGAAGTAAAACACTTATCTTGATGTAAGATAGGGTATGGAACCCTAAAATACTGTACAAGACAGCCTTGGTTCGGATTAGGTTTTTACTCCACAAAACTACACACTGAAAACTGAAAAATTCGGATTCTATATATAATGTTACAATCGCGACGGCGTCACTCTTTAATTGCGACGCCGTCGGGTCGCCGTTATTAGGGTTTCGTCTTGGTCACGTTATCATTGTGACAGCGTCACCTTATGCCTGTGACACCGTCGCCTTCAGTCTCTGACGCCGTCTGGATCAAATATAGGCCGTCTGAGCTGCGACGCCCTACTCTTTTAAAACCTTATGCCGTCACTTGTAAATAAGCAATTTGGCTATTGAGTCATCACAAAACTTGTTCCGACGGCGTCACAATTAGAACATGACGCCGTCCCCTTTCAATTCAGCAGCTTGAGTGTCTCGATTCTTGACTTTGGCCATTTTCTTCGTATATTCGCGCCTTTTCGTCCGAATAAGTGTCATTCCAGCAATTTGCCTTCAAGAGACCTAAAAAGTGAAAAGGAACGAAATTAAGTAGTAACGGATACAAAAGTGATCAATTAAGGGCTTAAATGACCCCTCAAAAAGGTACCTTTTAAATCCTTATCAGGTCTCCTCTAATCCAAATCACATTTCACTAGACATCTTCACTGTGGTACGGAATACAGCTAGTTTTCTAATGCCTAACGTGCACACTACTAACAAGAAGCAATAATATTAAAGACTACAACTTGGTTTCCTGCAATCATAAGCAGACACTAATTAATTTAGGCTAGCATGTTAGATAGAAGAGAAGAAAACAAATAATCACATAACACATACACATATTGTAATGATTAATAAATGAAAAACTTACCTTCAATGAAACATGGAGTTATTGGTGGCCAAATAGCCTGCAAAAGCTAAGAAAATCGTCTAGGGTTTTTCCTCCAAAGTTGCACACAAAGTTCCACACTTATGATGAAAATAAAGCGAAAATATATATAGGATTACAAATGTGACGGCGTCACTTGCAAATTGTGACGCCATCTGCCCGTCGTCATCTAGGGTTTCTCTTTTGCACCGACTTAGTTGTCACGGCGTCACTTAGGGATTGTGACGCCGTCAACCTTCATAAATTTTCCTTGACACCGTCACTTCGAGGTCATCTCAATCCATTGAGTGGTCACAAACATCTTCAAGCGACAACGTCACGTTGTAGTAGTGACGCCGTCACACCTCCTTTTGTGACAGTTTTCTGTGTGTTGTCATTTTCTTCGTTTTCTCGCCCAATTAAGCCTAAAATGCATCTTTTTCAGCATTTGCTTCCCAAGTAACTAAAAATCAAATAGAAACGATTTAGGGCAATAAATGATCGAATATGTACGGATTTAGAGGCTAAATGACCCCTTAAAAGCGTATGAAATTACACCTCATCAGTCTTGGAAGCCCTTGGAAGATGTTGGAAGGTGTTGGAAGTCCTAGAAGCTCTTAGAAGTCCTAGATGCTTCCACCCTTGGAACTTTAAAACTTGTACATAGTAGTATAAATAGAGGATGCCTCATTTTAGGAAGGTATCTCAAAGCTCACTTGTAATCTCTCTTGTAAAGTTCTATAGTAATACAAAGCATTTCTCATATTCCACTTGTTCCTTTCTTTAGTTGTTTAGATCGTTGAGTAATCGAATAAGGCTGACTTAGTCGAGACTAGGTGCCGCCCGGAAGACCCTTGTATAGACAAGTCCATGACAAGTGGTATCAGAGTTATGTTGATTTGAGGTGATGGCAAACGAAACCGAAAAGAATGCGTTTATGTAAAGAGACCTTTGACTTTGTTTGACTAATAAGGGAGTTAACCCGTTATGTGATTAGAGAAGACGTACGCATGGATTATGGTCATAGAATACTTTCATTTGACGTTATATGGAAAGTATGAGTCTCCTAGGTTTGGAAAAGCCTTAGCTAGAGGCGTTTGATAAAATACTTGAGTTGGCGTTTTGTCAAAAACGGGAGGTCATGATTTTATATCCTTCTAAGTCTAAAACTCGTTTTGAGTGTTCCTAATAACTCTATTTTCATAATCATACCTGTAATGAAAGATCCATATTTGTCGGGTAAAGGGAAAGCCAACTTTCAAAATTCGAGCCGTTTCCAAACAGACTCCTAACGTGCTGCTGGCACTCCGGCGCGTCACCAGCGCGCCAGTTCCGGTTATGGAACCGGTTCGATTTTGGCTAACGCTTGTGATTTTATGTGTTGCGAAGGTTTATTTGTCATCATTAAAACATAAGAGATACCTAGTCAATGTTACCCTAACAGAAGTCAATATGACGTGTGTCACGAGGTATGGTTCTTACGAGTTCTAGTCATGCCTTTTGTAACACCCTCAATTTCGGCTATGCAGCGGAATTCAGACTGGGTGTTACTTCCTGGTATAACAGTTATAACAATAGAAAAAGAACTCTAATTGAGTCATTTTAAAAGATTTATCCTTCGAATTATATAAATATCAGAGTTTACAAAATGAGGTCCCAGCAGTTTCAAGGTTTATTAAATAAGTTTTCGAATGATAATAAAATTATAGCCTTCTTGAAGTATCTGTGCCTTTCCGTGCCAGCCTCGAACATTATGGACCTGAGATAAACATGCTAAAAGTATCGACACAAAGGTTAGTGAGTTCATAGAGTTTATTGAAATAATTGTGAAAACTTTTATAAGTGAATTCTCGTAGGAGGTGTATGTAAACATTAAATATAAATCACAAGACTTTAGTGTTTGTTTTTCCAATTTATTCGGTTGTATTACTTTCACTTGTATATTTGGTCATTTGATTGATTTCATCAGTACCTTCGGTAGTACTTGATTTCACCTATTCGGTCAGTTTTAATTTATTTTATCCAAGTCCGTTAGATTGACATTATCTAACTCCATTAGATTGACATTATCCAAGTCCGTTAGATTGAGATTTATCCAAGTCCTTTAGATTGATATTATCCAAGTCCGTTAGATTGTTATTTGATTCATACTTTGTTGTTATACCTAGTATTCTCTAATATAGTGCGTTTGTTTGCCGTAACCCGGTCAACACAAACGAGATAGACTTATTCACAATATTCGCGCTTACTCAACTAGTGATTAATGGTTCATGATGTAGGGACTTAAGTTTGGCAATAGTGGTACTTAGTGCCAATAAAACATTCGGATATAGCATACAGTTTCAAAGCATTGTGTTTGGTTAACATGGCATGTATCTGCCCCAAGGGTTTGTAAAACAATAAAAAAAAAATTGAAAATGGGGCTACGAACTCACCTGAAACAACTGAAAAATGATATTAGCAAAAGATGCACTGAAACGAGGCTCGGTAACCTAACCGCAACTTGATAATGAAGGATTTTTGGAAAGATTTAGAATAATAGAACCCCAATGGTGACTCCAAAATGATTTGTAGTTAATATGTAGCTCGTAAATGATCGAAATATGCTTGAAACTAACGAAATCGGATCTTTCTTCTTCTTTTCTTCTTATAGCCGAAATATATGATATATTCGGAGAGATTTTAGTGAATTTTTTGCAAGTAAAAATGAGCTAGGGTTTCATTTCTATTTATAGTGAAAAAGGTGCATTTTGGTAATTAATAAAAGGGTAATTTGGTAAATACAAGATTGTTGGTAAAAGAAGTCAAGAAATGGATTTGGGGGGTGGGGATGGTGCTCGGCTGGAAAAAAAGGGTATGGGGGATGGGTTGATTTGATTTTTGTGTAAGAAATGTTAGATATTATTATTTAGGTATTGAGTTAGATAGAAATAAATTTTAGCGGAACAAAATGAAATATAATAAAGTTATAAAAATCATAAAATTGTATTTTGTATAAGTATAGGGTGTTTAAAATAAGTATTGTTTCGTAATTAATTAAATTATCGTAATTATATATATTTAAAAATATATATAATAATTGAATTCAAAATACAAGGTAAAATAATACTATAATTTTTTTGTAACATTGTATTGAGCGTAAAAATATGTTAGAACCATTGTTGGGAGTATCGGACATATTGTTCATGCATAAAAAATCGTGTAAAAGCGTTTATTTATTTAATAAATATAAATAAATAAAAATGCGGACACAGGTAAAACCTAAAATGAAAATGATATTACTGGCAATATGTAGACTAACTATATTCTATTGGTTGTGCATAAAATGATGTTTCTCGGTTACGCAATTTAACTCTTAAAGTTCGCGTAAATAATACTTGAAAAATTAAATTTTCGGAAAATGATGAACAGTAAAAACTACGAGGATGAATAGTAAATTTTTAGGGAAATAAATAGTAAATTTTCAAAGTTAAATAATGATTTGAAAATACGAGTTGTCACACCTTTTGGCTTGACTAATGCTCCCGCTACTTTTTGCACCTTCGTGAATAAGTTATTTCTTACGTTTCTTGATAAATTTGTGGTGGTATACTTGGACGATATTTTTATTTATAGTTATACCTTGGAGGAGCATGTCTTGCATTTGAAACATGTGTTCCAAGTGTTACGAGACAACGAACTTTATGTGAAGTTGGAGAAATGCTCTTTCGACCAAGTTGAAGTTGAGTTCTTCGGACACAAAATCAAAGACGGTGGATTGATGATGGACAGGGAAAAAGTGAAGGCTATCCAAGAGTGGGAACCACCAAACAAAATGACGGAGTTGATATCTATCCTTGGCTTGGTGAACTATTATCGAAGATACATCATGGGTAACTCAACAATAGCGTCACCCTTGAAGGACCTATTGAAGAAGAACAAAGCTTGGATATAGGACGAAGAGTGCCATGCGGCGTTCGAAAGTTTGAATAAGGCGGTTATGGAGGAACCGGTGTTGAGACTACCAAACGTGACAATGCCTTTTGAGTTACACATGGATGCATCGGACTATGCTATTGGAGGAGTTCTAATGCAAAAGGGACACCCGATTGTATTTAAGAGTCAGAAATTAAATGACACAGAAAGGAAGTAAACCGTGAAAGAGAAAGAGATGATGGCGATTTTCTATTGCTTGCGGATTTGGAGGCATTATTTGTTGGGTTCAAGATTCGTGATCAAGACATATATCATTGAAACGAGTTACTTTCAAACCCAAAAGAAGTTAAGTCTCAAACAAGCTCGTTGGCAAGACTTCCTAGCCGATTTCGACTATCACTTGGAGTATAAGTCGGGGAAGGCTAATGTGGTAGCCGATGCATTGAGTCGCAAGGCAGAGTTTCGGCAATCACCCAAGCCCAATTCTTCCTCAAAGACCGAATCAAGGAAGGATTATAACATGATCCTTTTTCCAAGAAGATCGTGGCCTTAGCAAGAGATGGAAAAATCGGAAATTTTGGCTTAAAAGAGACATGTTGTTCACAATAGCAGATCGGCTTTACATGCCTAAATGGGGTGATCTTAGACGAGTAATCTTGAAGGAATGTCATGATTCAAAATGGCCAGTCATTCAGGGATTAAGAGAAAATTGGCATTGGTCGAGGGCACTTATTATTGGCAAAGGATGGAGGATAATGTAGAGACATTCGTGCAGACGTGCCTTATTTTCCAACAAGATAAGATAGAGCAAAAGAAGTCCAGATGATTGTTGGAGCCTTTACCTACGCCCAAGGGACCATGTGAGAGTATTTCCATGGACTTTATCACATGCTTTCTGAAGTCGGAGGGGAGTGGGAGTATTATTGTGGTGGTCAATCGATTCTCGAAGTATGTGTAACACCTCCAAATCAGATTACAGCAGAAGAGATATCGGGGTGCTACTTATTAAGATCACAACACAAGTAATAGAGAACGGATTTATCTAATCCGTTTTAATGTTTCATTAATTAAAGCATAAGTTTCACATGATATGGAATGCAGAATACAAGGCCCATAATTTTTTTTAAGTTGTCCCAAAATGTTGGTCATGAGTGTTATGTGTACACACCAAATGTGTGCCTATGGCCCTGCCAAGCGTTGCCTTGCCTCATCATAAATCAAACAATTAAACACCTGAGAAAACATGCTAAAAGTCAGCAAAAGGCTGGTGAGTTCATAGGTTTAAGTATAAAACAATAGAGTTGGACCACAAGATCAAATGTTTGTTTGTTTGACCTTTACATTTTGTCTTGAACACATATGGGTTGCTTTAGAACATTGCAAGGCATAATTCGGCCGCGTAACAGGAGGTAGGCGGTTGCTTTAGAACTTTTTTGTTGTTTTATGATGTATATACTTGAAATTCTGATTTCGATGAGCCAAAGAAATTGTAAATTCAGAATGAGTAAAAAAAGTTAAACCATTGCCGTTGTTAAAATTAACACAACGCCTATTATTTGTCATTTTTAAGCATCTGTCTTGAATAAACTTTGATTAGTTGTTACTGTACTGAGTATAGTTTAAACAGTTTAGAATCATGTTTTATGTTTCGTTTATCAAGAGAGAAAATAAGTGAAGTACATTAAATGTGTCACCAATGATTATTCTTCGATTTAGGTTCGACTCAAACAGGTTGACAGTGATACATAACCTGTTGATCAATTTAATTAAACATATTATCTGGGTGAGTCAGGTTAAAGAAGCTGAGCACAGGTGATCTTTATTTTGTGTGGAATGTTCCATGTAGGATTTTACATTTTGATTGGATTAGGAATTATTTTTGTTCCTTCAGCTTGATTAGGACACGTCAACGCATACCATATTTCCAGCCTTTTATTGTTTTTCATGTTTCTTTGCCATAGTACTAACAGGGTGTTTGGCTAGGCCTATTTGAAGTTCTCAATAAATTATTTGTTAGTGCAAATATTACGATATTTAATCTATACAGTCTCATTTGTTTTGATTGATGACAAACATGTAACTTGTAATACATAACGTAAAATGTACAAGTTACTTGTAATTACATTTGTCTCAACATACATTCAACACCTCTCGATGTCTCAAGTCCTCGTATGTTACAACACAGGTTCGTACATGTTTGTTATGTGGCATTATGATAAAACCCATTAACAAATCATTTAGAATGTTTAAAATACGTTTAGAGTCACTAAGTATTTTAATAGGTTAATCATTCTATTTCGAACCTCATTTTACATTTTGCATTCACAAGTATTTTGTAAAATGTCTAACAAATATATACTTTTATTTGTACAAGTAAACTAACTATAATATTAATACAAATACTAAAGTTTACTTACACTTGACAAAATATATATTATTTTGTCAAGCACCTAACTAGATATTTTATTTTATAAAAGGCAATTAGACTTTTTATAAACTAGTTACATAATACATTTTACAAGTTTATTTTCATGAACATTTTAATATAAATGTAAATACAATTTTACATCACTTCATGCATCATCATATCTTTGGAAGATTTGGTCAATATTTGGTTAGATTTGGAAGATCTTAAAAGATATTCTAAGATATCAAATCTAATAAAGTATTATTTTTTAGATTACATTTTTGGCTATAAATAGAGCTCATTGTCTTCTCATTTCAATCATCCCTTTCAACACACATTCTTTCTATCTTTCTTTCATCTTTTAGATCTATAGATAACCATGTAGTAACATACATTAATCACCCTCATCATCACATGATCATAATGCTTCTAACATTCATCTTTGTTGTAAGCATACTTTATATTTTGATCAACCAAGGAAAGCTTGGAGATCTAGCAATCCTCATTCAACAAAGCATATCAACATATGAAGATTCAAGATCTCTTGATATCCTCATTGATTGAAGACTTCTTATTTAAGAAGATCATTTAGATTAGTCATTCATATCCATTAGCCATTTATGTCATGGATCATCATTGTAAACATCATTGCATCATCACAACACTTTCACCAAACTAGATTAGATGGTTTATGTGTTTGTACCATAAAACACAAGGTTTGTTATGTTGGGCCATAAAATATAGTGGGAGTGGTTGTACCCTTGAAAAGAACTCGACATCTAGCTTAGTGTCGGAAATATTGTATAGGCGATGTTAGGTTGGTTCTACCTCGAACTAGAACCCGGTATTTAGCTTTGTACCGGAAAAAGTGTAAGCGACGATTGTAAGGTTTTCTCCGCCGAGAAGGGAGCTTGTTGATTTAGTGAAGTAACTCTCGAGTTGGGTACTCGGGGAGTGGAGTAGGGCGGAGAGGAGATCCGTGACCGAACCACTATAAATTCTCGTGTTCGGTTTGCACTTTCCTTTCTTTATCTCTTTACCTTTATAATTGCTTATGATGTGGTTTGATGATGATGCTTGTGTGACAACTTGGTTTACTATGCTTTATATTAGTCATAAACAATAATTGATACTTTCATATAATAACAAGCTTCATAAGTGATTTGATACAAAAGATCTAACGATTTTAAACGGTAACGTATTCACCCCCCCTCTACGTTTTCACAATTGGTACCGGAGCCTCGTAGCTCTTATTTTCTAAACAAATGGTTTTTAAAATGGAGCACGATCCATGTATCAAATTACCATTGAAGCGAAATATAATATGAAAAATGTTTTGCTAATTATACATAGAAATTTTGTTGTTAAATGTTTAGATAAGTCACATTAGTAAAAATAATAAACAAAATATGTGTATTAAATTTTTTCTATCAAATCTAGTAAGTCCTACACTTTTTTGCCATGAGTAAGTACATTTTTCAACTTTCTGTGAAGACCACGGACTGGGCGGAACCAAAAAAAGGGCTCCTTGCTTGTAAACTTTTGGTTCCTTGGTCTGCACAGTACGCAGTTTTTTTTTGCCAACTTAAAAAATTCATAACTTATTAACCGTAAGTCCGTAGGAGTCGAACCACCTATCATTTTAAAGGGAATTGAGTATACTTTCATTTAAAATACTCTCATGGTATGAGTCAAATTTTAAATAGGTGAAATAGACCAAATACTACCGTATATCTAAGATATTAAGTTTCGCTTTAACATAAAAACTCAAAATTTTTGAATCAAGTAATTTAAGTTGGTATTCTTGAAACTTGGATAAAATTTCTTTTGAAACTAAATAATTTGGTAATATGTTTAAAGGAAACTAATTAAGCTTGGTATACATCGTCATTCTTAAACACAAAATGACGAAAAGTGTTTTTTGTTATGCTATGCTAAATGACCACTTGTTTATGTTGTTTGCATATATGTTGCTTGCTTATTTTCAAATTGTTGTTTACACTTGTTTGTTTGCATAATATAATGTCAATCTTGCCATGTTATTTATTCGCTTGCTTGACGATTTCTTGTTTATGCACAATAGGACATTTGCTAGATTTTGTGCACTTAGTTGGAAAATTGTTTTACCATCACTTATAGACTTAGATCACTTCCTTCGCATAGGTTATACGAACATCTCGCATAACTTATGAAATGTCATGACTCGCTTAGCAATAAGTACTAAGTAAGTTAGTCAAGTACTTTGAAAAATAGAGGTTTTAAGAGAGTGTTTGGTACAAGGACAAAAACAATGTTGTATGATGTAATTTATTTGTTTTTACTTTGTAGGATGATAATATGACTTAAAACAATGTTGTATGCTAACCGGTTTATGCAGGTGGATAGCACAAGTGTGCTATCAAATTTTACCCATTTTCACTATATTGTGGAAATCAAAAAGCCTTGCTCAAAATTTATGCTCCACTATGTTTATACATGTGTTATTTACTTTTCCTAACTAGAAATGTTTAGTATAACAGCTTTTGAGAAAAATTTCAGGTTTCGGAAATGTCCCCGACACCTAAAAACGTACTCTGTCCATATTTCTGCACTCCACGGATCAGACGGCACCATAATTTTGGTACCGTCCTTTATGTATTTTGGTACCGCCGTACCTGTACAGGAGGACCAGACGGCACCCTTTTTAGGGTACCGTGCGTGTATGATTTTGGTGCCGTGGATCCTACAGGTAAGTTATTGAATTTTACTAAAACCCGCAATCTAATTTACCAAACTTCGTTTCTAGGATAGTTGTTAATACATATCTTTCATACATCACTCAACACATCCTCAATGGATTAACTTAGGATGTTTGACATGATTTTAGACACTTCCATCTCATTAGAAACTACCATCTTTGTATGGATTAACATCAAATCCATGAATCCTTAGTTCCATAAATCGACACATTCAAGATGATCATTTTCACACCTTCACTGTTACTTTTCCTCAAGCTTAGCATTTCTTAAAGCAAAGTCAAAATGACTAAATCCTTAACCTCAAATAAGCCACTTAAGAAAACCACTAGGATTAGCATTAGATCTTGTTGCTTCATTAACTTGAGCTCTTCATCCTCAGACTCATTACGTCTCAACATCTCATCACCCATTCAAGATGTGAACTTTCTAAACTTGAGTACTCCAACTCCACCACCAAAATCACCCACCATCATCCAAAACAACTTCACTACCAAAGTCTCCAAAGCTTGTACCTATCAAACTTTGTGCAACACCACCAACATCTCCTCACCCGTTTGCGGATGACTTAGATGACTTACCAAGACTAATAAACCTGGACTCATTATTTGCAAAGATATCATACACAAGTCTAACATATGACTATAGATATTGTTTTGTATCTACATGTTTGCCTCACCTGGTTAATATGAAAATAATGTGTCATCCTCTAAGATGATAAGCATTTACATCGAGTCATAACTCACATGTATGTTAAAGAGTCTTGCTATCCTCGAGTGCAATCTAAGCTCCATAGTCTCAACAAGGTAGGATTGACAACTTAAGTATTTCATCCAAAATATTCAAGTATATGCGACTTACGATTGTAGTCATTAAAAGTCATATCTGAGAAATCAACACCCAAGTATTTTAACAACACATGTTAAAACACTAATCCTAAAATGAATCAAACACTTATCCAAAACAAACAACCCACTGTGCCACTTATCCCTCTTTGACACCTACTATCCCTCTTCCATCTTTTGGCACCATTAAGCATGTTGCTCATGAACTTCCAAGAGCATCCTTTAAACCAAACGTGCCCTTTCAAGATGAACCTATACCTCAGCCCCTAAGCTTCATAGACATGACCAAAACTTCAAGCACTTCACCCACTAGTTGTAGCAACCAATGAACCATAAGAATTAGTATCCGTATTTTTTGTGTTCAACATCTATGGACAAATATTCAACCTAAGTACTCCCATAGCACAACAAACCCCTACATCACCACATCCTTATTTAGACACTAGAAGACCTACCACCTAGATCAACCAATCCACCATCCTTACCATCATTTGAATTCATTGAGTGTATTGCTCAAAAAGCCCTTGTGTCCAACACTTGTACTGAATCAAATGCATGTTTGAACAAACTCAAACATCCTTTCCAACATATAAGGACTTAGATAATTCATTATGGCTAGAACCTCAACTATCAAATAAGCATGGTGCTCTTGGTAATTGTTGTCAATTTCCACTAGGTATAAGTAGTACTACCTTCACAAATTATCAAAGTATTAGTAATACTTCGTCGTTAAACTTCTGCATAAATTTCGTTAAACCTCAAATCAACATTTTAACAACATATGTTAAAATGCAATCTCAAAGCCAACATCATACACCCCAAGCAACAATGACTTTTGAGGAGTATACATAAGAAACTCGAGTGAATTCCTCTTGTCATCATCTAGTGAATATAATCTTGAGACCAAGTTTATTTAGATGGGACTATCCGATTCAAACACTTTGGCTTCATATCTTCATTTAGGAAAACATGATGTTTTGAAGAACATTATGACTAAGATTCATGCGTTAAGATTTCATCTTGTTAAAAGGATATTGTATATCCTATGCATCATTCTTGCGACATAAATAGTTGTGTTACAAGAGATTTCATTACACCTCATTGGCTAAATGATCTTGAAACAAACATCTACAAGTTCTATGAACTAGCATATCCAATTCATCTTGTCATACTTGTTTTCATAAGCATGATAACTTTATCCCATGGGATAATCTCATTTGTTGAAAGATACTATTTGTATCTATTTCCTTTCAAGCGTACATCATAACCTAACCTTGCTCAAACCGAGTGCACATCCAAGGTTAAAACTACACATCTTTAGAGCATACACAAGATCTATTGAAGTTGGTAACCTCACTTAGATTATTGTTAAATAAAATACCAAAGAGATTTCTTGAGAACGTTCTTAGTTTAACATATTCTCTAGTCTTAGATGATCAATTCACATTTAAATTACACACTTCAACTCAACATAAAAGATATCATTCATTAGATCATACAATTAGCTGTGTAATTTGAACAACTTTAGATTCTAAACACAAGATTAAAACACATTGTTTATCAAACACACCATTGTTAAAAATCATGTGTATAACATGACGTCTTCATCACCTTAGTTATATTGCATATTAGTTAAGTCACATTAAGCCAAGTATTGGTAAACTATCATCTTTTATGCACTTTAATATGCAAAAGTAGGAGTTCCCATCTTTCTAACATGAGAATGACTACTGGAGAACCTATTGCACTAGAAACTCAATTTGACCTAACGGTTGAATTGCTTCTTGGAGAGAAGTTGGGTATGTGGAATCACCCATAAAAATGGTCGTGTTTAGCCTTAATTGAGCACCGCTAGTAATAGTCTCATATTCATTCTCCAACTTGAAAATTTTGTATTCCTATACTTGCCTAAAGTAAGTGTTAAAACATTGATAGTTTGCCTCGCCTTAGGAATACTAATCGAACAAGTAGTATATATGACTTTTCTTTTAAAACTACTTGCATTGCACTTACATGTGTTGATTACATGTTCTTGTTTAATACGATAAGTTGATTTGACATTATCTTAGTGTTTGATAACAAGTCAAATGTGTAAACCTTAGTACGGTTTTATCTTTATAATGCTTGTATTCTTGTTTCATGCTACTAAACGTTTAAACCTAAACTTTATTTGCATGATACTTACTTTTGAATTAATTTTAGCATGATTAACATGTTACTTATGAACTCATAATATGCCATTTTGATACGTGATAAGTTTTGATATGATATATTTGTGTTTGAAAGCTATTAGTTGGCATTCATTACATCTATGTGTAGTACGATCCAAATGATACATGCTCCAAATTGTTATGTCTTAAACATGGCTTGCATGAATCTTTCATCTTGTTTCTTTTGCTTCTTGTCACACTATTTGTTTGCTACGTGTGCACATATAATCTGTCAAAGTGCTTTTGGTATGACTAACTTTTAGAAGCCTTTTTATCTTACAAATTAATCACATAGATTATTGTATATCCAAGTATGCTTAAGTGTCTAAGTCTAATGACAAAACAATCTCATAATGAAATGTCTTGAATAAAGTCATTTCTTGCATAATATGATTGTTTTGATGCTATCTTGTGTGGTGATTTCTTGTCTACTAAGTGCAATATGTTGTTTTTGCTTATATAATATGTTATCATTTGATTTCTATCATGTTAACATCTTTTGTCACTAACAAATTTGTTTTGTAGGTTGATAACAAATTATTTGTTATCTCACTTGGTTCTAACTTTTATATGCTCATTTTGCATAATCCCCTTTATTGCTACGTAAATTAGTACTATGCTTTATGGGACCCCTACACTTGCATATAGTTTAAAAGCATATAGAATTAAGTTCTAGAGGGTTGGCTTTGCATTTTTGTCTTTCAACCAACCTCTTTCCAAATCTCATTTTTACTTCCGCTTTCCAAAAATCATCTCCATCATTATTTAGTTATAACAATACTCTAATCCTCTTCACTTCCTATTAGGAAACCACATGCCTCATCATACGATCATCTCGTATTAATCAAGAAGAGGTACGTGACTTTAAGGATGAAGTTCATTGTATGCTAACCATCATCCAGAAAAACATCACTAAGCTCACCTTTTTCGTTAACCCGAATAACCTCCTAAACACTTTGTTGTCATTCCTTAATTGATACATTACACATTATGTTGGATGTCCACTAATTAAGGGGGAGAGAAATCCATTCACATAATTGTCTTTTGTCAAAATTTATGTCTCTTAGACTCTAAAATACCAACACATAGGTAAACACCACTTAGCTAAAACCGGTTCACGAAACCACAACTAGTTCAACCTCTTTAACTTTTTTTTTTGCACCAATACCTCATCAAGTGAAAAGCGCATCATGTGTTTTTACAAAACGTCTTCATCTCCAGATATAGGATTTTCCTTAAACCAGCACCTTACAACTTCACTATCTAGAACACCATCATAGGATCTTATCCTTTTCCCGAATATCATGCATGTCATTGTCAGTGAAAACGATATATTAATCAAAACAGCCATTCCCAACACCTTTTCAACACGTTGGTCTATCCAACTCTCAAATGATGTCATCCTCATATATGTACTCATTATTATTATTAGTATTTTTCATATTGTCTTCACTTCTTTTCAATGTGATAATCATCCATGATGGTCAATACCATGCTAATACTACATTTCCCATTGTCACCTAGAATAGGTCATCTTTATAATTCGTGTCAATCAATGAACGAATTTATCTTCATGTTATCACTTTTATATTTTTTTGGTATCTTCATTATAATACTCTTAGATAGAACGCATTATTGATTACTCTTGGGTTGAAGCATATGAGAACTTGCTCAAAAAAATAGGTTGTTAGCATCAATAAATCATTCAAATCATAACCCTTATGCATCATTGAAATGCAATGTCCATTCATATTTTTTTCCTCTTAGCTTTGGTCACTTGACACGACGAAAGGATTGCATGAATCCATATTTTTATATTTGCTATACATACGAGTTTCTAACTCCTTAATAGCTTCCTACCTAATCACCACCACCTTCCATCACCACTTTCACTAATCATCACCACCATGGATTAGCGAAAAATTACTTTTATAAATCTCGAGTCATCTACCATCACCACATGAATCCTACTAGTAAACCGACACCAACACTAGCACCACTAGTGGCACACCCGGTGGGAGACTCCATATCTTCTTTCTAGGAACTATTTTGTAGGCTTTTATCATATTATATTCTCACTTTTCTTATGATTGAAATTAGGAGATTACACTTCATGAGATCTTTGATTATATCATTGATCACATATATACATCTTATTTTTCTTTGTGAAAAAGATGAAATATATTGCACTAATGTTTTTCATTGTAGGTTCATCATCATATACACTCGATTGTATATAACTTACTCATCTAAGGATGAAGTTTGCATCAATTATTTTTCTTATTTTAGGTGCTTCTTGACACCCTCGAACAAGGAGGAATATCCTTTAAGCACTCATATTGCATCGTCTATACACTTGGTTGTATATGACATATTTGTCTAAAGACAAAGCTTCTATTATACTAATATTTATTTTGAAGATCTTGACGCCCTAGAGCAAGGGGAGCTTCCGTCAAGAATTTACTGAATGCATCTTATACACACTTTGTTGTATATCACTTACTCGTCCAATGACGAATATAGTTTTGCACTAATATTTGTTTTGTAGGTTTTTAATCATACCCTGACGCCTCAAACAAGGGGGAGCATGCACGCATTTAGCATCATTCTCACTTTTCAACAAGCATTTGTGCTTCGATAAAAAGTGGAGAAAATAGGCTAACATTGCTATGCCTTTTTCTTTTTCATATATTTCTCATAATTTTTGTTGCATAAAACTAACCTTGATGTAGGTTAAGCCTCTTTATTTGATCCATGGATCCGCTACCAAACAAGGGACGGATTGAAGTAGACGATTTAACTTCGCTAGGGATGATGCAAGCTCGCCTTTTTGGGGAGAAATTAAGTTAAACTCCAAGGACACGCCCTTTTTGTTTCGACAAAAGGGGGAGAAGAGTGTAAACGGAGAAGGTAATGTAAAGGTAGTAAGGATACAAGTAACTTTTTTACATCTTACTTTCTATTACGTTTACATATCTTTGTCATCATCAAAAAGGGGGAGATTGTTAGTGCAAATATTACGATATTTAATCTATACAGTCTCATTTGTTTTGATTGATGACAAACATGTAACTTGTAATACATAACGTAAAATGTACAAGTTACTTGTAATTACATTTGTCTCAACATACAATCAACACCTCTCGATGTCTCAAGTCCTCGTATGTTACAACACAGGTTCGTACATGTTTGTTATGTGGCATTATGATAAAACCCATTAACAAATCATTTATAATGTTTAAAATACGTTTAGAGTCACTAAGTATTTTAATAGGTTAATCATTCTATTTCGAACCTCATTTTACATTTTGCATTCACAAGTATTTTGTAAAATGTCTAACAAATATATACTTTTATTTGTACAAGTAAACTAACTATAATATTAATACAAATACTAAAGTTTACTTACACTTGACAAAATATATATTATTTTGTCAAGCACCTAACTAGATATTTTATTTTATAAAAGGCAATTAGACTTTTTATAAACTAGTTACATAATACATTTTACAAGTTTATTTTCATGAACATTTTAATATAAATGTAAATACAATTTTACATCACTTCATGCATCATCATATCTTTGGAAGATTTGGTCAATATTTGGTTAGATTTGGAAGATCTTAAAAGATATTCTAAGATATCAAATCTAATAAAGTATTATTTTTTAGATTACATTTTTGGCTATAAATAGAGCTCATTGTCTTCTCATTTCAATCATCCCTTTCAACACACATTCTTTCTATCTTTCTTTCATCTTTTAGATCTATAGATAACCATGTAGTAACATACATTAATCACCCTCATCATCACATGATCATAATGCTTCTAACATTCATTTTTGTTGTAAGCATACTTTATATTTTGATCAACCAAGGAAAGCTTGGAGATCTAGCCATCCTCATTCACCAAAGCATATCAACATATGAAGATTCAAGATCTCTTGATATCCTCATTGATTGAAGACTTCTTATTTAAGAAGATCATTTAGATTAGTCATTCATATCCATTAGCCATTTATGTCATGGATCATCATTGTAAACATCATTGCATCATCACAACACTTTCACCAAACTAGATTAGATGGTTTATGTGTTTGTACCATAAAACACAAGGTTTGTTATGTTGGGCCATAAAACATAGTGGGAGTGGTTGTACCCTTGAAAAGAACTCGACATCTAGCTTAGTGTCGGAAATATTGTATAGGCGATGTTAGGTTGGTTCTACCTCGAACTAGAACCCGGTATTTAGCTTTGTACCGGAAAAAGTGTAAGCGACGATTGTAAGGTTTTCTCCGCCGAGAAGGGAGCTTGTTGATTTAGTGAAGTAACTCTCGAGTTGGGTACTCGGGGAGTGGAGTAGGGCGGAGAGGAGATCCGTGACCGAACCACTATAAATCCTCGTGTTCGGTTTGCACTTTCCTTTCTTTATCTCTTTACCTTTATAATTGCTTATGATGTGGTTTGATGATGATGCTTGTGTGACAACTTGGTTTACTATGCTTTATATTAGTCATAAACAATAAATGATACTTTCATATAATAAAAAGCTTCATAAGTGATTTGATACAAAAGATCTAACGATTTTAAACGGTAACGTATTCACCCCCTCTCTACGTTTTCACATTATTTTATCTTCAAGATATGACAGGCTTATGTAAATACTGATTAACAGTTTCTTGCTAACTTAATACAAGCAAACAATTGTTTTTTGCCATATACCTTTAAAGGTGTCATTTGTAATAATCAGATCCAAACAGCTCTTTAGGACACTAATTTAGATCCAGTTGAAAAAAGTGTAGATAATAGCGGAACTTATGACACAACGTGACTGTCTTATTAATAATCCATAATAAATTGGCTAAAAATGTAACACTCCTTAAGTCATAATTGCGATAGACAGAACCATTCTTATCTTTCACTTTCTCTGGGCCACAATTCCAATAACACTGATACGTTTTCTTTTCACGATTTTGTATGCGATCGAGTTCCAAAAATGTTAAACTTAACAAACTCTACAGGAAATTGCTTCCATAGGCTGCAGTGAGAACAAATCATTCGGCGTCGCTATGAAGTCGCTTAACTTTATTTTCTTTTCCGTATAATCTGGTAAAGTTCTCTTTTAATAAATACTTTCTATAATTCTCACACGCTCGGTAAAAATAATATGACTGGCCGTTTATTGTTGTGCATGCTTTAGGTTCAGGTTGGTGCCAAGAACAAGAGACCCTGGCCAAGCTGCCAATGAGCATGGTGCGCTACTATCGATGTAAGCATCGGCCATTTTTTATAAGCTGACGGGATCTTACAAATTGATGTAACCATTAATGATTTTTCTTTCGTAGGCGGAACCCAACTGGTATAAGATACATAATACACGCTGCTGCCAGTCGACAAGGGGCGCTTACTGAGTCCCGAATATCATTTCCAGAATGAATGGTAAGTACTACCTTTTCCAGGAACTGCTGCTTTTCTTTATAAGCAATTTTATCGTTCAACATTCAAGTTCACATTAACCCAATTTATGCTTATTTACTTTCACATAAACACCATCATATTCGATCACAAATATACAACGCCATCTAGACTGGAATCACAGAAAATGAATTTGCTGATCAAAACACTAAAACACCTTCAATTTAGAGACCGTTGTGCGTTTGGATCAGGAGACTGATCTGTTGGGTCAATGTTATATCATTTATATAGTTTATGGAACTTTTTGTCTATATATCTTACGGAAAAAGGTTACAAGTGTTGTGGTTTTGGCAATGGGTTGACTAACATTTTTATGCCCCCTTTACATTAATTACAACACTCATGAAAACAAGCTGAGGTTGAAAATGGTTTCCTTGGTGGCCGAGTCCTTCTTGACTTCCATGAATTGAAATTTGGAGTTGTGACTTTGTAGTCATGTAAGATATCTACATATTAAGTGATTTCGTTTAATAGTGAAAACATAGTAAAAAATTTCAGAATGTGTAACGTTTTCATGCTGTTGTTCACGGTGAAAATGCAATAAGGAAGCATAATGTTTCAAAGAACCATAATCACGGGACTGCACCAAGTTTATCTGATGAGCATTTGTCAACAATTGTACAATCAGGTACATGTTATTTGATTTTTTTTCCTTTGTAGCAGACGGGTCAATTTCAAGTTTTTAACCCATTTATATGGTAAAGGGTTTAGTTAGGCTGTTATTTTCAAAAGGTGTAGGACACTCTAAATTAATATTAGAAAAAAAGCATCTTATAATTCTAATCGTATAGGCTTTTGTGATCACAAGTAATCACTTAGTAAGATAATACAAAAAAATATTGTTACATCATACTATCTTAAACTGTTGCATCATATTATCTTAACTATTCTCGAAAACATTTCAATCACTTGCAAAGATGGAAAAAGTCATCCCCTGGTAATTTTAGAAGCAGACCAAGGTCTCATCCTCTTTTTGGCAGTTTTATACTTGGCAACAAAAGTTCAGAGTTGAAGGTACTCGCATGCTCTTTTTGGGAGTTTCAATAAATAAAAAAGATGCAAATGTGGTTACCTGTATTAATATTGGATTTTCTTTTCTTTCCTATGTAGGGTTTGTCACAAGAAAATATACAAACTATATCACTAGATGTTGAAGAGTTGCAGAGACGAGTAACGAAGGCGGAATCATCACTGAGTGAAAGAGAGCATGAAAATTTGGCGTTGCGGGAACAAGTATGACAATTTAAAGAGCGGTGGTTAGAATATGAAACCAAGATTAAGGTCACCTTTATTTTTTAACTTTCGAGCTAAGGTAAACGTACCATACATGCTGCTGCAAAGGTAAGCATTGATAAAGGACTGTTGGGAATTATGCGAAGTAGGATTTCTACTGTCAATTCTGCCGAAGGATTCTGCTGAAATAGAAACTGTTAGGTCACTAGTTTCACAAACACAAGTAATATAGAAAGAGATAAGGCCATTGAACAAGATTCAAGCACACACACACGAAATACAAGACCGGTTATGCGTAGATGTATGTGAAAGAAAAGAACTTGAACAACCAACCCTCAAATGAGGGTTTACAAGAGTATTTATAGGAGGAAAGCTAGGGCAACACTCCTAGTTTCCATCCTTTCTTAAATGGGCTTGGGCCTAAGCTCATGGGCCTTCTACATAAGCTTAAGGCTAATAACAAACATAAAGGCCATAATAAAGTTAACTATTACATATTAATTACTAACACTTGATTATGGTTTAGGAGTGATTCCAACAATCTCCCCCTCAAGTGTTGGTGATGAACGGTGAAGGCGTTGATGTAATAGTAGCTCTGACGTCTTTTGACATTCTTCTTTCTTGTGAGAGGAATTGCCTTGATTCGAACAATCTCCCCAGTGTAGAGAGATAGTTATCTTTGAACAGTTATGCTTTGACGTCATCTTTAACTTTGTTCTTTGATCATTGTTCTTTGTGGTGAAAGTGATAGTATGTTGTTGTCTGCATCAGTCTGCCTCAGGTCTGCTTCGCTGCTCTAGTGTCTCCACGTCATTCATCAACATGCTCACACGCTCTTTGACGTTGGAATTCAATACTGATGAAGTTATTTAAGTCTTTAACTTTGTAGATTCTTTGGTTTGACGAAGAATCATTCTGACTGTTGTGTTGCTTTTGAATAGAACTTCCATTAGTGATGATGTTGGCGTGAGCATGAGAAGAATCAGCACGATCATCCCGCTCTGGAGCTTCCATAAGAAGAAAACATTTCAAACGGTTAGTAATAAGCGGATTCCGGCACTTACAAGTTTGAACTTCGAGAGTGTTAACAGCATAGTGTGAAAACACAACTCTAATTCTTACAAGGGCCGTTCCTGAACTGGAGTCCCACAAGTGAGATAACGCGATGTACCGAAGTACATCTACAGTTCAGATGAGTCGCTGAGGTACACCGAAGCATCACCTCACGACTGTAGACCGTTTGAGACACACTCCGCGTAATCCACGGGGAGTTACCGAAGTGACCTGCTGTCAGGGCTGTTTGATGTTGATCCTGGCAGGAGTTTCCATTCAATCATTGAGGATCACAGATGTGAACCTCTCATAAATGTTCTCGACAGATTGCTAAGATCTGTGAAGGACTCGATAAGAACCACTGATAATCTTATTTGTTGATCAACCAGTGATGAAATTTCAAGTGTTCCTAAGAGATCTTTTGATGAATCTCGTGGCTCTAGACTCAATAGTGCGTTTTGGTTTTCCTGAGCGGAGACTAGGGAGAGGGTCTCCTTTTTCAATACCAGCGATCTCTAAGAGAAAGCCAATAGTTTACGTAGGGTTCCCTGTGAGAATGAAACAAGCTTCTGTTGAGAGAAACTTGAGTGGCTAAGAAGGTTTAGTGCATGCGTCACTGGGTCCATGACGACTTTTAATCTTCAATACCGGTGTCACTAAGTGACAACCAGTAGCATATGAATTGAACCCGGTGTCTGCCCTAAGTTGAATAATCTGGAGGGCTATTTCTTTTCACCCTTTTCTTTGCATTTCTTTTTGATTCTTCAACTCCTTCTTTCTCCGATTCTCATTTTCTCCTTTTTATAATCGTACCTAAGGACTTCTAAGTACTAACTATTTGTGATGTCCTTGGGTAGATCCCTCCGGCTCTGGCGGATCATCGGACGGTTATTCCTAACCTTAGTCACCTTATAACTCCATGACTAACCTATGTTGCCATTAAAACCACTGTTGTGAAATATCTCTCAAAGGGTTTGTAAATGAAAAACTTGTTTGAACCACTGTGAGAGATAAGATTTTGCATAAATACTCCCCCTCCACATGTGCTAAAGAGTTTTAATGGTTTCAATGCACAGTGAGGAAAGAGCGAGCACATTTTGAATTGATCCACTCGAGATAGACAATCCCCCGCGAGACACGGTTACATTGCATAGTTAAAGAGTTACATTGTCAGCTTTTAGGTGACAACTAGCTCTAATAACTACCTTGAAGGTGTAGACAAACCTCGAAAGGTTGTCATACCCGTCAGAGTTCATGTCTACCAAGAGTGTCTCGAATGGTACTTTCTACTTGGACAAGTCCTTTGCGAGACACGTTTACATTACTAGCGAACTAGCTTGAAATTATTACCCGTCCAGGACAAGTCTTTTCGAGTTACTAACAGTGTAGTGCCGTCAATTCGTTGGTTAAGTCTGAAGTCCACAGATTCATTTGCATTTTGCACAACATATTTCTTATCACACAATTTTCTCCCCCTCAAAAATGGCATATGAAAATGTTATTTTTGAAACGTTTGAGAATAAATATGACCATTTCGAGTGTTGCGGGAAGAGTGACCACTGTGAACAATTTGTGAACAAAGTTTTAATTCAAATACTTCCCCTCAACTAGTGATATAAACGGTTGAGGTTTTGAAAATCATACGGGGAAGTACTTGTCTTTTTGAGCAAAACCTTGAAAAATGAAAGGTTTGATAGGTTTTACTCAAAAATAAGAAGCTTTCGCTCCTTTTATAAGGATTGTGGCACTGAGGCGTACCACAGGGTCCTTTCTTGCAAATTACAGGTTGTACACTGTTATGTGTGCACAAGCCATAGACATATATAATCACACATCCAAATTTGTAATGAAAGAACCAATTCAAGGGGTACCAGGAAGTGCAGTGATGTTCCCAGGAGTGCGCACAGGGCGTTGAAAGCCGGTTATGTTAATCCTGGGTCGACCACCAACATAGCTCTCCAATCGTCTGAACTGATCCCTTCTGAACAACCGTTCATCAATCATGGTGATGATTCGTCTCACATCCCTCCTTTCCTGAGAATTCCAGCGCTTAGGAGACCCAATTTTCTAGCGTATATCCTTCAACCTGTACGCCAATCCGTCCCTAACCAGCTTCAAAGTATGATCCCCGAATTTCTGAAGATCACTACACGCCATTAAGCAGTTTCTTTGAAGTTCACTGCGGTAAACAACTCCGAATGGTTTGCTGATGAGCGTATATTGAGATAGCTGATTGATGTCGGGAAGATCAAGCGTTGGAGGAGTGAGGTTGACACGCGTCTGATAAGATTCAACAGCCAGCTGGATATCTTCTACACATTCATTGATCACGATGCGTCTAATGAAGATGAGAAGTGACTTGATAAATTCGCGTTGAACTTCAGTCGATAATTGTCTCATACGACCCTGTACTTTGGCAAGGTACATGTCTTCGATGTCGTTGAGGGACAAATTCTCAAAGTCAACTTCGGAGAATGCATAGTCCTGTTCATCTTGTCGTTTGACTATGATATTCTTCAAGAAGGTGTAGTCCCACTTAGACTTGAGATCAACGTGTTTGATGGCCACGATGTCCTTAGAACTGTACACTGCGTGTTGAGACTTCTGAACCAGGCAGCTTTTGTAGTAGATTCTTCGGCGTTCAGGCCAATGATGAATCCCATACAATGCATCTCGGTCATATGCTTGCACGTTGTCAGAAAATAAGCAATTTGCACGTTCCTCGATAGCTATGCAGTTTGAGTAAATAGCCTCTGGGAATGGAAGAGTCAACGATGTAGCTTATTTTCGCGAACCATCGCTACTGTGTAAGAGAAAATCCAGGTCTCTGTTAAAGAAGTATCGAAAGGGAATCCGTGGTTCATCTGCTTGGCCAATGGTCTGTAGGGGTTTGGTCCAATCGGTGTAGTATGGAGGGTTGTCCCTTTGTGTGAAGTCAATGTTTGCTTCCGGATTGAGCCAATCCATGTTGTTAGACATAGCTCGAGCGATGTTCTCAAGATGATATTCGACCTTGAGGGCGCTTTCAGAGCTGTCTTTTAGAAGTTGAAAGGCTTCATTCTTGATTCGCTTCAACTCAGATTTCGTCATTTTCTTCACATGGAACTTTTCTTGCAAAAGTTTTGCGTGCTCCAATGTAGAACCGTCTACCAAGTCTTGACCTTCATCAGGGTAGGGAGTTTGATTGACAAGTGTGGAGAACCATACAAACTCTTCGGTTTTATCGTCATCTAGCCATGATACGACTTCAGGCTGAGTCGTCTTCTTCTTCTTTCTGGAAGGCCTTGATGATGATTCTGGTTTCTGCACTTGTTTGGGTGAGGTGGGTTGTTGTAGGGGCTCAAGGACCTCTTCATCGTCACCACCCGCATACTCAAAGTAATCACCTGTTTTTTGAGTCACGGGTGGTAACTCGGAATCGTCCCGAGGTTTATCAGTAGAAGACCGAGGTGGAGGAGACTTTTGTTGAGAAGAAGTCCGGTGTGGAGGAGGTGGCATCGAAGAAGATTCACCAGACTGCTTCTGACGTTTTGGTGCAGAGTCTTTATCCTTATCCTTATCTGCATCGTCTCTAGGACGTTTCAACTTTTCTGCTTCAAATCTACAAGCTTCTTGAAGTTGGTAGTCCAGCAATGCTTGATACAGTTTTGCTTCATCAGAGTTGAGCATTGCAGATCGTGGCGACATTTGTGTGACAAGCTTAGCCACCAATTCATTATTAGAGAAAACTACCGGATCGGTTGGATTGATTGTTACGGTTAGGGGCGTTGATCGGATAGTTTGCTTGGCGATCTGCATCAGATTTGGATAAAGTTTTTGGTGAACAACTCCTTTGTGACTTTAGGAACGTACTCCAGAAGGTACTTTTTCGTGTAGCCTTCGATCATTTCGTTCAGTTCCTCCTGACGATGACTTCTCATGAATTCCTGAATAACTTCCCTTTCTTTCTGCATCTTGTCATTCTCATCATGTAAGTACTGCATTTGGTCAGCATACCAATTCAGTTTTCTGTGGAGCATGTCCTTCTTTCTAACTTGTTTGACAGCTTTCACAATTCTTTCATGTGTTTGAGAAATCCAAGATCGAGGTGGTTTCTTTACTGATTTGGATGATGATCTGGTTGATCTCTTTGATGGTGGTGGTGATGAATGAGATGAAGAGTCTGATGATGAGGAGACATGAGGAGGCTCGGGGTCCTTAGGCGGTTCAGAAGTTTCCTTCTGTGAATGTGTGGGACTTTCCAGAAGCAACTTGTCATAATCATCATCTTTATCTTTCTCAGACTTCTTGTTAGTTTCTGGATTTTCAAAGTCATACACTATAGTATCTTCCACAGGCGGTTGTTGTTGCATAAGAGTGGTGGTACCAGCTCCCTTATCGGGTCGATTAACCGCATCAGGAGTTGGTTCGGAGTGGGCATCACCACTTGATCCTCTGGGACCACCCATTTGATCTTTTGCAAACACTTCAGCCTTGTGTTGATGTCTAAGTCGTTTGACTTTCTTCTTGTACTCAATTTCCGGTGGCTCTTAAACATTTTCACTTTCAGAGCTTTCATCAAATGTCTCAAGTACAGGAGTCTTCCCTTTACTTTTGTCAGCTTGAGGACTTGGAGGTTTTGGAATGTCTGAGACATCTTATGCAGTTTCAGAATAATGAATCTCCTCGTCTGATTCTGTTCCCTCAGAACTTTCGTCCAAAAGCTTTCTTGGAGGTTCAGGTGTAGATGATGGAATATGAGTAGCTTCCTGAGAGGGAACTTTCTTCTTAGGAGTAGGTTTCCTCTTTGGAATAGGTTTCCTCTTTGGAACATTCCTCTGACTATCTGTACTTGTGGCACTTCCAGCACTGCCTCTTCTGGTCCTTCGAGTAGGTATCCCAGAAGCCTTTTCATCAAGGTGTCCAACTTTACCTTCTTTAACGGCTACCCGATACCTTTTGTACGTTTCCAGCTTTTTGATTTCCTCTGTAAGAAGGTGATCGGGTAATTCAGCTCCCTGTTTCTTCGTAGACGTTTCTTTTATTCTGACAGATAGAATGTGCTCAGTCTGGATGTCATGATTATGAAGTCCAAGAGCTCTCTGAATCAACAGCTTGGTGTATCTGACATAGGGAATTTTGTTGCCAAGCTTCTTCTGAAACAGCATCATGTCTTCCCAAAGCAGTGCTTCAATTATGATGTCCTTCTTGTTGATCAGAGACCAGAAAATCTGCAGTTCCATGAGCTTGGGATGCTCATATCCACTGTCACGACCAGAGACTGATTTGGTGATGATAATATAGAGTGTCCTCCATGGTTGAGGAATATTCTTCAGCTCCACGTGAGAGTGCTTAGAAATGATTCCTGTAGCTTCATCATAACCAATATCTATCAAGAATTGCAGGACAGTCTGTTCAGTAGGGGTGGCAAAGAAGTCGGTTGGAGCGATGTCTGGAATGATGAGAACAGCTCGTAAGTCATCAGGAGTGATAGTGACTTGTTTGTGATTAAGAGTCACATTCACAGCATTTTGACCAGTGATCCTCTGCATGGAATCCCAGAATTGTTGAATGTAAACCTCTGGAACTGTGGCAGAGTGTGAGAGCATGTTCTGGTAGGGATGATTCCTGAGAATACCCACTGCAATGAGATAAGAAGATTCTGAGCATGTGAGGGTGTCAAAGTCAACCCTAAGGTTGTTCTTTCCAAGCTTTCTCGGGTAACCTTCTGGAAAGATATCAGCAATTGTAAGAACATCTGATGCATCCACATTCATTTGTTCAGCCATGTCGTGATCTGAAATAACATTAGCCAAAAGAACCAACATATCGAAAGACATAATGTTAGTCAACAGAAGGTTTTATTGTCTAGTTATTGAATGTACAGTGTCAATGATTGTTACAATTCCTAAGTCACTTGTTTGTCCAATAGTCTAATGACGTCGTGAAATGTTTCATGAGTTAGTTAACTTTAAGTTTTAAAGTTTATGTTATCACTTATTGTTCACAACATATCAAACGATTAAGTTTATTAGTGACATTATTGTATTCGTGATGATATGATTAGTTTATTAACAAGTTTGTACACGTAACAATTCATAATGAAGGTCAATCCAGGCTTAAGCGTAGATTCGGCAAAGTTAAGCGTAAACAGTAATGAGATACGCGTAGACGAAAGCTTACGCGTAGGATCCTAACTTACGCGTAATAGATGTTACGCGTAGGAAAAGGGGACCTTATGCGTAGAGCTTACGCGTAGGCGTATAAGGACCTTACGCGTAAGGCTTACTCGTAAGAGTAGACCTTATGCGTAGAGGTCACTGTTTATGCATGTCCTTCACAGGATACGCGTAGTCCCATTGTAGAACCTTACGCGTAATGGTTATGCGTAGAATTATTCTTACGCATAACTTGACTACGCGTAGGGTAATCCTTATGCGTAGAGTTGCAAATGACCTTGATTCTGAGTATTAAGCGTAGCAAAGCCTGAAATAAGTTAATCAAGTCATCAAAATTAACACAAAACTTCATTTTAACAACATTTTATGGCATGAACATTCATAGGACGATTATGCGTAAAAGGTCATACGCGTAGGTCAAAACCCTAAGGGTTAAGATTTACGCGTATGAGATTTAACCATGGGATTTGCACCAAACTTTTTCTAGTAGTTCAAGAGTGTTGTGAGAGTCTTTAGACTAAGTATTAACATCTAGTTCATGATGAATCAAAAATACCCAAACTATAGAACATTAAACCCTAATTCCAAATTGTTAATAATTTAGAGTTTCTGGGTGGTTATAGAGCAAGGATATCATCAATTCAATATCATAAGAATATAACCCAATAATCTTTTTGACCAAAACACTTCACATTCGAAAATACCCAAATCGACTCATAAACCCTAATTTTTAAAAACCATTAATTTGTGTTTCTGGGTATATTTAGGTGATGAAAATGTGTTTATTGATGTAAAATAAACATTTTGACACAATATTTATAACCACAAACACCCATTCTTGATTGAGTGTTCATACGCTTATGCGTAGAACACTAAATCAAACATAGATTAAAATTTGACCGTTGGTTTTGTATAAGAATCAAAACCTATGTTTGTAAACACGTTAAGATTATAAAACCACTTACAAATTGATCCAAAACACAGATTTGTAGAAGGATTATTAGGCGTAGGATTTAAGTTGGTTGGAGTAATAAATGTGAAGTAAATGAGTTAGGTGGGGTGTTTTGTATAAAATAACTTTAAGGTTATGACAGTTTTGGTCCCTCCACCTTTTCCTTTTTCAAACAAAGTCATTTAACTTCCATTTTGGTTACCAAACAAAGGTTTTTAGGAAAGAACCTTGACAACACTCCCCCTCGACTTAATAAAATAATGAATGGTTAAAAATTTAAGTCCGAGGAGTGTTATTGAACCAGAAAATTCACCATCATTTAAAAGAAACAACCGAGATAAGATAACATGCAAGTACACAGATGTTTTGAAACAGTTAAGAGATGATTTTCTCCCCCTCAACACTTGATCGGTAAAATACTGAATTTTGAGAGATGAAAGTGTTGACGGAAAAAAATGTACTTGCCATGTTGTAAGAAAAATAGATTAGAAGAATATTTTTGTTGTTTTATCAGATTTTATAATTTTGTATTTTGTTTTTGAAAAAATTTATTTACAAAGAGAGTTTTGGTGTTTGACAGGTTTTTAAGACTGTTTTAAGAGGTCATCCAATTCCTCTTGAGTCAAACACCTCATACCAATCCGGTGGATCAGCTCATTAAACCTAGCGGGAGGCAAGGCTTTGGTGAGAAGATATGCCAATTGGTATTCAGTACCCACAAAGTATAATTCAACGGTACCCTGTTCCATGTGGTCCTTGATGAAATGATAGCGAAGATCGATGTGCTTTGATTTCGTGTGCTGAACTGAGTTGCACGAGATCGCAATGGCACTCCGATTGTCGCAGTACATCGGGATTCTGTCGAATACGTAACCATAGTCTTTGAGTTGTGTTCTCATCCAGATGACTTGAGCACAACATGCGGACATGGCTACATATTCTACTTCGGTTGATGACAGCGATGTACAATCCTGCTTCTTTGATTGCCAAGACACCAGTTTATCACCAAGAAATTGTAGAGCTCCTGAAGTACTTTTCCTTGAGTCTAAGCATCCTGCGTGGTCAGCGTCTGAAAAAGCGATTAGTTCAAAAGCAGAATCCTTTGGATACCAGATCCCCAAATTAATGGTTCCCTTGATGTATCGGAGGATTCTTTTAGCCTTGGAGAGGTGGGTTTCAGTTGGTCGCGACTGATAACGGGAGCATAGATAAACGGCAAAGACAATATCAGGTCTGCTAGCTGTTAGATACATGAGGGACCCAATAATACTTTGGTATTTGGTAGGGTCAACTAATTTCCCATGTAAATCAGCATCAAGTTTCTTGGTATGAGCCATTGGTGTGGCATAAGTATCACAGGTTGTCATTCCAAATTTGTTTAACAGTTCAAGGGCATATTTGGACTGACTCAAGAAAATACCACGGGGTGATTGATGAAGTTGCAATCCTAGAAAGAAAGTAAGTTCACCCATCATGGACATTTCAAAATTTTTCTTCATTAGTTTTGCAAAAGCGATTGAAAACTTTTTATGTGTAGACCCAAAAATGATGTCATCTACGTAAATTTGAACAATTAAGATATGTGCCCCGTGATATTGTATAAAAACAGTTGGGTCAACCGAACCTTTGGTGAAATTATTAGCAATGAGGAAAGATGATAGCTTATCGTACCATGCCCGAGGGGCTTGTTTGAGACCATAAAGAGCTTTGTTCAGTTTGTAGACATGGTTCGGGCACTCTGGATCAACGAATCCTTCGGGTTGGCTGACATAAACCGTTTCTTTCAGTTGTCCGTTGAGAAACGCAGTTTTGACATCCATTTGAAAGACCGTCATATTCATATGAGCCGCGAACGCAAGAAATATCCGAACAGCCTCAAGACGAGCAACCGGAGCAAAAGATTCTTCAAAGTCTATTCCCTCTTCCTGACGATAACCCTTAGCAACTAGACGTGACTTGTTTCGGATGACGTTCCCTTCAGCATCCAATTTGTTTTTCCAAATCCATTTTAGACCAATGACGTAGACCCCTGTTGGTCTTTCAACCAGTTCCCATACTTCAAGACGTTTGAATTGGTTGAGTTCTTCCTGCATGGATTCAATCCAGTTGTCTTTTGTCATTGCGTCTTTAATGTTTTTAGGCTCAGATTGGCAGACAGTGAGTGCATAGATGCAATGTTCACCATCTGCGTGAAGACGTTGTCTCGTAACGACTGGTTGATTCGGGTTGCCAATAATGTTAGCCAGAGGATGGTCTTTTGTCCATCGGTGTGTAGAGGGTTGATGTTGGTATACATTATGCAAATTCTGAGGATTCAAATGGTTTGTTGAAGATTCCGCGACATCTGGTGCAGCAGTCTCATTAGCAAACGGGTTGAAGAACGAATTTGGATCAAAATCTGCAGGTGGGGGTACTTCATTCAGAATATCATCAGCTGGTTCATCATTGTTGGAAGCATTGTGTTCAACTGTTGTGTTGGAGTCAACTGGTGTTGGTGCATCTTCAACAGTAGTTGTTGTAGCAGGTGTATCAGGTATAGGAATATGATCAGGTTGTGCAGCGGAAACAGCGGATACACCTGGAGCACGTTCATCAATATCGTCACAGAACAGAGGAGCAAATAACCTTTCCATTTGTTGACGAGTTAGCTGAGGGCTTTGTTCAGCTGATGATGGGGGTTGAGGGAAGTTTAAACGGTTGTGACCGGGTTCTAAGCTGTTATACTCAGAAGCCATATCTGTGAGTTCATCAAAATGAGCATGAATCGTTTCCATTACCTCCTTAGTTCGACGATTCCAGATTCAAAAACCTTTAGAATTGTCACAGTATCCAATAAAGACTCCAATATCAGCTTTGGCTTTGAGCTTTCCAAAATCATCACGATCATTATTCGGATAGCAAAGGGATCCAAATACATGAAAGTGTTTGAGGTTCGGTTTATAGTTGTGGACAAGCTCGAAAGGTGTTTTGTTGTGGCGTTTTGTGATCATAGAACAGTTTTGAGTATAGCATGCAGTAGATACAGCTTCTGCCCATAAGTAATCTGGAAGTTTAGCATTGATTAACATTGTTCTTGCAGCTTCCACTAACGTTCGGTTTCATCTTTCAACAACTCCATTTTGTTCAGGTGTACGTGCAATAGATGTTTGATGTTGAATTCCCACTTTCTCATAGAATTCACGAAGGGTTTTGTTAACAAATTCAGTTCCTTTGTCTGTTCTGATGAGCCTGACGGTGTTGCGGAGCTGAACCTGTATTTTTGTAAGAAAGGTGATGATCATTTGTGGAGCTTGGTCTTTGCTTCGAAGAAAGTAGACCCAAGTCCATCGTGAGTAGTCATCAACAATTACTAATATGTAGCGTTTGCCATTGATTGTTTGCACGCGCATCGGGCCACACAAATCCATGTGAAGAAGATGAAGCACATGCTGAGAGCTGTGTTCCACCTTTGAGGGAAAGTGAGCACGAGTGCTTTTCCCTTGTTAACAGGCTGAGCAAAGGTGATCTTTTGAATACTGGAATCGTGGGAGTCCTTCAACTAGTTTGTGTCGAGCAAGGTTGGTGATGGTTTGAAAGTTTAGATGTGAGAGACGACGGTGCCATAGCCAGGATTTTATAGATGTTGCCTTTGAAAGTAAGCAGATGGGAGAGGAAGCAACCATGTCTTGCATAGAGATAGTGTAGAGACTAGAAGTACACGAGCCAGACATAAGGTCATTTCCTTGTAGATCACGAATGAAACAAGTTTTCTCCCTGAAAGCAACCTCCAAATCTCCATCACAAAATTGACCTACTGAAAACAGATTGTGACTGAGGCCTTCCACATAGTAAACCCTGCTGATTTCGATGTTCCCATTGACATAATCTCCGTAGCCCATGATAGCTGCGAAGTGATCGTTCCTGAACCTGACAGTGCCAATGAACTTTGCAATAAAGTTTGATAACAGTTTAAGGTTGCCTGTCATGTGTCGGGAACATCCGCTATCAACAATCCAGAGAATGATCTGTATCACCTGCATTACACACAGACGACACAGATGGAATAGAAATAGATGTGGAACCCGAAATGTTAGAGGGTTCCGAAGCAGGTATATTAGACATACACACATTATTAATTTTAGGCATCTATTTAAATCCTAGTGTGTTATATATCCATTTCTGCCATCTATAACTACTCTTTGTTTTATTCTTAGTGAATGCACTAGGTGGTACTACATTCTTAGGAGGTGAAACGGGAGCTACTGTGACAGCAATGTTTGCCTTAGAATCTAAAGAAGGCGGTCTACCAAGCACAGACTTAGAATGATTAGTGGGCCTAGAGGTATTCCGATTCTTAGGATTCCGTAAACGAGAGATTATAGCTTTAGCAACACATTTGTCATGACAATCAGAATTCATACTCTTCCGACAAATAACACAAGGTGCATCAGACTGAATATCAAAAGTACTTAACGGTTTAGCATTCGTTACATCACTATTTCTATTACATTTGCCAGATGCAACATCTATAGTGGAAGCAACATGAGTTTTATTCAGAGTCCTAGGGTGTTTTTCTACTTTAGCATTCCTTATTGATCTTTTCTTAGGGCGCAACTTCCTATTCTTCGATTGAGTGCTCCTAGGCTGTGAAGTGCGGACGTTTGGAAAAGACGCAACTATTCCTGTTTCAGTAGAGGGAAACACGTTAGCAACTTGTGATTTGGCAGTAGGGATTCTAGGTTCACGATTACTGAGTGTGACTGGTGCTATTCTCTTAATCACGGTAGGCGGAATTTGTTCATACTTTCCTAAAATTTCCCTTAACTTAGAGATAGTGTGAATCAAATCTTGATTTTCAGAACGAATATTACCAGCAAAATTCATGACTTCTCTAGTGTGAGCAAGATAGTGATCAAGTTCGTTAGATGCTTCATGACGAGTCTTATTGAGTAAATCAAATATGACACCATATTCCTGTTTAACTTTTACAAGTTCTTGTTCATATTTAGAAATTTGACTTTTCAAAGACACATTTTGATCATCCAGTTGCTCAATTTTAGGATCAGAAGATTTTGCACTCAACTGAGCGATTTTCTTTTGAAAACTAAGTTGATGATTGTGAATATCTTTTTCACACCAATGAAGACGACGTTTTGCATTGTAAATTTCGTTGAGTAATCGTTTATTTTCAGCTTTTAAAGACTCGATCTGAAGCACATTATCGGTGTTCTCAACAGTTACAACATTTTCAACAATATCAGCAGAGATATAATCAGATGCATATGGCAAAGAATGAAACAACACAGCATTATGGACATCAGCACAGATAAGGTCTTCCAAGAGTCGATCAACATCTTTTCTCAAAAGTTTCTTTTTACGTTTAGTATTGGAAATAGATGTTTCTGTTTTCTTAAAAACGACCTTCATAGTTCCAAGTTCCTTATTAAAATCCCGTTCCCAGGCTAATGCACAACTTTTCAAGTTTTTAACATTAGGTAAAAGATTTTTCTGAAAAATGTCTCTTTGTTCTCGCGCCAGAGGCGATTGAAAGTGTTCAATTTTGATTTCAGAACGATATTCTATCTCATGTTGTAAAATTTTGAGGTCAGCCATGAAAATGTCAAAATATCTAAGAATATTTCGATTTTCAGGTTTTGAGTTTACTTCACTAATTGAAGGTAAAGGACCATAAGTTTGTGCATAATCTGTTTTGGGATTAACATTGGAAGACTCAGGTGTTTTGATGATGACCCTTGGTGTGTTAGAAGAATCCGTTGGTGTGACGAAAGTGACCGCGTTTTTATAATTAAAAGGTTTGTTGTAAACAACATTTTTTAATTTTGATCGACTCTCGTCTTCTGCATCTAATTCCTCTTGACGATGATATTCAACAACATTCATAACAGTATTATCAATTTTGTATTCTGCACTGGAAACTTCAGGAGTTGGTTTGAATGTTTTTAGTGAAAGCTTTGGTTTGTAATCAGCTAGATTTTTTCCATATCCTTTTGGATTGGGTTTTAAGGTAAACTTTTCAATAGCTGTTACTGATTCATTATGTTTGTAAACAACAGTTTTAAACTCTTTAAGTTTGTTTTGCAAGCCGATAATTTCTTCAAGAAGGTCATCGACCCGATTCGTTGAATGCTTTTTGTATGCGGAGAACTGTTTTTGATAAGTTAACAAATCAGCCTTAGCTTGTTGATTTTCCAAGGTGAGAGCGTTAATTTGCTTTTTATGTTCATGTTTCAGTTGTTCTAATTCAGACAACAAAGCATTCTTCGAGGCGGCTAGATCACGCATCTGTTTCTCTAAATATTTTTCGTTTTGATGAGATTTTGCAAAAGCGGCTTCAAAACCTTTTTCACGGTTTTCTTGAGTTTTGAAAAATTTGAGTTGCATTTGTAAGCATTCAAAATCCTTGGTTAGCAGTGCATTTTTACTTTTTAAGATCTGATTTAATGCAACACATTCAGCAATTTGGGATTGTTGGTCTTTAAGTAACAGCACAAGATCTGGATGAGGCAAAGGTTCAGCGTGTTCAACGTGAGTCATAACATGATCATTATTTAGATCCTCAAGTATAACCACGGAGTCAATTTGATTATCAAGGGAAACCATAAGGTCATCTGGATCGTCAAATGTAACTACGGGGTTTATTTGAAAATCGTCAGAATGAGATGTAGATGACTTATTTTGAACATTCTGAGTCGTGCCGGATTCAGATATTGACGAAGATATTAGTTCAGATATGATGATGGTTTGTTTGGGTACCTAAGACAAGCCATCAGCGTCATACACTGGGCCTGTTTCACTCATGTGTAACTCTTGCATATTAGCCATCAACATAACAGCTGCATTAGCCTGCAAGTCCTCCATATCATCATCTGAGTCTGCATCTGCCATAAAGCTCTGTTCTTTATCTGTGAGAGATCCACCAGCTTCATCCTTAAGAGCCAAAAGTAAAGCCTCTTTGAAATAAGCACTGCCCCTAGTCCTCGGCTTTGGGCATGCATTAGCCAGGTGTCCCTTCTCATTGCAGTTGTAGCATCTAAGACCATTTAACCGATTCTGAGCATTTCCCTGGTCCACCACTTGAGCTCTGTTGTTATTTTGACCCACAACATTAAACCCTTGACCACCGCCCATCTGACGACCATAATCACGATTCTGAACTTCAACACGTCCATTGTTCACAACAGCTTGAGTCCGTGTGTTAGATGAGGAATGAATACGATTGTTGGATTTGTTGGTGTAACGGCCAAAAGCATTAGCAATCATCACAAATCCTTGTTGCAATGCTTCGAACGGATCGATTTCCTCAGTTGCTTCACTATCATATGCTTGAGCATTGTTGTTGTTGTATGGAACCAATTGATTTTGTTGAGGTTGTTGCTGTGAAGGTGTGTTTGAAGCAGTTGGTTGAGTTGCTGGTTGAGAGGGATAATTCTGTTGAGCATACAAGGCAAGTTGTTGATTTTCCGGATGTGACTGTTTAGCAATTTGAGCACGGAGAATCCTTTCTCGATCAACTTCCTTTTCATGAGGCTTCAAGTAATCGTACAACAATCCATAAGTAGAATGATGCATATTCTTCGCTTGACGGAGAAAAATGACATACTTCTCCCATTTTGGACCAAGACTACTCAGGAACTTAGTATTCACTGCAATTCTTGGCATGATGATTGTGTTTATCCAAATCATTGATGATGTCTGAAAATCGATGATGATAGGACTCTAGTGTCTCTCCAGGTTCAATCATGAAGTGTTCATAAGCCAAGTAAATTTTGGATTCCAAATCCTCCTGATTGAGTACAGATCCTTCCATAAGAAGACGAATATGATCCCACATTTTTTGTGTAGTCTTTTGAGCATCAACACTACGAAGAATTGGGTTTGGTAATCCTAAGAGGATGTATTCCATTGCAAGTTCATCAGCTTCATAGTGTAGAAGTTCTGTAGCATTTAGATCTGCAACAGTAGCAATGTTGGTTTGTTCATCTCTTGGTGGAACAGCAGTTGGATCTCCGGGTACAATGACAGTAGGCATCTCAAATGGACCTTCCAAGATAACCTTCTTTAAGAACTTTCCATGTGGCTTCTTCAGATCACAAAACCTAAAGAACCTTATCACCCATTGATCGTAGTTTCCTGGAGTGAGCATTGGAGGTCTATCAAGTGATCCAGCTTCATGAATTGATTGTTGGCTGCTTAAAGCTTCACACATCTTTGCAAACCAAGTGGGTTCCTTCATAGTATTCCTTGATGGATGTTGATTGAAATCATTTGTGTAGGGTTGAACTTGAAGGCTTGGTGGTGTTTGAACCATTTGTGGTGGTGGAATTGCACCAATTTGTGGATTATGTTGTTGATTAAATTGTTGTTGATAAATAGCTTGTTGTTGATTCCATTGTTGATGTTGTGGAGTTAATTGTTGTTGTTGTTGATGATTATAAGTGTGAGGGAAATAGTTAGAGTATGGTGGTTGAGACATGTAGAAACACCAAAGTTACGCGTAGGATTTAGCTTACGCGCAAGCAGGGAAAAGACTCTAAAGTTATGCGTAGACACAAGTTAGGCGTAGAAACTTAGGCGTAGGATTTCCTTATGCGTATAACTAGGTTTACGCGTAAAGTGAATCTTATGCGTAGGATATCTATGCGTAAGCTTATGCTTATGCGTAATTTTAGGGTTTTTGCCCAAATGATCTTTTACACTATCACAGTGCAAAGGATATCCAAAGTCGACGTATTCTCAGACTTATCCAAGTAAGAAAACACGGAATAAACCAGGAAAATGAAGATCAAACCAAGGAAGCACTTACGCGTAGTTTTAGGGTTTTACTACGCGTAGGAATGCTCAAAATTTTGATTCTGTCCAAAAGTGTTTCTAAACCAGTTTTTGTGTGATAAAATAGCTTCAATAACACCAAAATACACAAAAGTGTGAAACTTGATGAACCAAAGCCTCTAAAACAGTTAAGCGTAGAATGAAACCCTCGTTAAAAACCAAGCTTAAAAACGTATATCCACGCGTAAAGGTTGAAACTTTTTGCCAAAAACAAGTATTTTAACACCTTAAAACATTGAAAGTACAAGAATCTTGGATTAGAAAGTGTAAAAAACAAGTTTTTAAGCGAACCAAAGTATCAAGGTGCGTTTTAGGCGTAGGACCGAAATCCACTTCAAAAACAAACACGATTCACCCAACTAGTAGGCGATTGATACCACTGTTAGGTCACTAGTTTCACAAACACAAGTAATATAGAAAGAGATAAGGCGATTGAACAAGATTCAAGCACACACACACGAAATACAAGACCGGTTATGCGTAGATGTATGTGAAAGAAAAGAACTTGAACAACCAACCCTCAAATGAGGGTTTACAAGAGTATTTATAGGAGGAAAGCTAGGGCAACACTCCTAGTTTCCATCCTTTCTTAAATGGGCTTGGGCCTAAGCTCATGGGCCTTCTACATAAGCTTAAGGCTAATAACAAACATAAAGGCCATAATAAAGCTAACTATTACATATTAATTACTAACACTTGATTATGGTTTAGGAGTGATTCCAACAGAAACAAAATCTGCTGAAGAAGAGATTCTGCTGAAGTATAAAAGCCGTGCCGTGTATCTGCTGAAGAGTGGAAGCTGACTAGGATATGCATGCGCTTTATTAATTATATGCTAACCCATCATTGTTCTTGAACTGCCCGAGGTTAGCATGGGTATTATTGTACTGCTCAATATTGTTTAGTGTTTAGCCATTAAATGCATGCTTGCATGCTTAGTCGATTGAGTAGTAATAGTTTAGGGTTCCTTGTCTATAAAAGGAACTTGATAGTATGTAATAGATAACTCATTCGAAACATAGAGTTTCAGTTAATAAAAGATCCATAGAGGATCTAAGTGTTCTTAGTTATAACAGCTTGTATTTACATTCCGCTATAGAATACGAGTTGTAGAGATTTTCTATTAGTTTGCTTATGATTACATAGGCAACACTAACGATCTACGAGTGCTCAAGATCTGTCAAGGTCTGAGTGTTTTCAACAAGTGGTATCAGAGCCTCGGGAAAGTCTCTACGATACTAAGAACCATATTTAACCTCACCCCCATACAACCAAAAATACATTCACCATGCCTGGAACTGATGATGAATCCGAAGTCACCAACAACAACATCAAGAACACCACCTCTATGCAACAACTTAGTCTTTCCAACAGTAATGGTAAGTTTCCTTATCTAAAAAAGGAAGAGTATGATATGTGGACAATGAAGATGCAGAACAGGATCTCTAATATTGATTGGAATCTTTGGGAGATTGTGAAGAAAGGAAACAGTCTGAAGAAGACTATCCCAGATCTTGATGGTAAGTTTACCATTGCTCCTCCCAAAACTGCTGAAGAGATTCTAGCTGTGCAAAGAGAGCACAAAGTAAGAACCATCCTTCTTCAAGCTATTCTTGAAGATCACTTGGGTGATTTTCACCACATGGATGATGCAAAGGACATATGGATGGCGCTTAAAGCAAGGTTCGGTGGCAATGAAGAGTCCAGGAGAATGAGGAAGTCCATGCTGAGACAACACTTTCAAGAATTCAATATCTCAGAAGAAGAAGGTATCCACAAGGGATACGACATGTTTCATAAGATTTTGAGTCAGCTAAACCAGCTGAATGCAAAACCTGACAATGATGATTGCAATTCAAAGTTCCTACGATCTTTGCCTCCATCATGGTTACATGTAAGTATAGCCCTTAAAGCTAAAGGTGGGCTGGACATGCTCACTTTTGATGAGCTATACAACAAACTCAAATCTCTTGAACCTGATGTCAGATCTCCCTACCGTGCATCCTCTTCTGGTCATACAGCCTTTGTTGGGACATCGCACTCCAATATGATGATACATGCTCCTAGTCCAACTTACTTACCATCATCATCTTACAATCGTCCCACTCCATCATGTCCTTAAGCTAAAACTGGTAGTATATTGGAGGATGTTCCTCATTCATTTGTTGCTGATTATGATACTCAGCAGCATCTTGTCTATGAAGATTTTGAGCAGGTGGAACCACTTGATATGGAGGAGATGAAACTAAAATGGCAGGTGGCCATGCTTTCAGTAGATATCAAAAGGTTTGAAGAGAGGTCAGGAAGAAAGTTTGGATTCAAGGGAAAGGATCCAGCTCGTTTTGACAGGAGAAAGGTCAAGTGTTTCTCTTGTCACCAGATGGGTCATTTCTCAAGGGAATGCAAAGATAGGAAGAGTAGAGAGGGAGCTAACTACAATTCCTATCAGCAGAATCAGAAGGAAGCTAGAACTTCAGCAGCTCTTGTCACCTTGGATGAACAGGTCAACTGGGCTGCACATGAACCTGTGAATGAGGAAGCTGCTGATACTGAGAAGCTTGGATTGCTGGCAAGATGTACTTCAGAAGATAGGCATGATCAATTTGCCTTGATGGGACTTTCTCAGGTACACAACTGTATATTTGGTTGTAGTGAAAGATACAATGAACTTAAAGAAGCTTATGATACTATGAAACCTAAATACAATGAATGCTATGTTGATAATGAAGCTTATAAACTTTCGTTAAAAACATTAGAAAGACAAAAGGTATGGTTTCAAAAGAATCAGGTAGCTTATGAAGAAAAGATAAAGGGGTTACAATTTGATCTAGATATTGCAAACATTAACTTAAAACGCACTAAAAAGGAAAAAGCTGATGCTATTACTGAGAACCTAGAGCTTAAAGAGAAACTAGCTGAGGAAATAGCTAGACATAAACAATGGTTAATATCAGGTGACAAACTAGCTAGAGAAATCTATAGTAGTCAGTCAGTGACCTCTGGAATAGGTTTAGGATTTCAAAAGTATGTAGGATTGGAAGCTAGGCAAGGTGGGCGTAAATCTACACCTGCAGGCTTAGCAAATTTAAAAAAAGAATGTGATTTGCATGCTGTCCCTGGACCTATTAGAGGTGAATTCATGCCCACTGACCTGTCCATTACTATTGACTTTGATGGATCTCACCATCTGTATGGCAAAAAGTCAAAAGACTTGCCAGACATTGATGCTTCATCTAATGACTTTGTCTCTTTCTCTGACAGTGACAATTCATCGGATCAAGGGTCTACTTCTAGCTGTGATTCAAGTGATAAGTCAGACCTTCCCAAGCTCTCACCTGAGCCTACACCTAAGCCTGCACCCAAGTCTATCTACAAGCCTTCTAGGGTAGCTGCTGAGGAATCAAATTCCAAGACAGTTTCCTCTGAAGACTTGTCCTTTAAATCTTTGCATAATAATCCTGTTAAAAACAATTCCTTTAATGTTTCTGGTTTAAGTACTTCTACATGTAATAGAACATCCTCTTTGTTGAATAAATCTTCCAAAAGGAAGACATGTTTTGTATGTGGAAGTAAATTTCATTTAATTAAGGATTGTGATTTCTATGAGCAAAGATTAGGTGTATGTGCTACTCAGCAGAAACCTAGACCAGTGTGGACCAATGTTAATAATATTCCACCTTATGTCCCACAAGCAACTTATACTAACTCTCCTTGGAGGAGATCAGCTGATAGACCTTATGTGCAACCTAGTAGCCCATACTTTAAACATGGTTATTGGCCTGCATATGTTGACTCTATGAATGATGGGAAAGGATGCTGGGGTACTGCTGTCAAGTCCTCAGCAAGTTGTTCTTGGAATAATAAGGGACCTAAATTTCAATGGAAACCCAAGAACAATGGTGGATCTTTCTCATCTGCTAGACCTATTGGAATGCTTAACCCTTAACTGTAAAGTTTAAGGGGAGGCATAGGCCTCAGGGGAGGCATATGCCTCAGGGGAGGAATTTGTAGTAAACTTTGTGTATATTCTGTTTGCTAACACTAACTTGCTAATAATATTTTAGTCTGTTTTGTCTCTGTTTTGTTCTTGTGTTTCTCTGAGTTTGTTTTGCAGTATGCCCTGCTCAGTTCAAGTTCATCAAGTATGGTCCTTTGGTAAATGGTCAAGTAAGCTTAAAGCTTGTTTCCTCTGAAAGCTAAGTACTGAAGTAAGCAATTTGATTCCTCTGAAGATAAAGTGTTGAAGAGAAGAAATTGAAGTCAAATTGTTCATTCATTCATTCATTCAAGTTACAGCTTACAACTTACAATCAACTTCAATGCAACTACAAGAAAAGTACTATACATGATCTTCTAATCCTATTCTAGTTCATAGAAAATAGTCCAACGGCTGTTGAATATGCATGACCACACATATCTTCTGATCGAAATGCTGGATATGCGTTTGTGAAGTCTTGCATAACCACCCATTCCTTCTATCTCGATGGCTGGATATGCATGACCGGTACGACGAAGATGCTAAGGATCAATATGGGAAGGATGGATTGATGCAAACGATGATGATGAAGATGACCACGCGTGTCCTTTGTGCTTCATCTACTTGGTTTCACCAAAAAGCAATCCATCCACCATCCTTTAGCTCTTCCTCTATACGATGTGTGAAGATGCACCAAAACATGGCAAGCAACACCTCCCTTTCGGCAAGAGGCCTTTGTTGAGGTTGAGGTGCTGGAGGTTGGGAGTAAGAAGTTATCTCAGTAGTGGGTTCCTCTGGGTCAACAGAAGACTCACTTGGATCCACTACACTATCATCTTTAGAAGAAGGGAGAAATGGGGATGTCAAAGGACGAGGGTCAGGAGGGCATGACCAAAACTGGAGGAAATCACTAGATGATGATGAAAATGGAGAAGAGGTTGGGTTAACAACCTCTGGTGTAGTATTCATTGTTAATTTTGGTTGATCGGGTTTATGATGATACTAGGGTTTGTGATGGTAATTGGGGGTAAAATTATGTGAGAGAAGTATGCATTGGGATGATTAAATAGACGGATGCAAGGGTTAATGCAATTTAACGCGAGTTAGTTGGCACAGTAAATCTAGAATCTTACCGAAGATATTCTAGTCTTAGGGTGGTTTCTGCCGAAGTATATTATTTTAGCAGATTGGCTAGTTGTTTCTGCTGAAGCGTTGGTCAAGTTGAAGTACACGTAGGATATGGTCAACTAAAGTTCTCATACTTTTGACTGTATTCTTGGTAACGGTTACCATTCCTCAAATCGCATTTCTTCCACTTCAAAAGAAACAATTCCCTCTTCTCCAACATCCAAAAACTCTTCAGTTCGAAAATCATAACCCTAAAATCACATATCTCTCATGGCTCTTCAATTCAAGAAAGATCACAATAAGGTTGCATTTCTGGGTAAAGCAAAGGGCGATGAATTGTATGAACCAATGGTGGAGTTCCTAAAGCGGTCTAAGATTCACTTTGCCCTAACACATTCCCCTGATGCGATTTATGAATCGTTGGTTAAACAATTTTGGGAATATGCTGAAAAACGCAGTGAAACAGGGATTGTTGCTTTGATTGATGAAACAGAGCACGTGGTGACGGAGGACCTGATAAGGAGAAAGCTTAGATTGGATGATGCTAATGGGGTTTATCACTCTAGTGCAGAGGAGATTCTCTCTGGGCTGAGAGCCATTGGGTATCAAGGTACAAGAACGGACATATGGTTGAAAAAGCATTTTTGCCCTATGTGGAGATTTTTAGTTCACACTCTGCTTCAGTGCATTAGCAACAAATCTGGAGCGTGGGATCAATTCTCTACGCAATTGGCTTGTGGTATTGTGTGTCTATCTCAAGGGATAACTTATAATTTTTCTAAATTTATTTTTGATAATATGGTTGAAAATATAAATAGGAAACAACATAAGTTTTTAATGTACCCTAGATTCTTGCAAATAATCATAGACACCTCTACCCAAGTCCAAGCCTTTTATCCCATAGGAGCTCTTTCAGCTAAACTATTTTCCTCTATGAGAACTCACTTTGAGGGGGCACTGATGAGTGTGTAAATACTCATCATTTTTGGTTAAATCTGAACTGCAAAACGTTTAAAAATGCTCAGAAATGCATCAAAATACTGAAAATATTCCAAAATTGCATTTTATATGTTTCAGATGCAAAATGTTCAAAATCAGATGAAAAATGAGCTAAGTTTGCATAATTGGCAGTTTCAGTCCCCCAAGTTTCAAAAGTTGTCAGAAATAGTCCCTGAGCACTTAATTTCAAAAGAAAAATCACCAAAGGTCCTTTTAAAATCATAAGTTGTCAAAATTAGTCCTTTGGTGAAAAATGTCAAAAGTTTTGAGAAATTACAAAATTGGTCCTTCAAGTTTGAAAATTGGCAAAAATGGTCCTTGGAAAATTAGAAAATGTCAAGTTTGGTCCTTGTACTTTTGGAGATTGTCACTTTTAGCCCTTGGAACAACTTTGCATAATTGACAAGATTGGTCCTTGTATATTTCAGAATTTACATATGGGTCCTTGTGTATTAAACCTTTACAAGCCCTTGACCCCTTGTCATAATCCCTTTTGACCTTGCCAAGCCTTTGGACCCCCCTCATTTTGACCCCTGGCCACTAATATCAACCAAGTCAAATATCTGGTCAAAAATACCCACCCGCGCCTTTTTCACTGTCTTCTTCCCAACTGCTTCTGCAAATACCTGCTAACACTCAACCCCCCTCCTCCAGCTCATTTTTCCACCCACCTTATCACTCCAAACATAACAATCCAAGATACATTTAATGCTTTCCTCTCCATTACACTCAAGCCCCCACAGCTGTTATAAACCATTTCCCGCCAAAATGTGATCTATGGCCAAAATTCACTTAACTTAAAATTTGATGAAAGATTGGAGAGTGAGAGAAAGAAGGAGGAGAAAAATATACGGTTTCTGGAAGGGTGAACAAAGACTCGTCTAGGGTGGAAGAAAATGTCGGGAACCTACTCAATTCACTTAAAACCGGTATCTAGTGTAAAACCGCCCTTTACCAAATATTGTCGACACCCCCGAACTCACATTACCTCTCCTTTCGTAATTTACATAGAACCTAACAATACAAACCTCACTATTCCACCCACCTTTTTACTCGACCTCCTCCCCCCAACTCACAATCGTCCATAAACGTCTTCGTCAACCCTTCTTCTGTCACTTTTTCCGCGCCCACCCATAAAAACTGGTCTATAAACTGAACCAACTATAATCACCGGTCCCCAGTTTTACTCCCCCCAGGTTTCCGAACCGTTCCAGTTTTCCCTAATACTGTTCCCCAGTTCCCGAACATTTCCAAATTATGTGTTCCTGGGTATA